>CM062820.1:582832127-584032127 GCA_031772625.1 Pinus tabuliformis
TTAGGGTGTTTGCTAGTGCCTTGTCTGAAGTGACGAATTGATCATCAATGGCCTTCAACAAGTCTTGGACCTTTCATGCTGATCAACGGAACCACGAATACCAGCTGAAATTTTAGTCTTAATAAACATCATGCTTAGACGATTGGATTGCTTCCATCGTTCATAAAGCGTGATGTCCGCTGCAGTGCTGGTATTAGTGAGTGCCGATGGTTCATCTTTCCTAATAGCATAATCTATGTCCATCCACCCCAAATGAAGGAGAATCCTCTCCTTCCAAATCTTATAGTTATCTCCCTTAAGTTCGGGAATGTCACAACGCATTTCAGAGAAATTTGCAGGTTGTACAATTGCATCAAAATTAAAAATCACATGCTTATGTTAAAATTGAGGCTTAGATAAAATTTCATGTTTTACCAATGTAAATCATGCTCAAAATTGAATCTAATGACATAAAAATTGCTTGTGGGCTAAATTTTCAATTCAAACAGATTCAATAAAACTTTATGATAAAACTTATTAATTCATAACTCCTGTGGGTAGGTTATGAAATTTTATCCTAATTAATTACATAAATATAATAAAAATTCCTGTGGGATAAAATTTATTATATTTAGTCTAATTAATTACAATTTAATGTCTAAATAATCTTTATGTGATCTAACCAATCAAAATATATAATTTTATTTAATTAAAGATGTTGTGGCTATTCTCTAATTAATTAAAATTATATGGATCACTAGACATTATTTTTTTTTATTTTTTTACATAAATTGCATAAACAAAACTTAACCAGAGTAAAAATAATGTTTACTGAAAGGAGCAAGTCAAAATGACATTTTAAATAAACTCCATATAACTGTTTCTTGCAAAAAACTGCCACAAATGTCAGCATTACGGTAAACAACAGTAATAATTCTTCACAAAATCAAAATTAAAGTTAAAGCAGTTAGCATTACCGTAAATGACTGCAAATTGATTGTTCAATTTATAAACAAAACCTGGAGATTGACTGAAGCAGCATTGATCTACTTTGCACTTGCATAGCAAATGCAGCTCGAAGGCTAGCTGGCTTGACTTCAGGCTCCGTCCTTAAGTTTATAAAACAAACAAATATATATATATATGGAAAACGGAAACAATTACCGCACTAATCAAACTCTTAAAAAAAAAAAAAAAAAACTTCTTATAAAATTTCCACAAATATATGACCTAGTGGCCATTATTATTATAGACCACATTTTGCACAACATATAAATGCATTTTCTTATATAGAATAACAGGTAATAGATTGTAACACAAATAAAGTCATGAAATTTTCTCTCAAAAAGCTCAGGTCCAGTCTTCTCTTCAGCTTGCAAACTCAATCGAGGATTCCATAACCAGTAAAAATACATCTCCTGAATAATAGCTTGCAAATTCAATCTACAAAAAAATTATATGGATTCGCCCTCTATTAATGAGCTCTAGACTTTATGTAGCTTGTCAACTAAAACCCTGAATTACTTGAGGTTTGATTATTTCAATTTATGTGCAATGCCAAATAAAACCATTCTAAAATAGGCCACATGGTACAGATAATAAGCTGCGTTTTGTTGAGTGCAGAATACTTTAGAATCTAGTCATGCATAATTAATAAAATATGCACTCGTGTAACGTATGTCAAGAAATAATCCCCTCTTTGCCATTAGTCCACAAGCTCATGTCCAAGTTTTATTTTATTTTATTTTATTTTATTTTGGTTAAAAATGAATAAGTCATAAATTTATAGATTGAAATCTTCACTCGCAGTGTAGTGTTAGATCACGCAATTAAAGGAAATAAAGCTATGGTAAATGGAGTCATCTTGGCAATTACAACAAGCCCCACTTGAAACCGTTTCCAGCCTGTGATATTGAACCCTGTATGGTATTTTCAGAGGTAGACAACATATGGAACGATCCATAGATAGCATAAAAACTTTTAAAAGCTTGTCAGAACCAAAACGCAAGCAGGTAAGCCATATAAGCCCTGAAGAGCACCCGCAACTAAAACCCTAAACCCAAATGGTCGTCTCCAAAATACTCGCGTGTAAATTTAAAATCCAAATGGGTGTTTATGGAATCATGCACTATGCAGCGAAATCAAAAAATCAAAAGCATTGATCAAAAATTAAAGCAAATGAAATGAAAATCTCCCTAGCCAAGACGATGCCAAAACCCAATCACAATATCCTGAACTATATGCATACAAATAAAATAATACATACAATAACTCTGCAACAGATTGCCTGCCGATACATGATGCAGCGAAGGAACAATGAATAAACAAGGACATGTAAAGATCCAAATAATGCATTTTGTAATGATATCTCGCTCCATACTTTTATCAAACACTTTGCATATTGCCTTTCCATATCATCATTAACGCACACAAAAATTACAAATACAAAACACTTTAAAGTATTCGAATCGCACACCAAGGCAGAGGTAAATTCAGCTCTGATACCAATTGTAAGCTTTTAACAGCGATTCTATATGCGGAATAAAAATTTAAAGAATCATAAAACTGGAATGAAGGTTTAATGCCCAGTAAAAATAAATTACCTCCAGCCATTGATAACGCTCTTGCTGCAAACCAAGACCTTTCTATTACGCTTCCACAGTCAACTTGCGCTCCAGCTTCAATCCAAGCAAAAAGAAAAGAATGCAGAAAGTCTGAAGGCACTTCCAAGCTCTGTTCTCTCAGCTAGATGGTGTAAAAACTGAAGGGGATTGAGCTACCAGCTTGGGGACCAAACAGATAAATTTATAGCCAAGCTTCCATCAAGCTTCTGATGGCTATGTGTCAGGTGTTCCACAGATCAAGGTAGAGAACTTCAGATGGAGTAATGGACCACTTCAGTAGCTCCCAACAATAAATTTATTAACTGCAGTTGATTTCCTTAATTTAAGGAAATTACTACAGTTGGTTTCCAGAAATTAAGGAAAGACTGCAGTTTACTTCCATAATTGTAAGCAGCAGTTGTTAAAAAAATTAATGGAGCTTAACGTTAGATTCTAATAATGTTTCATTGTTTATATACTTGTAATAGTATTTGAAAAAGGAAAGACAATGTCATTAACTTAGATTCTAATAATGTATCTCTATTTATATATTTGTAATAGTATTTGAAAAAGGAAAAACATGGTAATTAACATATATAATAATTATTTAAAAAAAATTATATTTTATTTTTAATTAGGAAAGAATTTGAGAAAATGTTTGAGCTTAATCTAAAATTTGAGGAAAAATTTATACCTCCAGAGAGTTGATCCCATGGATCTATGGAAAAAATATATATATATATATATATATATATATATATATATATATATATATATATATATATATATATATATATATATTATGGAAAACAAATCATAACTTAGTTGTGAAAAGTGAGATTTGTTTTAAAAAAATTATATCATCATCAATAAATATTAAGATAATGCTTATTATTATAAATATAATATTGTAAAAGAAAACAAAAAGCCTCGAATATCAAGCCACCAAACCAAAATAAAAATAAAGTAAAATTAAAAAATCCAAAAGAAAATATTATTGCATTTGAGAAATTTTGTTAATGAGGTACGTCAGACTCGGGATGACGAGAACTACTTGGTTGTCCAAGTTCCACACCAATTAGACAACTTTCAATTTTGAGCTATTTGTTTTAGCACTCAATCATTCCTCCCCACTGGAAGCCTTTTTGACCCCAAAATATCACTTTCATTTGTCCAATAGGTGACGATACAATTCCCTCACTCTTCCAATATTGATCCATTTGGACTTTCAAGGATTTGTTCCCTTAAGCCCCACTCAAAGGTTATCCGCATTCCATCATTTTGAAGACCTTGTTCTTCTATCAAAAATGATGTCTTGTTGTAGTTCATCAAGGTATTCAGGAGAAAGATCCTCTATGGAAGGAATTTGGATATTTTCTCCTTGATCTTTAATCAACGAAGACTCATACAAACTTAAGTTCTCAACATTAACAACAACATAAATTTAGCATATATGAAGGCAAATCCAACCTGAAGACATTGTTACCAATATTTTCCAAAATTCTGAATGGACCATATCTAATTGGTTTCAGTTTTTTACCTTCTCCTTGGATTCTCTCTTTGCTAATGTGAAGCCAAACTTCATCACTGGTGTGCAACTTGTGATCTACACAATGCTTGTCATGCCTTGCTTTGTACTTGCCTTGGCTCTTTTCAATCTTCTCTTGAATGCTTTGGTGTATCAATTGGATTCGTTCAATGAACCTTCTTGCTTTTTCTATATCACTATGACCATCAATAGCAACATCTTGTCCAAAAAAGAAATCCAAAGGTGACTTAGGCAAGTATCCCAAACATGCCTCAAATGGCGATGTTTGAGTTGAACAATGCTTGGCCCAGTTGTAAGCATGCTATATATAGTGCAATTGTTCATCCCACAACATAGGATGCTTTCTGCAATACCCACAAAGAAGATGTATCATTGTCATGTTCACCACCTCTCTTTGAACATCTATTTGTGGATGAAATGTTGTACTCTTTTTCAATTTGGTGTCCATGAATCCCCACAATTTTGACCAAAAATTCCCAGCAAAGTGAGAATCTCGATCACTAACAATGGATGTGGGCAATCCAAAATGCACCCATAGATTCTGAAAAGAATAACTAAGCAGTTTTTTTCATATGTAACTTGTTTTTTCCATGGCATCAAAATACACATTTTTCTGAACATATCCATAACTACATACACATAATCATGACTCCTTTTTGAAAATGGAAGACCTCCTACAAAATACATAGAAACACTCTCCCACGGTCGTGAAGGAACCAGAAGTGGTGTGTATAATCTTAACTTCCTATTGTTAGGCTTACTGACTGCACATAATGAACATCCTTTAATAAAACGTGACACACTTTCAAGCATACAAGGCCAATAATAATACCTTTGTAGATGTGCCTTTGTCTTACTTACACCGAAATGACCAGAAATAAGAGAAGTATGTGCCTCTCTTATGATGTTGACTATTTCTCCCTATGGAATACAAAGCTTTCCAAGATGGTACAACAAGTTATCATGCAAAGATAATCTGATTCCTCTACTTGGTTGCCTTGACTCAATCTTGCATAAACATCGTGAAAGTAATTGTCTAATGCATATTTCTCAATATAACCTTCATGCAAAACAGAATTATGCTTGAGTAAAGTAGTTGCACTAATAATAGGCCTAGAAAGCATATCAATAACTTTATTGTAGATACCTTTCTTATACCTTATTACCTAGTGGAATTGTTGAAGAAAACCCATGCATCAGAAGTGCCTTGATTGCTGCAACTTTGATTGATATTGCAAGTATTGCAATGGTTAAGGATGAGTGTGAATAATTGTTTCCTTACCCATAAGTAATGTTTCCACTTTTTCACACTTTGCACCAATGCATACAATTCCTTGTCACATGTAGGATAATTAATCACTGCACCATTGAAAGTTTCTGAATGAAAACAGATAGGCTTACCATGTTGCATGAGGAATGCACCCATGGCATAATCACTAGCATCAATCTGAAGCTCAAATGACTGTCTCAAGTCTGGAAGTGCAAGTACTGGAACTGAACTAATCTTTTCCTTCAATGCATCAAAGGCCTTTTATTGTTTCCTTCCCCATTGAAAAACCTTTTTCACACTTGTCAATGCATGCAAAGGAGCTGCTATAGAAGAAACGTTAGCAATGCATTTCCTCCAATATTGGGCTGCCCCAAAAAAACTTCTTACATCAGTAACTG
Organism: Pinus tabuliformis; assembly: GCA_031772625.1. NCBI lineage: Eukaryota > Viridiplantae > Streptophyta > Pinopsida > Pinales > Pinaceae > Pinus > Pinus tabuliformis. The sequence goes on from CM062820.1 coordinate 582,837,927, forward strand.
TCATGGGTCTTGGCCAATTCAAAATGACATCAACCATGGAGGCATCTATTTTCAACTCACCTCCTCCAACAATATGACCCAAGTAAACTAAATAATTTTTTCCAAACTCACAATTTGACGTATTTAAATACAATTGTTCTTTCTTTGAGACATCAAGTACTTTTCTCACATGCATGACATGTTCATCACGAGATTTACTGAAAATTAAGATGTCATCTAAGTAGACTATAACAAAATCATCAAGAAAAAGGCCTCAACAAATCATTCATCACACGCATGAAGGTAGCAGGAGCATTACATAAACCAAAAGGGAAACCTAGCCATTCAAACAAACCTTGTTTTGTTTTGAATGTTGTCTTCCAAATGTCTCATTCATCAATTCTAATTTGATGGTAGCCATTCCTTAAGTCCAACTTAGTAAAATACTTTGCATCTCTTAATTGATCATGTAAATCATGTATTCTAGGTAGTGGGTAACGGTTCTTTACCGTAATCTTGTTCAATACATGGAAGTCCACACACATGTGCCACATTCCATCCTTCTTTGGCACCAAAAAAATAGGTGACCCACATGGTGAAGAATATGGCGTGATGATCCCTTTATCCAACAACCCTTGAATTTTCTTTTTAATTTCTGCACTTTGTATTACTGACATCTTGTACATGACAATGTTAGGAAGAGGACTATCTTGCTACAACTATATCTCATGTTGGATTGCTCTCTTGGGAGGTAATCACTTTGGTTCCTAAAAAATCTCATCATATTGGTTAACAACATCAACCAATTCAGATTTCAATCTTGAATAACAACCTTGAAAAGCTTCATTATCAACATCATTCTTGGGTTTGATCATTAGAAGCAAAAAAAATTTGCTTGAATTCACTAGCCTTTTCATCTACCCCGCATTAACATGTCAAAAATTCAGTTTCTTGCTATGAGATATCACAATATATTGTACTCCATCTTTGAACAAATGGTATTTGTTTTCATGTCTATGGAAGATAGTTTTTCTATCATAGAGATATAGGCTACTAAAAAGTATACCACATATGTCTAATGGCACAACATCAAGCTCCACTTCATCTATGAAATTTGCATTAATGGTGAATTTCAGTTTACACTTTCTAGTTACCTACAATTGTGCATTGTTACACACCCATCCAAGTGGATATGGTTTATGATGTGGAATGGTTTCTAAGTTTAAACTTTTGACAATGTTTTCAGAGATAAGATTGGCTTGAGATCCATTTTCGAAAAGTGTATCAATTTTTATATTTTTTGAGATCACCCTTATGTGAAACAGTTTTATCCTCTTCTTTTCATTTAGAGTTTCATTGTGTGAATTTGAAGTACTAGTGCTAGAAATGGATTCGTTTCCCTTCATATCCATGGATGTGATTTTAGTTTCATCACCTGAATCAGATCCCAAATCCTATTTAGTGGTTGCAGTTATCTTTTGTTTTCCCTTGTTGTTGAATTTCTTCAGTTTCATTTTGGGATGAAGCTTCCAACAATGAGCTTCATCATGACCCTCTTTGGAACTATGCTTGCATGTTAATTTCTTTCCTTCCTTCTTGATAGATGCATTTTTATTTCCCTTCCCTTTGAAACCCTTTTCTTTTCCTTTACCCTTAAATAGGTTTTTACTACCGTCTTCTGGAGTGTTTTTCCATCTTGCCTCAAGATGAGTGGCTTGCACACACACCTATCTAGATTATTGGGATTAAACATAAGGATATTATGCCTAAGGTAATTGTGCAAACCCCCTATGTACTTCAGTGACGTGTCTTGTGATTGCAAATCTACACCTAACATTAGAGACCTTTTTCTGAATTCTTGGGTGTAATCTTGCACATTTTGACCTTTAAGTTGTCTAAAGTTCTGCCAATTCATGATGACTTTCTACATATAAGCTAGAGGGTAGAATTGTCTTTTAATTGTAGCAATGAAATCAGACTAAGAAATTGAGATCTTACTGTGATTTTTTATCTCTTCTTGTGTCTTTGATTCCCACCATACCAGTGTTGCACCCTCCATCCTCAAGGAAGCTAACTGAATCTTTATTTCATCCTCTTGAAGGTTTGAATTCTAGAATAGACCTCCAACTGATGAACCCAATTGTCAAGCTTCTCTGCATTCACTTCACCATTATACATGAGTAATTCAAACTTAAAATCAAGTTATAATAAGGTTGATTTACCAGTTCCTTTTGAGGTATGTTGATGAGTATTAGTAAGGGTTGTGTTAGTGGAAGAGGGTGAATATGCTTGTGAAGAAGAATATGAAGAATATGGTGGAGAGGGTGGAGGTTTACCTCCATTTCCATTACCTCCTCCTCTTGAATAACATTCTCCTTTGGGAGGTTTGGAGTTTTCACCCTGCAGTCAGGTATTCCCCTCTTCATAGAGGACCTTCACTATCTCTATCATATCAAAGAAAGCCTTCCCAAAGACCTTCTCATCCTCTATCATTGCTGGAGTCTCAACTACAACTTGAGGAAGAACTGTTGATGGAGATTGTGGAAACCTTTCCCTCCTTCCCTTTGACCCAACTTCAGGGCTTTCAACCAGCTTCACTTCTCCTTTCTTGAGTTTTAACCTTGTAAGCATGACATTCACTTGCAAACAGTTAAATCCTTCTTGCACAAATAAAAGCAAGAGCTCTATACCAAAATTGATGTGATTAAGAAAATTAGTTTTGTTGTGCTAAAATTCCTTTCCAGGATATATCAAAAGGTGCTTAAGCATTTATGAAATTATTTTCAAGTTTAAACATGGATTTTTGAGTGTTTTTATGTAATTTTTATGTGCAAATTAACATAAACAAATGACTGAACAACAGCATATAACAAACATAAAAATCACCATAAATAGTATCACAGTAGCACATGATGAAGGAGTTCACCCTTCCTAGGATACGTCTCCTTGGCCCAACTTCCAATGGCTTCACCCTCTCTATTATGCTCAAACGTGTGAATACATCAGTTTACAATGCTCAGAAAGCTCTAAAACATGTTCCAATGGCTCCAGAATGCCAAAAATGCATGTGTAGCCTCTTTCTCCTCCTAATTTAGTAAAAAGTTAAAGAATTTATGGCCTTTCCCCAATCTTCTACTAATCGCACAACAAATTCCCCAAAATTTGGCACCATCCTACAATTTCGCCCCAAAACGCACTAACGGAGCGACAATTTCACTGAAAATCGGGTGAAATTGTCAGACACTTTAAAAGCCCGCTAATGCCTGTTTTCCAAAAATTGTGACCACATGGGGGGCCACGTACCCAGGGCTAAGGCTAACGGCCCACCCCCATCGTTCGAGGCCCCGCACCACTCCTGTAATGGTTGCCTGAGGTTGACGTGTTGACAGGCTGGCCCCCTTATGAAATAGCGCACTCATAGTCTTTAAGTAGTGGCCACCACCATAGTCTATTAAGACTCATGCTAGTCATTTTTTTTGAAAAATTCACCTGTTTGTGAAAGTGAACAAAACTCGTTTCTGGGAGCATATGGAGTCTATTTCACATTAAATGAGTTGCACTTGATTCAGTATGACGAGCACTACGTAGTCGTCTAGGTTCCACACCAATCCAACAACTTTGAATTTTGAGCTATTTTTTCGAGCACCTCATCAATAACTCAAATTGTTCACACTAGTTGAACATTTTTGAAAGCCATACTTCACTTTTTTCATTCTTGTTTTCTATAAACTTTAATGGACTAGAGTATATTTGAATTAGCCTAGTTGATTATAATTGGCATGTTTCACTATAATTAGCATATTTATGTTTGCTTTGCTTATATTTGAGTATGGATGACTATAGTTTACTACGTGTGTACAAGTTTAATATTTTCTATTTTTCTTTATTATAATTAGGGGTTTAATTTCACGGATATTTATTCATATTTTCTTTATTTAACCATCAAATACTAACCATTTTAAAATTTAGATGTCACTAACTTGGTCACCTAGTTTTTCAAAGCTTGAGTGACTTGAAAAAAAAAAAAAAAAAAAAAATATATATATATATATATATATATATATATAATTTCAAATAAAATTATAGAAAACAAAAGAAGTTAGTGATTTTTTTGGTTGAGACTCCAAAATGAGTTCCCACTATGCATCACCCGCAATCCTAAGATTTTAAGATGAGTTTTCAAGGTCATCATAGACTCATCCAAATTGGATCTTTGGACTTATTAGAAAAAGCTCTCAGTTTTTAACCACACCATGTGATTCTACATTGTACACACTCAATAAAGAAGAGATAGACTAATAGAATTTTGTCATTGTTACTCTTTTGAGAAATTAACTTTACCATTTTATTTTATGTTTGATAAAAGGTCGAAATTATAAAAAGTTTTGAAAAGGGGTAAACATCATGCACCGAGAAATAAATTAATAATGATATATAGTACATAAATCTAATGTAATATATCTCAACCTATATAGCATTTATTACTTTATGGTTGGATGCACATTGATAATTGTGGTGAACAATATACACCCTCCCTGTAAACACTAAATTGAGTTAGTAATTTAGAAACCTTAGTCTCATAAATGGGAGCAACTGTGAGTACTCAATAGTTTTCTAATTGTTCCCCCTTGTCAAGTTTACTTCTGGATGGGATAAATCCTTTTTTACTGAACATATCCTTACATCCATATCCTAGAGATCTCTCTTGAGAGATAATATTAAGATTCCAAGGATTGTATAATTTTGGATCAATGTTAATTTATTCATGTATATCTTTTTCTTTTTTTTATGGAACAAGTGGAATGAGGTGTTATTTGATATTATGGAACTTTTCATATTTTTTATGATTTAATAATAGTTTGATATTTGCTAACTTGTCCCTACGAGTATGAGTGATAAAGATGCAAATTGTTAGGATATTCCGACACATAGGAAATAGTTCAGTACAACTTGGTCTAGTGTAGAGTTAGGTAAAGTGTGTTTCTTTACCATTGTACATTTTGTAACTTACAATCCGACAGTCACGATATGTAGTGATCCGACGGTTCATTCTCTCCTCGGTATTACCGACACTTGATCCATGGCTTGACACCCGATTGGTCCATGAATTCTATTTAAAGCGCATGGAGGGTCATTTGTAGGGTAATCCATGCATGAGAGAAACATATGTAAATTTTCATTCTTTTATTAATAAATTGCCTGAAGTGGCCGCGTTGGCTCAGGCCGTGGACTGTTTCCCTCTTTGAGGGTTTTAACCATGTCAAAATACTGGTGTATTGATCTGCGATCTGGTTGTGAGCGGTGTCCTTTTGGTGTTCTGTCTGAGGAACTTACCCTGTAAATTCCTACATGGTATCAGAGCTATTTGAGGGCCGCGTCCGTTGGTGATCCAAATCTGAAGCCGGTAGAACTGCATCCGACTGCCGTTTCCTAGATCTGTTGTTTCTGACTGCTTTCGGGCCGAGAGGACTGCTATGTTGTTGGGAGCATCTGTTCCAGTGAGGAACCCCTTTCGTTTCACGCGAAAAGGTTTCCGGTAGCCCTAGCTGCGTCATTTTTAAGATCTGGAGGTATACAGTGTTTATTTGCAGTTTACTGTTATTTTCTCTCTGCTTATTTCAGTTTCGGTTTATTTAGCTTTTTTTTAACCAGATCTATACCTTTCATTTCTGCGTATGCTTTTTGCCCTGTGACTCTGTGCGATCTGGGCAAATCAGAAACAGAAAGGAAGGATTTTTCTCATGCGTATGCTCTTTTCCCTGCACCTTAGTGTGATCTCGGAAAATCAGAAACATTGAGAAAAATATTTAGTTTTCAGCTAAAGCTAACTTTGAGCCGCAAGGTTCATTTTTTTAAATATTTAGTTTTTCGGCTAAAGCTAACTTCGACCCGTAAGGTTCGTTTTCTTTGCATGTCCGTGTTGGGTTTTGTGTTTTTTGTTTTGTAGGGAAAAAGAGCTTTCTCAAAGCAAGCATGCAACCCAAAGCACCCCCCCCCCCCTCTCTCTCTCTCTCTCTCTCTCTCTCTCTCTCAAATTTTTTGTATAGATCAATTGGTTCAAAGCTATTTTAAGAGAGTAGAGGTCTTGGGTTCAAGCCTCCATTTTGTGGGGGCGGACTTCTTCATTTCCGCACATTCCCGCACTTCGTTGGCAACTTCAACAACTTTTTTTCAAAAAGTCATAACTTCTTCATCCGGAAGCCGTTTTCAGAGCCGTTTTTTTTAAACCAGCCTAATTTTTCGAGATCTATCCATTGGAAAACTTAGTTTTAGCATCTTTAGCTTCAGTTTCCGTTGAAATGGAAAGTCAATACCAAGTTACCCTTGACAGCACTGTTATAGACATTTTTGTGCCTCGCAACATGGAGCATGAAATGTCAATAATTACAGGGATCCTCAGTCCCTAAACATGTTGTTCTTACCCCTAAAAGAACAAGTTCATCGAACAACAGCACTTCCAATCAGTTCTCCACCTGAAAACACTTCAAAACAGGCTAATTTTGGATCATGTCAGCTGCTCCACTGAGCATCTGCGCTGGAATGCAACTGCTCCTCCTTGTACCTGCGCTGGAAGTCAAATCTAATGAAGGCTACCTGCGCTGGGCGAGATTGGCCAAGTGGCACAGTCATTCTGCAAGGTGTCAACTACCCAGGAAGCTTCCAAACTGACACTTGGTTCATGAGATTCGCCCTGTGATGAGTAAGAGGTACTTGATCACCATGTGTAAGCAAGGATCTCCAAGTGGACTTAAGAACTGAAGATTAACTGAAGAGGGAGAGGACACAAGGCAGCTTCATGTCAGTCTCAAGCTGACTCATCCTTTCTTCTTCTCTCCTATATATAGAGCTCTTCTATGAGGTCTAAGGAGGCTGGAATTTTGTGTAAAGCAAGGAGGTGCTGTTGGTTTACAATTAGAGCTATTGGGTGATTGTTTTACTAGAGGTGAAGAGGAGAGTTCTTGCTGCTGGGGAGGTGCTGCTGGATTGGAGCCATTATTGGTTGTAACCTTCTCAGAACCCTGTTACTTCTATCAATAAAGTTTTGCATGTTCTCCTATATACTTGTATTGCATTGATGTATTGTATTTACATGTATATTTGATTCATCCTAATCCATGCTTCAGTTATGAGTACATGTATCTTGTAGTTTGCTCTCTTGTTTGTGCAGGATCTGTGTGTGGCTGGACCGGCAAAGAGAGCAAGGAGTTGGGAACAAGAGACAAAGAGAGAGGACAAGGATCGACTAAGCGAAAGACACCAGGTTGGTTAATCTTTCTCCATTCTCTCTGTACTTTCATAAAGGAAATCATCAAAACTTTACTTTCAGTTGTTGCTAAAGACTGTCACCTTTAGAGTAGGGATAGGGTCATCCACATCGGATACTTTTCCCCACAACAAACTGGCGACTCCGCTGGGGAGCCTAGTATCTTGTTGGTGTTTGTAGTATTTTGCTATTCATTTCTTGAAGAAAAGAGTACCAAATCGAAAAGCTTTTGACTATATCAAAAGCGAAGTAGAGGGACTGCTACTCTTGCTCATTTGTTGAGCAAATTCAAGATTTGAAGAGCCTATCTACAAAAGACTCTTTACTCTTTGTGATAGATCTTCATCCTCTTGATCATCCCTTAGCCTGTACTTGACCTATAGCTTTTTATTTCAGCAAAAACAGTGCATTTTTGAGCTTTTTATGACCCGGAATTCTTTGTAGACGAAACTCTCGTGAGTCAGTGCAGGCTGTCCACAGGCAGTCTGCATTACAGCGCAGGTACTCCCTTCGGGAACTGCGCTGAGAGTCAAACTGGCAGACTAGAACCTGCGCTGGTCCAGTTAGCCATTGTCTTGCTCAGCTTTCCCTTTGTGTCTTGGCCCTGTTTTCACTGAGTTTTAGCTGATTGCTTGCTGGTCATTGTACTTGCTGTAGACCGCTTCTCCTTGACATTATTCTGCCTCAGTTGTGTGATGAAACTGTGAATGTTCTTTCAGTATTTTCTTGCTTCAGTTACAGTTTCCCATCGTGAAAAGCGAACCAGTATAGCTGTGACCTCTTAGATCCTGAACTGTAAAAGTGTCTTTGTGATCTTATGAGCTAGTTTTATTACTGTTCATGGCTGTTTGAGTTTGTTTGCTTTTCATTTCATGGTTTGAATCTATACATTTCCTGTGTTTTAAACAAGTCTATCATAAGGTGTCTTTTTGATTGTGGACAAGCTTGTTTATTTCTACTTGAAATTAGATTCAAAATTATACAACAGTTTCCTTTCTGTCTAGCATCAACATTAAGGATAACGAAAAGAAATACATGCATTGTGCATTTTGCATTTGACTGTATGCTTGACGATTTAGGAAGATGTGCATTTTAGTGTGTGTTCTTTGATCTGTGGAAAAAGTTGTGTCTTTCTTTTCCCTCAAGTAGATTAAGGTTTTCAAAGTTGAGAGATTGAAAAGATTTGCTTCTCATTCTTAGATTGCATATAGGAAGTTGTATATATACATCTCGTGGCGAACCTGAAAGGCAAACTGTTAAGAAAGATCAACATTAAAATAAACTCAATTTACATAACAACGCTTTGGAATTTAACGCAAACATCTAGAGGTCTAGGTAGAGACGTGTTCCGGCGTCGTTAAGCATAGTGACTGTCGATCTCTACGAAGGTGGGTGATTCCTCCTGAGAGTCGGTGGCACTAACACAGACTCGAGCTCCCGCGTACCGTCGCGTATATTGGGAGACCCCTATAGGCTTTTATCCTTTATCCTTAGGAAACCGTGTCGGCCGCCCTACTGATCGCGATGCAGTGAACACAGCATTCACGAAGATCGACCACCCGTACCGTAAAACGTATTATGTGGTTTCGCGAAAGGTTTGGCACACCCTCTGCCTAGATCTCCAGAGCAGTTTCTTTTGGCCTTTTTCAAACTCTATAACTGAAAAAGTCCAACCGAGCATTTGTCACTTCGGGCTCGTTAATACATCGAAGGCGACTAGAGTCATCTTTAGCTTTTTCTCGACTCTTAAAACATGAAAAAGCAAGTTTGTGTCTAAAAGCGTCGTTAATAAAATTTATTTTAAGCGGAACATAATCACCTGTTATTCCTGTTAGTGTCAGTCTTGAGCCCTCCATCAGTGATCAATAACTCTTTGCATATGCATTTATAGGTGTCTCATCAGTGTCAGTTTTGCATCCCGCTAGGCATGCCATAACACTGAATGGAGGAGCTGGTCTTTGTCTTCTTGGCTTTGCTGGATCAGGTCATACAACAATATAATTGAGTCAGGCTTGTTCTTGTTTTTGTCTTAAAGTCCCATGGTCTTAGGTTTAGGGTTTTGAGTCAAAATCATTTCAAGGTCATGAGTCATGGTCAGTAAGTGCCCAGCAAGCCGGAAGGAGTTTTGTACATATGTTTCATTGTCATCTTCTTCAGCTACAGCTCATTTTATGCCTTGGATTTAAAAACACTGTTTTTAATTACAAGGTCATGTGGATTTTGAAAAAACAAAGAAATTTTCAAAAATTTGTAAAAGTGCCGGCAACAACCCTGGTTCCTTCGCTACAGTCCATCAGGCGGTCAACCTGCAAGAAGAACGGAGTTAAACGCATCAAAAAGCTCATTCCAGGACAAAAAGACTCTAAAATAGTGTTAAAGAGAATACAAAGGTTTAAACATTATAAAGTGGGTTTTTAAAGTCAATTTTTTTTTTAAATATGAGCCTATAAAAGCAAATTCCCTCTTGAAAGGTCTTCATTGTGCATTTGGAGCAAGAAATTACAAGCAAAAGGCGATTAGAGGGCGGAATTGGGCAAATTGCAGAAGTTTCAGTCTTTTGGAGGCTGCGCGACCAAACGGAGGGGCGCGACCAAAAAAAGGCCAACGCGCTGTGTTAAATTACACAGGCGCGACCAAACGGAGGGGTGAGACCAAACTGGCAGCTTGCGCGACCAAAAAGTCTGCCCGCCCTAAAAACTCTCCCAAACGCTCAAATTCACTCAAATTCACTCCAATTTTTAAAGGTATGCCTCCTCCACGTTTTGTGTAATGGTGTTGGGGTTGCAAAAGAAGATTATGGTCATGATTTTATGCAAGGAAATCCATAGAAAATAGGTTAAAATGACTTGATGTTTTTGCATGCTAATGTTAGGTAGTATGTTTGTTTTTCAAGGCAATTTTTTCCTTAGTCCCTCCATTCATTTTCCCAATATAAAATCACAGGTGTTAGGATGTCATTTTTATTAATCTCATTTGCAAAGAAAATACTCAAAACCTACCCCAAATTCCATGAAACCCTAACCCCTCCTGAACCCTATTCCAAACCCTGTTTCTACCATGTATCATGCTCTAACCCTAAGCACTACTACACACAGCAATTCATGTATAAAAACACAGCAAAATGAAAAAGAAACATTATAAAAAAAAAAAAAAAAACAAATAAAAAGTGATGACAAGGCATGCACTCAAAAAATTGTAAAAACAGTGAAATATTCCATTTTGCATAGCCTCAAAAAAAAAAAAAAAAAAAATAAATAAAGAAAATGTCATCTTGTTGTATGATGTCAAGGACTTGAAAGCTGAATAAAGTCATGACAAAATTCATTTAAATGTACAGCTGCATAGTTATCAAAAGAAGCAGTCTTGCTGTGTTAGGGTTTTGTATTAGCATGGTTTTCATCCCCTTTCTCAAAACTCTGTTTTTCCCTACCTATTTCCCTATGTAAACCCCAATTCAATTGCTTGTCCCTTCAGTTAAACTCCCTAGGCAATTGAATGTCCCTCCCTATGATCAAAGCACACAGTCAAACCCTAATTCCCCATGGTAAAAGCATGATGAAGCTGCCACTGTCCTAAATGAATTGCTGTTACAAAAATTAGTTGGCAGTGATTATTAAAAGGGTTTCACTGTCCCCCCAAACCTAATTCCTAATATCCTCTCTTTTCCCTAATTCCCAAGTTATCAATTCCCTCTCCCTTCCATTGTAACATGATCACAGCAATCCCCTTCCCTTCTTCTTACAATCTAATACCCAAAATCCCTGTTTCATATTAGCATCAAATGGTCATTTCAAAATGTGGAAAAAACAGAGTATGCTCATGAAAGATATTTGAAGACAAAATATAAAAGCAGCAGCCTGTTAAATGTTTATGATTGATGCTACCCTATTCCCTTATACTTTCATTCCCTCCATGATGAAAATCTATATTGTCCTTTCCCTTGGTGATCATAAAACATATTTCCCTAATACAGTATTCATTTGCAAATGATGAAAGATGGAATGACATGTTTAGCATTATGTGATGTTTTCCTTCAGAATTCCCTGCTTATATATATATTTTTTCCCTTTCCTATATGTAAATTCCCTCCCCTAACATATCCCTCATGATGTTTCCCCTTGAAAATAGCATACTTCACAGCATTTTGCAGGCAGGGCAGCGGTCATTTTGACTTATTTATTCCACCTTGCTCAATAACACCATGTCAACCACTGAGACTAATGAGCAAGGTGATGACCGATCATCATCTACTGAGATTGAGATACAGCAGAGGCCTCGTAGGGGAGGCAAGGGTGGTCACCACAGGAGGGAAGAGCCCACATCATTGACAGAGTTGCAGGCTTGCCCATTGGCAGTGTCTTGTTTTCAGCATATGGCTTGTTTTCAGTTTTGTGAGAGGCTGTCACACATCCAGCATCACAGAGACTTGGCCCGGTTGTTTGTCCTCCATCTCCATGACAGGCAGGTCACCCTTGCAGGGGTGAATTTTGTGTTTTCTCCAGAGGCTATCACAGATGCTACCGGGATACCCAATGTGGGTGAGGTGTGGCCGAAGCGCAAGTGGGTGGACCTGGTATACTATGAGCCATATGTTAGGCCTGCCCATGTGCATCACTTGACAAGGAACTTTCCTATCAAGTTCCTCCGAGCAGAGTATATAGACACCATGAGACTCATTATGCACTACTTCACATGCGAGGGGAGATTCTCACGAGTATTTTCTTGTCATATCCGCATGATGATGCACTTCACCAGAGTGAGGATGATGAACATTTCGGCATTCTTATTTCATGACATTCAGAGGATAGCCACTACCTTTCGGAGACAGACTCCAGTACAGCAGCTCCGGAGCCTATGCCATCATGGTCTTATTCAGTTAATAGTTTCCCATCAGCTGAGCCAGCAGGGCATCCCTTGGGCGGATTTCATCTCCCGAGATGTTTTCACACAGCCACATTCAGGGCCTGAGGCAGTTCATGAGGAGGGAGGGCCATCACATCAGCTCGAGACCAGCATCCCGAGACACATGGCTTCTTCTCCTCGGGTCACATATCAGAGAGGTCACAGGACCTTATTTGCAGCAGCCCGACGAGTACTTTCTCTACAGCTAGTGGAAGAGGTCTCGTCTTCATCATCAGAGCAGCGAGTGTTATCTCCACACCAGGTGGAAGGGGCCTCGCTTTCTTCATCGGCACAGGCAGTACGAGAGGGGAAGCAGCCCATGGTTGAGGATGAGGCAGTTGGCGAGGCACATGATGATTTCACTGGTCGTGATGCTCATTCTCCTTCCTCTTCAGATTTCTATGAGCTCAAGGAAGAGAACCTTGTGTTGCAGCGGAAGCTTGAGATGGCTCAGTGGACTATCACTTATTTAGAGCAGCGGACCAAACAGCTGGAGACCGAGAAGGAGTTGGATGAGTTATGGAGGATGCGATTTGACCGAGTCATCAATCGCAGGAGGCCTGGGGACCCACTGCCCATGGATAGAGAGTTATTGCTCATCCGAGCAAATTGGCGCTTGGAGGGACTGTTAGACAAGGCAAACCGTGACAACAAGCTGCTCCGGAACATGAAGACACACTACTGGGCAAGATTACATGTTTGCAAGGCGAGAATGAAAATTCTCCAAAGAGAGCTGTCAGAGGCCCGGAAGAAGAAGAAAAGGACAAATCCACTCCGCATCTTGGCTGAGGCATCCCTCACTCATCATGGTACTGATCAGCCTTGATCTAGCATCAAAATCTGAAAATTTTGAGAATTTTGGAGCATTTTGCAAATTTTTGGTAAAATTACAGGTTTTGCCCACGGTTTGGTCTCACCCCGGGTGAGACCATTTTGAAGGGCTGCTCAGAATTTTGAAAACTTGGCATTTTTGGAAAAGGAATGCAAAAAGAAAAATTACCAGTACTTGGGGGCAGCCTAATTTTGAGTTTTGAGCCTCCAAAAGCTCAAAATACACCTTAAAAATGACTTTCTGCCCACTTTTTGAGTTGCAGAAAGTGACCTTGGGAGAAATGGTTTTTGAGGGGTCAAATCAACACCAAATCCAGAAATTCCACTTGGGATGGAAAGTAGACAGGCCAAGCTTTCCAATGAGCCATATTGCACCTGATTTGGATCAGTGGAACCCACTCAAAAGTAGCTGCAAAGGGGCGCGACCAGAACTTCCAGGGGCGCGACCAAAACCTCCAGATTTGCCAATTTTTGACTAGTTCGGCCAGAAAAGCACTATTTTCACTTTGGTTGACTATTTGAGCATGTAAATGATGGATTATTGTGTAAATTTCATGGCATTAGATACTTTTACTCTTCTTTACCACTTCTAGAAGCTTCTTTGATGTAAATAGTGAATATTTAATGCATAGATAAGCTTCCTAAGTTTTAGAGGTAAGTTGTTGAGCTGGCCTATTATCTAGTGACTGATTTAGAATTAGTTGCAACAGCTCCTAGGAAGCTGAGCTCGACCCCTAGAGGTGGGGAAAGAGGTTTGACCTTCTATATTATGCCTTCTCTTTCTCATTTTGATGGTTGGACTCTAGAGGGAGAAGTGCTATTGTATTTTTGACTTGTATTTTCTGCAATTTGAGGAAAAGGAAGGCCAGGGTTTTGCAGACTTCATTGTGGATTCTTGTGGATTATTATGTTGATGGTGTGTCTCCTACTGTTATTGTAAGTGTGTTTATGTGTTCCATTTCTTGATCTCTTGCTGCTATTTAAACAAAAGAAGTGATAAAGTTTGAATTCATGCATGCCATGCTTAGCTTTCAATTTTGTTTAAAATTTATGTTTTCCACTGTCTAGAGAGGATTCGAATTCATTGTTTGCCCTCTTTAGCCTCTTTTCTTTCTTCCCTGATCATCTCTTTCAGTTAAAGGCATCAGCATAGACTCCTACCTTGCCCCAAAGACCCACCTGCAAAAACTGAGCTCAATCCCCGCACCCTAAATTGCACTCCCTCCAATTGCCACCAAAAACCCAAAAAATCTTTAAATCAACCCCCCTTATCAATTTACTAGCCTAATATCTTTGATCCTAATTGGTCAGCTTATTATATTATAAGATCTATCAAATCTGACCCGAGAGAGCCTTCTCATACCTCGTAGGTCTAGCTACGAGGTGAAATGGTTTGATGTAGCCTTGAGAGTTTGTCTATCTCAGCCTAGGTGAATTCCAAGCGCTAACAATTCCCACGTTGATCTTTCAGTTGAAAAGTATGGAGCCCACCAACCAAGGAAGTAACCTTGGCGGAAGTCCAAATCCCTTCTCCTCTTGGGGAGATGTTGGTGCGCCTCATATGGCTACATTGTCACTTCCAGGATTGACAATCGGCCTCCCTGTATGGCTCTTTTCAACTAATGTAGTCCAGATCGCCACTAATCCTGAGCAGTCGAATCAACAGTCAGAACAATCTAGAACTACCCACCAGCCTTCCACTTCTTATGATACTTCCTCTGATCCTTCATCTTCGCAAGGTAGAGCCGGCAAAAGTCAGCCTCCCAAGGAGAAGAAGGAAAAGAAGAAGAGAGAAAAGAAGCAGAAGGAGCCTCTGGCGAAGGCGACTGGGGGCAAGCAGAAGAAAGCTGACAAAAACCCACACACTGCACCGACCGGGCCTAAATCGCCATGTGTCATTTGCAAAGGGACCCACTTCCATCGTGATTGTCCTTGTATTCCCCGGATACTAAGGGACTGGTCCCCAAGGTTGCACAATCCGGTAGCATCAACCTCTGGTTGTCGTGTTGATTGCAATCCGTCAACTAACGAGAGTGAAGGACGAAGAAGGGGACCAAGATCACCCTGTCTATTGTGTGAAGGCAATCATGCCATCCACAAATGTCCATTCTTAGAGGAGGCAAAGAGAGTTTTGGAAGATCGTCCGGTATCACCGTTACGACTTCCTCCTGGATACCAAAAACTCGTGCCTAATCCCTCGATAGTTGAAAATCCAGCTGGCCCGCTCAAGTGGTCAGCTGAAGTGTCGGTCATTGAGAATGAACCTACTGAATCCATACCAGACGAAAGTCTAAAGGTCGAAACGGCAGTTGACCCGGTTCTTCCTTCAGAGGTTCTATCGTCCAATGACTCCGTCATTGAAGACCCGTCTTCAAATGACACCGTCGCCGAAGAGTCGTCTTCATGCGACACCCTCACTGAAGAGAATAAAGATGACACCATCCAGGTTCTTTTCATCAGCACCGACTCTGATGAGCATCAGGGCAATGCGCCCATTCCTTTATCGCAAGAAGGAACATCATCAGAGTCATATCCGGCTGTATATTCGGTCCCACCACCAAGCAACCTGGTTGTATCCTTTGATTGGAATCAACTAGGCAGACCCCGGTTACCAGCCAGTATACCATTCAGAATCATTGTCCAGATCTATAGAATGATTATGGCTGGTACTATCATTGATGAAGGGGCGTCTGTGAGTATCCTTTCCTCTGTTGCTTGGAAAGCACTGGGTTCCCCAGCGCTTTTACCTGAGTTGAGAAATCTCTCAGGTTTTGATAAAGGAACCAGTCGACCATTAGGGATTCTCCCCGATGTACCTGTTACATTGAAAGGGAAGACCGTCAGGATGAACGTGTTGGTAGTTCAAGGACCCTTGGATTATAACCTACTCCTTGGACGCGACTATATTTATTGCATGGGAGCGATAGTCTCCTCACTCTTTAGAGTAATGTGTTTTCCACACGAAGGAAGGGTGGTCAAGCTCGTAGACCAACTTTCGTTTCCGGGATCTCGCATCGCAAATAGTCAAATACCATTCCTAAATGGTCTGTTCACTCAAGATTCGCCTCCACCCCCGGTCCTCCTTCCCGATGAGCGCGAGTGATTCGGAAAGAAAGACTAGGACCCAGGGGGCATGCACCCTGGTCTGCTTCGGGCAGAAGAAACCCCGGGTATAAGAAAGAATTTCCGCAGAAGAATATGACTAGTCCGTACCCCGTCCGAAGGAAGTGGGGTTGTTCTAGAATAATAATCTTTTGTTAAAGTTATGTGTTTGACCAAAGAGTCATTCACCTTTGTCTAAAAAGTGGGCAATGCCCAAGTAGGAATTCCCTTATTGCAACAAGTAGTAACCATCTTTGAGTTCAAGCCTCGCCCATCGAAACATATGTTTTTGAAGGATAAGCAGGGGCAGTCTACGAAGAAGGAGACCGTATTGTTGTGAAAGAGGGTAACCATCTTTGGACAACCCAATGATAGACACCGCCGAAGAAAGAGATTGATTTGCGGCAGCAAATCGAACCGTCTTTGGAATAATAAGAAAGAGGCAAGCCTCCCTCAATAATACCAATGTTTTGTCTTTGAGTAGTGTTCTTCTATTGTCACAAATAGCTGTTTATTAAAATTGGGCAAGACCCCTTAGAATAACGAGAAGACAAGTATCGTTAGCATTAGATTGGCAAGATGACAAGTAACTGTGAACACCCAAAGAAAAGCAGAGGTAGGGGAGAGGAGGGGCAGCCTCGAAATTCTATCCTATACCTGGGGGCATGCAAACCTTCTGGAGTGCAAGCTAGGGGCGGTTATTTATCTGGTTTTAAGATTAGCCGTTTCCAAACTTGCATGAAAGAAGCCTGTGGGGCAGAAGTAAAATTTGCCAAAGTGAGCATAGCTGTGGTAAGGCATAAGCTCTATAAAAATTGGTCCTTACGGGAGGCGTTCTTTTTATGACTGGTATATCGAGCAGTTTTAGCATATAGTTCATGCTCGTTAAAAAATAAACGCAAAATTCGAGCAGTTTTATGACTGAATCTATGCTCGTTAAAAAATAGAAAAGTGTGAGCAAAAGTTTCCCCCAGAGTTCAAGCTCATGGAAAAAATGAACCGGTAAATAACCTTTTGAGATCGTAAATTCATTAGCCATAAGAACCTTGATCGTGTTATCATCCATCACCTCCACCGTTCATTTGGCCGATTATTCACTTCCATTTGTGTGTTTACCTCTTTTGAGAAACAGCTGCGAAGAGTGATTCCACCTAGCCATCCTCGTAACACTGCCGTGATTGGAAAATTCCAACCTGTACCTGGAATCTGATGCTATCCCTGTTTATCACTCGTTCCTCAAAAGACGAGTCTTCTTTCAGCTCTTTTCACTGACTCGTAAAATATGAAAAGTTTGCCGAGTTTTGGCCTTCCAGCTCGTTAAATGACCGGAACGCTATCCCTCCTCTAAATTTTAATCTTTTTGGACCTGAGGGATTATTGCACAAAAGGATCGAGCGCTTGTCTTGTTCGGCTCGTAAAAGTACCGAACAGCCATCCCTTCTGTATTGTTTTATACTTTTTCGGACTTAGGGGATTAGATGACGAAAAAGGAATCATGGAGTTGACTTTCTGTACCTTTTCAGACTCTCTAAAAATGAAAAGGACCGAGTTTTCCTTGTTGTTAGACTCGTTAAAATGATTAAATAGCGACAAACTTGTCTTTAGACGAGAACGAGTTTCCCTATCGCTAGGCTCGTTAAATCATAGCGATGGGCTTGCCCGAAGGGCAGGTTATAGAACAAGCATATGTTATCCTCCTCAAGCTTGACAAAAATAAATAGGTACTGGTCAGAAATGACTGGGGAAAAATTGGGAGAACATCAAAGTTTAATGGTAGCAAGTCACTCTTGGACATGACACTTTTCCTCCGTACCACATCGGGTTGGGTTGTCTCATTCACCGGTCTCATCACCATGGTCCTCGCCAAACCATCCACATTTGGGGTAATGCTACCAATCCATCGCATCAGTGTCGTTATATGTTCAAGAGGGGTCATTCTGAAAGTGTCAACCGTGTCCCATCCACTGCCATACATTATCCTTCATCCATTCATGATCGCCACCCTGAATCATATGTCACAGTTTGTTTTCACCTCCACTAAAGTCATTAGCTCCGTTCCGTGTCATTGATGTGGGATTCATTAAGGCCCTCCTTTGACGGATCGCTTCTTGTCGACTTCAGCTCATTATCCAAGAAGTTGATCTAGGAACACCCCCATCAGTACTTTGAAGCTTGCATGCCTCAATGGCAAGTTTCTCACTTCCGGCGACAGGTATACATCAATGACCTTCGACCAGAAGATTTTGCGTGGCGTTCGACGCCAAGTCCTTTATTCACGCCACGTGAATTGTACTGCAGTACCTTGAGGGTCATCGTCATTATTGGTGATTCCTCTCGCGCTTGTTAACGGTTTTCATTATTGACCGGTAATCAAGCGATGTCTTTCCATGTTCGACTTCAGCGCAATTCTCACATGGATCGACTTGTACTTAGAGTGAAGATCGAACGAGTTTGAAGACCCCGGATCTAGTTTCATCCATCCGGGCTGCGATATATATTCAGGAAATATAAAAGCATTTGTCATGTACATCATTGCAACAGATGATCATCCTATTCAAAGGATGATAATTTCAGCAGAAAATTATCAGTCTACCTTCAGACGATCGTCTGTCATATGTACCAAAATGTATTTATAAAAGCTGAGCATGGGAATGCCCGCCTCAGCTAGATCATGAAAATAGAATGAAAAATAATGTATTGTATTGTATTGTATTACAGGGCGCATCCTCAGCACTGGAATGAACTTCGGACCCTCTAGATAAAGCATTTCACCCGATAAACGGCCTCATACTTTAGGGGGCAACTGTTATAGACATTTTTGTGCCTCGCAACATGGAGCATGAAATGTCAATAATTACAGGGATCCTCAGTCCCTAAACATGTTGTTCTTACCCCTAAAAGAACAAGGTCATCGAACAACAGCACTTCCAATCAGTTCTCCACCTGAAAACACTTCAAAACAGGCTAATTTTGGATCATGTCAGCTGCTCCACTGAGCATCTGCGCTGGAATGCAACTGCTCCTCCTTGTACCTGCGCTGGAAGTCAAATCTAATGAAGGCTACCTGCGCTGGGCGAGATTGGCCAAGTGGCACAGTCATTCTGCAAGGTGTCAACTGCCCAGGAAGCTTCCAAACTGACACTTGGTTCATGAGATTCGCCCTGTGATGAGTAAGAGGTACTTGATCACCATGTGTAAGCAAGGATCTCCAAGTGGACTTAAGAACTGAAGATTAACTGAAGAGGGAGAGGACACAAGGCAGCTTCATGTCAGTCTCAAGCTGACTCATCCTTTCTTCTTCTCTCCTATATATAGAGCTCTTCTATGAGGTCTAAGGAGGCTGGAATTTTGTGTAAAGCAAGGAGGTGCTGTTGGTTTACAATTAGAGCTATTGGGTGATTGTTTTACTAGAGGTGAAGAGGAGAGTTCTTGCTGCTGGGGAGGTGCTGCTGGATTGGAGCCATTATTGGTTGTAACCTTCTCAGAACCCTGTTACTTCTATCAATAAAGTTTTGCATGTTCTCCTATATACTTGTATTGCATTGATGTATTGTATTTACATGTATATTTGATTCATCCTAATCCATGCTTCAGTTATGAGTACATGTATCTTGTAGTTTGCTCTCTTGTTTGTGCAGGATCTGTGTGTGGCTGGACCGGCAAAGAGAGCAAGGAGCTGGGAACAAGAGACAAAGAGAGAGGACAAGGATCGACTAAGCGAAAGACACCAGGTTGGTTAATCTTTCTCCATTCTCTCTGTACTTTCATAAAGGAAATCATCAAAACTTTACTTTCAGTTGTTGCTAAAGACTGTCACCTTTAGAGTAGGGATAGGGTCATCCGCATCGGATACTTTTCCCCACAACAAGCACCAACTACTTCCAATGGTTGGCTTACATTAAGGATTTACTTAGAAGTAAAGGTCTCTACAGAATAGCCTCAGGCCAAGAAAAGAAACCGATGGATGAAGATAAGGCTGCTAAATGGGAAAATAGGCAAGATCAAGCACGTGGATTGATAGGGATGTCTATTTCTCCAGATCTTAGATTCCATATTGCAGAAATTGATACTCCTGATGAAGCAATGAAACAAATCAATAAAGTTTTTGGGATTAAAAATGAAATTAGAGCCCATCAACTTGAAAATGAGTTGCTTACATTGGACCCTAATAATTTTTCTTGCATTGAAGATTTCTTGTCCAAGTTCAAGACCCTTAGATATCTTTTGGAAGGTGTTAAAGTTAAGAAAGAAGATAGTAACCTTATCTATTCCATTCTTACAAAGTTGGGACCAGCCTACTCTGTGTTTGTTTCCACCTTCAATTCTACAAGAGAAGCCTTCATTTCTCAAGGAACAGACTACAAACCCCCTTCCTTTGACTCTTTTTGTGATTCTTTAATAAGAGAACAAGAAAAACTCTTACACCTTGGTCTTCTTAATCTTAGAAACTCTTCCAAGAAAGCGTTAGCCGCCCAGCAGCAACCAAATTCAAAGAATCCTAAGAAGTCATATCCTAAAAAGAATGGTCCTAAACCAAACAAGGGTCCTAAGCAATTTCAGCCCCAAAATGAAAAATCATTTCAACAAAATGATAAGACAAATAAAAACAAAGGGAAGAAGACTGATAGACATTGCAATTTTTGTAATCGAGATGGCCACTTAGAATCAAAATTCTTTAAGAAGATGGAACCCTTGGAAGCAGCAATGAAGAAGCATAACATCCATTTGGGGCAATCTTCAACTTCAACTTCATCTTCAGGAATGGCACTTTTTGCATGTGGTTGTCAAGCATCTCGGTTTGGCTATGCATTAAATGTATCTTCTTCTTCTCATTCTGATGAGTGGCTCATTGATTCTGAAGCTTCTTATCACATGGCCAAAAACAAAGCCATGTTTTCTTCTTTAAATGATTGTAACACCAAAACTATATATGTTGGTGATGATAGATCTCTTAATGTTGTAGGTACTGGAACTGTTCATCTAGACAATGGTCAGTTTAATGATGTATTATGTGTTCCAACCTTATCCTGCAACCTTATATCTGTATATCTGATAACTCATTCAGGTGAAGGTAAAATCATTTAATTTTCACCTCATGATGTTGTAATCAAGGACTTAAGAGATCCTAAACAAATTTTGGCTACTGGCATTGTTGATGATTCTACAAGGTTGTATAAGTTTCACAACTTTGGGTCATCAAATCTTCCCTCAGTATTTGTTGCTCATAACGATGAAGTGAGCAAACTTTGGAATGAGCGATTTGGTCACTTAAACTATCGCTTCCTTCAGCATCTATGTAAATAAAATATGGTGACAGGTCTTCCTATGGTATCATGCAGAGATGGTATTTGTTTCGGATGTGTACTCGGAAAACATCATCGGGACAGTTTTGAAAAACGTGCCTCTTGGCACGCCTCAACCCCTTTTGTAGCTTGTGCATAGTGATTTATGTGGTCCACTTCCAGTTGTGTCATTCTCTGGCTGCAAGTATTTCTTAACTTTCATTGATGATTTCTCCAGACGCACTTGGGTATACTTCTTAAAACTCAAGAGTGAAGTATTTAACACTTTTTTGGCCTTCAAGGCCTTTGTTGAAAAACAATCTGGACATCAAATTCTTAAGTTAAGATCTGATAATGGTGGAGAATATGTTAAAAACATATTCATCAACTATTGCACTGAGAATGGAATTCAAATGCAACATACTGTTCCATATACTCCACAACAAAATGATGTAGCTGAAAGGAAGAATCGCACCTTAAAGGAAATGGCTAATTGTATGCTTCAATCTAAAGGACTTGGTCTTAGTTTTTGGGCAGAAGCAATTAACTGTGCAAATTACATAATAAATCGCACTCCTATTAAGGCTTTAAAGAATATCACTCCAAAAGAAGCATGGAGCTCAATCAAACCAGATGTAAGTCACTTTCGTGTTTTTGGAAGTGAAGCGTGGGCCCATATTCCAGATGAAAACCATAAAGCTTTAGAACCTAAGAGTGAAAAATGTACTTTTGTTGGATATTCTGAAGATGTCAAAGGCTATAGACTTATTCCATTTAAGTCCAAAAATGTTATCATTAGAAGAGATGTAAAATTTGATGAAAATATATTGGCCTGCGAGCCTAGTCCGACGGATGTGCCACCTCTCCCTATCTCTTCTACCTTTGAAAACATTTCTTCTTCAGATGATGAAAGTGAGGATGAAAATCCTCCCCCACCATCTCAGGATCCTCCTTCAGCTCCTGAGCTTCCAAAATGGGTTCGTGCTACTCGAGATGCAGCAAGTGATCTTGTCGGTGATCCTACAGATCAGCAACGCACACGTTCTCAGTTCGAGAGAGCCTCTTCTTTACTGGCTCAAGCTCCAGTAAGTTATGATCCTGACACCTTTACAGAAGCTTCAGGCCATCCAGATTGGGAAGCAGCTATGAATGAAGAATATCATTCATTGTTGGCAAATGATACATGGGATCTTGTTCCTTTACCAAAGGGACGAAAACTCGTTAGATGCAAATGGGTTTACAGAACCAAGTATGGACCAGATGGGAAAGTTGATAAACATAAAGCTCGTCTTGTTGCTAAGGGTTTTTCACAGGTTGAAGGCATTGACTACACTGAAACCTTCTCCCCTGTTGCCAAAATGAACTCTATCTGCCTTGTTCTTTCCCTTGCTGCCTCTTTCAAATGGGAAGTCCATCAGATGGATGTTAAATCTGCCTTCTTGCATGGGGACTTGCATGAAGAAATCTATATGGAACAACCCATTGGCTTCATACAAACAGACTCCAGCCTTGTATGTCGAATTAAGAAATCCCTTTATGGTCTCAAGCAAGCTCCTCGGGCTTGGTATGCCAAAATGGATAGCTTTCTTTTAGAATCTGGCTTTTCTAGGTGTCATTCTGACAATACTGTCTACACCAAGAAAGTGGGCAACTCTCTTCTCATCCTTGTTCTTTATGTTGATGATCTTATCCTTACTGGTAGTGATCCCAACCTTATAAACCATGTGAAGTCTAGCCTTAAAAGGAAATTTGAAATGACAGACTTAGGACACTTACACTATTTTCTCAGTCTTCAAGTCTTGCAATCCAAGGAGGGTATTTATCTTTCCCAGTCCAAGTATGCCTGTGATATTCTACGCCATTTTCACATGGAATACTGTAAGCCAGCCCCTTCTCCCTTTCAGTCTGGAGTCAAACTTTCAGTCACTTGTACTTCTCCTGAAGTTGATGCTACCTTATACCGTCAACTTGTAGGAAAACTTTTGTATCTAACCCATACTCATCCTGACCTTTCCTTTGTTGTTGGCCTTGTTGCTCGGTTTATGCAAAACCCCCGTGAAAGTCATTGGAAAGCAGCTAAAAGAATACTTCGTTATGTTCGAGGTACAGTTCAGTTTGGGATTCATTACAGTGCCAAAGCAACTCCTCTATTGGTTGGTTTCACTGATTCCGATTGGGCTGGTGACCCTGATGATCGGAAGTCTACTGCCGGTTATGTGTTCACTCTTGGTTCAAGACCTGTTACATGGGCTTGTAAGAAACAAGCTGCCATTTCTCTTTCATCAGCAGAAGCAGAGTATCGTGGTGCCGTAGAAGCTAGTAAGGAAGCCTTGTGGCTTCGTCAGATCCTGTCAGAGTTTGGCTTTCAGCAGCAGCATCCGACTACACTTTGGTGTGATAATCAAAGTGCCATTCAGCTATGCAAAGATCCAGTCCAACATCAGCGCAGCAAACACATTGAACTGCACATGCACTTCATCAGAAAGCTCATTCATGACCATGTTCTTGAAGTGCAATATTGTTCAACAGATGATCAAGTGGCAGACATCTTTACAAAGGCTCTCACAGAGGCGAAGTTCACTAAACTTCGATTTCTGGTTGGAGTTCAGGAAGTTATCACTAAGGGGGGATAGGCTCTAGTGCCTCCTTCCTTCTCCTATTGTATCATATTTGTAAATCCTTCAATCCTATCCCAAGTTGTTCTTAAGGGGGGATGTTAGGATATTCCGACACATAGGAAATAGTTAAGTACAACTTGGTCTAGTGTAGAGTTAGGTAAAGTGTGTTTCTTTACCGTTGTACATTTTGTAACTTACAATCCGACGGTCACGATATGTAGTGATCCAACGGTTCATTCTCTCCTCGGTATTACCGACACTTGATACGTGGCTTGACACCCGATTGGTCCATGAATTCTATTTAAAGCGCATGGAGGGTCATTTGTAGGGTAATCCGTGCATGAGAGAAACATATGTAAATTTTCATTCTTTTATTAATAAATTGCCTGAAGTGGCCGCGTTGGCTCAGGCCGTGGACTGTTTCCCTCTTTGAGGGTTTTAACCACGTCAAAATACTGGTGTATTGATCTGTGATCTAGTTGTGAGCGGTGTCCTTTTGGTGTTCTGTCTGAGGAACTTACCCTGTAAATTCCTACAAAAATGACACACTTCCTCTAGAGATTATAGATTTTGAGTTGTGCTATCTATCACCTGAGCAAGGAGAGAGTTAGTTCCTCCCCTAGCCACACAATTTTTCAATGGTCCCATAGATTCATGTCCAATAATGCATTAGGGTTATTTGCGGATTTAAGGAGAGGAGAGAAAGTAGGCACAATTAGCCACCCCATCACATACAACTAGAGGATAAGTTTCTAAACTTTTTCCTACTATTTTGGAGAATGTTAAACCCATTGCGTGTAATAATGATGAATGAGACCTAATTTTTCATTGAGATGTACCCTCTTAACAATGGATATGGAACAATCTCTAATAACGAGATGATCCATTCCTTGATGGTTTTCTCCTACTCTCTAAACCATGATGTTTATGTGCCATTTTTAAGGATAAATGATATATTTATGCCTATTCATGTCATGGATTATATGTTAAGGTATTTAATATCTTTGACTTTTCCTACAATGAACAAGAATCTTTATTTTGAACTTTTCCCTTACTTTTGATGTCATAGTTTTCCATCTTTTATGTAAATAACATTGTCCATATTTATACCTTGCTAATATAATAAAAATATAATTGGATTTCATTTTCACACTCAATCAAGCAGAGATAGGCTAATATAATTTTGTCATTATTACTCTTTTGAGAAATCAACGTTACCATTTTATTTTAGGTTTGAACAAAGGGGTTATTTGTGCATTTAAGGAGAGGAGAGAAAGTAGGCATAATTAGCCACCCCATCATATACAACTAGAGGATATGTTTCTAAATTTTGTTCCTACCATTTTGGAGAATGTTAAACCCATTAGTTGCTAAGGTCTCTAAGCTAAACATATGAATAGAAACAATGTTCTTAATCTTTTCTATTTTTTCATAATGTTTCAAACTGTTGAATTGGTTTCAAGTGACACATTTACTATTAATGCTACTATTTTCTACATTATTGTCTTACCGTGTTTCCTTTGCAACATTTGGTGCAATTGCTAGTATTAGTCGCTGCCAAGGCAAGACTCTAGCAAAAAATTTGCGGGTTGACCACAATTAGTTTAGAATTGACCAAAACAACTTATAATATTTACTTTTGAAACTTAAATATTTATTTTTCAATATTATTAAAAAAAAAACTAATTTTCAAACATTTGATTGGATCATAACTCAAAGTTCTTATTGCAGCCATTGCAAAAGATAATGTCATGTGGATAACTATCTCACATAT
Organism: Pinus tabuliformis; assembly: GCA_031772625.1. Lineage (NCBI taxonomy): Eukaryota > Viridiplantae > Streptophyta > Pinopsida > Pinales > Pinaceae > Pinus > Pinus tabuliformis. The sequence continues at coordinate 582,863,679 of CM062820.1, forward strand.
TTTATGCCATAATTTATGGATATGATTGTAATATTTCTGCATTATTTTTAGGTATTTATGTATTGATTTTTTATTTTAAAGCTTTGAAGGAAGTAAATAACATGTTTACTATCAATTACTTCCCGCCATAATTTAAGCAAGTCTTTGAATAGTGTTTGAATAAAAAATGAATATGAATAAGATGTAAATGAATATATTTAACAAGAATTACTTCTCACCATTATTTATATTTTCCTCAACAGATATGTAGGAGTAACACTATAATTGTATAGACTTACTAGTGGTTACTACCCACCAAAATTTGTGCAAGACCATGTTCTTGAGAAAACAATTAATTTATCCATTTTACATCTCAATTTATTAGTTTCTCCAGAAGAAACAATTGTGCCAACAGATGCTCTGGAGCCCATCATGGAAGGGATGGTGTAAAATGAAATTAATAATTAAATAAAATTAGTCAATTTATCATTCCTAGTTTTTTGTTTCTAGGTTGTAACAACCCATGGTATTCTTAACCCATGTTTATCCCATGGTATTCTTAACCCATGGTTTTGTAAAATGAAATTAATAATAAAATAAAATTAGTCAAATTATCATTCCTAGTTTTTGGTTTCTAGGTTGTAACAACCCATGGTTTTCCCATGGTATTCTTAACCCATGGTTTCTCCCGTGGTATTCTTCTCTAATGTAGCCTATTTAAAGGTATAAAATTCATGTTGTAATGTCCCCTTGGAAAACAAATGGTATTCATAGCCCATGTTTTTCTATGATATTCTTATCTAATGTATCTTATTTAAAGACATAAAATTTCATAGGATTTACAATAGACATAGTCTCCTATCATATAAGCATTAACTATTTTTTGACTACACGTTTTAACAACCATGCCCTCTATCACATAACACTGACAAATTCAACAAATATCACTTGAGTTACCCAATCAAGGAAATTTAACAAATCTCAGCTCAGTTACCAATCATAGGGAAAAAAAAAAAAAAAATAGGTGATCAAAAGAAGCCTATTGCATTGAGGGTTCCTTCTCATTAATTGAAGCTCAATATCTCCCAGTTGGCGTAGTGGATCATCAAGGAATAGGGATTTCGACTCGTGAAAGCAAGTCTTTCAAGGATATTATTTGCAAAGAGAAAGTTGGTGGTTTGAAGTTGCAATAGACTACTAAATTACATAGCCTAAAGGTCTATGGATATCCTGTTAGAGATAATGGAGAATATCTTAGAATAGTGAGTCAGTTCACGAGACCTCACGATAGAAATTAGTTTCTATTTTTTAGGATATGGTTCTAACTTCCCTAAAGCTGTGACTACTATATAATGTGTGAAGTACATGAACAATGCAGAGTGTTCTGCAGAGCCAGACTCCCCTGGTTCAAACTCTCTTTCGTAGAGATGACCAGTGGGTTTCATTTTATTTAATACAGAACATTCAATTTTTAACATGATGTCAAAATGTCAGGGCTGAGGAACCTGTACGTTGAGTGGAGGACGCGACTGAGCCAAAATCATCGCATGTTTTAGGTGCACAAACGCGACGATCCCACTATAGACCTTCCGTGCATTTTAATTGTGTCGACTGTCGCAAATATCAAGTGTACATGTGCGTAGACCTTCGCGATTCAGTGGCGCTAACTCGCGCCGATTGTGCAAACAAGTGAGGGGCTTCGTGGAGGCCGAGAGAAGGTTGCGTCCTAGTAGAGGCTGATAACAGAAGGTTGCCTGGAGGCCGTGAAGGAAGCCATGGTGATCTGCGTGTGTGCTGCGAGATCAAACAATATTGGAGATCAATGATCTCTGTCTTTGGCACAGATCTGGGGTAAATATAACATTTTTTTTACATGTCAAACTTTTTTTTAAATCGCCAAGATGAATAATCAAATGTTTGAAGCATGCTTGAATGAGCATAACAAGCTCGATGGCTCCAATTATGTGAATTGGAAATTCAAGATGCAAACTCTGCTAGAAGTGCAGAGTGCTTGGACGATTGCAAATGGGGATGAGCAGAAGCCAACAGTTGGATCAACATCAGTCCCAGATTGGGAGAAGCATGAAGGTAAAGCAAGGACGCTGCTAAAGATGTCAGTGAAATACTGCATCATACCACATATCAGAGAATGTAAATCAGCAAGCAAAATTTGGGGAATTTTGAAGGATCGGTATGAGATCAGGAATACAAATCACCTTCTGTTCTTGAAGAGCAAGATATTATCCTTGAAGATGGAGGAGAATGAAATAATTGTTGCCTTCATAGCAAGGATCAAACATCTAAAGAAAAAATTGGCAGACATTGGTCATACAGTTGAAGATACAGATCTTGCAACAATTACCATGAATGGTGTGACCGATGACTACCAAATGTTCATCACTGGGATAAATGCGAGACAGAAAATCTTGAAGTTTGAAGATATGACAGGAATACTATTGCAATAAGAATAAAGAAGATCAGCTCTGAAGCCCCGGAGTGCTAATCTTTCATTGATGACTAAAAATAACTTCTTCAAAGGAAAAGGAAATCCGCAACAGCAAAACGAAGGAAGCTCACAGAAAAGACCAAATATGACCCAAGGTATGAATCTGAATAGAAACAACTTTGTAATTAAATGTTTTTATTGCAGAAAACTTGGTCATATAGCTAGGGAGTACAGGAAGAAGAAATATCATGAAGAACAACACAGGTAGAAACGACGTGCAGGTCATCTCGTGAATGATAATCATGAGCAGAATTTTAGATTGTTCATGGCAGACTTTGATGAGAATGTTGATGCAGACATCTGGTATGTAGACTCGGGAGAATCAACACATATAATAGGGAAAAAACAATGGTTTGAAGATTTTAAAGAAATCAACGACGAAGCATAAATCTACCTAGGTGATGATAGAAGTCATCAGATCAAAGGGTGTGGAAAATTTCTGACATTTTACCTAATGGTAATGTAAGAAAAATTCATAATGTTATGTATGTGCCCGATGTAACAAAGAACTTGATTTTTGTATCCATGATTACAAATCAAGATCTCAAAGCTGAATTTTTTAAATCTAACTGCTATATTAAAGATCTGCTAGATGGCATGAAGACTATTGCTACAGGGATTCAAACAGGAGGTCTGTACAAATTGGATGTAAGACCAGCACTAATTTGAGCTTTAACAACAGTGAGTTTGACTACAGAAGAGCTATGGCATTAGAGATTTGGTCATATCAACTATAATGATTTGTTGTTACTTCAGAAAAAGGAAATGGTAAGAGATCTTCCTATGTTAAAACAAGTGCATAATGATTGTGATGCCTGTACATTAGGAAAGATGCATAGAGAAGAATTCCCTGTTTGAGTAGAGAAGAAACAGAGAGATATACTTGAATTAGTGCACACAGATCTTTGTGGACCCATGCAAACAAAGTCATTAGGAGGTGCACTATATTTTTTACTGTTTATTGATGACTGCACAAAGTTTTCTTGGGTATATTTCTTGAGTAAGAAGAGTCACACATTTGAATACTTTAAGCAGTTCAGAAACATGATTGAAAAGTAAACAGGGAAGCAGATAAAAATTCTCCACTCCGATCAAGGGGGAGAATACAGGAAGGATGAGCTTATCAAGTATTGTAAAGACCATGGAATATTACAGCAATTCACAATACCCCATACTCCTCAGCATAATGGAGTAACAGAAAGAAATAACATAACATTGGTGGAATGCGCTAGAAGCATGTTGAAAGGTAAGAATCTGTCAAATGGTTTTTGGGCTAAAGCATTGAATACTATAGTTTACTTAAAAAATAGGAGTCCTACAAAGAGTCTTGAGTTTAAAAATACTTATGAAGCATTATATGGATTTAAGCTTGTAGTAAAACATTTAAGAGTATTTGGGTCTAAAGCATTTTCCCATATTCCAAAGGAAGACAGAATAAAACTAGATTCAAAAGCCATCAAATGTACCTTTATAGGGTATTGTTCACAATATAAAGCTTATATATTATTTAATCCCTCTACTCACAAGATTTTTGTTAGTAGAGATGTCATATTCCATGAGCAGGATCATGAAGAATCTGATAAGCACAATGAGGAATGGGATATTCCGTACTTGGTGGAAGAAGAAAGTGAAGAAACAGGAAACAATCAGGATCAACAACAGCAGCAGATACAACTGCAACAGCAATAGCAGCAACAGCAGTAGCGGGAAGAAAGAAAATGATGATCAGACAAGGTTTGAAGCTACCCCACCACTCAGGAGATCAGGTAGGAAAGCTCAATTTCCTGCAAGATATAGGGAAAATGCTTTTATAACTAGCATGATGAATGTTGTTAAACCTTCTAGTTATAAGGAATAAAATGAATGTAGTGAATGGAAAACAGCTATGGAACAGGAATATGAATCTATAATCAGGAACAATACTTGGGAACTGGTTGAAATTCCTAGAGGGAAACAAACCATAGGTTGTAAATGGTTGTATAAACCCAAGATTAATGCAGATGGAACCATAGATAAATTAAAAGCTAGATTGGTAGCAAAGGGGTATTCACAAAAAGAAGGCATTGACTATGAAGAAACCTTTTCCCCTGTAGCTAAACTTAATACCATCAGAATTTTGATTGCTTTAGCTATTAAGAAACATTAGATGATTCACCAACTAGATGTAAAGTCTGCATTTTTAAATGGAGAATTGAAAGAGGAGGTTTATTTAGAGCAACCTGAAGGGTTTGTCCAGAAAGGGAAATAAAATTTAGTCTGTAGATTAAAGAAAGCTTTTTATGGACTAAAGCAAGCACCCAGGTCTTGGTATGAAAAGATTGATTCATTTTTTCTACAATTTGGCTACAACAAAAGTAAAAATGACCCTAATCTTTATACCATGCAAGATGAACAAGGGTGCATAATATTGATTTCTTTGTATCTAGATGATTTGATTATTACAAGTGATGCTACATATCTAATCAAAGAAATCAAGCAACAGATGTCACAGGTGTTCGAAATGAAACACCTTGGTGAACTAAGATATTGTTTGGGTCTTGAGATCTGGAGAGATTCAGGAAAAACATTTCTATCTTAGGGAAAGTATGTCAAAGGACTACTAGAAATATTTAGGATGGATTAGTGTAAGCTTGCAGCAGTACCATTACAGCAGAACATCAAACTATAGAGTGAGGATGGCTCTAAAGAGGTAGATGCGACACTTTACAGACAACTGGTTGGGAGCCTAATCTACCTGACCACTACTAGACCAGATTTGGCTTATGCAGTCAGTGTGCTAAGTCAATACATGTCCAAGCCACTTGAAAGTCATTGGAATGCAGCGAAAAGTGTTTTGAGGTATCTACAAGGTACTGTAGATTATGGTATTATTTATACTGATTCCTTTGATGTTAGATTGATAGGATTTACAGATTCAGACTGGGCTGGAAATGTAGACGATCGCAGATCCATAACAGGCTATGCATTCAACATTGGATCTGAGGTGATTACATGGAGCAGTAAGAAACAGAACACAGTTTCCTTGTCTTCAACAGAAGCAGAGTATCAAGCTATGTGTGTAGCAACATGTGAGGCAGTTTGGTTGTGGAGACTTCTCTAGGATGTTAGGGAAGAACAGAAAGCTGCAACAACAATCATATGCGACAATCAAAGTTCAATCAAAATTGCTAATAATCCGGTTTTTCACAAAAACACTAAACACATTGATACACAATTCCACTTTGTCAAGGAGAAAGCACAATCAAAAGAAATCCATTTGGTATATTTTAATACATGTGATAATGTTGCAGACATTTTCACTAAGCCTCTTGGAAAAATCAAGCTTGAAATGTTTAGGGAGATGTTAGGCATACTTGTGAACCCCTTCTCCATTAAGGGGGAGTGTTAGAGATAATGGAGAATATATTAGAATAGTGAGTCGGTTCACGAGACCTCAGGATAGGAATTAGTTTCTATTTTTTAGGATATGGTTCTAACTTCCCTAAATCTGTGACTACTATATAATGTGTTATGTACATGAACAATGTATAGCATTCTACAGAGCCAGACTCTCCTAGTTCAGACTCTCTTTCGTAGAGATGACCAGTGGGTTTCATTTTGTTTAATACAGAACATTGCATTTTTAACATATCCTTTTAGAAAAATTGTTGGTTTTGCCTTAAGTCTAATGATAGTATCATACAAAAAAATACTTTTTTATTTAACAACAAAATTAACTCTAATCTAATTTTGTATTATTAAAAAATTTGAAATAAAAAAAAATAACTTTTTTATTGGCATCTAGAATCTTTTTTAAATAAGAATTTTATGTTTAAGAGAGGTGGTTCATAATATGAAAATTTTATTGTGGAGGTAATATTTTTTACAAAGACCATTTTTCAAAGAAGGAGAGATTCTCATTAATCCCAAGGGAAAAAGAATGGATTAATTCTCTTGTGGTTAAGGCAGAGAATCTAATAACCAAGCATAAATGTACAAACTCTCATGGGTTTGACAATATCTCTCTCAAGAGGATTCAAATAAATCATCATCCTTGAAGACTCCTTCCTCACTATCCAATATCTGAAATTGGTCTCTCCTCCCAAAAAACAATGTGCTAACAATATTGTTTTATAGAATAAAAAGCACACTTCAAGCCTTCTCTTCTCTCCCTTTCACAACCTTTGATCTCTAAACTTGGAAGAAAAATTCCTTGCTAATGAGGCTTGTCAATTATATGAAAAAAAGACTCAAATTAATGATATTGATGGTTTTACATATATCCCTTTGGTTGTCAAGGTTGTCCATAATTTTATTGCATTCCTTTATTAGCCCCTCCCTCCCATCTATTATTTTTGTACCCACTGTCTTTTATGGTCCTACCCCTAAAGCTCCCTGCTACCTCTCAATTTGCCCTCTCTTCCCACTCCCTTTCAGTTCCCCCTACCTCTCATGTTGTACCTCCCTCCCCTCAAATCACAAACATCGAGGCATATTATCTATCAAATAGTCGCAGCATCCTAGATCATATTGCATGCAGTTGTACCTCCCAGGTGTATTTCGGATCACATCGGCCTTTCCCATATGCAATTTAGCACTTCAAGCCTCAGTCCTCTATCTACCAGCTTATTTCTATTAATGGCTCAGGTGATTCTCACGCTTGCATGTGAGAATGTGCAAATGAAATATGCGAAAAGTGTTTATTCGGCTGGCTCAGTGATGATGAAGGTATCTTGGTATGAAGAAAGGTATCTTGGTATGAAGAAATCTTGCAGGTTGATCCAAGGGCTCTTGTGTGGAAGCCGACCAAAACAGGAATATAATTGCAGAATGTATTTGACCCGAAGTGTGATGCGGCAGAGGTCAATTTAGTGATTGCATTAAGGACGATGGCACATTTAGACTCAGAAATTAATTATTGCAATATGAAGACCCTCGTGTGGGAACTATGTGCCAATACAGTTAAATTAGGGGATGAGCAGTTCTAAGCCTTCATAGTTTTTGCTCGCCAAAGGTCTGGATTCGAAAGGCACTATTGGAAGGTTGTTTGGGTTAGCAAGGTAGTGTCGAATTGTTGGATTTCTTGGATGCCCTGTGCAGAGTTCCATGAAGTCTCCTTCCCCTCTGGTGTTGAGATTGAATCATTCCTAAAGCATAATTGTTGCTATATATCTTTGTGCTTCACCCATACTGGCACATAGGTCTGTGATCGGTGCATTTCGAAGTCTAGAATCTTAACGGAGATAGCAATTTTTAATTGGGGATCCAAGGTAACAAGGAACCATTGTCTGAAGTCTGGGAATCACCTAATAGAATTTGTGATCCTTACCAACTAGTTGTTAACTAGTTAGCTATTAGTTAGCTATTGAAGATTAGAAACAATAATTTTTGAGTGGGATAGCTTAATATTCAATTATATGGTTCCATTATCTATATGCAATTCATGGTAATCATGATATTCTCCTTTATCTTTTATTTTCATTTTTTTTACTTAAATTTTCAACATTAACATGAAATAATTCAAGATGTTTGAGAGTGGTTCCGACCTCATTGGATTCCATATGGAGAAAGAAGAATTTTAGATCTCACTCAAAATCCAGTAGACTTATCATCTTTTGAGGATTTCAGGATCGGATATTGTAATGTTTCCATTGGATTTTTTCATGCACGAAAGTATGGAACTCATATTTAATCATGAGCACCAAGCCGTCTATGTACCTAGATGTTAGTGACATTGGTGGTCAAATTCCTCTATCATGACCTTACTAAACATGTACCTATTACTCAAATAAAATCTTGACTCGACATGCTATGTTTTTTCTATTTTATGTTAATGCTTAGAGGGTGATATTAATGACAAAGATTCCAAGCTAGAAAATGATTTTGATGATATGTAAGTGTTTGTTGTAGCATGATTTTTTTTGGATGCTAGAGGCCATCTAGAGTCTATTTGTCAAAGTATTTTCGGTTCAAATATGAATTGAACTCAATACTATTTTGATTTTGTGCACATTTTCATGTTATATGAATGAGAACTTGTAATTTATGGACCTATGGTTAATGAAGATTATGACTAATAGATGAATGATGTTATATGGTTTAATCCATGCTTTTATGTTTTTAATCAATAATTCATCATTCTACATACTTTTTTTGACATATATGCATCAAAATATATAAAAATAAATATTTTATAAAATTCTCTCCCAAAATTTCTCCCAATCCGGGAGCTTTTGAAAATGTCGTTCCCCACTTCTGCTTCACACTTTGGCTCCCAGTCCCAAGCAGCGTTGGTTGGAATGGAGTATGTATCAATGAACACCTATAGACTTTTGAGTTTGAAGCTTTTAAAAAGAATGTTGCAATGTCTACAGTATTCAACTTGTACATTCACTAATTTTGACCTAACAAAAATCAAAATCTACAAAGTATCAAAATATTACATTAAAGCATGAGGAATTATTCCTCTTCTTTGCTTTCGAATCTCATGATTAATCATTAAGGAAGGGGAAATACCCCTTTTTCCTCCCACAAGAGTTACCCTGATTTAGCTTTGGCCTCAAATTAGCCATTTGATTAGCCTTGGAGTTGTTTAATATGAGGACATGAAGACATTTCTTCTTGGTGATAGATTAATACAACTTATAAATATGTTTGAAAATATAACTAAAATTTTTGTATGAGGGAGATATCTTGAATATAAATGGTGAAATGTATTTAAGGAATCACCAAAGATAATCACCTCTTGAATTCCCACACTCACAGTTTGCCTCAAACCTAGATATAATACATAGACTTTAGCAACCTTATTGGAAGTGTGACCTAAACCCCAAGCATACCTATGTTTTTGCAAAAACTTATATGCACTGGTCTTCCTCTACTCTTACCACCCCTCAAAACTAAACTTATTACAATTTTACTTAGGTAAAATTTTCCAATATTTTTAAAATACTTGAAAAAAATTAAAATAAAATCATTCTAATAAAAAAACTTATTTATATATAAATATAATAATATTTATATTTATAATAATATTTTTTTTGTTTGTCTAAGTTCTCTAGAGATTACTTCAGGCTTGATGTCTCGGTTTACAAATCACGACCGAGGGGCATTTAAGCTATCAAAATCACCATGAGATCGCACCCAACCTAGGCCACACCAACCCTTAACATGGATTTTTTACACATATTGTATCAAACCAATGACCTTCACCTCACAGGATAATTTAACCCATCACCGTCTATTGTATGCCTCATGGACATATTTATATTAATAATAATATTATGAAATTATATTATAATTACAAAATTTCTTTTTAGTTACATAATTTAATATACAAGTATTAAAGATAAACTATATTTGTATGGTAATAGTAAAAATAAAGCATTATTTATATTGTACACTTTTGATTATATCTTAAAATAATGTTATTAATATTTAATATAATGGAATATATATAGAGAACGTGAGTGTGTTTCTTGGGTTTATCTTAAGTACAAGGAATTGCTTTTATCTTCCTCGCCTAAATCCAATTTAGTTGAATAAATTATTATAATTGGTATAAAAATATCTCATTCTTATTTTAAAATATTATAATTTTTGTTATATATATATATATATATATATATATATATATATATATAATTGATATAAATATTTATATTAATAAAATATTATGAAATAACAATAAAAAATTTGAAATAATAATAATATATAAATATATATAAACATTATTTATATACTAAATAATAAATAATTTATATACGGGTATATGGTTTTTAATAATATATATGAATAAATTCATATATATTAAATATAATACATTTTATATTTAATATAATAATTATTTTTTATTTTTTTATTTTTTAGTTTTAATATTATAGATATTAATCTAGATTTTTGTATGTTTTATTTTTATGGATAAAAATAAAAGAGATAAGTGTTTCGAGATTACTATGGTTTTGCTAATTTAAAGAGTCAAGAACATTGGTAGTGTAACCAATATTCTAAAAACTAGAAGAGTGTGAGTATAAGGTGGACAACTTAAAAAATGTGTTTTTATCGATTCTTACATTCCATTGCATTTTGGGAATTGATGATCAATAACTTTCACTATAAAGGCAATCAAAATTGGTTCTTATGTTAAGGTTCATTTTTTTTAACATTGGTCAAGATAAATAAATATTTTGGGTTTTGGAGAGTGGGGTTGATCACTTCCTTATAATATATTAGTTTCATTTTTCCTCTAACTCTTTAATGCCTTATAAATTCTTCTTAAATTTGGAAGTAATGATATTTTTTATATTATCCTCATTTTACAAGATTATGTGCTCCTTTATCCTCCAATGGTCCACTCAAGACTAGGCGTACTTATGTCATCCTCACTTGAGTCAAAGGTGGTGGGTTTTTCCTAGAGTTAGAAGCTTAGGAAATCTTTGGGCTTCCATTTTGTATAAATTCTTCTTATGCATAAGATACCTAGTCATAGCCATTCTTTTAATGAGGAAAATTCTTATTTTAATAAGGAGGATATGATAGGGAGTATTTCCTTTAATCTTGAGCTTGTAGGTTATAAAACATTTTTGAATTTGTTCAGTATTCCTCCATGACTCTCTAGATATACTGCAACCTCAAACCTAACATCAATATAAAATAACATGAGTGGAAAGAGTCTCAAAGAGGAGGTATAAAATAACATGAGTGGCAAGAATCTCAAAGAGGAGGTTTTTTTATCATGTATCTGAAAATATGCTGGCCTACAATTATTTTCAAGCCCATAGTAAGATTTGCATCCTTTTTTAATCCTTTTCTCACTGCTATGACTTCAATTGAGCTTATGATGGATTTTGATTCCCGAATATACATATAAAAGAACATCCTCCAAGTAGTTGTTGTCGTAAATGAAAATATCATACTTGATCTTTTTGGATTTAATTATCACGACTTTAGTTTTTTCAGTATTAATAGTCATACCAATATCGGAGTAAAAGTCTTGGAGGATTCCTCCTTTCTTTCTAAGATCATAATGGCTTCTTTAAAAAAGAATAATGTTTTTAGTATAAAGAAGAAGAGTTATGACTATACAAGTTCGCATGGGGCCAACAAAACCTGCATCTTCGAAGCACTCTTTGAACTTATCAATGTACATGCTAAAAAGGTTAGGGGATAAGGGACACCCTTGCTTGACCTCAATATTGGAATTAAATTTTTTCAACCAAACCTCAGTGGCCCTAAGCTTGGAAATAACATTATTGTATGGTCATGCCACAAAAACCCTCAACTCGACATGAACCATTTTTTCTTCTAACATCTTCAAAAGCTATATATTAGTAAAAATCTCAAAATAGTTTGTAAAGTAAAAAAAAAATAGAAGAAGAGATCATTTTTATTATTGTGACATTCCTCTACAAATACCCTAAGATGAATAATATAGTCCATAGTTGAATGATATCTCCTAAACTCGGCTTGGATTTTAGCTCTTTCATTATGGCTTTCAACCCAAAGGCTAATATTGTTTCCAAAATAAGTTTATACAACTTAGCTGAAATGTGGCTAATCATAATGGCCATGTAATTAGAGGGCATGTTTTTAACCCTATTTTTAAAGATAGACACAATAAGGCTTTGTGTCTAAGCCTCACAGAATTTTTGTTTCATTGAAGAGCTTGTGTATGTGAGGGATGAGGATGGGCCATCCCATGTTAAAAGTTCTATTTTGGTAGCCTTCAATGTCCTTAGTTTTTGCATCAATCAGTTTCTTAACCCCAAATTCAATTTCTTCCAACAAAAATATATCATCTCCTCTAAGGGCATTCAAAATGGTGACCATGGCAATGGGGGATCCATAAAAGTTTTCAAGGTAGGCATTCTAATTCTTCAAGGGAATCAAATTATTTTCTTAGTTTTACAAATTATAATTTTATTTCAAAAGCTTCTAGGATCATATTTAGAAAGGTGTTATAGGTTCTCATGCTTTCTGTTGGGATGGGGTCCCCTAGGTCCAATTTTGACTAATTTTTGTAAAAGCCTCCACATTTTAAGGAGAAGAGAGTGCAACGCATAGGTCATTAGGAGTCAAGAGGTTTTAGGAAGGTCAAATCCCCTTAGTTTTCGTATTGTTTTGAGCTCCACCGATGGTTTGTGTACCATGGTATTGTAATAGGAAAAAGTATATAAAGGGATGTATTAGCTTGTCTAAGGCAATAGGTTATGTTATGATACTTTTTTTTTGAGTATTTAATCTTTTATATTCAAGCGAAGGGGAGGGCTCATGTTGTTGGTGCGCGGAGACCTTGGTAAGTCTGCAGCTATGTGCACAGGCCCCTACAGCTGAGTGTGCAGGGTCAAAAGTCTATATTATCGAAGAATTGAAGTAATCAAAGAATATTTGGAAGCATATATATTTTTTGTTATATATTTTAGAGTTTTTGTACTTATTCTTGAATATTGTTCATTATATTATATTTTTCATATAATTGCATCACGAAGACCTAGATATTGTTATTTATGTTGAATAATACATGTTGAAGTAGTTACGCATAGCTTATAAATCTGTTAAGTAATGAAATTATTCTATGAATGTGTTTATGAAATTAATGGCTCGTAAAGATCAGATTAACCCCTAGATCAGAATAAACCCTACAACCAAACTTTATACCCCTTTGGATGCAGAAACCTAGTCTAGCATCCCCCCATATTACCTTGAGTGAGACTGTGATCTGCCCTGCATGGGTCATTCCCAAAATGGTCGGTAATATAGGATTTTGTTGGTTAGCATAGTCTAACTTTGAACCTTGTTCTAAGCCCCCGAAGCCAACAAATGGTTCTATTGCCAGAACTAGGATCTGTTTGAGGGATGTGGATGTTGCATCTGGCTAAGAAGGAAATTCAAAATTGGGTTGAGTGAAAGGAGCGAGTTTGTAGTACAGAAAAACAAAAATCCATGCTTATCGACATAAGCTTGGTTACAAAGGTAAATTTATACAAAACAACATGAGATCTTTTTCTATTCTTTCCCTGACGAATTGTATGAGTGGCTTGCACGATTAGTTGATAGTCAGCCTCGCCAAAAGCACGATAAGAGTCTTGTTTGGACCCTAGAATTATTAAATAAGGTCAAAGAGACTGATACTGAGATCATGAGAGATGTAGACTTCTAGATCGATGGAATTCTTGGAGGATTCATCATAGAAATTGCAATTGACATGTCAGTATCTTATAGCGAAGCTAAGAAAAGTTTTTTTCAAAGGTCCGTGAATTAAGTTCTTGAAGTCATTAAAGCTCTAGATTAAAATTTTATTGTGCGAAAAGGGTGTATGTGAGAGAATTGATGTTTAAGAAAAGCCAGCTTGGGACTACACGAAGTGGGAAAATATATGGATCTGAAACCAGTTACAATCCTCTATTAGGTGATTCAGATAGTGATGAAGAAAGGAGTAACCCTAGTATAAATGTAAGAGTGTCGCAGTCAGAAAATCAAGGTACATATGGGATTCCCCATCCATCCACTTCCTCTCCACCTTCACCTCCACCACATACACCACATCACCACCTCCACCTCCACCTTCGTGATTTAATATGGCCAATACAATGAAAATGCTTGTGTTCATGGGTCTAGGATCGGAAGACCCTGAACAATTCTGGTTTGTCGCAGAAGCTACGTGGAAAGCACAACAGATTAATGATGATGATATGAAAAAGGCCCAACTTATCACAACGCTACAGGATAGAGCATTGTCTTGGTACATAAAGTATAATACAACAAATCCCACTGTTACGATGGTTGAGACAAAGACAACCTTGAATTAGGAATTCAGAAAGCCGAAGTCACAGTTGCAATGTTGTATAGAGATGAAGGAAATCAAGCAAGTGCCAAATGAAAGTGCATGGGAATTAGACAAAAGGCTAAAGTGCTTGATTAGTCAAGGTAATTTCCATATTACTGACAAAGTACATAAAGAATGGTACATCATTGTGTTGTTGCCACATCTGAGACTCCCATTATCACAACAGAATATCAACACACAAGATGAAGCATTGGAGATCGCAATGAAGTTAGAAGCATCTCCAGCGAAGGATAGGCATATAGGAGTCCAATAGATCTAGTCACAGCTCGCAAGTCTGCACATGGAGATCCAAGGGTTAAATAAGGGAAAAGATGTTCAATTAGACATACGCTTAGAAGTATGGTGTTTGAAATGTAAGGTTGAAGGTCATTATAAAGATCAATGTCCTGTGTATCCTGATTATATAACAGTTGGAGGTCCCACGGGGGCTTCACTCAATGAACGTCTGATGTATCACGCGCATTTGTGGCATACTAAAAGATACCCCTAATTTGACTACATATTGGAAAATACCTCTAAAAATCACATCATATAACCCTACCAATATGAACCTAATACACCTTCCCAATTTAAAAAACCCTTACTTTCACTAGATGTTGTAGGTATCCATTTTTTCATTAACATTTTTTGTGACACATTATATTTTTTCATTAACTTTGAGCTCTATTTTTTATATATGCCAATATAAAAAACCTTTACCCCTATTATATGTCCAATATATTATGTATTTTTTCCTCAATACATATCCACCAATATGAATGCATGCGGTATGGTATTGCTCCCCTAGTGAAGCCCTCGTGGGAGGTCCTAATCCCCTAAAGATAGAAACAAGTATAAGACAAGGTGCTAGATCAAGTATAGGACACGATGAGAGTAATTGTCACAGCTATGCCTTAATGATGGAGCACACTGCGTTGTACAGGGTTGCACACAAGAAAATCAAGGTTCGCCTGTAGGTCGTGGAGGATTCCAGGGCCAAGGATGTGGTCGAGGAGGAGGTGCAGGACGAGGATGGGGTCAAATAATCTGTTATAACTATGGCAAAGAAGGACACTTTGTGCAGGACAATCAAAACCCCACCTGTCCATCTTGTAAGTATTGCAAAAAAATTGATCATGTGATTGAAGTTTGTCTCATTTTAATGGCTAAGATGTAGGAAAAGAACTAACAGCCTGCGCAAAACTTGCAGATGATGAGATCGGAGTTGTGTGAGGATGATCCTAGTATAAACATGATGAGAACACGAATTAGCGCAGCTAAAGAAGCTAGAAAATATGAAGGAGAATAGCCTGAGGTGGATAGTTGGGTTAGGAAAGATGGAATTAAGAATACTAGATTCAATATGCAGAGAGAGAAGGAAACTTTCATGGAGGTGAAGAAAATTTTCATGGATCCAGGAGCTTCGATGTCAAAGAAATTGATGCAGTTAATTCCAAATAAGAACAAGTCTAAAACAACGTAAAAAAATCTTGATTCAAATATTTTGAAGTCCTTTTTATAGACCTAAATGAAGTTGTTACAAGACCAAAAAGCAGTGGAAGGGTTACAATATTTGATTGACAACTGTGCTGGCAAAGAAAGGGCTCGAACATAAAAACGCGTAGTAAATAAGATATATGGAAACAAAAAGAGAACAGGTTGAGAAATGATACTAACTGCGCAGATCAGAGAATTTGAAATGGATCAAGTAATCCTGGATCTAGGATCAGATGTGAACGTCCTACCTAAGCAGACATGGGAGCGGATGGGACAGCCAAAGTTACAATGGTCGCCAATCCATTTGCGCATGGCAAACCAATAGAAGATTATTCCGATGGGTCGACTACATGGGGTCATTGTAGATATTGAGGGAGTCAGTGTAATAGCATATTTTGAAGTCATTGAGATCATAGATGATAGTAATCCGTACCCAACTTTACTGGGAATTGATTGGGCATTTGATATGGATGCTATAATTAACTTGAAACGGAGGAGCATGATATTTGAGAAGAACGGAATGAGGGTTGTTGTTCCTCTAGATCCCTCTGAAGGAGCGTGATACACAGAACCGATCCATGAATATTATGGCAGTGATAATATTAAGCACATCTACAGGTTAACTGTGTGAAATGAAGATTAGATTAATCCCACTACAAATGGAAGAATTAGCTGGGAGAAGGATAATTCATGTGTTTCAGACTCTGATGAGGAAACGGAGCATTGGCAGAATTCGTTACATGAAGTCTCTACGTTGCATTGTAATAGGCTGACGAAATCTCTTTGTTGTATCTCATCAGAGGTTCGTAACTTACCATACTATGATGGAATAGGGGATGTCAGTATCTTTTTAGATGAATTTGAAAGAGATGTCCTAGAGAAAGAAAGGTTTCAAGCTCTGGATATAGCTCTGTGGTCTACGCCTACATGATGGTGGGGCACACACAAACATCATATATCATATTGGAGGGAATATTGAAGATCGTTGAAGCTCAGGTTCGGGGATGCGAATACGAGACTTGTAGAAAAATATATTGGAAAGAATGACCCCGCGTGAGCATCTGTCTCGCTGGACTACTGCATGGGGTGAGGAACCACAACCAGAATGGGTACATATATTTTTCCACACATTAGATTTAATACCTATGAACTGGTATTTTGAAACATAACTGTACCATAGCACCGCTAACTGGCATGAACTGAAGGAAATTTTTATACTGACTTTTAGTTTTGAGGATGGGTTTGAATGTATAGATGATGCCCTTCAAGAGATCCATGCAACTATTTTCAGAATACCAACTGAAGTATCGACTTGGGTTCAACTGGATTGGAATGTGCATATGCAACATGCGCTCGAATGTTACAACATAATTGCAGAAGAAGATGCAAATTATCACTGCACGGATGCAGCCTTGGGAAGAAGAGGTCTGGAAACTCTCATAGACTATGGAGTGCAAGCTCAAAATTATGCAGAAAACACAGAAAAAAATCAGCTTAGCAGCAAAAGGACCGACTACAGAGAAGTTGGTCGAAGAAGTTCGACAGGAAACAGTACAATGCACAGAGGTGCTTCGACTAGTGAAGTCTTCATTCAGCAACCTAAAAGTGAAGATGCAGAGTGTACTAGCGGAGTGACTTGAGGAGGAGTCACATCTTTGTGTTGGGGGCCTTTTGGGACAGGGTCCCCTAGGTCCAATTTTGACTAAGTTTTGTAAAATCCTCCGCATTTTAAGGAGCGGAGCGTGCAGCGCGCGGGTCATTAGGAGTCAAGGGGTTTTAGGAAGGTAAAAGCCCCTTAGTTTTTGTTGTTGAAATGTGGAAACAAGAATATCCAATTTTAATTTATCCTTGAATTAAAATTTGAATTTAGTCTCACCAACTGTTTGAAAAATAATTAATTAATTCATCTTGAGTTAATTAGTTTGAGAAAATCAAACATGAAGTCTTTGTGAAGTCATGCAACAGTTATCCCTTTGATTGAGGAAGTTATCCCTTAATTGAGGAGATAAGGATGAGTTGTATTTGAGTTTTAATTAGTTAGCTTAGTTAACTGAGTTAAGTCTAGTTAAACTAGTTCGAAACTATTGCAGGAACTAATTGTGAGTTCAATCAGTTAATGCATGCATGCATGAAACTAGTGTACTCCAGATAACTGACTATTCTCTCATAAATAACTCATGCATGTCAGTTCAGACAAAGACCCAGTTGAGATTAAAGGTAGGGACAGTGTACTATCAGTTGCAATAATTTTCCTATAAGAAAATCTCTTGCATGCAGAAGGAATTCATTCCTTTAGATTTGCATAGTTTTGTAGTGTGTTAGAGCAGTGTGTGAGATCAATGTCACACAAGGTTACAGCAAGAACACTTAGGGAAAACTACACAATGAAATAGGAGGCTTAGAGGGCAGAGGAAAGGCATATGAGTTGTCTATTCTGTCTATGAGCAGTAGTGAGGGATTCTACTAAGACCTGGATAGCTGTGAGAGATAAAGCTTTGTGTAATCCTAAGATATTTCCACTTGTATGATAATACAGATAGCGAGGTTTTTCACTGAGGCTTTCCCAAGAGTATTCTTTTGTATTTCATGTGTATTGATTCTTCTTCTCAGTTATATGTGTTATATTTGATCTTTCTCAAAGCGATTAAGCTTCCGCAAGTTTGATTGTAGAAGTAGATTAAGTATTTTACTTTAGTATATTGCATTATCAGGTTGATCTACAGTGAGAATTTCTACATGGTATCAAAGAAAAGGTGATCGAAGCAGTAAACAGCATACTGAAGAAGGAAAAATTTGAAGTTTGAAGTTCTTGGTTGGAGAAGTAAAATCGAATTCTTATCATACCTCTAAGTTCACCAATGGCATTTAATGGCTTGAGACTCAAGTATGCACTGGATGGCAGCTCGAATTATATAGCATGGAAGGATCGCATGGAAGTGGTATTAGAAGACGATGATTTGAAGGATTTCATTGATCAAGAAATCCCCAAGCCAGCTACAGCTAATGCCCAAGAATTGGCTTAATGGAAGAAGTGTGTGGCGAAGGCAAGGTAGATTCTTCTGGAGGGAGTTCGAGACCATATTGTCTCGAGTCTCCACGGGAAGGAGACTCCATTTTCAATGTGGAAGACATTGAAGGATCTCTATCAGAACAGCAGTGACCAGAGGAAACTGGCGCCAAAGGACAAGCTTCGGAAAATCAAGTGTGAAAAGGGTGACACTATCTCTACATATCTGAACAAGCTCACCACTTGTAGAGATGAGCTTAGTAGTGTAGGAATAACTACAGTCGACGATGATATGGTGAGTCCTTCCCTCCTCGGTCTTCCTAAGAGCTAGCATAGCTACCAGGACTTTGTGAATGGAAGAGAGAAACTGTCGGATTGGGAACAACTGTGGTTGGATCTGATGCAGGAGGAGATCAAGAGGAGCACCAAAGATGGTTCTTCATCTAAGCATGATGATAAAGAAAATCTAGTCTTAGCAAGTAAGGCAAGGAAATAGAAATGGAAGGCTTCCCATTCCAAATCCAGTTCTTCTCATGGTGGGAAGAAGATTGACAAATCTAAAGTGAGATTCTTTAATTGTCATGAGGTGGGCTATTATGCAACTAATTGCCCATTGAAGAAATCCAAGAAGGGATCCTCAAGAGGATCAGAAGGTGAGGCATTAGCCTCTCAGCTCGAATTGGATTTTACTCTCATCACATGTATGGTTTCATCAATGGTGGGTTGTGTTTGGTACCTTGACAGTGGAGCCTCATTCCACATGACCGGCGATAAGATTTAGTTGAGTACCTTGGAGGAGAATGACCTCAAGATGTGCATAGAGATGGGTGATGATGGGAAGTATAGTGTTTCAGGAGTGGGCACAGTTACTTTTCAAAGGGAGCATGGAGCTCCTCTCACCTTGACAGATGTGAAGTATGTGCCTGGACTGATGAATAAATTGGTATCAGTCGCGATGTTGGAAGACAAAGGCTATGATATTGTCTTCAGTAAAGGAAAGTCATTCCTGAGACACATAACCACGGGTCAGACCAAGAGGATTGGGATTCGAGTGAAGAATCTCTACAAACTAGAGGTAGATGATTGTGTTTCATTGAGTTCGAAAGCAGAATTGGTGCAAAGCCAAGATATTGGCGAGCTATGGCATAGATGGTTGGGCCACTTGCATCATGGGGCCTTGAAGATAATGTAATAGATCTCTACCGGACTTCCCAAAGGTAAACTTGAGCAAGTGGACACATGCAAAGGTTGTACCTTGGGAAAGTATGCCAAGTCTTCCTTTCATGATCGAGGCTGTTGAGCTGAGGCGATCTTGGAGCGAGTTCATACAGATGTGTGTGGACCATTCTCGATAGCATCCACCATGAAACAAAGGTATTATGTGATTTTCATTGATGATTTTTCTCATAAATGCTGGATCTATTTCATGCAGAAGAAGGATCAAACCTTCTCAAATTTTCGTGAGTTCAAAGCTTTGGTTGAGAAAGAATCAGGGAAGAAGATCAAGGCCTTGAGGAGTGACAATGGTGGAGAGTATGTCTCTCAAGAGTTTAACGACTTCTGTGCAGTAGAAGGAATTAAACGGGAATTGACGGCACCTCATAACCCACAATAGAATGGGGTGGCCGAGAGGAAGAACAGAATGATTGTGGGGGCAGCTCGGGCGATACAGCATGACCAAGGCCTACCACTTCATTTGTGGCTGAGGCATGCAACACAGTAGTCTACTTGCAGAATATAAGCCCGCATCGCATACTTGGGATGAAGACACCAAAAGAAGCTTTCTCCAGGAAGAGACCAGATGTGAGTCTCTTCGGAATCTTTGGCTCATCGATATTTTTCCATGTGACCAAAGATGCTTGGAAGAAACTTGCACCGACAGCTGATTTGGGGATACTTGTGGGTACACTGATACATCTCACAACTATCAGGTGTACTTGCCTACCAGTTGGAGGACAGTGGTACGCAGAGACCTAAAGTTTGATGAGCAGAAGGCCATGCGAGCTTCCCTTGAGAGGGAGCTCCAACTACAAGCTGTGGAGGAACTTTTGCTTCCTAAGGAGGAGGATCTTCAGACTAATGCAAAGTAGCCACATGCAGAGGTTCCAGGAGTGGAGGCATCCACTCAAGCAAAGTCTTCCAGAGATGGGCGGAAGTGCTCAAGGGAAGGTGACAGATTGTTGTCGAATGTGAGAGAGAATGTGGGAGAACCATCTTCTCAGTGCAAACAGAGGAGGTCACCTGATAGGTACACTGGATACATGGCCCTTGTTGGGGAATGTATTGAGACTGAGCCATCTTCCTTTGAGGAAGAAGTGTAGCAGCCAATTTGGGTTGATGCTATGGTGGAGGAGTATGACTCCATAGTTTGTAATAGTGTTTGGGATGTGGTTCCAAGACTGGAGAACAAGTCAATTGTGAGTTCCCGTTGCCTTTACAAGGTAAAACAAGCTGATGATGGTAGTATTGAGAAACATAAGGCAAGGTTTGTTGCCCGTGGTTTATCACAGGTCGAGGGGATTGATTATGATGAGCCTTTTGCTCCTGTCGCAAGGTACTCATCTATCAAATCGATGTTAGCACTATCAGCATAGATGGGTTGGAAGATCCATCAGATGGATGTGAAGATTGCATTCCTCAATGGCAAGATTGAGGAGGAGGTGTACATAGAGCACCCGGAAGGTTTTGAGACCTTCGATCATGAGTCGCATGTGTGCCAACTCAATAGATCTTTGTACGGGCTGAAGCAAGCACCTCGTGCTTGGTACACTAGGATCGACAACTACTTCACCGGGTTGGGCTTCACAAAGAGTGAAGCTGATGCGAACCTATACCACATCATGGTGGAAGGTAAGCAATTGATCATTGTTTTTTATGTTGATGATCTCATATTGACAGGTGATGATCAGTTGATCATGTCTTGCAAGGAGGACCTTGCAAGAGAATTCGAGATGGAAGACATGGGTCTCATGGACAACTTCCTTGGCATGGAAGTGTGACAGAAGGATGGGGAATTGTTTGTGTCTCAAGGCAAGTCTTCCAATGAGATACTCAGGAGAATCCACATGGAGAAGTGCAAGCCCATGCAGACTCCTCTAGCAGGTAACTGGAGGAAGGAGGATCTTACTTCAAGAGAAGTAGTAGAAGCTATTGTGTACAGGTAGCTTGTGGGTTCACTGATGTACTTAGTGAACACATGACTAGATTTGTGTTATGGAGTGAACCAGCTAAGTCAAGATATGGTTCAGCCTACCAAGATATTTTGGAAGGAAGCTAAGCATGTTTTGAGATACCTCATATGCACATCTCAGTATGGATTATGGTACAGACAGACAGAGGGAGTGAATCTACAGGGCTTCAATGATGTAGATTGGGTAGGGAGTCCATCAGATCGAAAGAGCACATCATGAGGAATTTTAAACCTTGGGTCAGCAGCAGTTTCTTGGTACAACAGGAAACAGAGGTCAGTTGCACTCAGCTCGGCAGAGGTTGAATACATGGCTGCAAGTCAGGCAGCATGTGAGGCCATCTGGATGCAGAAAATTCTAGTTGGTTTGTTTGATCAGAGGATGGATCCAACTGTGATCTATTGTGATAATCAGAGTTGTATCAAACTCTTTAAGAATCTAGTATTTCATAATAGGTCCAAGCATATCAACATTTAGTATCATCATCTCAAGGACTGTGTGGCAAGGAGGATCATGTTGTTGCAGTATATTTCGACCGAGGAGCAAGATGCTGACATTTTGACTAAGGCATTATCAAAGTGTAAATTCGAGTTCCATAAAGACAGGATCGAGGTGGTAGATAATCCCTTTCTTGTTGAGAGGGAGTGTTGAAATGTGACAACAAGAATATTCCAATTTTAATTTGTCCTTGAATTAAAATTGAGAATTAAAATTCGAATTTAGTCTCACTAGTTGTTTGAAAAATAATTAATGAATTCATCTTGATTTAATTAGTTGGAGAAAATCAAACATGAAGTCTTTGTGAAGTCATGCAACAGTTATCCCTTTGATTGAGGAAGTTATCCCTGAATTAAGGAGATAAGGATGAGTTGTATTTGAGTTGTAATTAGTTAGCTCAGTTAACTGAGTTAAGTCCAGTTAAATTAGTTCCAAACTGTTGGAGGAACTAATTGTGAGTTCAGTTAGTTAATGCATCCATGCATGAAACTAGTGTACTCCAGATAACTGAATATTCTCTCATAAGTAACTCATACATGTCAGTTCAAACAAAGACCCAGTTGAGATTAAAGGCAGGGACAATGTACTATCAGTTGCAAGAATTTTCCTATAAGAAAATCTCTTGCATGCAGAAGGAATTCATTCCTTGAGATTTATGTTGTTTTACAGTGTGTTGGAGCAGTGTGTGAGATTAGTGTCACACAATGTTACAGTAGGAACACCCAGGGAAAACTGCACAAGGAAATAGGAGGCTTGGAGGGCAGAGGAAAGGCATATGAGTTGTCTATTCTGTCTATGAGCAATAGTGAGGGATTGCAGTACGAGCTGGATAGTTGTGAGAGCTAAAGCTTTGTGTAATCTTGAGATATTTCCACTTGTATGATAATACAGATAGTGGGGTTTTTAGTTGAGGATTTCCCTAGAGTATTCTTCTATGTTTCATGTGTATTGATTCTTCTTCTCTGTTATGTGTTCTGTTTGATCTTGCTCAAATCGATTAAGCTTCCGCAAGTTTGATTGTAGAAGTAGATTAAGTATTTTGCTTTAGTATATTGCATTATCAGGTTGATCTACAGTGAGAATTTCTACATTTATATTGTTTTGAGCTCCACCCATGGTTTGCGGACCATGGTATTGTAATAGAAAAAAGTATATAAAGGGATATCTTAGCTTGTCTAAGGTAGTAGGTTATGTTATGATACTTGTGTTTTGAGTCTTTTATCTTCTCTATTTGGGCGAAGGGGAAGGTTCCTGCTGCTGTGTGCGCAGAGACCTTGGTAAGTCTATAGTTTTTTATGTAGGCCCCTGCAGCTAAGTGCGCAGGGTCAAAAGTTTCTATTATCAAAGAATTGAAGTAATAAAGAATATTTGGAAGCATGTATGTGTTATGTTATCTATTTAGAGTTTCTATACTTATGCTTGAATATTATTCGTTGTAGTATATTTTCCATATAATTGGATCACAAATACCTGGATACTGTTATTGATGTTGAATAATACATTTTGAAGTAGTTATGTGTAGCTTATAAATATGTTAAGTAAGTAAATTGTTCTACGATTGTGTTATGAAGTTAATGCCTCGCAAAGGTCGGATTGAGACATAGATCAGAAGAAACCATACAACCACACTTCATACCCCCATGGATGTAGAAACCTAGTTATAGCATCCCCCCATATTACCTCAGGTGAGACTACGATCTGCCATGTGTGGGTCATTCTACGACTGTGTTTATGAAGTTAAGGGCACTAACCTGCACAGGGAGTATTGCAGTCTCACCCGAGGTAATATGAGGGATGCTAGAACCAGGTTTCTACATCTAGAGGGGTATGACGTGTGGTTGTAGGGTTTCTTGTTATCTAGGGCTCAATCTGACCTTCGCGGTCCATTAAATTCATAAACAAAGTCGTAGAACAATTTCCTTACTTAGCAGATTTATAAGATATGCATAACTTCTTCAACATGTATTATTCAACATAAATAACAGTATCAAGGTCTTTGTAATGGAAATATATGGAAAATATACTACAGCGAACAATATTCAATCATAAGTACAGAAACTCTAAAACAAATAACAAAGCACATATATGCTTCCAAATCTTCTTTTATTACTTCAATTATTTGATAATACATACTTCTGACCCCTCGCACTCAACTGCAGGGGTATGCACACATAGTTGCATACTTGGCAAGGTCTTCACGCACACAACATCAAGAGCCTTCCCCTTCGCCCAAATAGAGAAGATAAAACACTCAAAACATGAGTATCATAACATAACCTACTGCCTTATAGAAGCTAAGACATCATTTTATATACTTTTTCCTTTTACAATGCCATGATCTGCAAACCATGGGTAGAGCTCAAAACAATACAAAGACTAAGGCACTTTGACTTTCCTAAAACCCCTTGACTCCTAATGACCTGCGCATTGTGCGCTCCACTCCTTAAAATGTGGAGGCTTTTAGAAAACTTAGTCAAAATTGGACCTAGGGGACCCCATCCTCACACTTTCTATTTATATAGTATATTTTATTCCTTGCCTTAAGAGCTTTGTACATGTTTATCTTATCAAGTTTTTTGAGGTTTCATTAGGAACATCCCTAATCACTCTTCTAACAATTTTTCAATCATTATCATACCAAGATTGGTAGTTCTATTATTCTTTTTATATGACACCTTGGTAGAGAACTTGCAAATGGTAGAGAAGAGGGATGTACTAAAATTATGATAGACATGTTCAATGTTATCCTTTTAAGTTAAGATGTGTAAATCCCTATTTAGTTCCTTTAAAAAGAGATCCACTTTATGTTTGTTAAAAAGAAGGTGCCATTGACTCTCACAATTCTCTTATTTGCATGGTAAAGTTTAAGGTTAGGGTTAAAAATTTATTATTAAAGTGAAGCTCATGGTCATTTGAGAGTCAAAATTTAAAATTTTATTGACACAGTCCATAACACTAATGCTAAACTAATGAAAACAAGTCAAACAAGTCATCTTATTAGAATTTGACCACTTAATTACAACACTACAAATCTTAAAATCTGTAAAATTTGACTAACTCAATATTACTTTTGTTTTTCAATATAGAAATATTTTATTCTAAAATATTATAAAATTGATAAATAAAAAATAACAAATTATAATATAAATCTTTTTAATATTAATATATTTAAAAAAATAAAAATATTAAATTAAACTTAATATTATATTATATAAAATTTTCATTTTTAAATTTATTCACATAGATTCATTGGAATATATATATATCTATATATATATATATATATATATATATATATATGTATATATATACACATTGAGTTTTCAAAATAATTCTATATATACATTGAGTTCATTATATATAAATATACCCCCCAAACACACACACACACATATATTTATTTATTGGTTGGGTTCAATGTAATGTTGGAAATAATACTGAGAGGGGGGGGGGGGGGTGAATCAGTATTATCAGGTTCTTTTGATAAATCTTCCTTATTTATTCTTTGAATTATTTTTGCATGTCAGTACCATAAAATAATGAGCATGAACAAATAAAACAGATAGTCACACCAAAGAACACAAGATGTAAGGTGGAAACCCAATGTGGGTGAAAACCACCTGCTGCAATATGTCTCTATCTTCTTTCAAATTAGAAACTCCTTTTACAATGGTTTTGTACTGGTGCAGTCCTTTACCAATACGCAGGCTGCAACCTGCAGAGAGCTACAACTCTCTCTCGTTTTCCAGTCTCTCCTGGAAGGGAGCTACAACCCCCTACTTCTTTTCTTACAAGGACCACTTTTCATAAATTTTCAAACTGGATCCATATACATCAAATGATCATCAAGTACATGTAAATTACAAAGTCAACTACAGTAACCAGATCAACAATAACAGAACTAAACCCAGAACACCTTATCAATAGAAAAATTCAGTCAACAGAAGATCTTAAGACAGATACGCAGTTTTTCTTTCTCTGGCCTGCGTCGCTACGCACTTCACCTTCTGCTTCCCTGCGTATACCCGCAGAGAGCCTTCTGCTGCACCGCGTGCCCACGCACTGCTTCTTCAATCGCGCTGCGTACTGTTACAGTAGGTACGCACCCAGAGACATTATCGCGCCGCGTACTGTTATTGTAGCCACGCACTCATAGACACTATCGCGTCGCGTACATTCACTGTGCGTAAGCACCTGAACCTCTATCGCGTTGTGTACCCACTTAGTTCTCCTTCTTCTGCTCTGCGTACCCACGCAGCTCTCCTGTTTCTCCTCTGCGTACCCACGCACTTGCACCGTTAATCACCTGCGTACTTCTGATTAGGGCCGAATTGGCAGTTCACCAGTGTGCCACAGTTAGTCAGATGCCCAGATCTGATCATGCGCTCAAGAGATCACCCTTCACAGATTCGCTTTCAACTTCACTTTCATATAGATCAAGCTTTTAAAATAATAACCCAATATTTCAGAACTTAAGATATTCAATTTGCAAAAGATACGTAGCCAAGTGATCTCCTTTGCTTTATATAGGCAAGCTCCTCCTAAAATCATGGATCAATACCATAGATAACCAATACAAGGGGCCCAAAAACATGGGGCTCAATAATAATAATAATATAAAACAATACCACGGGCCAAAACCATAGAATCAAGAGCGGCGGGCTAAATACCACGGGCCAAACATAGGAAACCCCACGAGAACGCGCTTCTCTGCCTTGAAGTAAGTGAAACTGGGGGTACACACCCTCTGAACGGGTGACCTGCGTGGGTGGCCGCAGTTCCTTCACGGTGTACCTGCGTGTACGCATCTTTTGAACTATTCTCCTGCGTACTTCTTAATTTTCAACATTTTGAGAGCCTGATTAGAGCATTGCCACTTGAGGGTGTTGCCATCAAGTACAACATCTGTAACATAGAGCCATACCAGAATCATAATTCCAACAATCTCCCCCTTTGGACTTGATGGCAACCTCAAAATCTTCAGCTTCATTCTCCCCCTTTGACATCTAGGGAAAAGGGTTATGCTCCCCCTAAGAACATGCTCCCCCTGAATATGAACCAGATCTGCAAAGAAGAACCATAATGACCATGAAAGAGATAGAGACATATTGCAGCGATATTCAGACCAGCATCCATGATCTCCTTCTGTACGTCCTCCATAATGCCAACAATGCATTATATGCTCCCCCTGAACCTGTGCCATTCAATCTTCAACCAATCCGCAACCCAGCACATGTACGCATATACCCTAGATGAACCATGCGTACAACCATCAATCAGAAGAGTTTCAACAATAAGATGATGCATCAACAACCCCCAGCTTTTGCCTGAGGTATTCAAAAGTTTCTCTAGGCAATGGTTTGGTGAGTATATCAGCAACTTGTTCCTTAGAAGGAACATACTCCAACTTGACCTTCTGTTCAAGCACTTGTTCCCGGAGAAAATGATACTTGATTGGTATGTGCTTGGTTTTTGAATGCATGATAGGATTCTTTGAGATGCTGATTGCACTTGTGTTATCACATAAGATGGGGATAGGTGGTGTACAAGTGATTTGAAAATCCTGCAAAGTCTGCATCATCCAAAGGAGTTGAATGCAGCGAGATGCAGCAGCAACATATTCCGCTTCAGCTGTAGACAAGGCAATCGAACTATGTTTCTTGCTGAACCAAGATACTAGTCTGGAACCCATAAAGAACGCACCACCGCTTGTGCTCTTCCTGTCATGACGCTTCCTGCCCAATCTGCATCTGTATAAGCATGAAGTGTGAGATCTGTATCTCTAGGATACCATAAGCCATAATTCTGAGTCCCTTGAAGATATTTAAAGATTCTCTTCACTGCCTGAAAATGAGTTTCCTTCGGATTTGCTTGAAATCTTCCAACTATTCCCACTGCATGCATGATGTCTAGTCGGGTACCTGTCAAATAAAGTAGACTTCCAATCATAGATCTGTAAGTTGGTTGATGCACTGCTGCTGATTCATCATTTGCACTGAGGCTACATCCTGTGACCATGGGTGTACATACTAGTTTTGCATCTTCCATGCCATATTTCTTCAAAATCTGCTTGAGATACTTGGTTTGAGACAAAAAGATCCCTCCTTCTTTTTTTTGGATTTGCAAACCAAGAAAATATGTCAGTTCTCCCAGCAAGGACATTTCGAATTCTTTCTGCATCACCAAGGCAAAGCTTTGACTCATAGCTTCTTCATTGCTGCCAAAGATAATATCATCTACATACACAACAAGTATTAGCAATTTGTCATTTTCGACTTTTATATAAAGATTGCTATCTGCTGATCCTTTTGAAAAACCTTGTTAATGAAGATATTTGTCCAAACAATAGTACCAAGCCCTTGGAGCTTGTTTGAGACCATAGAGAGCCTTTTTCAATATGCATACAAGATTTGGATCATTTCCAAGAATGAACCCATCTGGCTGCTCAATGTATACTTCTTCTTCCAAGTCTCCATTCAGAAAGGCTGATTTCACGTCCATTTGAAATACTTTGAAGTTTTGAAAGCTTGAGAGAGCAAGGAACATTCGGATGGCCTCAAGTCTTGCAACATGAGCAAAGGTTTCTTCAAAATCTATTCCTTCTTGCTGCGCATACCCTTTACAAACAAGTCTGGCCTTGTTTCTAATTACTTCTCCATTTTCATTCAATTTATTTTTGAAGACCCATTTTGTCCCTATAACATTCTTATCTTTTGGTCTAGGAACCAACTCCCAAGTGTTATTCTTTTCGATCTGCTCAAGTTCTTCATCCATTGCTCTGACCCAACATTCATCTTTGCATGCCTCTTTCACATTTTGTGGTTCAGTGGAAGAGAGTAATGCCAAATAGCTTGAAGCTTCTGCAATTGTTCTTCTTGTTTGTACACCTGTTTCTTTCTGCCCCGCAATCTGAGATTCTGGATGATTCTTCTGAACATATTTGGATGGAGTCTTCTCTTCTATTCTTGTCTGCTCCTCTGGTTCTTCTTGAGGTTCTTCTTCTTCATCATTCTGTCTTTGAGGGTAGCCTTCATCTTCTTCGATGTCTTCATGATGTACTTGCTTAGGAATGTATCCCTTCTCATCAACCACTACATCAATGCTGTCAACAATTCTGCCAAGTCTTTTATTGTAGCACTTGTATGCTTTTCTATGTGGAGAATAACCAAGAAGAATGCCTTCATCTGCTCTAGGTTCAAGTTTTCCAAGTTGCTCATCAGTATTCTTAATATAACATTTTCTCCCAAAGATTTTGAAGTGCTTTACCGAAGGAGTCTCACCACACCGGAGCTCATGAGGGGTTTGAGTGCTGTTCACCCGGACATTTGTTTTGTTGAGAATAACAACCGCAGCATGTGCAGCTTCACCCCAGAAAGTTGCGGGAGTTCCTGACTCATCAAGCATAGCACGAGCCATTTGTTGGACTGTTCTGTTCATTCTTTCCACAACTCCATTTTGCTGAGGAGTTCTAGCTGTAGAGAATTCTCTTCTTATCCCATGTTCTTCACAGAAATCGAAAAATTCATTTGAGGTAAACTCCCCACCTCTGTCAGATCTGAGGCACTTAATTTTGTGTCCTGATTCATTTTCAACCAAGGCTTTGAAGGATTTGAATTTTTCGAATGCTTCATCTTTGTGCTTCATAAGTCCTAACCAGACAAACCTGGAGAAATCGTCAATGAATAATATCAAGTATTCTTCTCCTCGAGGTGTCCTTTTCCTGAATGGACCACATGTATCTGTATGTACTAGCTCAAGAGGCATGCTAGCTGATCCTTCCTTCTCTGGAAAGTTAATTCTGGTTTGCTTTCCAAACTGACATGATTTGCATATGGTGTTGTCTGGAATTTTGATATCTGGAAGATCGCGAACTGCCTGATATTTGCATGCTTTCCTTATTTGTGAAAAGCTTAGATGCCCCAACCTCCAATGCCATAACCAGTGTTCATCATCCTTGCTTAGATAGCATTGTTGTTGTCCTTCTTCAAATATGTATAGATTATTTGGAGTTCTTTTACCTTTGATCACCGTTTTACCTGTATCAAGATCATGAACAAGACATCCATTTGATCTGAATACCACCTCAGTTCTTTGATCACACATCTGGCTGACACTTAGAAGATTATGCTTCAATCCATCAACAAACAGAACATTTCTAGCTTTGACCTTTTCTTTTAACTGAGCAGTGCCCTTTCCTTTTATAGTTGCAGGAGTATCATTTCCAAACGAAACTTTCCTTCCCTTTTCTAAAGCAGAATATGATTCAAGTTTTTCTTTATCACCTGTCATATGCTTCGAACATCCACTATCAATGTACCATAGATTTTCCTGTCCCTTTGCATAAAATGCTATCCCACATCTTTCTGTTTGTGGTTCCTTTATTCTCCATGTTTTGGTGCTTGAGGCTTGTTCCTTTGTCTGTTGAAACCTGCTCCTGCATTCAGAATCTTCATGACCAAAGTTATTGCAAATAGAACATTCAACTTCATTTTCAAGAACCGAAAAGTAGTTATAGGTCCTTTTTGTAATCCCGGTCATACTTCTTTGTTTTTTAGCTTCTCTAGTCATGATCGTCTTATATGCAACACATTGAGCTGCTTTGTGACCAAAGTTATGGCAAGAAAAGCATTGTCCATTGAAGAAACTTCTGCGGTTATCCAATCTTCCGGCCAAACGATTGTAATTTCTATTGTCATTCATTCTTGAAGTAAATTGAGAGGATTTTACCTGTGGCTGGTTGTAGCTTTTGTTCATCCTTAAGACGGATTGCCCTTGATTTGCCTGATAGTCTTTGTTTGTAATTGGTCCCTGTTTTACCTGGTGATCTCCATTGTGCCTTTGCTCATTCCTTCTTGCTGCATCAAGATAACTTTTTGAGGTGGATGCTTGAGAAGTTTCTCCATTATAGCCCAGACCTGTCTTGTTTAGAGGAGAACGTTGTACATTGATGATCTCATCCAGAGTTTCAGATCCTTTGACAAACTTAAGATTAATAGCCTTTGTTTTCTCAATTTCTTTTCTAAGACCAACAATTTCACCTTCTAACTTTTCAAGATATTTTTCTTTTTCATCAATTTGAAGTTGTAAAGTATCAATGATCCTATTCTTTTCTTCTATACATGTCTTGAGTCTAGAAATTTCTTCACAAAAGCTATCCACATCTATAGCATCCATGTAATCATCATCTTCAAATGCCATTAAAAGTTTATAGTCATTACCTCGTTCATCTTCATCACTATTTGATAGACCATCACTATCTTCATGCGTGTAGTAGCTTTTCTTATTTGCAGTCTGTTTCTTGTTCCATCTAGCAGGTTCCTTTCCTTTATCCTTATAAGGACATTTCGCAGCATAATGACCAACTCTTCCACAAGCAAAGCATTTAAAAGGTAACTTACCTCTGAACCTTCCAAAACCCCTTTGAAGATTTCTGACAAAATTTGATTCTTCTTCTTCTTCTTCTGGCACGTGACTTGCTTCATAATAGTCTCCTTTGCCTGAAGCCTTGAAAGCAGCTTCTCTTCTGTCTGAAGGACCTCACTTTCTCATTTCATAAGCAGTTAGAATTCCGTGTAGCTGAGACATAGTAAGAATTCGTAGATTTTCCTTTTCTTCTATTGCAGACACTTTAGATTCAAACTTGGGGGACAATGATCTTAGAACTTTTTCAACCATAATAGCCTCTTTTATTTCTTCACCCAAGTTTTTCATGCAATTAACAATCTCATCTACCCAAAGAAAATAGTTAGCCACACTTTCATCATTATACATTCTGAGATTCTCATACTGAATCCTGAGGGTTTGAAGTTTAGCACGCTTTACCTGTTCATCTCCTTCATAGCTCAAGACAATCTTGTCCCATATTTCCTTTGCGGATTTATATTGCATAACCTTTACGAATTCTATTTGAGATAAGCATCCTAGCAGAGTATTGACTGCTTTAGCATTTGTTTCATATTTCTTCTTCTCAGCTGAATCTGTAGGAGTAGCTGAAGGAAAAGCGTAGCCTGTATCTATGATATCCCAAACTTCTGTACCAAGAGATTGAAGATAGGCAGTAACTCTTACCTTCCAATAATTGAAGTTTGTCCCATCAAAGATAGGTGGCCTGATTGATGCTTCCCTCTCGTAGTTGCTCATGATGAATGATCTTCCTCCAAGTGATCAAGCTTCTCTGAAGGACCCACTCTGATACCAATTGTTGGAAATAATACTGAGAGGGGGGGGGTGAATCAGTATTATCAGGTTCTTTTGATAAATCTTCCTTATTTATTCTTTAAATTCTTTTTTCATGTCAGTACCATAAAATAATGAGCATGAACAAAGAAAACAGATAGTCACACCAAAGAACACAAGATGTAAGGTGGAAACCCAATGTGGGTGAAAACCACCTGCTGCAATATGTCTCTATCTTCTTTCAAATTAGAAACTCCTTTTACAATGATTTTGTACTGGTGTAGTCCTTTACCAGTACGCAGGCTGCAACCTGCAGAGAGCTACAACTCTCTCTCGTTTTCCAGTCTCTCCTAGAAGGGAGCTACAACCCCCTACTTCTTTTCTTACAAGGACCACTTTTCATAAATTTTCAAACTAGATCCATACACATCAAATGATCATCAAGTACATGTAAATTACACAGTCAACTACAGTAACCAGATCAACAATAACAGAACTAAACCCAGAACACCTTATCAACAGAAAAATTCAGTCAACAGAAGATCTTAAGACAGATACGCAGTTTTTCTTTCTCTGGCCTGCGTCGCTACGCACTTCACCTTCTGCTTCCCTGCGTATACCCGCAGAGAGCCTTCTGCTGCACCGCGTGCCCACGCACTGCTTCTTCAATCGCGCTGCGTACTGTTACAGTAGGTACGCACCCAGAGACACTATCGCGCCGCGTACTGTTACTGTAGCCACACACTCATAGACACTATCACGCCACGTACATTCACTGTGCGTATGCACCTGAACCTCTGTCGCGTTGCGTACCCACGCAGTTCTCCTTCTTCGGCTCTGCGTACCCACGCAGCTCTCCTGTTTCTTCTCTGCGTACCCACGCACTTGCACCGTTAATCACCTGCGTACTTCTAATTAGGGCCGAATTGGTAGTTCACCAGTGTGCCATAGTTAGTCAGATGCCCAGATCTGATCATGCACTCGAGAGATCACCCTTCATAGATTCGCTTTCAACTTCACTTTCATATAGATCAAGCTTTTAAAATAATAACCCAATATTTCAGATCTTAAGATATTCAATTTGCAAAAGATACCTAGCCAAGTGATCTCCTTTGCTTTATATAGGCAAGCTCCTCCTAAAATCATGGATCAATACCATAGATAACCAATACAAGGGGCCCAAAAACATGGGGCTCAATAATAATAATAATATAAAACAATACCACGGGCCAAAACCATAGAATCAAGAGCGGCGGGCTAAATACCACGGGCCAAACATAGGAAACCCCACGAGAACGCGCTTCTCTGCCTTGAAGAAAGTGAAACTGGGGGTACGCACCCTCTAAACGGGTGACCTGCGTGGGTGGCCGCAGTTCCTTCACGGTGTACCTGCGTGTACGCATCTTCTGAACTATTCTCCTGCGTACTTCTTAATTTTCAACATTTTGAGAGCTTGATTAGAGCATTGCCACTTGAGGGTGTTGCCATCAAGTACAACATCTGTAACATAGAGCCATACCAGAATCATAATGCCAACATGTAATTTGTTATATTTTTAGGTTATTTAAAATTTTAAATGAGTTTTAGAGAAGGGAATTGAGTTTTAGAGAAGGGAATCAAGATGCCTACAACTTGTCAAATGATGGCCTTTATTTAGAAAAATATCGTTGCGTGATTGATAGGAGCCTCATTTTTTTGTTTGTGCTACTTGAACTTTCACGACAACAATTCTCATGTCTATTGTTATTATATTCAGTCTTTCATATGTATATCCTTGCTATTGTAAGATTGTTGGTTATATGGATCTTTGTGTTCATGCTTACCTATATTTTGAGATATTGAGATGTAATGGATTATGTTTTTTCTTTTGAGGCTCTTGGTTGTAGTCAGTATTTTATATATTTTCTTTTGAGTTTATGGAAATGTAGTTAGATAATTCTTTTTGATGTTTATTTTTTATTTTTTAGTCCTTAATCTCTTGTTATTGATGGTGGATATCCTGTCTTAATACACTTTTTAAGTGTATATGAAAAATGTAATTTCATCATTTTATAAATAAAATTACTTTATTTTTCTGAGGGAAAAAATGAGTTTTCAAGAATGAGTAGGAGTATAGGGTTCACTAGCTGTGTGCTCATAATAAGAAGGTGGTACTAAAATTCATTATTGAATAACTGTGAGCAAAAATTGGTGAGTGAGTTATCAAAATTCTTTTGAGACTCCCCTTTAGCCATTAAGGTATAATTAGACAATGATGTGAACTCTTGCGCTACACTCTCCCCCTGAGATCATCCCCCAACTCTCTCCCTGCGTTTTTTCGCCATGGCCCCTCTGGAGTCTAATCTAGAGTGTTGTGGGGAAAAATGCCTATGCAGGACAATCCTATCCACCTAAGGTGTGACAGTGCCTTAGCAACAAACAGAGACAGCTATTCTAATTTCTTCCTTTATGAAATGCGAAAGAGGAGAGATCAATAGACTTACCGGTGTCTTCCGTTTGTCCCTCGATCCAGATCCTCTTCTCTTTGGGTGTTCACAGCTACTTGCCTCCTTGCTCGCCCAACTTCAACAGATTCCTGCGAGATCACAAGAGAATAGCTACTTGCAACAAGAGAACAGCTACTTGTGACAAGAGAAGAACACAACACAAAGACAGATATTCACATTCATAAATGATTCAGGATTAGAAGTAAATCAAATACACTAATACAATCATACATCAAAGATACATTAGTATATAGGAGAAAACCAAGATAGCTTTATTGATAAATAACAAGGTTCAGGAAGAGATACAACCCAGAGGGCTCCAATCCAGCATCTCCTTCCCAGCAGAATGGAATTCCTATCTTCACCTCCCTTCAAAGCATTAAGCACCCAATGATTCCAGTCACAAACCAACAGCAATTCTTTGCAATAACAAAATTCCAGCCTCTAGATCTCATGGAGGAGAGATCCATATATAGATGTTTTGGAGAGAGGATGAGTCAGCTTGAGATCTGACTAGTGTCCTCTCCCTCTGTCAGTTCTTGATTCCACTTGGAGATTTGGAACCTCTTACTCATCACCAGTCGAATTCACTGAGGCAAGTGTCATTTTGGAAGCTTCCTAGGTTTTGACACCTTGAGAAAAGAGCCTGCCACATGTCCACTCTCGCTCAGCGCAGGTAGCCAGTGTTGGCTTTGACATTCAGCGCAGGTAGCTAGTGTTGCAGTTGACATTCAGCGCAGATGGTCAGTGGAGCCATTGACATGATCCTGATTTGACTTGCTTTTGAGCAGTTTCTGGTGGAGAACTTCTGTGAATTGCTGTGGTTTGTTAGCCTTGTTCCTCTAGGGGTAGGAACAACATGTTTAGGGACTTTGGATCCCTTAGATTATGGACATTTCATGCTCAATGCTGTAAGGCACAAAAATGTCTATAATAGTTGCCCCCTAAAGTATGAGGCTGTTTATCGGGTGAAATGCTTTATCCAGGAGGGTCCGAAGTTCATCCATTTGCTGGGAGGAGACCTGTAATAAGATACAATACAATACATTATTTTTCATACTGTTTTCATGATCTAGCTGAGGCGGGCATTCCCATGCTCAGCTTTATAAATTCATTTTTTGTACATAGAACAGACAATCGTCTGATGGTAGACTGATATTTTTGGTGAAATTATCATCCTTTGAGTAGGATGATCATCTGCTGCAATGATATACATGTCAAATGTCTTTATCTTTCCTGAATATATATCGCAGCCTGGATGGATGAAACTAGATCCGGGGTCTTCAAACTCGTTCGATCTTCACTCTAAGTACAAGTCGATCCATGTGAGAATTGTGCTGAAGTCGAACATGGAAAGACATCGCTTGATTACCAGTCAATGAGGTAAACCGTTAACAAGCGAGAGAGGAATCACCGATAATGATAATGACCCTCAAGGTACTGCAGTACAATTCACGTGGTGTGAATAAAGGACTTGGCGTCGAACACCACGCAAAATCTTCTGGTCGAAGGTCATTGATGTATACCTGTCGCCGGAAGTGAGAAACTTGCCATTAAGGCATGCAAACTTCAAAGTACTGAGGGGTTGTTCCTAGATCAACTTCTTGGATAATGAGCTGATGTCGACAAGAAGCGATCCATCA
Source organism: Pinus tabuliformis (assembly GCA_031772625.1). NCBI lineage: Eukaryota > Viridiplantae > Streptophyta > Pinopsida > Pinales > Pinaceae > Pinus > Pinus tabuliformis. The sequence continues at coordinate 582,900,462 of CM062820.1, forward strand.
AAGGAGGGCCTTAATGAATCCCACATCAGTGACACGGAACAGAGCTAATGAGTTTAATGGAGGTGAAAACGATCTGTGATATATAATTCAGGGTGGCGGTCATGAATGGATGAAGGATAATGTATGGTAGTGGATGGGACCCGGTTGACTCTTTCTGAACGACTTCTCTTGAACATATGGCGACACTGATGCGATGGATCGGTAGCATTACCCCAATTATGGATGGTATGGCGAGACCATGGTGATGTGACTGGTGAATGAAACAACCCAACCCGATTGTGGTACGCAGGAAAAGTGTCATGTTCAAGAGCGACTTGCTACCATCAAAGTTTTCTTTAGTTTTCAATTTTTCCCCAGTCATTGCTGACCAGTACCTCTTTATTTTTTTCAAGCTTGAGGAGGATAACATATGCTTGTTCTGTAACCTGCCCTTCGGGCAAGCCCATCGCTATGTTTTAACGAGCCTAGCGATAGTGAAACTCGTTCTCGTCTAAAGACAAGTTTGTCGCTATTTAGTGATTTTAACGAGTCTAACGACAAAGACAACTCGGTCCTTTTCATTTTTAGAGAGTCTGAAAAGGTACATAAAGTTAACTCCAAAATTCCTTTTTCGTTATCTAATCCCTTAAGTCCGAAAAATTATAAAACAATACAGAAGGGATGAGTTTTCGATAGTTTTAACGAGCCGAACAAAACAAGCGCTTGATCTTTTTGTGCAATAATCCCTCAGGTCCAAAAAGATTAAAATCTAGAGGAGGGATAGCACTTCCTGTCCCTTTAACGAGCTGGAAGGCCAAGGACTCGGCAATCTTTTCATATTTTACGATTCATTTGAAAAGAGCTTAAAGAAGACTCGTCTTTTGAGGAACGAGTGATAAACAGGGTTAGCAGCTGATTCCAAGTACAGGTTGGAATTTTCCAATCACGGCAATGTCACAAGGATGGCTAGGTGAAATCACTCTTCGCAGCTGTTCCTCAAAATGGGTAAACAATCATATGGAGGTAAACGATCGGCCAAATGAAAAGTGGAGGTGACGGTGCAAACACGACCAAGGCTTTAATGGCTGATAAGGTTACATACACAATGGTTATTTACCGGAGTAGGTTCATTTTTTAACGAGCTTGAACGCGGAAAAACTCTGCTCAAACTTATGTTTATTTTTTAACGAGCATGAACTATGTGCTAAAACTGCTCGGATCTTGCGTTTATTTTTTAACGAGCATGAACTGTGTGCTAAAACTGCTCGTTTATATGGTCAAATTTTGATTTTTTACCATAACTAGCTTAGCCCTTTTCAAAGATAGTACTGCATTCTCAATTGCTGCATCAAACTTAGTTAGAAATGAATAACATTTGTTTGAAAATGAGATTAAAACCCTAATATTTCGCTTTGAACTACGTAAAAAGCAATTAAAAAGTGTTTTTACCTCTCATTTTACCATTTCATTTGAACTTGGTTTGTTGGAGCTTTGGAGGTGCCTCTTCCCCCTTGATTTTCACCAGCTGATTTCGGGAGATTCTATGGACGATTCTCGGCACCGTCTGGACCAGGTAGGAGCTAAACCCTAGCTCTTTCTTTTCCTGGTTTCATTTTTCCATTCTGTGCCTGTTTCCCTGTCTTCCTGAGCACCTGGGGTTTTGTCAGGGCGCCCTGCCATCAACACAGGTGGTTCACTCGAAACCTGCGTTGAATGTCAAGCTGCCTTAAGGCAGCTTGACCTTCAACGCAGGTGGAACACTAGTTACCTGCGTTGGGCACAAAAACTGGTCTTCTTGCATAGTTTTTTGATGAAATTTTGCCAGTTTCTCATCAAATCCAGGATCTTACTCTTTCTCTTGTTTGTTTTGGAGGGATCTTTGAGCAAAATGTCCCTTACATGGCGAGAACGAGAACATAAAGAAGAGGACATGATTGCCCTCCATGATCCTGTCATGGTGAACGCGCTACGGAATTGTGGCCTGCTGAAGTTTTTCCGTATCTCTAGCATGAGAGCACAGATCTCCTTACTGCAGTATATGCTTGATGCTTGGGATCCTATCAACCAAGTATTCCAAATTAGGGGCAAATCCATCCCCTTGACCATCGTAGACATTTACTTCTTGACTGGGTTGTCAAGGCGGGGTGCCCCCATTTCTTTGTCAGGTTCGGCCCGAGGGAATGACTCCGTGAGAGATTATGTCCGCCAGTACTGTAGGGAAGGATCGCAGCCGAGCAGAGACGGCAAGGTCGTTATCCATGAGATTACTGACAGGTCTCTCAGGTCCATTCTGTATACTATTGGTAGGATGGCCGGTAGTGCATCTCTTCATGTCGCCAACAGATCTTATGTGCAGCACGCCTTGGAGTGTCTCCAACCGAAAGTATTCAACTGGTGTGATGCAGTACTTCTTCAGATGAAAAGTCAGTTGACCAAGGTAAAGGACGGGAAGCTGAAGAACTTTGGATTTGGTTCTATTTTGACTGCCTTTGCCTTGGAGAAAATACCACTGATGCAGCCTCAGTATATTGCACTCGACTTGCCTTCTCCCACCGAGACACGCATGCAGAGATGGGTTGATCACACGTCTAGGCGTGCTGGTCAATCTCAAATTACTTTCACTGATACCTTCTTCAGGTGGTTCGAGCGTCAGGAGATGGTCTATTCCGAGTATCCATATGTTGGCATGGATTTCCGAGGTGATCCGGATTTGGTGCTACCGGATGGCGAACAGTGGGGCGCTATTGGTAAAAATCTTCGACCATATCACTGTTTACTGTTTTATTCATAATGTTTCTGTGCTTTACTCTATCAAGACTTTAATCAAACTCTTTGTGTGCATTGCAGATGTTGGTCATGTTCGTCCAGCAGTTCGCCCGAGAGCGCCAGTCGCTGCCCCAGCAGGGGAGCCTGCTGGGAGGGTTATTCTTCGCGACCTTGACGTGGCCGAGACCCTTACAGCTGTGCAGGAGCAGGTTGAGAGCCTTACTCTCGGTATTCCGGATGTACGGATCGACGAGTTACCTTTACAGTTGCAGCGGCATACTACTGGTGTGCCTAGACGATGGACTCGTCTCTTGCGCATGATTGCACAGGCCGTGACGTGCTATCATGAGCATCACTAGGCTAGGGTGCCCCCTAGCATTTTTGAGTTTTTGGGTCATGCGACCAATTTTGTCTTGGTTACAGAACATTATGTGTAAACGATAAACAGCTTTTATATATATATTTTGATTTTCGGGGTTTATTCTGGTTGAGTTATATGATCCACTTGTACAACATTGATGATGCATTTCTTTTTATAAATGTCGCAAATGTCTATCTAACACATAGTTTGCTAATGAGTCGGTTAATGTGTTTAAGTTCCTGGAAATATGTTGGTATTGAATTAAATCAAACTGTCTTTCCAAAATCTTAACCCTTAGAAACATACGATAAATAGCTGGATTGCGGACAGAATATATACCATTGAGTTGTAGTATCACGAGTTGTGAGTCTAGCCTGACGATTAGTCGGCGTATACCATGGGTGATGGCATCAGAGAGGAGTTCTATCAACGCGCTATACTCAGCGATATTATTCGTTGATTGCCCAATACACACACCTCTGAAACTCACTAACTCGCCGCTTGGATCAAAAATGGCCCAGGCCGCGGAGGACAGGTTCCGCGAACTACGACTCGCTCCGTCAGCATATCCCACACATGTCTCAGAAAGGTTCGACATCTGCAATAAATGTAAAAAGGTGGATTACTCGACCAAAACAAACACTTTAGCGAAAACAAAATACAACAAAAGCACACAGGTTACTATTTAGGCATAGTAACGCTTGAGGTACAACCCATTGCGGGGTTGCGCCAGTGGAATTCCGTCATAATCCATTAACTCGTAGGCTCCTTTTGCTAACACTCGTTTAACAATATAGGGGCCCATCCATAAAGAATTAAATTTACCTGCTCCCAATTTGTCAGATTCTTGGTCGTAAAGCAAGACCAAGTCACCTTCTGAGAAGACACGGGGTTTGACATTTTTGTCGAACTGCGCCTTGACTCGTTTCTTATGGGCTTCGTTCGCCAAAGCGGCGTCACAACGGGTTTCATCCAATTGGATTAATTCCAAGAAACGTGCCTCTTCTTCTGAAGTTTCGGGGAGGAGATCAATTGCGAGTTTAAGAGACGAAATTTCACACTGGACTGGTAAGACTGCCTCCAGGCCATACACCAGTTGGAAAGGTGTGAACCCAGTCGCATTCTTTACCGATGTTTGGTAAGCCCACAAGGCTGAGTACAGGATTAGGTGCCACCTTCTTTTGTGAACCCCGATCATCCTTTGCAACATACACTTCAGGACCTTGTTGATTGCTTCAACTTGTCTGTTGGCTTGCGGATAATACGGGGTAGAGCTGTCGTGAGATAGCCCTAGCTTGGCAGCTAATTCAACCATCATGTGATTGCGAAAATGCGATCCATGATCTGTAACTATAGCCTGTGGTACACCGAACCTGGCAACTACATGATTGAAAAAGAAAAGGGCAGTTGTTTCACCAGTGTTATCCAATGTAGGCATCGCCTCGGCCCATTTGGTAAAATAGTCAACGGCGACTATAATATACCCATGCCCCCCGGTCGAGGTGGGGCTACATTGCATGAAATCGATGCCCCATTTGGCGAAAGGCCCAACAGCAACTATTGGCTGCAAAGGTGCGGGTGGTCTTCTGGTTTTGCTATCAAAAATCTGACATGCATGGCAACTTCTGACTGCGGTTATGCAATCTTTGAACATGGTTGGCCAGAAGTATCCTACTCGTAAGATTTTTTGTGTTGTTGCATATCCAGATTGATGTCCCCCACACGCGCCTGAATGACACTCATTCAGGGCTTTTTCGGCCTCCTCATGGGTGAGGCACCTCCTCAGAACTGTATTGATACCACGACGGTAAAGTGTATCACTGACGATCATGTAGTCTTTAGCTTGGTATCGTATACGTTTCTGTTCAGAGTGAGAGGTGTTAGGCCTGAACTTTTGGGTTTGGAGATAAATTATTATATCTCCATACCACTCATTGCTTGCAGATATCAGAAACAAATTTTCGTCCACGATTGATTCTTCGGATGTTTCATCGTTGGACGACGATGGGAGATCGCACAATAATTCTGCGAAAACTAGAGCTTTCTTTTATTTGGATTTTACAAATTCCAGATCAAACTCTTGAAGGATCGCTATCCATTTTGAATATTTTCCCCCCAGCAACTGTCGCGACAGTATATAAGTCATGGGGTTGCAATCTGATAAAATGGTAGTTTTCCGAAAGAGGACATAATGTCGAAATCTTTGAATCGCTTGAATAGCTGCAAGCACTAGTTTTTCAACATAAGAATATTTACTTTCTGTATCATTTAAGTTTTTACTTAAATAATATATAGGATGTTCAATTCCATCGACTTCTTGAACTAAAACCATCGCAATGGTCGTATCCGCAGCAGCCAGATACAGGTTAAAATCTCTTTGATAGTCTGGGGCATACATTAATGATGCTTTTACTAGAGAATCTTTCAAAGCATCAAAGGAAGCTTGCGCCACCTGATCCCAGACAAAAGGTACATCCTTTTTCAAAAGACGAGTATAACCTTTAGCAAGTTCTGCGTAATTTGGAATGAACCTCCTCAGAAAGTTTGCTTTCCCTTGGAGTTTCTGAATCTGAAGCAAATTTGAAGGTGGAGGCAAATTAATGATTGCTTGAACCTTGCAAAGGTCGAGACGAATCCCATCCTTAGAGACTACAAAGCCAAGTAAACGACCAGAACCGACACAAAACACACATTTGTGCGGATTGAGTCTTATCTTGTAGTGTCGGCAACGTAGAAATATCGCTCTTAAATGCTGCGGATGATTAGTCTGCTTTCGCTAATGAGCTGGAAGGTCGTCGAGATATGGTTGAACGATGTTCTTGATGTCATGGAAGGCATAATTCATTGCCCTCTGAAACGTCGCCCCTGCGTTCTTTAAACCAAAGGGTAATTTTTGATAAGCGAATGTGCCCCACGGACAAATAAATGCAGTCTTTGACTGGTCCTGTGGGCGGATATTTATTTGATTATACCCGGAAAATCTGTCCATAAATGAAAAGATTTCACATCCGGCGCATTCATCAATTATCTGGTCGATGAAGGGTGTAGGGTAGTTGTCCTTCGAACAAGCTTGGTTTACATCCCTATAGTCGACACACACTCTAATCGTCCCTTGTTTCTTCATAACAGGGACAATATTCGATACCCAATCGGTTAGAGGAACCAGGTAGATGAAACCAGCATGGAGAAGCTTTTCAACTTCTGCCTTAATGGCAGCGGCTTTCTTGGGGTGCACCTGCCGAAGTCGTTGTCTTACTGGTTTGACATCAGGATACATCTTAATTTCATGTTCAACAATACTCGAGTCAATGCCTGGCATTTCATCATATGACCATGCAAAGACATCTCTGAACTCGCGAAAAAGAGCGTTATATATTTCCAGTTTTGAAGGAGAACAACCTTTGCCGACATAAATATTCTCTACAACATTTGTTTTAGTCGAGATATTTATGGCTATAGTCTCTTCAATATTGGATAAGTTTCGCTCGGAATCCACCGTATTTACAGTATTTAATAGGAATTCAAAAACTGAAGGGTGATAGAGGTCATGTTGAGTATCTTCTTCATAATCCGGAAGAAGGGAACGATGGTGGGAATCATTCCATGGTGCCCCCTCAATCAACATTGATTGTAGGATTCCTTCGTCAGTCCCATGCACTTTCGACCAAGGATCTAATGAGGTTCCATATTCTCTAGACGTATCTACCCAAACGCTTGACGAGCGTTGATTTGGGTTCACCTCCCATGCCTGAAACATTGATTGCTACAATATTTCTATTGGGCTTGGGGGCAAAACCATTGCATGATCCATGTCGATATCATCTTCTGCGACCTTCGTGGAAGATATCATGTTGCAGGTTGCTACTAACGCTATATCTCCTATATAGATGGGAGGTGGAAGCGCGAAAGTTCCCATCAATGTGGGGTCTTTCAGTAGGCCTACTCCGATATCTTGAAGCGAATGGTTGCTTCCATGGATCATGGGAATGCTTCCTGTAACTTGTGAACCATTAGGGAGGAAGTTCTGTTGGTCGACGACCGTAATCCCTCCTTGAAAAGGGAATGCGATCTTCCTAAAATAAGTCGACACTACAGCTGCCATGGCATATATCCATGGTCTTCCCAGTAGGATGTTATAGTCAAGATTCCCATCGATGACTTCAACATCTATTTCCACTGTTTTTCCCCCTAGTTCAACCTTCAAGTTATTTAGGATACCGTACGGGGTGTACGTCCTTCCGTCGAATGCTTTTAGTGTCGTCGAAGATCGCGACAAGGTTGGAGACCCTAGAGTTTTCCAGCAACTCATCGACATGATACATGTAGATGCCCCCTCATCAATAATTGTTCGGTGAACAGTTTTGTTGAGGGCTTTCACTTGAATAAGGAAAGCTAGTTGAGCTGGTAACTGAGGATCGTATCCTTTGTGGTCGAAGGATACAAGATTGGAATCCTTAGGATCAACCCCACCAATAGCCGATAACAAAGCCTGCCTTTGGGATGGGCAATTTTGTAGTACTTCAAGAGTCGACATAGCGGATGGCGATTGGGCCAAATCTTCCACTATGTTATAATGCTGCGCCACTCTGGCGAGAGGATTAAATGTCGACTTGTGTACTACTCCATTTGGTGGTTTTATTGTTAATTCAGGAATGATGGGTGGTACAACTTCTGTCGAAGTTGTTGTCGAACTACTTGGTTGATCTTTACCTTTGTCGTTCGACAGCTGAGGATTCCCGTAATATTTGTTCCTTGTCAAAATCAAAGCATCATTTTGTTGCTTGGAGATCGATAACATTAGCACTTGCGACGGGGAAGCATTTCCACTATCAACCAAATTTTGACCTGGATTGGGAAACGGATCAATTAACATAGCTGAGGTTTGCGAACTTTTAAAGAACCTTTTAAGCTTAGCTTTGTATGGACAATCGGATGTCCAATGATCCTCGTCACATATCATACATGGAGTTTTTGGTTTCCCTTTCCTAGGAGGGTTTGAAGAAGTTTTTTCAGGGGATGACTCACCCTGTTTCTTCTTCTTCCCTTTGTTTTGCTTCTTCTTGCTTCCTGGTTGATTGGTTTCTTTGCCTCTATCTCCTGATATGGCATTTACTTCCGAAGCAAGAATTTCTTCTTTTGCATTTTGATCCGAAGTCTTACGAGCTTTCTTAGACGAAGCCTTTGTCGATTTCGCGTTTGCCGTGCCAATCACACCATCGCCGGCATGAGAGTCACTATTTGATTTAGGAGGAGGAGGAATTGAGAATTCCGGTCTAGGGGCGTCAGGTATTTTGTCGTAGAGCGTGCCATACTAAGTGTATACTAAGTCTAGATATTGTGCACGAGCAATAACCTGCTCCTCTGTTACGACTCCCCCCTTGGACACATCTTCCGTTATAGCAGGAAGTAACGACTTTATAAACCATTCAGCTAATAGCTGATCGGGAACGTAAGTTTTTACCATCCTGCAACGACGACGCCACTCATGTATATGATCGTATATATGGGTGGTCGTCGTCTGCTTGAAGTTGGTTAAGATTTCTGTTCCCGTTTCATACCTTATCGGTAATTGAAAATGGGTTAAGAAAGTCGTGGCTAGGGAACTGAAATTGTCGAAAGAGGCTCTAGGTAATTCAATATACAATTTAGCCGCTGGACCTGTCAATGTCCTCTGAAAAAGGCGAAGCCTTATCGAATCATCGTTCAGGGTGTTCGACGAACACCATAGATGAAAAGTCATCACGTGATTCGACGGGTCTTCGCCTGGATTTCCATTGAATTTAGGAATGTCCGATGGAAGCTTGTGAGGAATCGCTGGCCACCAAGGGGCGTAAGCAATTGGATCGTTCGTTAATCGGTGTAAATCCAGTAATTCTAAAGTTACCACGAATGGTAACTGTTGATTCAGGTTAGGTGAGGCGTACCCAGGATACGATGGAATCGCCTGAGCAGTAGGCCTTTGCATACCAGCATAATGTAATTGATGTTGGTATGACTGATACGGTTGGTGGACTTGACCACTGTAAAGCGGTTGGTTTTGACCATTTTGAATATACGGTTGTCCACTGTTCGCAAAGATCTGCTGCTCAGAACCTTGGTACACTTGCTGGAATTGTGGTTGTTGGTATTGCACCAGCCACGGTTGTGAAGCCATGTTCTGCTGCGCTATACTAACCGACGAACCAAGATGTGGGGTAATTGTACCCGTTTGGACCTGTGTCACCCCACCAGTCGGCGATTGTGGTTGTGTCACAGGGTCAAGGGGCTGTTGCATTACAACCTGAGAAATCTGAGGTTGGCATACAACAGGCATCGTTTGAACTTGTGACACTGTTACAATAGCTGGTGTTGTCGGGATGTTCGACATAGGTACACATTGTTGCATAGAATACACAACTCTTGGCTGTTGGGGTAGCATAGGTACCCAACCACTTGTCGTAACTCCAGTATAACCTGAATACTGTTGAGAACTGCCGTATGGATATCCTCCCGGAGGGGGTAATGAAAGGGCATACTACCCCCCATACGGTAGCAATCCGGAACTCAAGGGGATTATTTTCCCTTGGGGACTGGATGGCCCAAATTGACCTCTATAGGGATCAATCTGTCGAGTCTCAACATAAGAGTTACCGGGTATTATTCCGGAGGAACAAACTGGAACAGACCACACTGTCAAAATAGTCCCTGGGTGGACTCCTTCTAGCGGTTGCGAGCTAGTTGGGACAGATGGTACGCCGGCAAACATTGTCGGAGTGACAGCAGGTAGTTCTGCTGTTGTTGTGTCGTTTGACACAGTCCTAGATGTTGACGGTTGCTCAGACATTTTGAGTCTATCCAATTGATTGCCTAGCGATTCTACAGGAACTTCCACAGGTGATAGACTAACTTCTGATGTAGAAGGAAATAGAGTGACCCCTACTCCAAAATGGGTTGGAGTACTTGCTTGTGGATCCTCTACAATTTCCTCTATCGCAATCAAACTAGGTGGAAGAGGAAGACCGTCAGGTCCGTAAAATATTTCTGGTGCCGAAGAAGGGGTTGAATCGACAGCGACAGTTGTTTGAGGAACAAGACTCTCTGGACCGGTTACAGACGGAACTGGTTCAGTAATGCAAGTATTTGTTCTCAGACTAGGATCAGTGTCACTGTCCCTCTGTGGCTGTTGAACTTCTTCAATAGAGGCAGGGTTTCCAAAAATGTTTGGAGTAAACGGAATCTCAGACGTTGTCGGAACACTTGTTCTAACTTTGATAGGAGATTTCGAACCAGTTAAACGAGTTCGCTTTGTCCGTACTGTTTTCGATTCCGGAGACAAAGACGGTCGACTCGTAAGCCTCCGCGAACGACAGGGTTTCAATTGACTTTCTTCCACAATTGCGGATTACTCGATCAACTAAAATACAAAAGGGGAAAATGTGTTTCCGAAATGAATGAATTTATTAGACGCTTTAGACACAACTTGCTTTTTCACTTTTAAAGAGTCGAGAAAAAGTTATAGATGACTCTAGTCTCCTTCGATGTTTTAACGAGCCCGAAGTGACAAATGCTTGGATGGATTTTTTCTGTTATAGAGTCTGAAAAAGGCCAAAAGAAACTGCTCTGGAGTTCTAGGCAGAGGGTGTGCCAAACTTTTCGCAAAACCGCAGAATACTTTTTAAGGTACGGGCGGTCGATCTTCCTGAATGCTGTGTTCAGTGCATTGCGATCAGTAGGGCGGCCGACACAGCTTCCTAAGGATAAAGGTTATATTCCTATAGGGGTCTCCCAATATATACGCGACGGTACGTGGGAGCACAATCCGTACTGGCGCTATCGTCCCTCAGGAGGAATCACCCACCTTCCACGAGATCGACAGTCACCAGGCTTAACGACGCCGGAACACGTCTCTAGCCTAGACCTCTATGTTGAGCGTTATGTTGCAAAGCGTTGTTAGGTTCATTCAGTTTATTTTAAGTTGATCTTTTTATAAGTTTGCCTTTCTGGATCACCACGAGATGTATGGTACAATTCCTAAATGCAGTCTAAGATGATAAGCAAGCTTTATAATCTTTTCAACTTTGAAAATCCTAGCTACTAAGGGAAAAGAAAGACACCATCTTTTCTCAAAGAGCAATCAGCACACTCTAATGCACTCTTCCTAAATCAAGCATGCAAACTTATCAAAATGCAAATGCACAATGCAGGTGTTTGTTTTCTGCTTTCTTAGTATTGATGCCTACAAAGAAAGCTTTTTGTACAACTTTGAATTTGCTTTTAAATGACAAATACAAACAAGTTTACTTTTTCGAAATCAGAAAGGGTAGAAGAAATTACAATACTTTGCGACTTTCGAAATGAATACTTGTTTTGACACTTAAAAGAGACAAACTCAAACCAATAAGCAAAAGCAAATGTATAATCAACTGTAAACAGCCAATGAACTCTCTCCTAAGATCACAGTCAACATATCTGAATCAAGGGCTACAAGATGATTACTTTACTCATGCAAAGGAAAACTGTAAATGACGCAAAAACACATAAAAACACTCACAGTCTTTTTGTACAAAAGGAGGTGGAATTCAAGCGGAGAAAAGGAGTTATCAGACTGGTACCTATGCTGGTTACAGGCTACAAAAAACAGAGATCAAAACAGGGCAACAGAGAGCAGAGAACCCCAGCTGCACAAGGCCAAAATGGTTCAGCGCAACCTCAACACTGTGGTTTTGACATTCAGCGCAGGTAGCCTTCACGGGACCTACGTTGAAATGCAGAATGCCTTCACAGCAGTTGCGCTGAAGGAGAAACTCTCGTTTCTCACTGGGTTATGGGTCACAGATTGCTCAATAATCAACGGTTTCAGGCCAAATCAGAAACACAAGCAAGGTACAATCAAAGGGATGCTTTGAGAGGGTACTAAGATCTATCACAAAGGATCATCAAATCATTTGTGAGTCCATTGTTCAGATCATAGACAAAATCCAGTGAAGGATCAAGGCAGCAACTGTCTACTTTGCAACTGAGAATAGCAGAAGCAGTTCGATTGTTGCTGCTGAGTCTATGAAACAAACAATGATAGAAACACAAATAAAATGACTAAAACAAATCTCCCCAGTGGAGTCGCCAATTTGTTGTGGGGAAAAATGCCTATGCAGGACGATCCTATCCACCTAAGGTGTGACAGTGCCTTAGCAACAAACAGAGACAGCTATTCTGGTTTCTTCCTTTATGAAATGCGAAAGAAGAGAGATCAATAGACTTACCGGTGTCTTCCGTTTGTCCCTCGATCCAGATCCTCTTCTCTTTGGGTGTTCACAGCTACTTGCCTCCTCGCTCGCCCAGCTTCAACAGATTCCTGCGAGATCACAAGAGAACAGCTACTTGCGACAAGAGAAGAACACAACACAAAGATAGATATTCACATTCATAAATGATTCAGGATTAGAAGTAAATCAAATACACTAATACAATCATACATCAAAGATACATTAGTATATAGGAGAAAACCAAGATAGCTTTATTGATAAATAACAAGGTTCAGGAAGAGATACAACCCAGAGGGCTCCAATCCAGCATCTCCTTCCCAGCAGAATGGAATTCCTATCTTCACCTCCCTTCAAAGCATTAAGCACCCAATGATTCCAGTCACAAACCAACAACAATTCTTTGCAATAACAAAATTCTAGCCTCTAGATCTCATGGAGGAGAGATCCATATATAGATGTTTTGGAGAGAGGATGAGTCGGCTTGAGATCTGACTAGTGTCCTCTCCCTCTGTCAGTTCTTGATTCCACTTGGAGATTTGGAACCTCTTACTCATCACCAGTCGAATTCACTGAGGCAAGTGTCATTTTGGAAGCTTCCTGGGTTTTGACACCTTGAGAAAAGAGCCTGCCACATGTCCACTCTCGCTCAGCGCAGGTAGCCAGTGTTGGCTTTGACATTCAGTGCAGGTAGCCAGTGTTGCAGTTGACATTCAGCGCAGATGGTCAGTGGAGCCATTGACATGATCCTGATTTGACTTGCTTTTGAGCAGTTTCTGGTGGAGAACTTCTGTGAATTGCTGTGGTTTGTTAGCCTTGTTCCCCTAGGGGTAGGAACAACATGTTTAGGGAATTTGGATCCCTTAGATTATGGACATTTCATGCTCAATGTTGTAAGGCACAAAAATGTCTATAACATAGAGGGGGCTCGCCCTAATTCTACACCCCCCTCTGATAACGCTATTATGGCCTTCGGCAACCTCATCTCCTCCTTGGGCCCTCCTCACGATCGTCTGACTGTGTCTATCTTTGTAAAGAAGCTTGAAGACATTCCAGAAATCGTGTTGCCTCCCTTGTTGCCCAGGAAAGCCGCTCTTTCATTATCTGAAAAGGGATTAGTTAGACAACTTACTAGACTTTAGCACTCTCCCAAAATTGTGCAAAGATTGGTTGAAAGCAACTGGTCCACAAAAATATCCATTCATTTTTGTGGAAGAGGTTTCTTTACCTTTTATTTTGAATCTCGAGAAGACAAAGACCTCATTTTCAGAAATGGCCCCTACTTCATGGATTCCAGAGGCTTATATCTTAATAGATGGACTCCAGACTTTGATCTTGAGCTCGATGTCCCCAATGTAGTTCCTGTCTGGGTCTGTCTCCCTCACCTCCCTCTCCATTGTTGGGGGGATGAATCAATCAAGGCTATTGGAAATGCGTTTGGGAAATACATTGATCGAAGTGAACCAAAAGAGAACATGCAGAATTGTGCTCGAATCTGTGTTAAATTCGACCTCAGAAAGGGACTACCTGAAGTAGTGAAGATTAAAGTGGACAACTGGACTCACATTCAGCAGCTGGACTATGAACAACTTCCCTTCAAATGCAAGGTATGTCACAAATATGGTCATTTTTCTAATAGATGCCCAAAGAAGGAAACAAAAGAATCTAACATCTCTCAAGACCCTTAATGAGAACCAGTTAAAAAAAATATATGTATCCAAGCCTTCAAAGCCTTATGCTCCTTCCTCTACTTCCCCTCCCTCTTGAAATTTCCCTCCTCCCCCCCCTTCCCTCTCCATCCCTCTTGAATCCAATCCCTTTGCATCTCTCGACCATGAAAATGATGAGCCTCCCCCCATCCCTATCGAATCCTCAATCCCTTCTCCCTCTGCTCCTCCTTAATCATCCCCACTTTCCCCTCTCCTTCCTCTCCCATCTTCCCATGCCTCTGCCCTAAGTCCCCTCCCCCCTCCTCCTGATAGAATTTTTACTAACAGTCAAAAGATTCCCTCCTTCTCCAAGACAGTCATAAGAGGTCTGGTCAGAAAACAAATAAGGAAATCATGGATGAAGCTACAATGAAGGAAATGGCCTTGGGAACGCAACAACCTATTGAAACATTCATAGAAAAAGTGTTGGAAACAAAGAAAAAATAAATCAAAATGTGAGAGGAAAAGGCCTCTCTGCTCCATCAAATAGTAAATAATGAATTTGGTCTCCTGGAATTGCAGAGGCCTTAGGCACTTCTCGAAGGTCAATATGGAAAAAGACCTTATAAAATTGGAATCCCCAGACTTCCTTTTATTACAGGAGACCAAATCCTTGGAACAAGAGATGACCCAAATAATCCAAAGAATAAATAATTTTGAAGGAACAACAATAAACGCATCTGGGGCTTCAGGAGGAATATGTACATTATGGAATCTCTCCACATGGGAGCTAACATATCAGCATAAAGAAGTGCACTAGATTAAAACAGAATTTAGAAACAAACTTACTAGTTATCAAATCTGTCTTTTTAATATTTATGCACCTTCTCATTTTAGGGATAAGGAACAGTGTTGGAATTCCTTGGTTGAATGCATGGAGTAGGAAAATGGAAAAAACACATTATATGTGGAGATCTCAATCTGATTATGAATGCTAATGAAAAAGTGGTGGTAACTTTCAATCAGACCCCTTCAGAGACAAGTTAGAACTCATCATGGAAGCAAACAATTTAATGGATATTCAGCCCAGAAACGGGAAGTATACCTGGAGTAATAAAAGGTTAGGACCAGGAAATATAAAGGAACAATTGGATAGATTCTTAATCCATGACAGTATCACTTCATATTTCAATTCAATGACCTCAAAAATAATCCCATCTGCAGCTTCAGATCACAAGCCAATAGCCATAAAATTTGGGGATAGCGAAAATTTCGACCCTCTTCCTTTCTGCTACAATCCCTTTGGATAAACTCTGAAAATGCTAGAAACTTGGTGGAAAGAGCTTGGAAACAAAGCATAAATGGTTCCCCAATTTTTGTTTGGGAAGAAAAGTTTAAAAATGTCAAAAAATCACTTAAGGAATGGGTCTGATTACATTACAAAGAACCTCAAAAAAGGAAAGAAGAGATGCAAAAGAAGCTTGAAAATATTTAGAAATTATTGAGGAAGGTGATGTAACAAGGGAGGATTAGCTAAGAGAAAAATAAATTCATTGGGAAATCTACAAGAATAATAGAAATGAGGAGGAGACATGGAGATTAAAATCAAGAAACTTGTGGATACATTCCGGCGACAAAAACACAACCTTTTTCCACAACACCACCAAAATGAGATTTCTCAAAAACCGCATTGAGTCAATCATTGGAGAAGGGGGAGTTGATATAAAGGGTCAAGAAGAAATAAAAAGGGAAGCATATCAGCATTTCAAGATATTTCTTTCTTCAGATCAAGAGGAACAAAATTACGAAGACTTCTTAAGGCACATTCCTAAACTAATCACAGAAGAGACAAATGGTTTTCTAACAAAAGAAGTGGATGAAGCTGAAATTCAGCAAGTTATTTGGAGTCTTCATCCGAACAAAGCTTCAGGGCTTGATGGCTTCTCCATCTCCTTCTATCACTCCTTTTGGAAGCTCATTAAAAAGGACCTGTTAAAAATGATTCATTGGGTTTTCAAAAAAAAGAAATTAAGTGGAAACACCAACTCCACTTACCTTTCCCTTATCCCCAAGGAAACCAAGCCTTCCTCTTTTAACCATTTCAGACCCATATCCCTTTGCAATTCCTCTTATAAAATTATCTCCAAAATTCTGGCCAATAGGATTAAACCCCTTCTTCCCAATTTGATTTCTGAAAATCAAGGAGCCTTGTTCCCAATGGATAACATAATGTTGGTTCAAGAATCCATTCACTCCAGTATGTCTAGAAATGAAAAATCCTTCATCCTAAAATTAGACATGGCCAATGCCTTTGACCGAGTCTCTCATCCTTTCCTTACTGTTGTTCTCCAAAAGTTTGGGTTCTCTTCTAACTTCATTGGCCTCATCACAACTTGTATAAAGGGACCTTGGATTGCCCCTCTTGTGAATGGGAGACCGGGGGAATTTTTCCAAAGCTCAAGAGGCATAAGACAAGGATGCCCTCTCTCTCCTTTTCTCTATATTATCATGGAAGATTCTTTAAGTCAAAGCTTAGAACATAGCAAGAAGAATGGCACCATAACAAGCATATACTACAATAGGGGTCTCAAAAGCATCAATCACTCTCAATTCGTGGATGACACCCTTTTTTTAGGTAGAGCCTCATGTATAGTTGCAAAAAATAATTAAAAAAATCTTGGACAGATTTCTGGAATTCTCGGGTTGTGCTCTAAATAACCATAAATGTTGCATCTATGGTTGGAATACTTCAGCAAGAATCCTTCAGCGCATTTCACAAATCTTTGATGTTCCCTTTAATGCAAATTGGAATCATTTCAAGTATTTGGGACTTCCAATTTTCAAAGAAAATTTGAAAGCAGAGATATGGACAGTTTCAATTGACAAGAAAATATATATATATACAAAACTAGGGAATGCAATGGCTCAATCTAGCTGGAAGAGTCATCTTGATTAAAGTAGTCTTATCAGCCCTCCCACTGTACCAATTTGCAATTATACAAGCACCTATAGGAATTCAAAAGCAGATTGAACTTATCATAAGAAAATTCCTCTAGCAAGGGGGTAAAGTGGAGTCAAAAAAATTTAGTCTAATAAATTGGAAACAAGTGACAACACCATATGAGAATGGTGGCATTTCCATTTGACTCTCGAGATTGATGAATATAGCTCTCGGAGCTAAAATAATCTAGAGATTCATAACAGGAGAACCTTCTTGGTGGAAACAAGTACTGGAAGCAAAATACTTGAGCTCTTCTCGTCAACAACTTCTAGTTTCAAAAATCCCTATCAAGCCTTGTTCACACATTTGGAAGCTTATCAAGAAATCCCTTCCATTGATAAAGGATAATACTTCCATAGTTCCAGGAGGAGGACAAGATATCAATTTGTGGAGTGACAACATCATGGGATCTCCCCCTCTTTCAGACTTCCAAGAAATCCACCCTCTCAAGACTTGGATGCAAAGCAAAGGAATAAATACTCTTGATCAAATTTCTTCCTAGAATCATGAAGATAACTCATGGGATGGGTGGCTTCCCCCAGCTTTCCCTTTTGACCTTAGTAATCAATGGAAATTGATTATCTCAAATCTTAAGGTCTGGGTATGCGAAGCTCCAAGAAGATCTTGGTCTACAAGTTTGGCCTCATTGGAAATCTGTGTGGAAAATAGAAAGCTTACCAAAAATCAAATACTTTGTGTGGACAATGCTCAAAGGCAAGATACTTACAACAGACAATCTCAGGAAAAAAGGAATTCATGGGCCTTCTAGATGCCCGTTGTGCTGTAAAAATGAAGAAACAATACAACATATTTTTTTAAATTGCAATTTTACTAAAGATTGTTGGTTGAAGCTTATTCATCCAATAGAGGTCAACATTAATTTCAATCTATCCCTCTCAGACTTCTATGATAATTGGAAAGCATCCTATCCTTATTCTCTCAAGAATAAAAACCTGATAAAAATATTTTGGAGTTGTCTCCCTTCTTTTCTTTGTTGGAAAATATGGCTTGCTCGTAATAAGAAAATCTTCCAAGACAAAAAGCCTGAAATTAGGAAAATTCTTGCCAAAGCTTGGGGGCTCACTTCAGAATTTATACATGCTAAAGGAGCAAAGGATTTGGATCCAAGAAACCTCCAGCAAGAAGAGAAAGCATGGATCAATTTGATCCTGGATAAACCTCAAGTTAGGAACTATCCTCCTCCTATTCTTAGCAAGCCAAAAGACTAGAAAATTAGATTGAAATAAAAGGACTTTCTATTGTGGATAAATTCTTTGAAGCATCCATGTATTTTCTTCGATGGAGCTTCAAAATATAATCCAGGAAAAGCAGGAGCAGGTGGTCACATTATTGAACAAGGAAATGCAAGTTCAATCTCCTTTGAATGGGGATTGGGTATAGAATCAAACAATAAAGTTGAAGCATACGGGTTTCTCCTGGGATCCGAAATTCTAAACAAAAGAAACTATATGAATCCAGTCATTATAGGGGATTCCTCAATATTAATCCAGCAAATGGTTTCTAAAACAAATCCAAAAAATGTTGAACTCAATCAAATTGTTTCTTTCATTCGACATCAGCTTAAAATTCTAGGTAACGTCTCTTATTTTCATATTTTAAGAGAGCATAACAAGGTTGCTGACAAACATGCAAACAATGCATGCTTACGTCCTCAGGGAGAAGTCAAAATAAATGATGAAATACACTACAAAGATATTCCATAAATCTACAAATTCTCTTCCACGCAAGCATGATTTTCATGTGAGTAGAAATGAGGTGCTTATCCTCCTGAAGATGCATTTTTCGAGTCTGTGTGTCCTTATTAATCATTTGAGCAATCTTATCCATTTTAAAAAGTCAAATCCATCACTCTACTTCTCACGTCATGGGCATGGGAAGCCTCAAAAATCCCAGCTCCATATCCTCTCTGTCAAAAGTGTAATCCCAACAAAATCCACTGTGTCCTCTCGACTCTGCCCCAAGACAATTTTTTGGATTTTTGTCTCTCATTCTTCTTGTGATGCTATCCTCCCTGCTCCTCGATTCTCCAAAGCTACCTACCCTCCACCTTTTATATCTCCTCTCATCTCTCAGTGCCTCCCATCCCTATCTTGATCTCCTCTTAATGTGTTTTTGAGCGCTCTCCTGTTTATCCTTTCTGCTCTTTCTTTTGCTTGGGACTAGGGAGCGACCCATGTGTTCTATTCTCCTGTGTCTTCTATGCCTTCTGCATTTTAGAGAGACCCCTTGTCCTATCATTTGCATCTTCACCTGACTAAATCTAATTCTTCCACCTCTGCTATCTATAGTTCTATGGCAAAGGTTCTTCACTACCCCATATCACAAAGGGATCCACTTGAGTGCTCTTCCAAGAATGATTCTTGCGTCCACTGTAGAGCACCCAAATTTTTTATTGATCAACTAAGGGAGATAGTCAGTTAAATTCGTTGTTAGTCAAAAATGGAGAATGCATATCTTATGAAGCGCCTCGATGATCAACATTCTAAAATTGAGACTTTGAGCAATAGGTGCACTCACCTGGAAAAATCGATCTCTTTCCTAAGAGAAATCACCACCAATAGGTACATGTGGTGTTGTGTACACATTGTGCAGGTTGCACTATGTACATGTGGTTTTGTGTACATGTTGTGCAGGTGGTGTTGTGTACAGGTGGTACTGTCTACATGTTGTACTGCGTACATGTTGTACATGTGGTATTTTTGTACATATGGTATTGTGTGCATGTTCTACATGTTTTGTTGTGTGTATGTGGTATCGTGCTCATGTTGTACATGTTGTTTTTTGTACGTGGTACTCTGTAAGTGCATTGAATAGTAGTGGTATTGTGACATGTGTATCCGTTGTGTTGTACTTTATGTATGTATTGTGTTGTGTTGTACACTGGATGTAGGTGTATGTATTGTGTTGTGTTCTAAACTGGATGTAGGTGTATGTATTGTGTTGTATTGTACACCATATGTAAGTGTATGTATTATGTTGTGTTGTACACTAGATGTAGGTGTATGTATTTTGTTGTGTTGTATACCGGGTGTAGGTGTATGTGTTGTGTCGTACACTAGATGTAGGTCTATGTGTTGTGTTGTACACCAGATGTAGGTGTATGTATTATGTGGCGTCGTATGTCGTGTGCAGATTTATGTGTTATGATGTACATTGTGTATGCGTATGTGACTGAAGAGAAGAAAAGAATTGGGTGCTTGCCCAGTGTGGCAACTGATTGAGTTTGCGTACGGAAAGTACGAGGATAAAGGAAAAAGAAAAGGACCGATTGAAGGATAAGTATTGATATTTTATTTCATTTTTATGCGTATGAGCTATGACTTTGATTTGTGATAGGTTACATGTGATCCATGATTTTTATTTATGTTGGTTTTGTTTGAGATAACTGGATGTGATATGCTTATACATGACAATTTAATTGAAGAGTCAGTTTGACTTGTTGTACCAAGAAGTAAATATAATTGTAGGTGTACCTTATTAATGGCCTACCAATGAGGTATGATTTGAAATTATTTCAATCCGTTTTGATTCTAATGGAAACTATGTGCTTCGTACAGGAAATCATGGAAAATGCCCAGATTGGGTGGTTGAAACTAATTGCCAGCATTAGCAGTAGTAAGACAAGGAATTGGAACAGGAAGCAGTATGCTAGTAGAGCATTCAGGTGCAAGGCCATTGTGGGACATTGGTACCCAATAGTGTCCAATGATTTCCATGAGCATGCTATGATTGATATGATGGTTGAGGCATGGATATGCCTTGGTTTTTGTATCTTCCGATGCGAGGAAACTTTTCCAAGTGATGGATTGCCTGGGAAAGGGGATATCGGGGAACTTGGAAGGCATGTGAGTGCATAGAAGGGGTAGACCGAGTTGCCTGAAGGACTGTGTAGCAGGGAAAGGAAGGTCAGGGATGGATTTTTTTGTTTCCATTAGTGTTGCTAGATGGAATCAGATGCACATTTAGAGTGTGCCCTAGAATAATGGGTCAGTAACTGTTCACTTAGAGGACAAGTGGCTTAGGATTGTAGCGCTAGACATTGGATGCAGGTTTGACTTTAGCAGTGGATTATGGACTTCCTAAGTAGGTAAATCCTAGTACTACTTTTCAGGGTGGAGATATGAGCCTATGTTTCCCTTGTTAATTGATACAAAAATCATATTATTTTATTTGATGGTTGAGAAAATGTGCATATGTGTATATGTGTATATTATTGTAAATATTGTATCGAGTTGGATTTATAAATCTCCATAGATAGTATGATTATTTGTTGGTTGAATCAAATGTGTATGAGTATATATGTCAATGTTATTGTAAATATCGTAATGAGTTGCGTTATAAATCTCTAGTAAATGGTATGATTGTCATGTTTTCAGCAATGGTCATTGTAAATACTACAATGAGCTAAGTGATAAAGCTCCATGGGAAGTATGTTTAACTTTTCAGTGGTCTTGCTGGTTGTAGGTTTCATTGAACACTAAGGACGATGTTCCCTTAAGGGGGAGTGATTTGTAACAACCACGGGTTAAAAATCCATGTAATAAAGTTAATAAAGGAAAAAACACGACAAAGGTTATGGGACACGTATTCCAAACTAAATGTTGGGAAAAACATCCTAACTGACATTCATTTGGTTTATTATGGCTAAGGGAAATTGGCAAAGGAAATGGAAAATGAGGAGGAAAATGAAGGGAAAATAATGGAAATTGAAGAAAATAGAGGCCTTATTAATAAAAATGTTTCTGAGGATTAGTTCAGGTACTTTTGACAGTTTATGGGTGGAGATCTCTCTCCATTTCTCTCTCTCTCTCACTTAGATCATTCTTTGGAGCACTCTAGTGTTGGAGGAAGGAAGGAAAGGAAGGACAAGAAAGCAAAGGGAAGAAAAGATCAACAAGGAAGAGAAAGATCAGCAACTACAACGGGATTACTTGTAGGTATTGAGTTGCATGTATGATTTCCTTGCTATTTTTGTTATGCATGGTACATGCAACTATGTATTTGGTTATCTTGTTGTCATTGGCATGGGTTTTTCCAGGTGTGATAGTGTTTTTCAACCTTGCCCTTCCATTTCCGGATAGCCATGGTGTGATGGGGTTCTTTCACTTGGTTGAGCTGGATTGCCCGATGGTTTTGAAACTAAGTGGGGTAGTCCTAGGAAAATCACAAGGCCTAGGAATCCCTTGATCGGTTATAGTGGGATACATGGTAAATCCTTGTTGTGAATACCCTCATTCGGCCTAGGAATCCCTTCACCAGTAATGGTAAGATACACTGGTAAAGCCTAGATGTGAATACCCTTGTCAGGCCTAGGAACCCCTTAACTGATAATGGCAGGATACATGGTAAATCCTAGAGGTGAATACCCTCGTTGGGCCTAGGAATCTCTTGACCGGTAATGGTGGGATACATGATAAATCCTAGAGGGTGGAGACAAACAAATTCTCATGGTTTAGGTGGATATATTTAGAGGCATCCATGCTTGTATAGGCCTAGTGATCCCTATACCAGTATATGGTGGGATTGCGATAAATCTTGGTAATGTATGTTTCTTGTTTGGGCCTAGGAATCCCTTGGCAGGATTGTGGTAAAGCCTAGTTGTATAGATGAGGGATTTGGCCTAGGAATCCCTTGGTGGATTGTGGTAAAGCCTGAGGAATTCCTAATTGTTTTGTTATAATTCCCACGTTCATGCTTGGAATATGGCACAGGGGTGATTTCCTGAAAGAAATGTTTGGTTCAACCCAATCTATGGTCAAGTGGTATGTGGAAGTCCCTAGCTTGGTTGCATTATGCATATCTTAATAAGAGCTCTTTTCCTCTTGTGTTTTATTTTTAAATTTACTTGTTATTACGTGGCTTTAATGGTTGTTTTATCATGGTTATTCTGATGAGTATATGTTTGTTATAAGCATGCTTTTATGACAAATATTAATCATGGCTTTCATCATGTTTTAATTAGTAAATGAATGAATAATGAATGTATGCCAAAATATATGATATTGAAACTATTATGAGAGGGCATCAGACCTTCTTAACGACTCTCAGATAAGTACAAAATTCCTATGTTCAGATATGTTGTTATGACTTGTATATTTCATGTTCATGATGTGTTTGATGGAATTTTTGTCATAACTAGGCCTTGTCAGGTCAAGTCCTTGTTGAAATTTTTCATTAGAGGCCTACTCATCTTAGTATTTATCATTTCTAGAAGTTTCATGAATTTATGGGTAGAGGTCTAAGTCCTGGCCCTGAAAAGTGGCTCAGAATTTGGGGTCCCTAGCACAAAATTGCCTTAAAAATGCCATAGTTTCATGGATGTTGATGAGCCTCAGTATTGTTGATAGGATGCTACAACTCCTAGGGCTACTAACTTTACTTTATCAACCTGGGGTTTCGTACAAACTTGGAGGTGACAATGCTATATGCACAACAGATGCAACATTCTACTCATGTCACCTCTCAACTAGGGTGATAGACCACTAGGGTTTTAAACCAATATTCTATTGGCTAAAAGGAGTTTGACTACTGATAGTGAATGTAAAACTAGTTCTAATACATGAAAGTAAATGCTTGTCTATTTAGGAAATGAGAGTTACTGAATGGAAAATTCCATGAATCATCTAGCTAGGAAATGACAAATTACTTGTAGAAAAGAACTAAGCTAACATTTCATTTTATCATCAATATATTTGGTTTAATTAGACACGGGAATTTGTTCTATCATCTTATGGTTCATATATACATGCACTAACTATCTCATGTTGCATTTGCAGAAAAAGAGTCTTTTAATTTCTAAATTCAGAATTGTAAATGTTATGTTATGTTATATGATCTTGAAGGGGGAAAAGGCATGGGAGAGCTAGTCTCAAGTGGCGCTTATAGGCATGGAATCTAAGATGAGGGCCTAAAATATACTCAGACTAGCATTTATGATCAAAACAAGGTCAAACAGGTTGTTACAGGAGATCCTATAGCTGCTACAAGAACTGCTACAGGATGTCCAAGTTTGCTACAGGATGTCCAGGTTTTCTGCAGGAAATTAGCTAAAAGCTTTAGGAGGGAAAGAATAGTGGAATAGGTTGTTGGAGATATGTATGATACTAGATAAGGTGTAAGGAGGGTGCACATTACCCAAGGCTAATCCCAACACTCCAGGGAGGTTAGATTTTCCCAAGGTGGTTGTTCATGGTGGTTGCAAAAAAGAGATTCGAACTATGGGCTTATATGCCTTGGAAGAAGGTGGAGAAGACTTAGGTGAAGTTGGTTGGATGGGTTCCTCCCTACAAATCAACAATCCCTACAAAAAAAACTTTTTTTCCTCTTCATATATGCATCAATATATACCAATATGGAAAAGATGAGTTGAATTTTGAGAATGATGATCTATCTATTGCTAATGGCTAGATCTATGGAATGTAATTCCTTTTAAGCTATGGAAAAATTAAGAAAAAAATAAAAATTGCAGGTGCTGCAAACAATCATAAACAATGATCTAATTCAGCATGGAACCTAATCTATGTAATGACCAAAAGACAAACTCTTTTTTTGGGGTTCTTAGAGTGGGGCCCTCTAATCATGACCCGCAAGGGAGATGAGGAAGATGCTATTATCACAAGATTTTTTGAAGTACTTCCCTTTACTACTACACCACTGATCTACTTCTTCAAACTAATGGAAACAAGATTAAGCAATCATTCAAATTCTTGTTAAGCTAAACAAAACATAAATAATTTCAATAGCTAACAATCATCTTAATCTATTAAGAATAAAAATACAAAAAGAGGAACTTGTGTTGTTAGGGCTCAGCCCAAACCCAAGAGCTTCAGCCCTCTGAGTCAACTCAACACTGGATCAAGGTCGAATTTCTCATTATCATCAAAATGTAAAATACAACATGGAAAATGATAGTCACAATGTTCTAACTCAAATTTCTTCTAGGCTACATCAAAAAATTGAATCCTAATGAGTCCCTTGGCTCTCTTATTTATACAAACTGAAGTTACCAAAAACTTCCCAAAAAATAGGGAGACTTGGCTTCCTAACTCGACAATAACTTGTCTTTGACTGTCACTGGCTTGGATGCCAATGAACTCGCCTTGCTTGGCTGCTAGTAACTCTGAGATGATGCAATATGGTGGAGGAATCTTCGAATTATTTGAGGAGTAAAGGAGGAAGACCAATCTCCTAAAATTTCTCTTGCTTGTCCACCTCAAGTTCTTGCACTTAAATTAGCCCAAAACTGCTCCAATTCCTGCATTTAATACATATTAGGCCACACGATATATCAACTCACCTATACCCTTCTAACTAAGAAAAATATAACAAAATATGTAAATAAATGTGAGAAAAGTCAATTTTAATAAGCTAGAGAGTGGCATTGTGACCCATATAGTTTACCTATTGATGAGCCTCATCATCACCCCCCTACTGAAGATGTTTCTCATTCTCTAAGAAACTTAGTCTATATCCATATCTTTCATAGCTTTGGTGGCCTCTCTGACATCCAAGCCTCTATTGATGGAGTTTCCTTTTGAGGATAGAACCCTTCATGTTTCTTTATCTCTTCCCACTACTTTCTTTCCGCTTCTTCCTCCCTACCTTCTGACAGACTCAACAACAAGGGTGGAATGAGTTTAAAACCAATCCAATTTATCTTTAGTCTTTGCATGGCATTCTTATACAAGGGGTCCTTTCCAATGCATTTCTCAACCTCTTAGGGGAATGGTACTCTCTGATCCTTAGATAGTGTGGTAGTTTTCTCCATCTCCTCTGGCATGCTTATTGGCTTTCACTCCCTAGAAATCTTAAATTGTTCTCAAAATGTGAGATGGCATGTTCTTGTGTAGCCAGGTATCTTGGTGCAAATTGGGCATCATTGAAAATGATATTGTGGTTACTAATGACAGCCATGGAATTTATTTGTTCTGCTCTGATATAAAGGAGCTCTCTTTCCTCTTTTTCTACTATTCTCTTTACTTCCTCAATCCTATCCTTCTCATGACCCATCCATGATGCAAGGGCCATCAGCTGAAAGTACCCCAAGTTTTCATTGGGGTCCCACACATTCAAATCTATCAAGGCAAAGTTGCGTAGGTAAAATTCATATATTTTGGCCTTGTCTTCCACAATGTTCCTGTCAAATAGCTCTATGAATTGTTTATAGTATTGGAATGGCATGGTTCCCTGTTGTGCTAATGTCTTCATTTGAAACTGCAGCCATTGAGCTTTGAGGTATAGTGCATATGATTTGGATGGCATCTTTCACTAAAGTGCCTCCATGGTGGTCAATTGGCTCTCATTTTCCTGCAACTACCTCCTCAGCCATGTGTTTTTTGCCTATAATTGAGATCTCGTGATGTTTTCTCTGTCTCTCAACTCATTCAACTCCCTTCTGATCTAAAATCTTGGGCAAACTTGTTAATGATATGCAAGCTCCCTCATCAGTTAAAAATATGTTTAGGACCGTCTCATTTACCCAGTTATTCAAGAGGTTTATGTGTCAAGTTTTATGTCTTTTATGTGAGTGATTTATGAGTTAATTAGCTAATTAAAAACACATGTACAGCAAATGAAATTGCAGACAAAATACACAGCGAAATCATACACACAGTTGATAAAGGAGTTCACCCCATACTCTTGGGCTACATCTCCTTGGACCTCCCTCAATGGCTAGGCCCTCTTAGAATTATTTGGTCAAATGTATGATTATAATCATGTTTTACACTCCAAAGGATTTGAAAATTGTACCATTGGATTCAGAAGACCCAAAAACCAGAAAAATGATTGTTCAATCTCTAAAAAATGACTTTGGTTGATCTAGGCTTGACCTCCTTCCCTGGTGGCCCTAGGCTTCCTTGAACGTCCCCATAGAAAAATCACATGTGGAAGTGCCCAACTACCTCTGAAACCTATTCCATTGTCTTTAAAGCATCAAAATCATCTAGGAATGACTATTCATTTTCCAAAATTGGTCGAAAACTAATTGATCTATGGCTTTCTCCAGTTTTGCCTAGAAAACCTCTGCTAAAACTGGAGGAACTCCAGTTAGTCCCGCCAAATGTGAAGTTGGTTCCAGATTTGGTGAAATATGCCATATCCTCTGCCAAACTTAACTGCAATTTAATTAACGGATAAGCTTGTTTAATTAAGCATAAACATGTTTAGCGCTAAGCGCTCCCACTAATCTGCTTAACCACAAAATGTGACATTAACTATTAAGGAGCAGTCACATGGGGACTTCACTTGGCGGTTACATTAAACTGGAGGTTAGTGCTTAACTTCTTGTGGTTTTGGTGGGTACCTGTCACATGTGGAGGTTTGCACCGATGGTTAACTCCAGCGGTTAACTCCATAACCATTAGCGCTTAAACTTTAACAATAAGCATTTGGAATTATATGTCAAGTCTTAAGGTTTGGTGTAGCAGTAAGTGTTGTGGCTTGTGGAGGGGAGGTTGTGGGTTCAACCCCAACCTCCACCAAATTTTTTCCCAAAACATATTCTTGACCTTTGACCAGTGGGAGGGACACATGGCAGCCTCCGGGCTTGCATTAGTTTGTGCTCTTTGTTGCTTTTTCAAAAAGTACTTGTATGCTCTATCCCTCATAGTTAGGATTTTCATTGTTAAAACTAAATGGAAAGAGTGCTTCTCATTCTAGTTGCATTCTTAGGAATTTCAGAATACATCACGTGGTGAACTTGAAAGGCAAATTTCTAAGCAAGATCAACTTAAAATTTACATCAATTAATCTAATAACGCATTGGAACTTAACGAAAAACATCTAGAGGTCTAGGCTAGAGACGTGTTCCAGCGTCTTTAAACCTAGTGGTTGTCGTTTTCACTAAGGTTGGGTGATTCCTCCTCTCTAATTCAATGAGTGCTAGTATGGACTTATGTTCGCTGTACCGTCGAGTATATGTTGGTAGACCCCAATAGTTTGAAATCCTTTATCCCTAGGAAGCTGAGTCTGCCGCCTTACCGAACGCAACGCACCAAACACAGCATTTGGGAAGATTGACTGCCGTAAGTAAAGTCCTTGGTCATTTCTCTTTCATTTATCACCAAGGTGTATATTGCAGTTTTGCGATTTGTATGGTAAACCCTCTTGTCTAAAATATCCAGAGCAGTCACTTTTGTTCCTTTTCGACTCTTTAAAAGTAAAAGGATAATCTGAGCACTTGTCCTTTCAGGCTTATTAAACATCGAAGGCGACTAGAGTCATCTTTTGTTTTTTCTCGACTCTTTAAAAATGAAAAAGCGAAGTTGTGTTCTAGTATTGTAAAAAATTAATTGAACATGAATAACATCCTCATTCCTTAGTTCATTTTAAGTTGATAAAACTAATCAGCAATCGTGGAGGAACATCAACCAAAACCCGGTTGTTCACGGAGAACAACGAGTCAACCACCTTTGCCTCCTGAAGCGACACCAATTCGGACAAAGCGATCTTGTTTAACTGAGTCTAGTATGTCAAAAACTCCTACTTCTTCATCTAGGTTACCTGAAACATTTGTTTCACTAGCTACAGAGACTCCAGTTACTTTGATTATTTCTGGTACATCCGTTCCTAAAGAAGAAGTTTCACAATTACTTGAGGACATTAGCACTGATCCTAGTGAAATGGTAACCGAAGTTGTCCAACAACAAGTTGATACTCAGCTTGAAATTGTTCAACAAGAAAGTGCTTCTGAACTTGAAGTAGTTCAACCAGAAGTTCGTCCAGAATCTATTCCAGTTAAAATAGAAGTTACATCTGAACCTGAAGTTGTTCAGGAACCTCCCTCTGAAACTGGTGTTCATTTACCTGAACATCTGGATTTTGAATTTTGACATTCAGAAGGTGTTACCCCTCAAAGATCAGTAACTGTTGAAACTACACTTACGTCAACACCATAAATGTTTTACGAACATGGCGGTCAATTCCTTCCACCAAGTTAGATTGCCATAAAGGAGGAATTAATAAAAGAGTCCACACTTGGAACCCCGTTTCATTTCGGAACTAGGCTTTATCTTTACCCTACTACTCCTGATTACTTTGCTTCATCTGATTCCGCTTCCTTTCAAGTACCCGTTGAATCTTTAGGACAACTTTTGGGCCAGTTAACTATGGCTGAACAACCGTTAACATCCCAGACTGTATCATTTGATGCAGCTGTAGCAGAATCTTTTGTTGTAACTCCTTTGATGTTTTCTACCACACCTGAGTTTCACTTGTATGGTGAATCGTCCATCCCGATTGGTTACCAATCATTGTTAGGAACCCACTCAAGGGTTGCTTCTGCACCATAGTCATCACCCATGTCCTCAACTGGAATTCTACCTGGTTCTTCTCTAACAGAAACTCAACATTTTGATCCTGCATATCAGTATCAGGCTGGGAAATCTAGTCATCAAAGACCTGTGTATCCATTAAATACTGGATTGCTACCATATGGAGAGCAATTTTCTTATTCATCATATCCTCCTTATTCCGGAGCATAACCATATGGTAGTTTCCCACAATATTCAATTCAACCTAGAATTATGGTTTGTCAATGGCAACCAGCAATGCCAACTCAACCGAGGCTTGTATATCCAACACAACCAATGCAAACTGTGTCAACTATTCCTACTAGACATGTTGCTACTGCTATGCCATAGTCACAAGCTCAAACTATTGTATCTCAACTGGTACAAACTGATCCTTCTCTCTTGCAACCACAAGTTTCAACTCAAGAGGTTCAAGTTTCTCAAGTTGTTATACAACAACCACTTGTTTCTGGAGCTCAGCAACAACCTCAGGTTAGTATACCTTTATTTGGACTGACCCAGGCTTACATTGGTATAGTTGATTCACAACCTGGTCAACCTTTCATTGTTGGGCAACAATAGTTGGTTCAACAATCATGGTTGCCACAATTCCAACAACCCAAGTTCCAATAGTTCCAACCTCAGTTTGGACTTGGTTCACAAGATCAACCTGGTTTTGGTCAATATCAAGCTTACCAATGTCCTGGGCAACAAGGCTTTGCAGGTTATGGGCAACCACAGATTCAGTCTGTTTATCAACAACCATCTTATACTAGTTTTGTTCAACAACCATACCAAGGTTACCAAATGCAGATGCCCTATGTTGGTATGCAAAGACATATTGCACAGGCAGTTCCATCATATCTTGGGTATGCTCAACCTGACTTGAATCGATAGTTGCCATTTGTAGCAACTTTAGAATTACCAGATTTAAACCGGCTCACTAATGATCCAATCACATATGCACCTTGGTGGTCGTAATTCTACATAAGTTACCATTTGATATTCTGAAGTTTAATGCAAATCCTGGAGAAGACCCATCGAATCATGTTATGACCTTTCATTTATGGTGTTCATCCAACACTTTGAATGATGATTCGATCAGACTTCGTCTTTTCCAAAGAACATGTACTGGTCCAGATGCTAAATGGTACATTGAATTACCAAGAGATTCTTTCGATAACTTCACCACTTTAGCCACTACCGTTTTGATCCGCTTCCATTTACCTATCAGATACGAGACTGGAATGGAGCTCTTGACCAACTTTAAACAGACTACTGCTACCCATATCTTATATCATATTCATGAGTGGTGGCATCGTCGTTAAATGGTTAAGACATACGTTCCCGATCAGCTTTTAGCTGAGTGGTTCATAAAGTCCTTATTGCCATCAATCACCGAGGATGTGGCAAAAGCAGGAGTCGTCATAGAAGAGCAAGTTATCGCTTGTGTCCAATACTTAGATTTAATTTACACACAATCCGACACGCTCTATGATAAAATTCCCGATGCACCTAGACCAGCTTTCACTGTTCCACCACCTCCACAATCGAGTAGGGACTCTCATGTCGGCGATAGTGTGATCAGTTCTTCAAGCACACAGGTGGCAAGAAGACCATCTGGTCAAACTCTTGTTATTTCCAATCAAGCTACCAATGCATCAGAAAACACTCATGCCTTAGAGATTAATGTCGTGTCATCTAACAAAGGCAAAAATCCAAAGCAACCAGGAGGTAAGAAAAAGGGGAAGAATAACAAAAAGAAACAAGAAAATTCCACTCCAGAGAAATCATCTGATTCCCCTACTACGGCAAGGACCAATCAAAAACTGATTTTATATGTCCGTGGGGCACATTTGCTTATCAAAAGCTACCTTTTGGTTTGAAGAATGCAGGGGCTACATTTCAGAGGGCGATGAATTATTCCTTCCATGACATCAAGCACATTGTTCAACCTTTTCTTGATGATTTACCTACTCATTCGCGAAAATGGACTGATCACCCGCAACATTTGAGAGCAATATTCTTACAATGTCAACACTACAAGATAAGACTCAATCCACATAAATGTGTGTTTTGTGTTGGCTCTAGTCGATTACATCGATTCGTAGTTTCAAAAGATGGAATTCGACTAGATCCCATTAAGGTTCAGGTAATCCTTGACTTGCCTCCACCTTCAAACTTGTTACAGATATAGAGACTTCAAGGGAAGGAAAACTTTCTGAGGAGGTTCATTCCAAACTATGTTGAATTAGCTAAAGGTTATACACGTCTATTGAAGAAAGGGGTACCCTTCCATTGGGACCAAGTTGCGCAAGCTTCTTTTGATGCTCTCAAAGATTCCCTGATTAGAGCATCATTAATGTATGCCCCAAACTATCAAAAAGACTTTTACTTGTATCTCGCCACTGCAGATACAACCATTGGTATGGTTTTAGTTCAAGAAGAAAGTGGAACTGAACATCCTATTTACTATTTGAGTCGTAATCTCAACGATACAGAAAGTAAGTATTCATATGTTGAAAAGTTAGCCTTGGCAGCTGTTCAAGCTGTGCAGAGATTTTGTCATTACATCCTCCTCCGCAAAACTACCATTATATCATATTGCAACCCTATGACATACATTTTGTCATGTCAATTGCTGGGGGTGAATATTCTAAATGGATAGTCATCTTGCAAGAGTTTAATTTGGAATTCATCAAGTCTAAATCAAAGGAATCTCTTGTCTTTGCCGAGTTACTTTGCGATCTTCCCTCATCCTCCAATGATTTAACATCAGAAGCATCAATCTTGGATGAGTCTCTATTTCTTATCTCGTCAAGTGATCCATGGTATGGAGATATAGTGGTCTATCTCTAGACCCAAGCTTTTCAGCATAATACCTCTCACTCTGAACAGCGACGTACTCGATACCAAGCCAAAAATTATCTAATCATTGGTGATACACTTTATCGTCGTGGTGTCGATATGATCTTACATAGGTGCCTTACTCATGAGGAGGCCAAAGAAGCTTTGAATGAGTTTCTTTCAAGTGCTTGTGGGGGGCATTTATCTGGTTATGCAACTGCACAAAAAATTCTACATGCTGGCTACTTCTGGCCAACCATGTTCAAAGATTGCATTCTTCTTGTTAGAAATTGCTATGCTTGCCAGATATTTGACCGTAAAACCAGATTACCACCTGCACCACTGCATCCAGTCGTTTTTGTTGGCCCATTCGCGAAATAGGGAATTGACTTTATGACATGTAACCCCACCTCGGCCGGGGGGCATGGGTATATTATAGTCGTCATTGACTATTTTACCAAATGGGTTGAGGTGATGCCAACGTTGAACAACAATGGCGAAACGGTTGCTCTATTTTTTTTTCAACCATGTGGTTGCCAGGTTTGGTGTACCACAAGCCATAGTTACAAATCATGGGTGACATTTGTGCAATCACATGATGGTTGAATTGACTGCTAAATTAGGACTGTCACATGATAGTTCTACTCCATACTACTCGCAAGCTAATGGACAAGTTGATGCTATCAACAAAGTCCTTAAGCGCATGTTGCAAAGAATGATTGGAGTTCATAAAAGGAATTGGAATTTAATCTTGTACTCAGCTTTGTGGACATATCGAATCTCGGTGAGAAATGTGACCGAATTTACGCCTTTCCAGTTGATGTATGGTTTGGAAGTAGTCTTACCAATCCAATGCGAAATCTTGTCTCTCAAACTCACAATTGACCTGCTACCTGACACTTTTGTAGAAGAAGCGCATTTCTTGGAGTTAATCCATCTGGATGAAACTCGTCATGATGTTGTAGTGGCTAACGAGGCGCATAAGAAATGCATCAAGGCACAATATGATAAAAATGTTAAGCCTCGTGTCTTCTCAGAAGGTGACCTAGACTTGCTTTACGATTAGGATTTTGATAAACTTGGAGCGGGAAAATTTGAACCACTATGGATGGGACCTTACATTTTTAAACGTGTTTTGTCAAAAGGTGCCTACGAGTTAGTGGATTATGACGGGATTCCATTGTCGCAACCCCGAAACGGGTTGTATCTTAAACGTTACTATGCTTAGTTAAGTGTAGTAAAACTCACTGTATATGTGCTTTGATTGCATTTCTGTGTGTGTTTCTTTTAGAATTTTTATTTGGTTAGATAATCCACTTCGCATTTTTTGCAGATGTCGAACTTTTCGGAACCATTTGTTGGTTATGCCGATGGAGCTAGTTGTAGTCCACAGAATTTATCTTCTGCAACATGGGCCATTTTCGCTCCAAGAGGCGAGTTAGTGCGTTTTAGAGGGATATGTATTGGATGATTGACAAACAATATCGTTGAGTATAGCGCATTGATTGGACTCCTCTCTGATGCCATTTCACTTGGCATACACCAAATCATCATTAAGCTAGACTCACAACTTGTCGTACTACAACTTACTGGCGTCTATACCGTCCGTAACCCAGCAATTCATCGCATGTTCCTTAGAGTTTGTATTTTGGAAAGGTATTTTGAATTTATTCAATATCAACATAGTTCCATAAATCTAAACACATTAACTAACTCTCTAGCGAATCATGTGTTAAATAGACATTTGCGACATATGTAAAGTAAAAAATTTCAATTCACTTCATCATTTGAATAGGATTGCATCACTTAACCATAATAAAACTCTGAAATTCAAATAGATAGTTGTATATAAGTTTTTACAAATAGTTTGTGTCCAAGACAAAAATCGGTCATCTGACCCAAAAAACTCAAAAATGTATGCAGAAAATATCCAAGTAAACTAGTGTTGCTCATGATAACAGGTCACAACCTGTGCTATCATGCATAGGAGTCTCATCCAACGACTCGGCACGCCAATGGTATGGCGTTGCAATCGCATAGGTAACTCCTCAATCTAGACATCAAGAATACCGAAGGTCAAACCCTCTATGTGATCCTGTAGCTTGGCCAATGTATCTGCTAAATCCAATTCTCGGAGAACTGCTCTCCCAACAACTCTCTGTACTGGCGCACCTGCCTCTCATTGGCGTCCCACAGGTCAAACAGATCCAACATCTACATACATATAATAGAAAAGTTTGTTTAGTCTTGGCAATATAAGAAAAAACACAAAAAAAGTAGAAACTTTAAAAACAAAAACACTTTGGTCAATCAATTTACCAATAGCACTCCACTGTGCCCCAACAGGGAACATCAGATTTGTATCACCACAGAAATCCATCGCTGAATATGGATATTCTGCGAAGGCCATGTCCTGATGATCAAACCACTCAAATAAAGCAGGGGTAATTGAGATCAATGATTAGCCAGCATGCCTAGCCATAAGATCTACCCAACTTTGCATCCCTGGGTCTCTAGGTCCAAGTACTCCCAGTGAGATGTGTTGTGGCTGCATGAGTGGGATTCTCTCCAAGGAAAAAGAAATCAACATAGACCCATAACCAAAATTTTTTGTCTTTCCATTCTTTACCTTGGTCAGCTGTTCTTTCATGGATGAAAGAACTGCCTCACACCAGTTAAACACCTTTGGCTCTAAACACTCTAAAGCATATTGCATATATGACTTGTTTTCCAAGTGTAAAGTTGCGCTACCAGCCAGTTTGGTGAGGGTAAAAAGGATTGTTCTCAACGGTAAATCGTCAACATCCCTGATATTGATCTTTCCGTCTCTGCTAGGTTGAGCTGCTTCCTAGCAGAACTGTCATATATAATCTCTTACTGATTCACCTCCTTTGATAAATCCTGATAATGAGATGGGGGCACCCCGCCTCGACAGTCCAGTCAGAAATTCAATATCATCGATGGTAAAGGGGATCATTTTGCCCCTAATATGAAAAACCTGATCGGTAGGATCCCAAGAACGAATAAGGTATTGCAAAAGCTCAATTTGTTTCCGCATGTTGGATAATCGAGAATACTTCAGCAACCCACAATTCCTTAAGGCGTCAACTGTTCCTTGATTATTTAGGGCAATCATGTCTTGTGCTTCATGCTCTAGTTCTCTCCATATAATCACCATTTTGATCTGATGAATGTCTGAAATGCAACCCTTAGACAAATTAGGATCCATTTTTTGCAAAAACAATTGAAAATTTGGGAGAAAACAGCTGCGAAAATTTGGTTTTTTCTCCCATCGCACCCCCACATTAGAGACAGTGGGTTGTAATGCATACTGCCTTCTAGGTGTATGCAATGCAGTGCACCTTTCGATATAGAAAGGGTGCATTGATCTAGAGTGTGCAAAATGAAACCTTATGGGCCTCAAAAACCAAAAAAAATTGCTTAAAACTGAAAATAAATGGAATAAAATGGAAGAGAACAAGGATACCTCCTACTTGGTCCGGACGACATGAGAAATGATCCACTGAATCCTCTGCAATCAGCTAGTGAACTTTGAGGTTAAAAACTACTCCAGAGCACCAAAGTTAAAGGGTAAAAGTGAAATGGTGAAAATGAATAATAAAACTTGTTTTTATGTTTATTTCTTGCATGCTAATCAAGTAAACATTGGTTTTTATTCATTTTTTATCCATGAACATGTATTTTTAATCCTATTTGATGGAGTTTTGAGCAGGTTTGACAAATAAAAGCAGAATTTTGACGTGCTCAAGTGTAAATTGAACATCTTTGACCAAAAAGCAAACTTTAATCTCTTTTTCGAGCTTTGTTAAAAACAAAAAAGGAACCCCCTTGGAGTCCCCTTTAAACTCTTTTCAGACTCTCTAAATATGAAAAGATTGTCAAGTGCTTGTCTATTCCAGCTCGTTAAAGGATTGGAAACGACATCTCTCTTGTATTATTTTACGCTTTTTCGGACTTGAGATATTATTTTATGAAAAAGAACTTGTGGAGTTTCCTTTTCGTCCCTTTTTAAACTCTCTAAACATGAAAAGGATCGAGTTGTCTTTGTCATTAAACTCGTTAAAAACATCAAATAGCGACAAGCTTGTCCATCTAGACAAGGCAAAGTTGCACCTTCGCTAGACTCGTTAAAGCATCAAATAGCGATGGATTCGCCCGAAGGGTGAAATTATACAACAAGCATATGTTATCCTCCTCAAGCTTGATAAAAAATAAAGAGGTATTGGTCATCAATGACTGGGGAAAAAGGGAAAAAGTCGAGAAAACTTTATGGTAGCAAGTCACTCTTGAACATGGCACTTTCACTTCATCTCTGTCACTATTTAGGTTGGGTTATCTGCTTGATGGTTATCACACCATTGGTCTATCATACCATCCATTACTTGGTTTTGGGTCAATGCTGCCAATTCATTCAGTGTCGTTGATATGTTCAAGAGAAGTCATTCAGTTCAAACTTCATCCTTTGTAATACAAACCATACACTGACAAGGTGTTATGCAGTGCACTTGGTCCCTCTTTGGCCTGCGCTAAGCGAATTTGAGCAAATTTCCGTGAGGGTTTGAAGATTCCTTATCCATTGGAAGCCTCTAGAAGTTTCTCAAATGCCACCTACTCCTCTGAGTTCGCATTTGGATGAGAAAGGGAATTAGGAAACATCAATCCCTTATCCCTTCTTCCATGGAACTGATTTCTAAATTTAGAAAGGCATTCATCATCACCATTGATGGCATAACCTCCTTCACTCACCTATAAATAGATCAGTCATCTAAGAGATCAGGGGCTGGAAATGATTGAATTGTAAGGAGACGTTGGTGATATGAGATTAGAATTGAGTGCAAGTATTGTGATAGTGTTGGAGTGTCTTGCTTTTCATGAGGTGAAGAAGGACTGAATTGGAAGGATGACACTGGATCGAGTTCATATGGATTGTAATCTTTCCTCTTATCAATAAAGTTTTCAAGGCTTTTTCCTTATGCTTGTGTTACATATTAATGCTTTCATATGTATATCATGTTTTCGATTCCATGTTATTTATAAGCAATAGATCATTATCATTTGCCTTGATGGGTTTTTGTTTTTGTGATCGTGCAGGTACTTTCCAAGCAACTTAAGTACGGAATTGAGCAGCAAAATCGGTCAAGGGAGACAAGGCACTAGCGCAAACTACAAGTAGGTTTCTCTTCTCTTGTTTTATCTATTGATTATAGAAAAGGTTAATATTACTTTCTCTATTTTTTCTAGACCTGCTACTAGATCTAGAGGGTTAGGCGTTTGTCTAAGAACACTAAATATTCCCGAAACGCATTGATCCACCACAAACCAATTAGGTTCCACCATATCAGCAAACTGAAAACCAGCAACACTGAGACACTTGGCGAGCCCTCATTGGGCGTTGACCTCTTTGACTTGTCCACATCACCTGCATATTCACCTACCACGTCAACAGTACAGACTACTGACTTGGCAGTACTTGCAATTTTTTTTTTGTTTGGTGAAACGATCAGCTAGCTCTAACTTCCTCATACGAAATCCATTTTGAGTGAAACGAGTTGCATTGGAATCATATCGCCGATACGGACGTGGTCGTTCAGCTTTCGAGCAATTCTATACACTTTCATTTTGAGCAAATTTTGGCCCCTAATCCAAATTCTGATCACTCCTTCCCATTGACAGGCTTTTGGACCCACAAAAGTTGGCTATATGATAAGAGATAAACACTCTTATCCTTCCCAAGTTCTATAAACTGATTCTACTTGAAATATCTCCATGACAACCACTTGGGTACACTGACATGCCTTGCATTTCAAATGGCTATGTCCCTCAACCATTGTTCTCCTACTACTGTTGACCCAATCCAACACTTGTTGGACACTTGTTGGCTGAAAAATACATTTGTTGTACCACATCTATCCCTCGGTGTTTGGAAAACTAATACAATCTAATAGCCTTCCCACTGATAATCTTGGCATCAACACATACAACGACCTACAATGACTAACATTTTGGCATCTCGTCCACTTTTTGATTCTTGCCTCTATCATCCACCAATTCAACATGCTTCTCATGTCATGATTTGAGAATGAAGGCTGAGCATGCGAATCTTTCTCAAGAATGGACCTTCCAAAATCCTGTGACATCTTGTCACAAATACACCATTAACTGTAAAAACACATTATGCAAGAAAAATAACTTGACGACCTCTTCCTTTTGCTTCGTCAATTTTCATTTCTTGGTGTACAAATTACGACTAAACACAATTCGACAAACATCATTGATTAAATGTGAGTTGACAAGACATGCCTCTTCAAGCAACTAAATTCAAAGTCAAGCATAAACATGTGCACAACTTGACGATTTACAACAAGATTCCACATTCTCATGAAACAATTCGCCACATCTCCCTTTCACCTTTGGAGACAAAATCAACTCTTCCAAGTCAATATGACATACATGTGACAACAATCGACACAATTCGACACGCATGCATGTATAAATGATCAACATTCTCAAGTTGACAACATACATGTTAACAAATAAATCGACCAACACATGTCAATCACTCATGCATGTTCAAGCACAATGAAACTATCAACCATTCCATTATTCACACACACACAAACTCTCATGCATGTATACAATTCTTCAACTCTCCCACAATTACAAACACAAGTACAAGAAGCTCAAAAACATGTATGGGTACATAAAGAGTTGAATTGACAAATTTGTTGCAAATGAAATGAGTATCATTCTCCACTTTCACACACCTTCCTCGCGAAAATATGATATTGAATATTTTATCACGAATGCATTCAAAATAAATGCACTCACATGCAAACTTGCAACCAAAAATTTCCTTGTTGGCTGCATTTAAGTGAGTCAAACAGAACTCCACTTTCAACATCTTGCATCCTACAAGTTGTAGCATACTTTCAACAGAAAATAAATGCATTCATAAGGCAAAGAAATGCATTTTTAAGGCAAGGAATTGCATCTATCAACAAAAGTAATGCAAGCCTTATTTGGATAATAAATCAAACCACCTCTTACCAAGCCATTTCAATGGTGATTCTTGCAGTTGCACATCATATTGTGAATCATCTTGACCCACATCAATTATGGAATCTCCTTTTCCATTCTTTCCAAAGTCTCTCTCCACCTTCTTCAAATGTAGTGGATGAGTTGTTGGATACAAAGTCCAACATTTGTCTATGAGATGACCTTGCCTATGGAAATTAGTGCAAAAAAATTGCATCTTCTGTCACTTTTGCTTTGAAAATTTCCTGTATGTGGACATTTTCTTCCAACATCTTGAAACATTATGGTTATTCAAACCACAAAAATAACATGTAAATTCTCTCCAATTATTATGTGATGATTTACCATGGTTACCATAATCAAAAGAAACTTGATTAAAGGCATATTTATACCTTACACATTCACCTTTGTCACCTTCTTGAAGAGGTGAATTTGATGAGCTAGTGGCTCTATTTGGAATACCAACAATGGTTTCAATGACCTTAGAGCTTTCATCATCCTCTTGTTTTCCATTTCCACTAGTTGCATGCTTATGACAATCTTCTTACAAAGTGGGTATAAAAGTTTTGCATTCCTCATGAACACAAATTTCACAAGATTGACGGTATGAACATGTAATTAAATTCCCTCTTGGAGCACCTTCATGTGCCTCCTTGGCTTTCAAGCATTCTCCATCATGTCCTCCATAACCAAGACCAAAATACCTAGGCCTTTCCTCAACAACAATTGTCTCAACTATGCCTTGTGCATGTGTGACTAACCCTCTACCTTCATAGCCCATTTTCATCAATAATTTGGACCCTATTCCTCTAGTGTGTCTTTCAAAAGCACCAAAACATTCATTTTTAGAGGAAATTGAAGATAAATTTGAATTGCATACCTTTTGATCATGCACATACTTGGCTAGGGTGTCCTTGGAATTATGGAGTAAAATCTCCATCTCATGCATCCTTTCAAGAAGCTCTTGCTTCTCCTTCTTCATGGCCATCAAATTCTCTTGAAGAATAGTCTTCTCCTTCCTATCTTCAATCATCTCTTGCACCATATCTCTCATGATGATAAACTCCTGCAGCATCTCTTCATCAAAGAGTCTTGCTAAGGAAGATGGATTAGAAACATCACTTGTTGAATCTGCCATCACAAGTGTAACAAATTTAAGAGCTTCACAACAATTCACAAAGCTACACAAACTTATTTGTTGTGATTTGAGAACCAAGCTGTTTGAGCTTCTCCTTGCTTCAGCTTGTACACACAAACTTGCACACAGTTAAACAATCCTTGCACAATTTTAAAACCAATAGCTAATTCTATAGCTAACCTTGGCAAACCATCTTAGGGTTCAAATGATCTAGAAAGTGCTCTGATACCAACCTCATTTGAAATCTTGGGTGAACTTGTTAGTGCTATGCAAGCTCCCTCATTAGTTAAAAATATGTTTAGGATCGTCTCATTTACCCAGTTATGCAAGAGGTTTATGTGTCAAGTTTTATGTCTTTTATGTGAGTGATTTATGAGTTAATTAGTTGATTAAAAACACATGTACATAAAATGAAATTCAAGACAAAATACACAGCAAAATCTTACACACAACTGATAAAGGAGTTCACCCCATCCTCTAGATCAATGGTTAGGCCCTCTTGGAATTATTTGGTCAAATTTCTAATTAAAAGCATCTTATACACTCCAATGGCTTTAAAAAATGTACCATTGGGTTCAGAAGACCCAAAAACCCCAAAAATGACTGTTCAATCTCTGAAAATTGACTCTGGTTGATCTAGGCTTGACCTCCTTCCCTGGTGGCCCTAGGCTTCCTTGAACTTCCCCGTAGAAAAAAAAACACATGTAGAAGTGCCCAACTGCATCTGAAACCTATTCCATTGTCTTCGGAGCATCAAAATCATCTAGGAATGACTATTCATTTTCCAAAATTGGTCGAAAACTGACTGATCTATGGATTTCTCCAATTTTTCCTAGAAAACCCCCGCTAAAACTGGAGGAACACTAGTTAGTCCCGCCAAATGTGGAGGCAGTTACGGATTTGGTGGAATCCACCATATCCTCCACCAATCTTAACTACAGTTTAATTAACAAATAAGCTTGTTTAATTAAGCATAAACCTGTTTAGCGCTAAGCGCTCCCACTAATCCGCTTGTTGCAATAAAAATTGTCACCTTGACATTCTGCAATCTGTGTGAGTCCATTACCACTCATATTTTCCTCCTTTGAAAGTCTTAAGCCTCAGTTCTTCATATCAAGCCTTGAAAATAAGAGAAAACCCTCAAAAGTCTTTAAAACTCTGGTTCCACACTTTCTCTTTGCATTACCTGCGGTCCCTCACCTAATGGTCATGTCCCCTGCGCACCTGACTGCTCTGTCTCTGTGTTATGGGTGTGGACCCCTGTAAAAGTTAAAAAGGCACGAACACATTCTAAAAAACTCACTTTCAGTCATTTCTAGAAGCTTCTGGAAGGAACCTTGAGGTGGAAAGTTCGCTCTTTTAAGGTTCATGCACTCCATATCTTAAGAAGCTAACCCCTTGATGTGAGGAGCTTATCCCTTTGAAGGAGGATTCTATCCCTTCATAGATGGACCTGTAATCTCCTCCTCTACACTATAAAATGAAGCATTGGGCTAGTTACTTGGGAGGTTAGAAGCTGAATATTTTTGAGGTGAAATGTTGCTATAACTTAGTCTTCTTTAGTTGAGTTTTTATGAGGAGAGATTACATACCTCTAAGATCTCATTTGGAAGAGTGCAAGGCTTGTCAAACTAAAGGAAATCCCTATTTTGGACCCCAAGAAGAGCTTGTTCAACATCAAGGCTGAAAAGGTTGTAAGGTTCTTCTACTTCAAATTTAATACAAATTAGTTTGTTTTTCTCAATAATTTGTTCATTTATGGTTTATTGTATGGATTCCTTGATCACCATAATAGACATGATTTATGATATTTTCTATGTAGGTGCTATTTAATGTTCGCTTGTTTGTGATTGCAGGTCCTTAAAAATAATTCTTTCGAACGATTGAGGTAT
Organism: Pinus tabuliformis; assembly: GCA_031772625.1. NCBI lineage: Eukaryota > Viridiplantae > Streptophyta > Pinopsida > Pinales > Pinaceae > Pinus > Pinus tabuliformis. The sequence goes on from CM062820.1 coordinate 582,942,701, forward strand.
GACTACAACGAACAAGCATTGGATCTAAGTTTGGATCTTAACACCTTTGTAGTATTTATTTGTAAATTGCATATGTCTAGAGAAAGATAGGTTTGTTTGTCTGTTTGTTGCTAGACTATCTTCTAATACTAGGGAAATCGGTCTTGTCCGCAAGATCGATTTATGCGGCCAACAAATTGGAGACTCCGCTGGGGAGGGATTTGGTTTTTGGTTTTCCTTTGTTTTGACTTGAGAAAATTGTTTTTGTTTCTGGTTTTTTATTGTTGTATACTGGCTTGGGTAGTTTTTAAATCTGAGAGCATTTTTTGTTTTTTTCGAAGTTTTCAGGGGACCACACTTTCTCTTTACAAACAATGCGGGCATCTCCGCACTTTTCCTTTAGTAAACAGAGCGGGACCACACCTGTTACTTCTGGAGCCTGCAGACCCTGTAAATTTTTTTGAAAAACCTAAAATACCTTCTTCTAGTTAGGTTTAGGTTTGATTTAGAAGTTTTAGTGTCTACCCAGATCTGTATTTTTCCTGTCAAAAACCTCTTGTGAGTGTTATGAAACCAGCTCAAGAAAAGATAGATCAACGCCTTAGAATTCAGCCTCTTCGAGGGGGCAACCTCCTTTACATTACATAAATGAACAATTCTTTGATGATTCAAATGACAAAACCTCCTTTCTATATATAGGAGTCTAAGGAGTCACAATATAATCCAGCCGACCTAACAATAATAATATAAAGCCACAAAAATAACAAAAGAGGGATTCTATGGGGTACAGAAATAACAATAAGGGGGTAATAGGGGCACAACAATATAAATAAGGGGTATAACTATAATAGTAATGGGGTAATCACTAGTATTATAGGGACCCAACATGCCCCTCTCCTTCAAAAAAGTGTTGTCCTCAACGCTTGAGTAATTCTGGATACTTCTGCATAAAATTCTCATCCTCCCATGTGGAATCTTCAGCGGATAAGTTCTTCCACTTGATAAGATACTCTGAAATTGATCAATTTCGTAGCTGTCGAGTTCTTGTTTCTGTGACTGCTTCCGGTTCCAATATAATTTTTCCTTCCTCGTCAAGTTCTGGCAATATTGTTTGAATTAGGAGCTTGTCGCCTATAACCTTCTTTAAACATGAAACATGGAAAACTGGGTGCAATCGAGAAGCTGCAGGAAGCTCCAATTTGTATGCCATAGTACCAATCTTTTGCAACACCTTGTACGGACCATAATACTTTGGTGATAGTTTATTATCCTTCTTAGCTTGCTTTAGGGACATTTGCTTATATGGTTGTAGCCGTAGGAATACCCAATCACCTACATCAAAACTTCTTTCACTGCGATGTTGGTCTACCTGTTGTTTCATTCTATTTTGTGCCAACACGAGGTTATCCTTTAAGAGTTGGAGGACTTGTTGTTGATGTTCGATGTGATGTTCCACTGCCTGAACCTTAGAATTTTCTCTTAAATATGATGTGATGGATGGTGGTTGATACCCATAAAGTGCCATAAATGGGGTCATTTTTGTTGCTGTATGGAAGGAAGTGTTATACCACCATTCAGCCAGAGGCAACCATTTGACCCATTTTGTCTATTTATCAGATACAAAGCAACGAAGATATCCTTCCAAACATTTGTTTACTATCTCAGTTTGCCCATCAGATTGAGGATGATAAGATGAGCTATGAGCTAACTGAGTACCAAGACAAGAAAATAATTTTGTCCAGAAATTTCCAGTGAAAATGGGATCTCTGTCACTTACAATAATCTTTGGGTTTCCATGTAGCTTTTGAACTGTTTCCATAAATGCAGTAGAAACTGTACAGGATTTCAATGGGTGTGATAATGCACAAAAGTGTGCATACTTGGTAAGTCTGTCAACTACCACCATGATGACACTCTTTCCCTCAGACTTGGGTAAACCTGTGATAAAATCCATTGAAACCTCCTCCCAACGTTGGCTTGGAATGGATAAAGGTTGTAATAGACCCGGTGTCTTAATTGTTTCAACTTTATTTTGTTGGCAAACCAAACATTCCGCCACGAACTTTTGAATATTTGATTTAAGGCCATCCCAAAAAAAGTCCTTCTTAACCCTGTGGTAAGTTTTTAAAAATCCTGAGTGCCCTCCTAAGGGAGAAGTGTGCAATTCCATAAGAATATTTTGTTTTAGCTGGGAATTATTACAAAGGTATAAGCGATCTTTGTACCTCTTAGCGCTAGGAATTTCACCTCAGCCTCTCCAAGGCAACATCAAACCACTTAGCCTCGTAGCTAGCCCTACGGGGCAGGAGAGGGCTCTCTCCGGTCTATCTCGGTAAAGATCTTCAACAGGCGAGATAGCCAATGAGGAAACACTGATTTTAGGCTAGTAAACTGATCAAAAGGTTTAATTTGGGATTTTTAGGGTTTTGGTGGAAAGTTGGGGAATGGCAATTTCGGGTGCGGGGATTGGACACAGTTTTTGCAGGGGGTTCTTTGGGGCGAGGTAGGAAACAGTATTGATGCCTTTGATAGAGGTGGATGGATGAGAATGACCGGTGAGGAGTTAAGGAGAGCAAGCAATAACCTTGAATTCCCCTTAAACAGTTGAAAACATTGATATTAAGCAAACTTAAAAGCAGAGCATGACAGTCATGAATTCTACTTTAACACTTCATTTGCCTAATTTGCAAAAGGAAAAGTAAGGAAATGATTCACATAACACACTTACAAGTACAAAGAGAAACACACCATCAACACATGTGACCACAAGAATCCCAAAAAGGACTGCAAAACCCTGGTCTTCCTTTGCCAAAAATTGCAGAGATACAGTGAGTAATACAATAAGAGCTTCTCCCTCAAGAGTCCAACCATGAAAATGAGCAAGAAAGTACATAATATATGCCATCTAACATCTTTCCCTGCCTCTAGGTGTCGAGCTCACTATCCTAGGAGTTGTTTCAACCAATTCTAAACTAAACACTGAAAACTAGGCAATCAAAACAACTTGCCTCTGTAAGCTAGGAAACCAATTCATTCATTAAATTTTTGCCTATCTTATGAATGAATCTTCTAGAAGAGATAAATACGTGTCAAAATATCATAAAATTACATCATTTACAACAAGGAGGATGAAAATCAACTCCAAAAAGTCAAATCCAGTCAAAACTGCGTTTTGCTGAGCTGTAGGTTGAATTCCTGTGCAAACTGCCTGATGGGTCGCGCGCAATTCCTGGATGGGTCGCACGCCTTTGGAGGCACTTTTGAGGCACTTCCAGGTGTCCAAATGAGGCAAAAGTGGGCTTGTTGGAAATTTCTAGATGTCTACTTTCTAACCTAAGTGTAATTTCTGAATTTGGTTGTCATTTGCCCCTCCAAAATTGCAATCTCCCAAGACTGCTTCCTGTGTGTCAAAAATGTGGAAGAAAGTCATTTTTTGCTTGTTTTTTGACTTTCTGGAGGCCCAAAACTTGGTGAAATTTCTTGGTAATGGCTGAGCAAGTGTAACTTTCCATGAAAAATCCAGAAATGTTGAGTTTTTCCAAAATGGAGTTGCCCAACGAAAGGGTCGCGCGCCATTGGTGAGGAAAACCTGTGTTTGGCACAAAAAATTCACAATTGACAAAATTTTCTCCAAATTTCTTGAAATTTGGGCTGGGAGTCTCCAATCAAGTACCATGCTCAGCCAAAGAGGCTTTGGCCAAAATTTGGAGTGGATCGGGCCTTTTCCGTCGTTTTAGTGCCTTGGCCAACCTCCTTGGATCCGGCGATTGTAATTTTGACATTTCTCTAAAACCATGACACCTGTGCAAAAAGTGAAGGAGGTTTTTCTTCTTTAGCATGTTTTGGACAAATACATCTCTCAGTTTTCTAAAATTCATCTTTGATTGCTCTGAAACAGCTTTTTAGTGCAACGTATCCCGATGTGTGGAACAAGGGATTTTGTCGAAATGAAGCGAAATGAAGGGAATAAGGGGCTTCTAAATTCTTGAGAAAATTTTTGGGAGTAGGGAGGGATGTTAGGAAGCAGGGGAAAGTGGAATCGCAGAGATTGAGTGAGGGGAAGGGGTCCAAAAGGGCAAAACACAGGCCAAACCTAGAAAATTGCCAGGTTGTAGCTAGAAACTAGGGTTTGTGCAAAAATGAGGAATTTGGCGGATCTAAGGGATGGGAAGTGTTTGATAAGGTACTTTAAGGATAGGGGAAGGTGTATGAACATCAAGAAACAAGTTTTGCCGATGATTTGACCGTCCAGGCGAATTTGCCTTCAAAACCCTAGGAGAGGGAAATGACCTTACCTAGGCGCAACTGAAGCATGGACAAGGTGTAAAATGACTCATTAGACACTGACATGATGAGGAAAACCCTATGAATGATGATAGACTTAGCTGAATAGTGACATAGATTGGCATTTGGACAACTTTTAGAAGGAGTGAAAGCAAACCCTAGACCTAATGCCTAGTGACCAAATTTTGCTTGAAAACTCTTTGAAATGACAAAATTTGACCTTGACACTCTGAGACCACTTTGTAAGAGCATATTTGATCACTGGAGGAAGGCTGGAAAGACTGACACTAACAGTACCATAATGAATCATTTTGCCAGCTAAATGTATCAGAAGTACTGGAATCTTGTTGTAGCTTTCGAATAAGTGCCCACACTTCTTCATCATTCTTCCATTCCTCCCTTGCTTCATTTATCCAATCTAGTTGGATAATAGAAATGGCACACAACAATGCTTCCACATCCTCATCCTTTCTTGAGAGTGCATCTGCCACCACATTTTGCTTCCCTTTTTTGTAGATGATTTCAAAGTCATAACCCAACATCTTTGTGACCCACTTTTGTTGCTCTTCAGAGGATAATCTTTGTTCTAAAAAGTATTTAAGGCTATCATGATCCGTTTTTACCTTGAAGTGTCTTCCCATTAGGTAGGGTCGCCATTTCTTAAGTGCATGGAGTATTGCCAACATTTCCTTCTCATAAATAGCTTTGCTTAAAAACTTTCCCTTGATTGGACGACTTTCAAAAGCAATGGGTCTTTCATCTTGCATTAGAACAGCACCAATTCCATTTCCTGAAGCATCACATTCCACAATAAAGGTTTTTGTGAAGTCTGGTGTAGCTAAGACCAGTGCTTGGCACATTGCCTCTTTAAGATGTTCAAAGGCCTTTGTTGCTTCCGGAGTCCATAAAAATGATTCTTTCTTCAATAATGTTGTTAGAGGTGCTGCTATTCTCCCATAATTCTTAACAAACTTGCGATAATACCCTGTCAACCCAAGAAATCCTCGCAGATGCTTTATGGATGTGGGGATTTTCCATTCCTTAATGGCTTTAATTTTGCTAGGGTCTACCTTAACTCCTTCATGAGATACAATATGACCCAAATATTCCACCTCCTGGACTCCAAAGAAACATTTGGATCTTTTTGCATATAATTGTTTCTCCTCCAATATTTGTAGCACCCTGTCAACATGTTCAACATGATCCTTCCAAGACTTGCTGTAGATTAGTATATCATCAAAAAATACTAACACAAATTTTCTAAGGAATGGTTTGAAAATTGAATTCATCAAACCTTGAAATGTTGAAGGTTCATTGGTAAGGCCAAAAGGCATGACCAAAAATTCATAATGACCCTCATGAGTTCTAAATGCCATTTTCGAAATGTCTTCAATCTTCATTCTGATTTGATGATATCCCGAACGAAGATCCAACTTGGTGAAGTAAATTGATCCATGCAATTCATCTAGTAATTCATCAATGACAGGAATGGGGAACTTATCTTTAATAGTGAGCTTGTTGAGCTCCCTATAATCCGGACACATGCGCCATGATCCATCCTTCTTGTGCACCAATACTACTGGAGCTGAGAAAGAACTTTGACTCAGTTGAATTATACCAGCCTCTAGCATTTCTGCAACCATACGTTCAATTTCACTTTTTTGGACATAGGGATATCTGTACGGCCTGATGTTTGGAGGAAAACTTCCGGGAATCAGATGAATAGAATGATCGTGATCACGCATATGTGGGAGACCTTTGGGAGTCTCAAATACCTTGGAATGATTGTCCAGGACTTTTGGAGATCTGGAGCAATAGATGATTCCAATGTGGAAGCATCTAGCGAACATAATTGTGCAATTACACCTCTTTGCTCCTTTTTTAGAAGCTTAGTCATGCCATTAGAGCTGATTATCTTTCCTGGTTTCCCTGCAATACCCCTTAATTCAACTTCCTTTCCTTCCACAGAAAATTTCATGAAAAGTTCTTGAAAATTAAAAGCTATTGTACCCAAGGATTGTAGCCATTGGACTCCTAGTACAACATCGGCACCTCCCATTGGAATGGAAAGCATTGGGCTAGTCAATACATATTCTCCCATGGATAGCTTGATATTATGGCACTTTCCAGAGCAATTTATTGTTCCTCCATTTGCAATCATCACTTGACACTCTGGTGCTGGATATAGGAAGCAATTCAATTCTTTTGCTACCCTACAATGAATAAAATTGTGGGTGCTTCCTGAATCAATCAACACTATTACCTTTTTCTTCTTGATTTGTCCTTCTATCTTGATGGTTTGAGGAGTGGTAATTCCCGCCAATGCATTACAAGATATGGTTGGATTTATTTTTTCTTCATCTAGGCTTTGTTCCTGGAATATATCCTCTTCTTTTGACCTTTCTTGCTCCTTTTCTTCTTCCTCTTCACAATCTATGTAGAATAATTTCTTCTCAGCACACTTATGACCTTTTGTGCATTTGCTATCACAATTGTAACAAAGCCCTTTTTCTCTTTTTTCTTCCAATTGTTGTGGTGTCAACCTTGTAGGTTGTGGAAGACTAGGGGCAACAACACTTCCGTCTTTATAGTTGTGAGCGGTATGCTTCCTAGTTGCCATAATTTTGCTTTCCATTTTTCTTGCTAACCTGAATGCCTTCTCTAATGAATCAGGTTCCCAAAGGCGAACATCATGTTGGATATTATCCTTTAAAGACCCTATGAACACATCAATCCTATGCTCCTCTGGAATATCTTTTACCCTTATGTTCAATTTTTGGAACTCCTCAATGTGCTCCATTACTGAACCCTTTTGTTTGAGACTTATCAATTGGCTAAAAAAAGTGTTGCTTTTTGTATCTTCATAATGTGCTATCAATTCTTTCGTAAAAATTGCCCAAGTGATAAATTGTTTATGAGAGCAAATCCATTGATACCATACAAATTGATTTGGTTCTAAATATACAGTTGCCATACGTACCTTTTGTGCATTTTGCACATTATTGAGATCGAAGAATTGCTCCATCTGTAATATCCATGTGGCGGGATCCTTGCCATCAAACTTCCTCATATCGATTTTTGGAATATGGTGATTCTTCGATCCAGCATTAGCGTCTATGGAATCATGATTAACATTTCTTTTGTTCTCATCATGAGTTTCCTTTACTACCTTTTCACCATTAGTGACCCTTTCTTGTAGCAACTTCTTCAAATCTTCCATGTCTGTCTTCAAATCTATCTTCAAATCATCCATCTTAGCTTCCATGCCCTTTATCTTAGATTCCACGCCATTTACCTTAGATTCCACGCCACTTATCTTAGCTTCTGTTAGCTTTTGTGAGCGTGACATTTGTTGCACTTGTTCTTGTAATTTTGATATATCATGTAGCATTTCTTCCTCTTCTTCATGAGTCATGCTAGAGCTTTCAGGTTCCTTACTAGGTGTTTGCATTTTCTTTCCTCGGGGCATCAGTTACCGATAAAATGCTTTACTATGCCCTTTGAATTCTGTTAAACCAAGCTTACACAAAAATTTAAAAAAAAACTACACACCTTTTTTCACTTTATAGAAGCCTGACATTGAATCTGATGTATCTCTGTAATTTTAGATCATCCAGTTCTGAAATTGCTACTTGTAGTAGCCTTCTGCGTCCTCTTTCCAATGCCACAAGTCTGAGCCAAATTGGATTCTCCAAGGAAGAGTTATGTGAAATCTCCCACAGTGACTTGCTTTTAGACTGGTTCAGCAGAGCGAACTTGTACGACGTGCCACGAGTCACTGTTTCAACCTTTGAATCTGAAACTAAGGAAACTACAGTCCGTCCTCTTTCTGTACCTTCTTACGAAATTTCAATCCGATGCTCAGAAAGAAAGTTATGACGATTTTCCCCAGGTCACCTGTTTTGAGTGTAATTTAGGAGTCTGCAAAAAGACCAACTTCCTCAGATCATATCTCCGAAACTGTCGCGCGAAAAGCTCTAAAATTCGGACCCAAGGTTCAGCGCGATTTCTTCTCAAATGGGTTTTTTTTGCAACTTCTGAAACGTCACAGAAGAAAAGTTATAGCGAAAATGCCACGATGACCTGTTTGGAGCAGCGAAACCCTAGAATCCAAAGCTCTGATACCAAATGTTATGAAACCAGCTCAAGAAAAGATAGATCAACGCCTTAGAATTCAGCCTCTTCGAGGGGGCAACCTCCTTTACATTACATAAATGAACAATTCTTTGATGATTCAAATGACAAAACCTCCTTTCTATATATAGGAGTCTAAGGAGTCACAATATAATCCAGCCGACCTAACAATAATAATATAAAGCCACAAAAATAACAAAAGAGGGATTCTATGGGGTACAGAAATAAAAATAAGGGGGTAATAGGGGCACAAAAATATAAATAAGGGGTATAACTATAATAGTAATGGGGTAATCACTAGTATTATAGGGACCCAACAGTGAGTGAGTTCCGATAGTATTTTTGTTTTAGATGATTTTCTAGAAGTTTGCATGCTTGGAGTGGTTTTCACTTAGTCTCTGTGGTGACTCAAAGATCAGAAGCTTGAGAAACCTTAGATTACCCTGGTGTCTTTTTGTCTTCTTGATGAGTTCGACTTGTTTGTGAAATCTATCCTTTGTGAGAAATAGATTCAGTTTTCTCATTGCAAATCTTTGAACAAACTTTGTTATAAGTTCTGAATTTCATTTTTACAAAAGAAAACATATCTAAATGTTTTTTGATTTATTTGTTATTCTGAACAAATGAATCCTTAGTTTACTGAACAACTAAGTAAAACATCCTCAAAAAGAATTGAAGCTTTTATTTAAATAGATTTTTTTAAGTTTTTAGATCTCAAAATTAGTTTTTGTAGTTTTGAGTGCTTTTCTAGAACTTGTAGATCTGTTTTGAATCAAATTGTTTTTCTTGTAGGTTCGAGTTTTTAAAAAGGAAAGGGATTTATTGTGAGCATTAATTATTAGTCTCGTTTTTAGTTCTTATTGAAAAAGAAAAAAATATTTTCTTTTCATTTCCATGTTGAAAGAAAAATTGTTTCTTAAAGAATTGCATTCTCGAACTCTTTCTTTTAGCTAGAATTTCATTGAAAGAAAAATGAATTGCTTATCATTTTAGGTGCATTTTTTAGTGTTTGGAGTCGAGTCTTCATGCCATCAAAGTTTCATTTCCATACCTATTGACTTAAGGAACAACCCATAAAAGCAACGCTTAATTAAAATTGATCTAGTAATATTTTTATTTCTAGGGCTCTTATCACCAATATAGCTTAGGCTAGTATCTTGGAGTAGGGAGTAATTAACTCTCCAAGATAGTTAAAACAAACAAGTAGATATATCTTGCAGTAGGAAATAAATCCAATTGTAATTGATACATTCTGGGAAGCTTCTCTTAAAGGAGTCAATCACAAGATCATGTTCAAACCTTTGAGACAATCAAGTCTGTTTCATTAGGAAAGATAGAAGATTTGCGCGTATTATAAATGGTAAACCTCAGATTAACCATTGTCGAGGAGCCTGGGGTCACTTGTTGGTAAAGCTCGGTTTGATCATGTCGAGGAGCCTTCAAGGGGATTAAGCTTTGTTACTCTACCCTTGCGTGTAGATCGGATCGTAGATTATTCCCCCAGTTGTATTTGTTGTTGTTGGTAACCTTAGTGTCCATAAACTTAAGATTATTTCCTAAGGTGACGGTGAAGGATGGGTCTCATTGTACCTGGAGCCGACGTTGATTAGACTCACTTGGACTCTTTGGGGGGTTCTTTTCACTCGTGATGGTTTTGTGAAGAAACTTGTTCCAGTCTGTTTCATTAAGCAGGTTGTCGGGGTAACTGTTACAACCGCCCTTTCTATATTAAACTTCTACTAAGTTGGATTTCATCACCAACTAGTGTTTTTAGTACGAGAAGTTATTGTTTGTGTGTGGTTTGAACTCTTAGATTTTTTAGGCATGTGATTCAATTGTTTGTTTCTTTAGAGACTTTAGGTGGTTTTATTGAAATTTTCTTTGTTTGCGTGTGATTAATTAATATTTAATCGTGGCTGAATTACCGAGACAATCTCGTAGACTTCAGGGGAAACCTCCTGAGTATTCACCAAGCCAGCTTGAAGGGCTACGAGCTCTTGTATCACCTAGTGACAGTAGAGATCACCAAAAGCCAGAGAATCATCTTTAATTGTTCACCCTAATTATCAAATAGAAACAACAGAGTCTATTCAAGAGCTAATTTCATTTTTCGAAGTTACTGGTAGTATTTCTCCTTCCAGTGAATTAGCTGAAGAACCTAAAATTTTTTAGCCTGACACTGAACCTGCTGTTACTCCAACTTCAGGATTTGCTTTTCCAACTTCTAGTAATCCTGGTTCACTTAGGGTAAGCAATATCATTACTCAAAATCTTCCTTCTGGCCTCATTTCTTTTGAAGAACTTGTTAATCTAGAAGAAGATGTAACTCTTCCCGAAAACCAACAGATTCTAAATCTTAGGTAACATGAATCAATATTCTACAATCCTTTCAGGAGTGACACTTGGTATGTTTCATTAACAATTTTTTTAGAAAACCCGGGTCTTAGTTTTTCACCACCTCGAATTCGTTTTCATCCTACGCCAAGAGGTTATTATCCTTCGTTGATCATGTCAAGACAATCATCCATGTTTTCCCAAACACCGGAAACATTTTTATCCGGCGGTCCTTCTGTTCCTTCGGGGTACCTGTCACTCTCTGGTACTTTTTTAGGAGCATCTCCTCGACCAATTGAACAAGTGTTATCATCTAGAAGTAATGGAACTCAATCATTGAACACAGAACAAATCCTTATGATGTTTGGTAGTATTCCAAATCCTCAACCTCAAGGTAGTCGGTTACCACCTGGGGGTAACCTCAAGGTAGTCAATTACCGCCTAGGGGGAAACCCCAAGGTAGTCAGTTACCGCCTGGGGGGCAACCCCAAGGTAGTCAGTTACCGCCTGAAGGGCTTCCTCAAGTTTATCAACCTTTAGGACAGTACATACCCCAAGGTCAACCTCAGACTCAATACATACCTCAAGGTCAACCCCAGTTTCAATACATACCTCAAGGTCAACCCCAGTTCAGTATGTGCCTCAGGGTTATCAACCCCAAGGTCAATACCATACTCAAGGTTCCAACCACCTTCTAGTCAACCATTTTTTCAAGGAGCTAGAAATGTACCACTTAATTATCAGCCCTATGTTCAACTAGGTTATGGGCCTCCATATGCACATCCATACTCTGGAATGAACATGGTGTGGGATCCGTCTCAAACTCAACAGACTTTGCAACCTAATGTGCAGTTACTTAATCAACCTAGATAGCCTTTGGTTTCTAGTTCCACCCAGCAACCTGTCCAACCTACTATTCAAATCCCTGCATCTGGTACAGTTCAGTAGCCTGGGCCTAGCTCACCTCATACTCTGCCTCAAACTGCTGCAACTACTGCAACTTCTGTTCAACCTACAACACCTGTTTCTAGAGTATCAACAGCTCCAGTTTCTACTACCCCTGCATCAGTGCAAATTCCTCAAGTCTCTGTGCCACAGTCAGGACCTACGGTTCAGACTTCGGTCCAGATGCTTGCGGGACAAGCTAGTATGATTGCTACAATTGCCACAAGTCAACCACAATTTACGTATCAACCGTACCAGGGACAATATCAATTCGGTCCTACTGTACAAAACCCAATTTATCAGTATCAACCGTATCCTGGCTATACTTATCAACAACCTCAACAACCCCAATTTGGTCCAGTTAATCCTGGTTTCCCAGGAGGTTATAACAGTACTAATGCAAATCTGATTCCAGGTTATCCTGGATATCCTCCTCCTGGAACTGGTCTCACTACTCAAGGTCTTCGCGACCCTAATCATCAGTTACCATTTATTGCAACTTTGGATTTACCTGATTTGTCATGCCTTACGAACGATCCAATTTATTATCTTCTATATTGGTCGCCAATGCCTAGTAAGTTGCCTAGTGATATCCCAAAATTTGAGGGTAAGTCAGGAGAGGATCCGTCAAATCATGTTATGACTTATCACCTCTGGTGTGCATCTAATTCCATCATTGATGATTCAATTCGATTGCGTCTTTTTCAACAAACTCTTATTGGTCTTGCCGCCAAATGGTACATTGAGTTACCATGAGCCTCTTTTTATAATTTCAATCAGTTAGCCACTGCTTTCTTAACTCATTTTCAGTTACTTGTCAGATACGACAATGGCACGGAACTGTTAACTTCACTGAAACAATCCACATCCACATATATTTATGATCATATTCACGAATGGCGACGTAGAAGGAATTTAGTGAAATTTTTCATTCTGGATCAAATTTTAGCGGAATGGTTCATTAAATCATTGTTACCTAAAATCACTGAAGATGTAGCTAAGGGAGGAGTTGTTACTGTAGAGCAAGTCATTGCTCAAGCTCAGTACCTTGACCTCGTATATACACAGTCAGGTACTTTACATGAAAAAATCCTTGATCTTCCAAAACACGGTCAAATAAGTGCAGCTCCTTCAGGGTCTCATGCCGCTGATGGTATGATTGGTTCAGTTAGCACTAAAAGTAAGAAGAAATCTTCAAAGAATTCTTCTCCTATAATAACTTTACCTGATTCTCTGATAAGAGAGTCTTCTGCTGAAATTTCTGCCAACATCCATGTCATAGAATCATCTACGGACAAATCAAAATCTGGTAGTAAAAAGAAGGGGAAGAAGAAAAATGAAAACCTCATTATCCTTGTTTCATTTGCGACGAGGATGATTTTACCAAAGACTACCCACATCGAGCAGAGGTTTCAAAAATCGTTAAAGGTTCTCAAACGCTTATTGTCTTGAAGGATCCTTTTCCTACTCAACATAGTAAGATGATTGGTTCTTCCTCAAATGCCTCAGAAGAACCCATAATGATGATGTCTCATGTCAGGATTGCGACGTGATTGCAAGATTATGGTAGTAAAAATCCTGTTGGTGGTAAAGAAGCAGAATCTTCTAATTCAAACACATCAATTACACCTCCTCCTGGTTCTGGTCCACTACAAATCAAGAAACCCAACCCTGAATTAGTAATCAAAAGGCCTGCTAAAGATATACTTCGGAAATCGACTTTCAATCCACATACGAGAGCTACTCAGAATTATAACATTGTTGAAGACTTAGCTATTTCCCCTTCAGTAATGTCGGCTTTGGAAGTGCTGCAATCATGCCCAGCACAATATAAATTACTGTTGTCTACTATAGGAGCTGTCGATATTCAGGATTCGAACCTAATAATCTTCGATTTAGAGAATAGTACACCCCACCTCCCTCATCAAATGGCTTTTCAGATTCCAATTTTAGTCAAAAACAAACCCTACTTTCGGACTGTGATTGATGAAGGGGTTTCTACGTGTATTATGTCAATCCAGTGTTGGAAATTACTTGGTTCTCCCACACTCAATCAGTCTCCCACAATTCTAAAGGCTTTCGATGGCTGAGGGTTCCATCCTTTTGGTATTTTGCAGGATTTACCTATAGGGGTTGAAGGCAAAACCGTAAATCTAGATGTGGAAGTGTTTGATGCCCCTCTAGATTACAACCTTCTCCCGGGTCACAGTTGGTCTTATGCTATGACTGCTATTGTTTGCTATGAAACCAGCTCAAGAAAAGATAGATCAACGCCTTAGAATTCAGCCTCTTCGAGGGGGCAACCTCCTTTACATTACATAAATGAACAATTCTTGGATGATACAAATGACAAAACCTCCTTTCTATATATAGGATTCTAAGGAGTCACAATATAATCCAGCCAACCTAACAATAATAATATAAAGCCACAAAAATAACAATAGAGGGATTCTATGGGGCACAGAAATAACAACATGGGGGTAATAGGGGCACAACAATATAAATAAGGGGTATAACTACAATAGTAATGGGGTAATCACTAGTATTATAGGGACCCAACATTGTTTCATCGGTCTTTCGACTTATCAAGTTTCCTCATAACAAAAAGATCGTTACGATAGACCAGCTGACTTATTTCTCATCTGACCCAGCCTCTACAGATAGTATTCAACACATCGGTAAAACGACTATCCCTTACAAGGATGTTGGCGTAGGTTTGATTAAAGATTCTGGTTTACTAGGAACTTTTTCCTTCCCTCCTCCTAATGTATCACCTTCTATTGCAACTATTCATATGATTTCATCGAATACTGTTACTTTTGATGATCCTTGGATTGTACCTTCTGATTTTGAGGTGGATTCATTTGGTGGCGCGATGCCTCTGAGTCCCTTTGAAATTGCATATCAGGTTGTACAATCGTTTTCTGATGCCTATTCAATCGAAACTAATCCAATGAATGTGATCCATGGAGAGTCACTTTCAATATCAAACTCAACTTCATCAACACTTTCTGATCCTGTTCATTCTGATGAGCAGATTTGTGAACTATTGTCTGTTGATGATTTACCATGGGAAGATCTACATCACCGATCTTCATTTTTACCTGAGCTTGATCATTTTGAAAATGATTTTTCTTCTATTTTTACGACTGACTATGTCAAAGAACCACAGAATCCATTGCAACATTCTGATTCTGAGTTAAATTGGGAAAATATTTCTCGAACGGTTCCTATTAACATTTTAGTTAAGCCTGGAATTATTGAAAACATTCATATAGGTGCTTCCTGTACGGACAATGAAATCCACACTTATAAAGCCCTATTTCAAGAATTCCGTGAAGTGTTTGCTTGGTCATATGAAGAAATGTCAGGAATCGATCCGTCAATTGTTGTCCATGAAATTAAAACATACCTAGATGCTAAACCTGTCTGACAACGCTTATGTCAAATACATCCGCGAAAAGTTGCTGCTATCAAAGCCGAAATTGAGAAATTACTTCACGCAGGTTTCATTTATCCAATTCCTTTAACCGATTGGGTATCGAATATTGTTCCTATCAACAAAAAACAAGGAACGATAAGAGTATGTATCGACTATAGGGATATTAATCGAGCTTGTCCTAAAGACAATTATCCAACCCCCTATATCGATCAAATTATTGATGATTGTGCCAGCAGTGAAATGTTCTCCTTTATGGATGGTTTTTCCGGTTACAATCAAATCAACATACTCCCTATTGATCAAGCTAAAACAGCTTTCATTTGCCCATGGGGGACATTTGCTTATTGCAAATTACCCTTTGGATTAAAGAACACTGGAGAAACTTTTCAAAGGGCTATGTCTTACGCATTTCATGACATCAAGCACATTGTGCAGCCTTATCTCGATGATTTACCTGCCCACTCATTACGTAGAGCTGATCATCTCATTCATTTACGAGCTATCTTTATGAGATGTAAGCATTATCGAATTCGGTTGAATCCACACAAATGTGTATTCTGTGTAGAAACGGGTCGCTTACTTGGATTTATCATATCAAAGGCAGGCATTCGTGTCAACCCCTCGAAGGTGGAAGCTATCGTCAATCTACCTCCTCCTTCGACTCTTTGTCAACTACAAATTTTGCAAGGGAAAGCAAACTTTTTAGGTCGTTTCATTCCTAACTAAGCCAAGATAATGAAAGGTTTTACCAGGTTGTTAAAACAGAATACTCCATTCTTTTGGGATGAGATCGTTGATTGATCCTTTGATGCACTCAAACACGCGTTGACCCATGCACCGTTACTGCATCCTCCCAATTACAACCAGGATTACTTTTTGTACCTCGCCGCTTCTCATTCCACCATTGGGATGGTTTTAGTTCAGGAATATGAATTCAACAATGAACATGTGATTTACTATCTTAGTCGAACTCTGCATCCGACTGAGCTTAAATATTCGCATGTGGAGAAATTGGCCTTGGCAGCTATTCAAGTTGTCCAAAGATTTCGTCACTACATCTTATTACACAAAACCACGGTAATTTCTGACTGTAACCCTATGATGTATATCTTGACCAAACAATTGCTAGGGGGCAAGTATTCCAAATGGATAGTTATCCTATAGGAATTTGAAAAATCCAAGGCAAAGAAATCTTTGGTTTTTGCCGAACTGATGTGTGATTTCCCACGTATTGATACTGAAACTGTGGCGAAAGAGCCCATTGCGGATGAATCCTTGTTTCTTATCAGTACTCTTGATCCTTGGTATGGAGATATTATTGTTTATCTCTAAACCCAATCTTTTCAGCCTGAAATTTCACGATCTCAGCGACGGAAAATACGTTTCCAATCCCAACAATACAATATTATTGGTGATACACTTTATCGTCGTGGAGCAGATTCTGTTTTCCGATGTTGTTTAACTCATGAAGAAGTTGAAAAGGTTATGAATGATTGTCACTCTAGAGCATGTGGCGGTCATATGTCTGGGTATGCCACAGCCCAAAAGATATTGCACGCTGGTTATTTCTGGCCATTCTTTTTCAAAGATTGTATCTATGTAGTCTAGAAATGCCACAATTGTCAAATCTTTGATCGTAATATGTGCGCTCCACCCGCTCCTCTTCACCCTATAATTACTTTCGGTCCTTTCACAAAGTGGCGTATTGACTTTATTACATGTAACCCTCACTCTGCCGGGGGGCATGCGTATATTATCTTAGCAGTAGATTATTTTACTAAGTGGGCCGAGGTGATGCCTACATTTCGGCAGATGGAAAAACTGTTGCAACTTTCGTATTCAATCATATAATTGCTAGATTTGGTGTTCCTCAAGCTATTATTACTGATCATTGAAGTCACTTTCAAAACATCATGATCACTGAACTGGCAGATCAACTTGGCCTGCGCCACGATAGTTCTACTCCTTATTACCTGCGGGCTAATGGTCTGGTTGAAGCTATCAATAAAGTTTTAGTCACTATGATCAGACAAATCATTGGTATTCATAAGTTGAATTTGCATTCCATGCTATTTTCAGCACTTTGGGCATATCAGACCTCAGTAAAAACATCAATTGGTTTCACTCCTTTTCAACTGGTATACGGTTTGGAAGCAGTGTTACCTATTGAATGTGAAATTCCATCATTGCAATTAGCCATAGAATTACTCCCAGCTACTTCTGAAGAAGAGAAACATTTTTTGTACTTAGTTCAGCTAGATGAGAATCGTCGCACTACTGCAATAGCAAACGAGACTCATGCGAAACGAGTGAAATCTCAGTACAATAGAAATGTTACACCTCACAGTTTTTTGGAAGGAGACCTATTTTTACTATATGATCAAGCAAACGATAAGCTAGGGGCTGGAAAATTTGTACCTATGTGGCATGGTCCTTATATTATTAAGCGAAAGCTGGCAAAAAGGGCTTATGAATTGATAGATTTTGACAGTGTCTCTTTGGGTAAACCCAGAAATGGACTTTACCTAAAAAGATATTATGGTTAAATTCTGGGTGGAGACTTTTTTAGTTTCTTTACTGCTGGTGTGTTTTAGATTAGAAAAGTGCGCCTAGTTTAGAGAGTGCTCTTATTATTATTCCTCCTTATCTTGATTTTACTCTTGATATTGCAGATGTCGACGTCTCTTCAAACATACATTGGTTTTGCTGATGATGCTTGTCGTAGTACACCGAACATTTCTTCCGCAGCTTGGGTTATCTATTCACCCTCTGATGAGTTAGTATCCATGCATGGGGTAAGCCTCGGTCAAACAATGAATAACATTGTAGAGTATAGTGCAGTGATTGAGTTATTATCTGAATCCATCTCATTTGGGATTCAGAGTTTGATTGTTAGGTTGGATTCTGAACTCGTTATATTACATCTTAACAGGGTTTATGCCATTAGAAATCCAGTGTTATTAAGGTTATTTTTGAGATTTCGTCTCTTGGAACGTGAATTGGACTACATTGAATATCAGGATATTCCAAGACATTTAAATACATTAGCAGATGCAGTTGCTTCTAGTATGATAAATAGACATTTGCAATAATCAAAACAGTAAATTTAATAACATTTGATAACATGTTACACGAGATAGCTGGTAATAATGATATATCATAGCATAGAAGTAGTGTTTCAAAATATACATCATCTTTGATCATAGGTTGAAAAACACCTTATGATCGGCAAAAATGATAATACAAAAGTCAAAAATGTCATGAGTCTACAAAATCGATCATCCTATCCCTGGCGATGATCACGATAAGAAACCACTACTCGAGCCACCCTACATAGGAACCTCCTAAAAGGTCCTGGGACCCCAATCACATATCTCTGTAACCTAAGTGGAATATCATCTATATCCGTCTCTGGAATATCTAGTGTCAAGTGCTCTAGATGATGCTCCAAATCAGTCAAGATCTCTGCTGATTGGTCCTGTGGGGTTGGTGCTGCTACAGCTGGGTGTCTCCTCTCAAAAGGCTGGAGAGTGGCTGGTCATTGTGGACCCACATCTGCATTTAAACTTTTGATTGTCAGTTTTGGACGATTTAAAAATAAAATAAAATAAAATAAAACTTAGAAAGTGTTGAAAATGAATTTACATGAATCATCCCATTGTTCTCCTGGTGGAAGAATCATGTCTGGGTAAACACGATAATCCATCCCAGCGTATGGAAAATCCTAAATCACAAAAAGTTGGTTTTTCAACCAATGAAAATACTCAGGCAGAAATCGAACAACCTCTATACCCTCCTCAGGGTGGCGGGCCATCAAAGCAACCCAGCGAACTATCCTAGGCTTTTGAGGAAGACCAACATCAACAGGAATATGCTATGGGGCTAACATGGGGATCCTCTCTAGAGCAAAGCTGACCATGATGAATCCATATCCAAAAATTTTCAGTTGTCTGTTCTTTGCGCTGGTTAGTTGGCCTTTCACATTTGCCAACACAGCCACACACCAGTTGAATATTCTCCCTCGAAAATAGACTACTACCATCTACATCTGAGATCCAGGAGCCAAGTGAAATGCTGCACTCCCGCATATCCTGGTGACAGTGAATGCAATAACCTTAAGCTCAGGACGGTTGATAGTTTTAATATCAATCTGTTTGTCCTTTGTTTGATCATCGCAAAACTCTAATCGGAGACTAGCGACAGACTGGCCACCTGGCCTAGTCCCGAAAAGAGATAATTGTTCGCCCCTCTTGGACAAACCAGTCAAAAAATATATGTCCTCCAGCTCGATTTTGAGCCGGTGGCCACCAATCATGAAACACTGGTCCTATGTGTTCCATCTGTCTACCAGCCATTGCAAGAGGTCTACTTGGGCCCTCATACCCTGTATGCCCCAGAACTTTAGCAATCCGCATGCTCTCAATGCCTGCATTGTGGGCATATGATTTAGTGCGGCAAAATCTACATCCTCATGCTCGCGTTCTCGCCAAATAAGCATTTTGAATGTCCTACAATGCATAAAAAGACATATTAGAACAATTTTGTTCGGAAAATTTTGGGCAAAAATGGAGAAAAATAAATTTTAAAATTCATTTTCGTGAGGTCCGCACTCGCCACTTATAGACAGTGCGTAGGTCCACATGGGTTATAAGCAATAGGTGCAGACCCACGACTTTTTTCTTTGTAGAAAAAAGTCGGGGTCCGCAAGGGCCGTGTGTTGCACCTGTGGACCCCCGCGAGCGAATTTCTAAACCAATTTTTCCCTTAAAAATTAAATCTAAAGCCTAAAATCAAAATTTAAACAAATGAAATGCAAGATAAGGAGGATCTGGATTACCTGAAGCTGACGGTTTTCGATTCCAACGGAAATATTTTCCAGAATCTTCACGGGAACTTTCTTACCCAAAAGCTCTCACTGTTCACTCTAAACTCAAATGGTAAAAATGAAGTTGGGAAACCCCTTTTTATAAGTTTTTTCGAACAAATGAATTTTTAATTTATTTATTTTTCACCTTAAAAAGGTAATTTTTTAAATCATTTTTATTTATCTTAAACAGGTATGTGTAATGTTTTGAGTTTTTGTGCGGAATATTGGATTTTTCGGGAAAATTGATCATTTTTCAACAAAGAGCATACTTTTATCACTTTTTCAGACTCTTACAAAAATTTACGAAAAAGCGAAACCTTGGAATCCTATTTAAGCTCTTTTCAGACTCTCGAAAATTGAAAAGATTGTCAATCACTTGATTGTTCGAACTCGTTAAAATAAATGAATAATCGTCCCTTCAGTGTAAGTTTACCCCTTTTACGGACTGAAATGGACTATTTACGAAAAAGCTACACATTGACTAATTACAGTCAATAGATTCCTCTTTAAACCCTTTTCAGACTCGTTAAATATGAAAATATTGTCGAGCGCTTGTCTTTTTCAACTCGTTAAAGTATTGAAAAGTCATCCCTTTTGTATTATATTATCCTTTTTCGGACCTAGGGGATTATTTTACGAAAAAGTACCCCCATGGAGTTTTCTTAAGTTTTTCTTATAACTCCCTAAAATTGAAAAACACCGAGTTTTTCCTATACCGGACTCGTTAAAATTTAACAGTAAATGACCTGTTCAATTTCAAACAAGAACAAACCACTACTTCTTAGGGTTTGAAATTTAAACTAAGTTGGACTCATCTGAAGGATGAGCTTATAAAAAAGCAAATGTTATCCTTCTCAAGCTTGTCAAAAATAAAGAGGTACTTGCCAAAAATGGTGGGGGAAAAAAGAGAAAAATGAACCTATTTGTTACACTTTGTTTTGTGAAAACCCGTCAACCACTCTTGAACACGACACCTTTTGTTCACCTGGGTTGGGAAAATCCTTTGCCTAACAGTTAATCAAACCATATTAAAAGTCTTCAACCAGTTTCTGGGTATTAGCTTTGGGTTAATTGTCACCAAACCATCTGCAATGTCGTTATGTGTTCAAGAGAACAGTTCAAACAAACCATTCATCTGCAAAATATCTGTCATCCATTTTGACCATCCCTGAGTGAGTCCTAGCAAATATATTTCTTCAAAACTTGATCTATGATTTCGTGTTGTGGGCTTGCCTACGACAGATCACTTTGTATCGACTTCGGCTCATTATCTAGGAAGTTGATCTCGAAATCGTCAATACCTTGAAAGCTGCATGCCCTAATGGTAGTTTTCTCACCTTCGACGATAGGTTGCATCATTGACCTTCGATCGAATGATTCTATGACATGTTTGACTTCAGCTCATTTATTCACATTTCATGGATTGTACTGGGTACTTTGAGAGCAATTGACATTACTGGTGGTTTCTCTCACACTTATTAACTGTTCATATCATTGACTGGTAATCAAGTGGTTTCTACCATGTTCGCCTTCGACACATTCATTCACATGAATAGAATCGTACTAGTTCGAGAAGCGAAAATCAAGACCCTGGATCTAGTTGATCTGAGTATGGGAATGCCTACCTCAGCGATGATATGTCTATATATATATATATATATATATATATATATATATTGCATTGAATGTTCTTACAAGTTCTGACTGGGGTGTCCACAGGATGATCCTTGGAATGATAAAGTACTTCACTCTTCATAAATGACAGACTCTATCTTCATCTATTACAGACTTTGCACTTTATGGGGCAATCTGTTGCACTAAAAATTGTCACCTTGACATTCTGCAATATGTGTGAGTCCATTATCACTCATATTTTCCTCCTTTGCAAGTCTTAAGCCTCAGTTCTTCTTATCAAGCCTTGAAAATAAGAGAAAGCCCTCAAAAGTCTCTAAAAATCTGGTTCCGCACTTTCTCTTTGCATTACCTGCGGTCCCGCACCTAATGGTCATGTCCCCTATGCACCTAACTGCTTTGTCTCTGTGTTATGGGTGCGGACCCCTGTAAAAGTTAAAAAGGTGTGAGTACATTCTAAAAAACTCACTTTTAGTCATTTCTAAAAGCTTCTGGAAGGAATCTTGAGGTGGAAAGTTCGCTCTTTTAAGGTTCATGCACTCCATACCTTAAGGAGCTAACCTCTTGATGTGAGGAGCTTATCCCTTTTAAGGAGGATTCTATCCCTTCATAGATGGACCTGTAACCTCCTCCTCTGCACTATAAAATGAAGCATTGGGCTAGTTACTTGGGAGGTTAGAAGTTGAATATTTTTGAGGTGAAATGCTGTTGGAACTTAGTCTTCTTTAGTTGAGTTTTTATGAGGAGAGATTACACACCTCTAAGATCTCATTTGGAAGAGTGCAAGTCTTGTCAAAGTAAAGGAAATTCCTATTTCAGACCCCAGGAAGAGCTTGTTCACATCAAGGCTGAAAAGGTTGTAAGGTTCTTCTACTTCAAAGTTAATACAAATAAGTTTGTTTTTCTCAATAAGTTGTTCATTTATGGTTTATTTTATGGATTCCTTTATCACCATAATAGAAATGATTTATGATATTTTCTATGCAGGTGCTATTTAATGTTTTCTTGTTTGTGACTGCAGGTCCTTAAAGATAATTCTTTCCAACGATCGAGGGATGACTACAACGAACAAGCATTGGATCTAAGGTTGGATATTAACACCTTTGTAGTATTTATTTGTAAATCGCATATGTGTAGAGAAAGATAGGTTTGTTTGTCTGTTTGTTGCTAGACTATCTTATAATACTAGGGAGATCGGTCTTGTCCGCACGATCGATTTATCCGGCCAACACCGCTTAACCGCAAAATGTGACATTAACTATTAAGGAGCGGTCACATGTGGAGTTGACCTGGTTGTTACATTAAAATGGAGGTTATTGCTTAACTGCTTGTGGTTTTGGTCGGTACCTGTCATATGTGGAGGTTTGTGCCAGCGGTTAACTCCGATAGTTAACTCCATAACCATTAGCGCTTAAACTTTAACAACGCGCATTTTGCATTATATGTCAAGTCTTAAGGTTTGGTGTAGAGGTAAGTGTTGTGTCTTGTGGAGTGGAGGCTGTGGGTTCAACCCTGACATCCACCAAAATTTTGCCCAAAACACATTTTTGACCTTTGACCAGTGGGAGGGACACGTGGCGGCCTCCGAGCCTGCCACATGGCACCCTCTCATTAGTCCACCACTAACCAATCAAATTTTGCCATATCACCAAACTGAAAACCAACACTGAGACACTTGGTGATCCCCCACTGGGCGTTAAACTAATTGACTTGCCCACATCACCTACACAGTCACCTACCACGTCAATAGTATGGACTACTGACTGGGTAGTACCTGCAATTTTTTTTGTTGTTTGGTGAAACTGTCAGCAGTTTCTAACTTCCTCATATGAACTCGGTTTTGAGTGAAACGAGTTGCGTTTGGATTGTATCACCGAGATGGACGCATTCATTCAGCTTTTGAGTGATTCTAGACACTTTAATTTTTGAGCAAATTTTGGCTCCTAATTCAGATTTCGATCACCTTCCCGTCTCTAGGAGTTTTTCTTCCATATGGCCCACATATTCTACTTTCTTTGACTTGGGAATTTTCATCCAACAATGTGTTCTTGCCCTTTCTTTTTCAAGCCCAAAGAAGAGAGGGATTACAAATTTTGTGGTATTACTCTGCCTCCTTTAATGAACTTGTAGTATGAACTCAGATTTGGTTGTGGGCTAGGCTCCTACAACTATGGAAAATATCTGTTAGATGATTTTGGAGAATTTTCCACCTCCTGCACCTGTGGTGTTGCTCCCCTGCCTTCTCTCTACACTTGTTGTCCTACCTGTATCTTTTTCTATGTTTCCTCTAGCACTGACAGTGTTTCCTGTAGCAGTGTCTAAGGATCCTATAGCAGGATTTTTCCTCTCTATAAGAGGGT
The DNA here is from genome assembly GCA_031772625.1 of Pinus tabuliformis. Taxonomy (NCBI): domain Eukaryota; kingdom Viridiplantae; phylum Streptophyta; class Pinopsida; order Pinales; family Pinaceae; genus Pinus; species Pinus tabuliformis. The sequence goes on from CM062820.1 coordinate 582,966,678, forward strand.
CACGGGTGCCTTGGTTTGCTTTGTTGATTATGACTTGGTGACATACCTCCTAACATAGGCGATGGGAGCCTTTGGGGTTTCTTGTTGTGATGTGCCTTCCTCACTCTTCATTCCCAAGGAGCATAACTCTTCCTACTTGTTTGATGACTCTTTAATTAGGATGGGAGTTCTTGTAGGTGTTTTTGGCTTCCCTTGCTTAATCATGGTGCTTCTTCTTGTTTTAAAATAGAGGGGAGTCTACCTCTGTCATTTTCCCTTAGACTTTATGGGTGTGCATATGGCAGCCAAGGCAGCAACTGCCTCCTTTTCAATGTGCTCAGGAGACAATATTGTAGATTTCTCACATTCTGTCGTATGTTCCTCGGGGATGATATCTGCCTTCTGCTCCTCCTCTTCTTCTTTCTCTTCTTCATTTTCTTCTTCCTCTCCTTCTTCTTCTTCTTCTTTGTTTGTTCCTGCCTCCTCTTCTTTTCCTGCTTCTTCTTCTTCCTCTTCTCTTGCTTCCTCTTCATCACTAGAGGTTTGGGTCCCACCATATTCAAGGGCTTAGATTTCAAGGACAACCTCTCTGTTCATGTCTCTAAATGTGGACCAGAGAATATGAATTCTCAATTGGCTCAAGGCATCCTGCAATATCAGTTTAATAAATCCATGATGTGCCAATTGTTGGTGCTTCCCTTCTTGTACCTTCTGCCTCATGTCTATCATTGACCGCAATAGGAAATAAGGCACACTAAGCCTACACTGAACCTTTGGTTTATGGGTAAATCGTATCCAAATCTCAACTCATGGAGGAGTGTGAATTGGTAGCCACATACTACACTGACCCTCCCTTCACAAGAAATGTATTTGAGAATGTTGTAGCTCAACTCATCCCAAGGATAGGGAAGGCTCTCCCTCCTGACCCCATTTTTGTCCTCAATTGGCTCTTCATCATCTAGGAAGAAGTTTTTCTTAGAAAAGGTGTTGCTAGCCTTTTCCTTCCTTCTCCATTGCACCCCTTTAGGAAATGTGGTTACTCTGCTAATCACCTCAGGGTTGATTGTAATTGACATCCCTCTCACCACAGTAGTAGCACTTGTTCTTTCCTAAGGGTTCAGTGCCATGGAAAAATCATGGGCTATATCATCATCATACCCTTGATAAACTAAAATAATCCCAACCAGTGATGCCTCCTAAAGAGATCTGCCATAGGGGGATGTAGGTGAATCCTCGATGTATCTGTGGGTTCTCTTCTATTGAATCCCCCTCCCATTTCTCTTCTTTGGTTAGCTAAATGCAGGAAGTCTTGTAAGCTAGCTTCAGTATGAGTTTAGGGTGGCTGAGAGTTTAAAGTATTTTTGGGAGATGACTGCAATTTATACCTTATTATATATCACACAATTCTCTTAAATTCCCACAAATTTTGTCTAAATCTCAAGCCCACTGTAATTGCTAGGATAAAATATATTATTTTATTCTTTCCCTTTTATTAGTTATCAAACCATGAACACGGGAGATATGGGCCACTTACTTTTCACTATGGTGCTTGGGATGATGAGAATTGCTGAACAATTTGACCATAGGCACTCCCTTACATACTTCTTTCGGAATTCCAGTGCTTCCTGTAGCTTTCTAAGTTTCTTGTAGATTCTTGTAGCTTTGTTTCTTGTAGGGTGGCCAAAACAGGGTTTGCTTCTCCGATGGCTTTCTAAGGTGGTGCCAGTTTTTCTGATCCCAAAATGAACAATTGGTGCATAAAATTTTGGAGTTTATGTTATTTATGGTCGATTTCTAGAGCGTTGTGTTGGCTGGTAATGGTATGGGATTTCCTCATTGGGACCATTGGCCCACCATTGGTGATCATGCACTCTCCCTCGTAATCATCACCCACTCTCACATAACTGAATCAACCACCTTTTTGATTGATGCTCATTGATTTGACACTCCAACGTGGCATGCTGACTGGGAGTTCACTTTTTGATCTCAAGTTGAGGGTGGCCAAGTTAACTGGCCACCTCCAGCTTATAAAAAAGAACTTTTTCAACATTCATACATTTTTATCATATCATTACTCGGGGAAGAGTTGGATGAGGTGCCATACCTGTGCCTACATTTGATGATTGATGCATGTTGGAGGATGGCTTGATATGCTGCTTACTTAGGTAAATGTTCCTCTTTGTCATTTTTTTTATTTCATCCTGCTTATGTAGCTTTTTGCTTGTTGTTTCATGTGTGTAGGTTCTTTGTATATCCTTGTTGTTGATGTTGCTCTGGAGCTCTGGTGAGGAGAAATAATGTTTTCAAATATGATGGAGCTCCTTTTTTCTTTGGTTGTGAAGGAGAATGCAGGCTTAAGTTGGTTGCAGTGATGACACAAGCTACTATAGGAGATCCCGTAACTGCTACAGGAAACCCTATAGCTTCCTTTCCTTCATTTTTAATTGATTTTTTCCTAGAGGAAGGCTGGGTAGTGGTGTAGGGGTTGATGATGGTGATGAAGTTTCAGATGGAATGGTGGATGGTTGAGGCCGATGAGGACATGTCCTCTGGACCTCCTTTTTTGTTTTTTCACATTTTCCTATGTGTGTTTTTTTATGGACACAGAGGTAGGTATGGATATGACTTGATGTTGGGTGAGAGATGGTGAGGTGTAAGGTCTCAAATTAACCTAGAATAGGCCTGCATATTTGTTTTCCTATCAGGATCCCTTTCTTGTAGCATTTTAAGGCATCCTATAGTGCTACAGGATCTTCCTGTAGCAAGCTAGAAAATGCTCAAAAATTGATTTTTGATGCCTGAAAGTGAAAATGAGTGATGGGGACATGGCAGGCATGAATGAGATGAAGTGTATGGAGGAAGAAGTGAGGTTATACTTGGCTTACTGTCCCTATAATTTTGAGTCCTTTATTTTCTTCAAATAAATGCAAAATCACAAAATTTATTGGTGGGTAGGTTTGAGGTCTCTGTCATGGCATTTTGGTTTTTATTCTTCTCTTTTTTTTTGAAAGACACACAGGCTACCCCAAAGGAGGTTTTTAGCCTTTCTGCCAACCCTAGGTGCCTCAAAGGAGGTTTTCACCCAGGGTTCTTTTTATTTTCCTTTTTTCACTCTTGGGATGCCTCAAGAAGGTTTTCAACCCAAGAGTTGGCCTCAGATGCCTCATAGAGGTTTTCACCTAGGTCCCTTATTGTTTTTATATATTTTTTCCTTTTTTTTTCAAAAATAAAGACAGTCTTCAAGAATTGGGTCATCTGGAAGCTAAGACACTTACAATCACATTTACATCCTTACTGATGGTACTGGTGAAATCTTCCCTTGACAAAGGTCTTTTATAGGCTTCCAATATGTATCCATTCACAAGTAAGGGGATACCTTCCTCATTAATGGTCCTGATTTGAACAGCCCCATTGTCATGCCACTTTTGTATCATATATGGGCCCAACCACCTGGATATCAATTTTCCTTTGAAGTCCTTGAACCTGGATTCATATAGCAGAGCACAATCCCCTTCTTCAAAAACCTTGTCCTTGATGTTCTTGTCATGCCAAACCTTCCTTTGTAGTTGAATAACTTTAGTGTGTAGGATGGCCTTCATCCTAAATTCATCCAAACCATTGAGCTGGAGAAACCTCTCCTATTATGCCTTTGTAACATGCAAATCCAACTATGGTGTCATTCTCAAAGTATTGTATTCAAACTCAATGGAGAGCAGAGCCTTCTTTCCATAGACCAATTCATAAGGGGTGAAGCCAGTGGTTGTCTTCCAAGTTGTATTATAGGCCCAAGTGGCCTCCAAAAGTCTGTCAGCCCTGTAGGTTTTAACCCCATACAAAAATTACTTGCATACGAATTCTAAAAAATAGAAAATAAACAATGGCGAGAGCATAAAACATAAAACAAATATACACAGAGGTTTTCCACTAGATCTCAAAACTGGGACTACCAGATAGATTTTTCATTATATTCCTTTCAATGTTATAATATATATTAATATATATATATATATATATATATATATATATATATATATATATATATATATATATATATATATATATACATGTCGAAACATCCATAAACCCCAATCCATTAACCCTGGGTTAGAACATAACCGTAGTTGCCTTGACCAGATTTACAAAAAACCATGGACAGAAAACCATCATGCCCAAAACCATGTGTGAAATCCATGCACAAAACCATAGGTAGGTCCGCCCACCTAATATACGGTCTAAAAAAAAAATTCCCTGAGGCGCTGCCCCAAATCCTGTTCAGGGGTGCTACCGCCCCCCTGTTATTCCTGGTTCAATGTACATAGGGGGATACCACCCCCCCATGCATGGGCTACTCGTGGAAACAATATAACACACACACAACATTCTCCCACTTTTTGTTTTCTTTCCACAGGAGAGATTAGTCATTGGTCCAACCCTACAATACCCATTGTTTCTCTACACCAAGAGAACTTCTCAGTGCTCATAGACTTTGTTAATGCAGCTACAGTATTCTTCAAAGTGTCCATCTTTACGAACAACACATTTTATTCTCAACCATATACCTCACAAAGTGATACTGAACATCAATGTTCTTTGTCTTTGAATGATAAGCAGGGTTCTTTTCCAAGAAAATTGCACTTTTCCTGTCACAGTCTATCCTTATAGCTTGTTGTATTAACCCCATACTTGAACACAATCTCTGAAACCAAACTGCTTCCTTGCTTGTATGAGTGTTTTCCATGTATTCTACCTCTATAGCTGAAAGTGCCACTACAAACTGTCTCTTACTTATCCAACTGAATGCACCTCGAAATAGGTTAAACACATACCCACTTGTAGATCTTCTCTGATCCGTATATCTAGCCCAGTCTGCATCAACAAAGTCACAGATTTCCAAAACTCTGTCACATCCTAGTCCTCCTTGGTAGCACAAACCATAATCACTAGTACCACACAGATACCTGAAAACCCGCTTCACTATTGTCCAATGTTCCTTCCCTATTTTAACATAAACCTGCTCAATACTCCCACTGCATGTGCAATGTCTAGTCTAGTATAGACCATTGCATACATTAGGCTAGCAACTACACTTTCATATGGAACACGGGACATGTTCTCTTCCTATTTTTGTGTCTTGGGACACTGTTCAGTAGATAAATTTACACCTACAAGAATAGGTACTTTCACCGGTTTACTATCCTGCATATTAAACCTTTGCAGTATTGTCTCGACATACTTCCTCTAGTTTAACTAGAGCTTCCTCTTTTCCCGATATATTTTAATTTCCATGCCCAAAATATAGTTTGCAGAACCAAGATATTTCATGTCAAATTTGGAGGACAATTGGGTCTTCCAATCCTGGATAATTTCTTTGTCATTTCCAACCAGCAACATATCATCTACATATAAGACTAGATAAATAACACTGTCACCAATTAATTTAAATACACACAGTGATATTCTTTGCTTCTGGTGAATCCAAGTCCCAATATAAATGTATCACATTTCTAACACCACATCATTGGTGATTGTTTTAACCCATATAGATAATTTTTTAACTTGCATACTAGTTCTTTCTTTCCCTTCACCGCAAAGCCTTCAGGTTGCTTCATGTAGATATCTTCTTCTAGATCCCCATGAAGAAATGTAGTCTTCACATCCATCTGTTCTACCTCAAAATCAAAAGCAGCAACAACAGACAAAAGTAATCTAATAGAAGCTACCTTGGCAACAGGAGAAAAAATATCACCAAAATCAATTCCTGACACCCGGGAATAACCTTTTTCTACCAACCGAGCTTTGTATTTCTCCACCTTGCCTTTTGCATTCATCTTCTTCTTAAACACCCATTTGATGCCAATGAGTTTCCTTCCGTCCGGCAACTCCACCAGATCCCGAGACTCATTTTTGTGCAAAGATGCCATTTCATCAACCATGTCCTCTTTATAGAGTTTTCCATCCTCTGAATCTGCTGCTTCCCTCACAGTTATGGGATCATCATTAGTAATAGATAAAGCAAAATTTGAACTGAAAGCAGATGGAATACACCTTTCTGGCTGCCTTTTTCTCGAATAGATCTTCTCACAGCTGGAGTTTGTGGTTCTTCATCTTTTTATTCCTCTTCTGTTGTAGAGTCTGATTCTTCCTCTTTTAGCTCAAACTCTATCTTCTCAAGTTCCTTTGGTAGGACTTCATGTTTAATAACATCTTTCACCTCTCTAAACACCACATCTCAGTTGTACACAACCTTCCTTGTTTTGGGTTCCAAAGCTTATAACGTTTTCAACCATCCTTATACCCAATAAAGACGCACCTTTCAGATTTACTATCCAACTTTGTTCTTTTCTCCTTTAGAACATGTACATATGCATCACATCCAAATACCCTCAGATGTGAAAGAGAAGGTTTCTTACTAGTCCATACCTCTTGTGGAGTCTTATCCTCCAATCCTGATGAAGGTGATATGTTGACCAGGTAACATGCAGTCTCCACTGCCTCTTCCTGGAATTATTGTCCTAACCCGACACCATTGAGCATGCTTCTTTCCTTTTCCATCAACGTCCTATTCATTCTTTCTGCAACTCCATTTTTCTGAGGTGTGTATGGAGTAGTCTTCTACCGTGCTATACCACACTTCTTACAAAACTCTTCAAATTCTTTCTTGCAAAACTCTCCACCATTATCTATCCTCAACATCTTTATCTTCTTCTCTATCTAGTTTTCCACCAGAGCCTTAAATTCTTTAAACTTGTCAAAGACTTCAGATTTCTTCCTGAGGAAATATATCCATGTATTCCTTGAGAAGTCATCTATAAATGATACATAGTACACAGACTTACCCAGTGATGGAACTGACATAGGTCCAAAAACATCACTGTGCACAAGCTCTAATATATGTTTCGCCCTCTTAGCACCATAGGGGAAACTCACCTGATTCTACTTCCCATATACACAATTTTCACAGAAATCAAAATCCAAAGAGAAATTAGACATACCTTCTACCATACCATCATGATGAAGTATTCGAAGGCCCTTCTCTCTAATATGTTCAAGCCTTTGATGCCATAGCATGGTCTTTTCTCCAGAGACCAATACCTTTTCTGCTTCACTTTCAGGAACCACAGAACTGTTGCACCCATCAATAATAATGCTGTCCTAAATCTTATACAGAGTTCCAATCTGAACTCCCTGCATCAATACCAGTGCTCCCCAAACCATCTTGCAAGTATCTTTATCGAACATTGTTTTTACACCTACATCATCCAGCTTGCTTACAAAAATCATATTTTTGTCCAATGCAGGAATATGTAGAACACTCGAAAGTTTTCTAATCCTTCCACCTTGCAACTTCAACTTGAATTTTCCATGACCAATGATTCTAGCCTTCTTGTCATCCCCTAAGAAGACATCACCACCATCATATTTCTCATACTCACATAACCACTCTCTATGGGGAGTGGAGTGAAAGGATGCACCCAAGTCAATCAACCATGCCTCATGATATACATGTGTACTTGGAGAAGAATCCAAGTACACATCCCCACCTTCATTTGAGGTGGTTTTTACCTTTGCAGAAGGAGCATCATCAGATCCCTTTCCTTTCTCGGGAGCTTTAGATTTACAGTCCCTTTTGAAGTGCCCTTCCTTTTTGCATTTCCAACACACCTTTATAGGTTTTCCTAGATATTTAAATCTCGCTCTAGATTTAGATCTCCCATTCGAGGACTTATTTTTGTTTCTTTTCTAGGACCATCCTTGTACAGACAAGGCATCACCATTCTGGCCCTCCATATTTTTTCGTCTCATCTCCTCCGACAACAAGGATGAGACTATTTCATCAAACTGCAAGGAAGTTGCATTGCTACCTATTGTAACAACCAGATATCCCACAAATCTGGTAGAGAACACAATAAATTGATGCACTTATCTTCATCTGAAATTTTAATATCAATAGATAATAACTGGATTACCACAATATTAAAGGTGTTCAAATGCTCTATCACCAAGTATCCATCTTTCATCCTCATGTTATTCAACTTTTTCTGTAGGAACAATTTATTCACCAGAGACTTAGATTGGTAACTTGTCCCACAAGACCTTTGTCGAAGCTTCCCCTGATACATTTATCAATATTGAATCTAAGACACACAATCATATTGTGCTCTTTGTCTTTTGATCCAACTTCGCCCAATATTCAACTGACATTGCTATTTGTTTAGTACCTGGATCTACCATGATCCACTAATATTTATCCACCAGCAGATCCTCCATCTTAAGTTTCCACAACTCAAAACTTCGACCATTAAATTTCTTGATCTCTATCTTTCCATTGCTCTCCATATTCTTTCACCACAAGAATTGATCCCGTAGATCTCCCACTGAACAAGGTCTACCATAGGCCCGAGAAAAACCCCTTAGCAGCAAAGGCATCCCCTTGAAGCCAAAACAACTCTGAAACCAAATGTAGGTTTTAACCCCATACAAAATTACCTGCATATGAATTCTAAAAAACAGAAATAAATAATGGAGAGAGCATAAAACATAAAACAAATATACACAGAGATTTTCCCTTGGATGCCAAAACTGGGACTACCACATTGATTTTTCATTATATTCATTTCAATGTTACAATACATATATATACATGTTGAAGCATCCATAAACCCCAATCCATTAACCCTGGATTATAACATAATTGTAGTTCGCTTGACTGGATCTACAAAATACCATGGATAAAAAACCATCATGCCCAAAACCATGTGCAGGGGTGCTACCCCCCCCCCCCCACCCCCCGACGCGTGGGATAGTCGTGGAAAGAATATAACACACACTCAAAAAGCCCAATATTTTATGTTGTTGCTCACAACATTGGTGAGGATGCCTTCCAATGCTCTGTTAGTGACCTCCACTTATCCATTGTCCTGGGGATGATAGGAAGTTGACACTATGTGCTTTATCTTATGCTTCCTCAACAAATTCTCAATCAAATGTGATGTGAATTGAGCTCCCTGATCCCTGACTAGTTATCTAGGGTACCTAAAGTTGTAAAATACATTCTCGCTTAATAACTTAGCCACTTTCTCTTCTGTTGCTACCTTGACAGCCTTGGTCTCAGCCCACTTTGTCAATTAGTGCATACAATTATGTACTTTTTCTTCCCTGATGGTGGATCAATGGGCCCAATGAAATCCATGTCCCATTTTTCAAATGGATTTAGTCACCTGAGGTTGCAAGGGAATTTCATCTTTGGGAGTAGGTCTCCCCATTCTCTGGCATTGATCACATCGAATGGTGTATCTTCTTGCATATTGGTGGAGAGTGGGCCAGTAGTAGCCATCTTGCAGTGCCTTGAAGGTTGTCCTCTTGGCTGCAAAGTGGCCTCCATAAGGCCCATCATGACAACCCAGAAGGATGTCAAAGACTTCCTCCTCCCTGACACATCTCCTCAAAATTTGATCTGGGCCTATCTTGAAGAGATTTCCCCCAATCCAAGTGAATGGGGCGCTCTTCCTTACAATTATACTCTTTTCCTTGGATGACAAATTTGGAGGGAATTGTGCAGCAACTAGGTAGTTGGCTATGTCAGAAAACCATGGAGATAGAAATGAAATATAAAATAAATGCTCATTTGGCAGTTGATCATCAACCATTCCTTCCTCACCTACAGACAAAGCAATTCTAGACAAAAAAATTACAACTACGTTTTCCCTACCTGGCTTATCAATGATAGTCAAACCAAACTATTGTAATAAAAGAAACCATCTAATAATTATAGCATTCACATCATCCTTGTTCATAAAATATTTAATAGCAACATGTCCAATATGTACAAAGGCCTGATAACCAGTGATTTAGTGTTTAAATTTGTTCAAGTAATGGACAATAACTAGGAGATATTTTTCAGTCACAGTATAGTTCAATTTAGCCTTAGACAATTTTTTGCTAATGAAGTAAATGGCATAAGACAACGTGTCATTTATCTAGCCTAGAGATGCTCTTATGGATTTGTAAGAGGCATTAGCATGGATGTGGAAAGGAAGAGCCCAATTTGGGCCTTGGAGTATGGGTGCAGTAGTCAACTTGTCCTTCAATATTTCTAGGGCCCCTTGGCAACTTTCTAACAAGAAAAATTCAGATTCCTTGGCCAGCAATCCAAATAATGGTGAGTCTACTTTGTTGAAGTCTTTAAAAAACCTCCTATAATATCCTGTTAAGCCCAAGAAACTCCTGACATCCCTCTCCTTTTGAGGAGTTGGGACCCTTTTTATGATAGCAATTTTATTTGGGTCCACTTGTAGTCCTTCTTGGGATATTGAATGACCTAGAGCAATACCTCAATTCATCAAGAACTCACACCTCTCAGGACTAAGGGACATGTTCATTTCAATGCACTTATTTAATACTTTCCCCAAGTTATAGAGAGCCTCTAGGATATCCCACCCATAGGGAGTGAAATCATCCATATACATTTCTACAGAGTCATGGACTAGCTCAACAAAGTGTTACACAACATTTTGTCACTGTCCCTATACTCCTTGTTCCATGATCCTGGAGGACCTCTACAGTGAACCCTACATGCTTCCCCTTCATGAAGAAATTCCCATTTTGTCCCTCTTCATGAGCAGAACAATTCCCTTTTGCACCATTTCCCAAAAATCTTTTGTTTTTCCCAATTTACAAGACCAGCGCTAATGACCAGTGTCCTCCTCGCACCGATATGCAGGGATTAACATTGTCCCTAGCACTGACTGGAGTGACTAAGCCTTATTCCAATCACACCAATCCTCTTTTGGAAATTTTTTAAATAAGGAGCCGAAGCTCCCCGCTCTAGAAGCTTCATAATGGAAGCCTGGTAAATGGTTGGGCCAGATGGAGTCAAGGATGTCAGTTTGGGCTCCTTTCCCCTGTTAGGATGGAACTACCTCAAGAGATAAGACCTTCTCCCATGAGAAGAGGAACCATCTCCCATCCATTCATGATATATAAACCTCCCTTTTTCCGAAGCACAAGCTAGTGTTAATGTTGGTGTGCTAGTGTTAATTAAGTTTGGAGTAATCAACAAGTTATTCATAGTTTTAGCTCTCTAGTTGTGTGTGAGGGAGAAGTGTGAATTTGGTTTAGTGTGAAGACTAAAGGGAAGAGCCTTAAAACTATCATTGTTGAGGCCACCACGGAATGCTAACGGAAGTTTGTGGGAACCTGGTTTTGTCGAAGGAGAACAACAACGTCAAGACAACGGTTGTAATCTCTTCTTGATTTAATATATATGCAACTATCGATTGATTTCCTACATAATATGTCATCTCACATGTTTATGGCTTAATGCTTCTTCACTTGTTAAGTAGGTTGAATTATAATTTGTCTACTATCACGGTTGTTGTTTGTTGTTGTTTACTTGTTTCAGGTGCTCGAAGAAGGAAACGGGAGATAGCTGGAGTGAGCAAGCAAGGTCATCACCAAACGGGATAAGTGTACTAAGAGGTAGGCCCTCTTAATTGGTTCTAACCTAAGGAAATCTTCCATAGACTATCTTGTTTGTGGCTAGACCCACTATCGGGCTAGAGGAATTGTTTGTGTCCACACTTAGAATTTTACTTCACCATAAATTGGCGACTTGACTGGGGACCCAATCCTTCTGTTTGCTTGCTTGAAATTTCATGGTTTTGTGTGAACTTTTCTAGTTTTTCCATTTCCCTTTAGTTCTTTCTGCTTTTCTTTCTTTACTGCTCTGGTTCTTAAATTCATAGTAGCAATTTTGGTCTCAACCTTGGAATTTTTTTTTCTTTGCATCCTCGCTCAGCGCGCTTATTTCACTGACAGTAGTGTCGATCAGTGTGATATGCTCAGAAACAGTCACGTTGAACCCCTTCTAGCGCTTTTTGTCAGTTAGGTAGTTGCATCGATGCCTATAGGTGAAGATTAGGGTTCACCCCAGATCTCGACCAATGTGTCTTGCTCTTTTGTTTTCTGCCTTTGAGCTTGTTCTGACTATGTTCTCCCTCACTAGAAAGCTTAATTTAGCTTGGTTTGTTTGCTTGCTTGCTTTATCCCACTCTCTGATGTGTTAAGTCTGGCCCTATGTGAAGTTATTTTTTATTTTTTCTTTGAATCCCTCGATCAGCACTAGTTGTCAGTCTGTTTAGTAGTGTTGGTCGTGTCGATTGATGCTGTTTTTCAATTAGGTAGTCTCTCTGGTCTCTGAGTTAAGAAAAAATATGAATTTCTCACATTCCCGTGCCAGTGTGTCTTGACCCTCAAACTCCCTTTTTCAGACTCCCATCCTCATTGCTTAATTTTCAATTGAATGAGTGAAAGAGTCTCGTTTGTTCTCTTATTTTGAGTGTCTCTTTTCTCTTTCCAAGCATAGATTACATTGCTCGGTTTCTCGAATGAAGAATTTATGTGTTTGGTTTGTTTGATTTGGGGAAGAAGTTGCTTTTAGTTTCATTTATCATTCTTTGGATTTGATCAATGCTTGTTTGTTTAGAATTGTGAAATTTTCAATAAAGTGCTTTATGTGGAAGATTCATTTTTCATTTTATGAAAAGAAGAACATCATTCTAGTTTACTTAAGTGAAAATATTGCATTAGTAGCATTATTGAGAAGCTATAATTGCATCATCATAGGCATGGAAATGAAATGGAACTTATTTTGTTGTTAAGGGAAGATTAAGTGTATTTAGGACATATACTAGTGAAAGATTTCATTCTTTGATTGTTGCATTGATTTTGTGTTCCCTATCTCTCAATTAATGTTAGCTTTTATCGAGGAAAGATCTCTTTTCTCATATAGTTGCATGTAGGAGTTTTGTCAGATGACAGTCGTAGGGCCTTGTAATTGAAACCTAATTCAAGATCAACTGTTAAAATTTATTGAATTAACCTAAGGAAGCATTGAAACTTAACGCTCACATTTAGTGGTCTAGGCTAGAGACAAGTTCCGGCTTCTTTAAACCTAGTAGTTGTCGTTTGCTTCAGCACTACATAGCACTAGTATGAACTTGTGCTCCCTGTACCGTCATGTATATAAAGGGAGACCCCACCAGGTATGAAATCCTTTATCCATAGGAAGTTGAGTCTTTTGCTTTTTAAACGCGATACACTGAACACAACATTTGGAGAGATTGCCTGCCTGTACTTCTCGGTCTACCGAGAGGTATTCTGTAGTTCACGGTTACCTGGTAATCCTTTTGCCTAGATTATCCTAAGCAATCATTTTGATCTTTATTGACTCTTTAAATTTGAAAAGATCATCGAGCACTTGTCCTTTCGATCTCATTCAAACCAAAAGAGACTAGAGTCACCTTTTTCCCTTTTCTCAACTCTTAAAACATGAAAAGAAAAAGTTTTGTTTCAGTGTTTTAAAATGATCTTCCCACGAAATATTCCTCGTTAAATTTATCTTCCTTAGTAATTCTTTAGGGTCGATTCCAATGACAACATTTCCAGATCCCATCGATCAAGGATTCCCCTCGGATGGGAATCCTGGTCCATTTCCTTCTCTTGGAAACATTAGTGCTCCTTATATGGCGATGTTGTCCCTTCCTGGCTTAACCATTGGTTTACCTGTCTGGTTGTTTTCGACCTCGGTCGTCCCAACTCCTTTCCAAACATCTCCTTCATTTGAATCACGTCACGATGATTCTATGGTTGACCTCTCACCTTCTTCCCCTGTATCTTCATCTTCCCCTTCTACTTCACCTGATGAAAGTTTGAAACCCAGTAACCAAGAGGCTAAGAAGAAGAAGAAGATGAAGACAGATAAGCGAGAGGCCAACTGTGTAGTTGTTACTCCAAATGCACCTCATGTAGACAAACCTTTTGATCCTCCACGGAAAGTCAGATTCCCTTGCAAGCTATGTAAGGTGACCATCTCCTTCGAGACTGTTCTGGAATTCCCAAAGTCTTAGAGATATGGTCTCAACATCTGGATCGACCATCCTCGTCGACCTCTGGAGATCATGTCAATGCTACACCCTCGGTTAGAGATGGTAAGAAGAAAGGGAAGATTAGATTCCCCTGTAGGTTATGTGAAGGAGAGCATCTTATTCACCTTTGTCCTCTTATGGATAAAGCTTCCAAAGTTTTGTAAAACCTTTCAGCTCCTCAACCCCAACTTCCTATTGGTTATCAGAGGCTTTCTTCTGACCCTCTCCCGGTTGGTAAAGAGATTGACTTGGATTCATCTCTTTCTTGTCCTACTCTTCCTCACCGAGACTCTTTTGTGTCTATTCCCAACCAACTATTGGTTGAAAGGAGTTTCGACTTGGCTTCGCCTCCAGTTGCTCACTCTGTTCCGAAAGAGAGTGGTGATCATACTGCTCATGTTCTTCTCGTCTCCTCAGATTCCCATGAATCGAAGAGTGGTTCTCTTGTCCCGGTTGTTCAAGAGCATTGATTTAGATAGAAGTAAGATTTAGCTAGCTAGCCTACACCTTGGAGGAACTGCCTTGGTATGGTAGGAAGGCAGAACACAAGCTGACTTGAAGAAGCATGGTAAAATTCTTTCTGTCTGGAGTGAATTTGTTTCTACAATTAAAAAACAATTTTATCCACTAGCTTATATGCAGCAAGCTATGATGAGTTGGAAAACTCTTCACCAATTAAAAGGGCAAAGTTTACAAAGCTACACCCAAGAGTCTAGAAAAAGAGCTTTGATTCTAGGTATTTCTTTAGACTCACCTGAAACTTTGCTGAAGTATATAGGTGGTCTACACAGTTATTTGAGACATACCATTGTCATGTTTAACCCTACTAACATAGATGAGGTATCTGTTCAGGCGACCCATCTAGAGGCTAGAGGCAAGAATGTGAACCCAGAGATTGGGGGATCATCAAAACCCATTGCAAGCAAGAACAAGGAAAATAGGGAGCAGAAATGGAAAGAGAGGAAGGCCAATGTTGTACAAAAGACCAAACCTTCATGCACTCATTGCAAGAAGGATGGACATGATGATGAACATTGCTAGTCTTTGCATCCAAAGCTGAAACCCAAAAAGTTCGATGGCAAGAAGAAGAAGGTTGTTGTTTTTGTTCAGAGAGATTTGGGGTCAGACTTAGGTGATGAAACAACCATCATAGCCACAAGTATACAAGGTAAAAATTCTGAAGCATCTTCTAGTAATTCTGCCCAAAATATTGATAGTGAAGAAAATGAGAGAAGAAGACATGAGCTTTTTCATATTAGAGTTATTTCCAAGCATCAAAAGATTGATACTTTGTTTGATAGTGGCTCACAAGTAAACTTAATTTCTAAAGCAATTGTAAAGAAACTGGGATTACTAACCACACCTCACAAGAAGCCATATCCATTGGGTTGGTTATGTGATAAAGCAAAGCTACAAGTGACTAGACAATGTAAACTTAGGTTTGCCATTGGTTCAACATTTGTAGATGAGGTTGAGTTGGATGTAATTCCCTTGGATATATGTGGAATTGTTTTAGGAAGTCCTTACTTGTATGATAGAAAAGCCATCTTCTATAGAGCTAAAAATAAGTATCAACTTGTTAAAGATGGAATAGAATATATTGTAAGAGCTCACAAACTCAAAAATAATTATACTCTCATAAACTCAGGGCAAATGAAAAGGATTGTAAATTCATGCAAGCAATTTTTACTGATGGTTGTAAAGGAAAAGAAAATTGAAAAAACCAATGTATTTGAGGGTTGCGATGCTAAAACAAAAGCTGATTTAGAAAAGTTTGTTTCAGAATATGATATCTTATTTCAAGAACCTAAAGGTCTGCCACCAAAAAGGGAAATTGTACATGATATTAATTTGCAGCAAGATGCTCCATTGCCTAACATCGGAATGTATAGGTTATTAGCTTTAGAGAATGCAGGAATCAAGGGGCAGGTACAGGAGTTGCTCGAGAAAGGGTTCATAATACCAAGCACATCGCCATGCGGATCTCCAATAGTGTTGGTGAGAAAGAAGGATGATTCGTGGAGGATGTGCATTGATTACCGAGCACTTATTAAAATAACGATCAAGAATCGTTATCCCCTTCCTCGCATTGATGATCTATTGGATCAGCGCAAAGAGGTTATTTACTTTTCCAAGTTGGACCTATGTAGTGGTTACCATCAGGTCAGAGTAGCAGAGCAAGATGCATGGAAGACTGCTTTTAAAACGAAGCAAGGGCTGTATGAATGGCTAGTTATGCCTTTTGGTTTAACTAATGCTCCTGCCACTTTCATGAGAGTAATGAATGATGTACTCAGGCCTTTTATTGATGATTTTGTAAATATATATTTGGATGCCATTCTTGTATTTAGTAAAACATGGGAAGAACATTTGAAGCATGTGAAGCAGACTCTAGATGTTTTGAGAAAGGAAAATCTCTATGTTAAATTATCAAAATGTGAATTTGGTAAAACATCTTTGAATTATTTGGGTCATATTGTAGGGGGTGGTGAATTGAAGATAGATCCCTCTAAGGTTGCAATCATTGTAAACTGGCCTAAACCCAAGTCTGCTACATAAGTTAGAAGCTTCCTAGGAGCAACACAATATTGGAGAAAGTTTATTGCTAAATTTTCCTTAATTGCAGCTCCCTTACATGCTTTGACGGGATTGAACAAGGTGTTTCAGTGGGGAGGAAAATAGCAGAAAGCCTTCGACACCTTGAAAGAAAAAATTAGTACAACACCAGTACTAGCATTGCTAAATCTTCAACAACCATTTGAGATCGAAATAGATGCCAGTGATTATGCCATGGGAGCATTGTTGATGCAACATGGTAAACCCATATGCTACCATTCTGAGACTTTTAATTCTGCAGTAGTTAATTATCCTACATATGATAAAGGATTGTATGCATTAGTTCAAAGTGTGAAAAAAGTGGAAACGTTACTTAATGGGCAAAGAAACAGTTATACATACTGATCATCAACCACTTCAACACTTACACTCACCAACTAAGTTGCAACAATCAAGACATTGTAGGTGGATGGGTTTCCTATAGCAGTTTCATGTAGTCATCAGATATAAAAAGGACATACACAATAAAGTTGCAGATATGTTGTCCAGACCAATCATAAATGCATCTACTATACTTAAGCATAACTCAGTAATGCATGAAAGCTACATTGAACATTATGCTCAAGATATAGATTTTAAAGATGTATATGTAGCTTTAAGTAATGGCAAAAAGGTAGAATAATTGGATTACTATGTTAAGGACCGACTCTTGTATCATTTGGGAAAGCTATGCATTCCACAAATAGAGAGAAATAACATAATTAGGGAGGCACATACTTCTCTAATATCGGGTCATTTTGGTGTAAGTAAAACAGTTTCACAGCTGCAAAGATATTGCTATTGGCCAAAAATGCATGAAACAGTTTCTAGATATGTAAGAGGGTGTACCATGTGTGCTAAAAGTAAGCCCAGCAATAGAAAACTAGGCTTGTACACTCCACTGCCAGTTCCTTCCCGTCCTTGGGAAAAAGTTTCCATGGACTTTGTTGGGGGATTGCCAAAATCTAGAAAGGGACATGACTATTTATATGTTATTGTGGACAGGTTCAACAAAATGTGTATTTTAATACCTTGTAATAAGCAGATTACAGCTGAACAAACAACGAAATTGTTCTTTCATCATGTCTGGGTGCATTTTAGGCTACCCACTTCCATAGTATCTGATCGAGACTCCCGATTTGTTGGGAAGTTTTGGTCAAGTCTGTGGGAATTAATGGACACCAGACTGAAGAAAAGCATAGCCTTTCATCCACAGAAAAATGGCCAAATAGAGGTAATCAACAGGACAGTGATCCAGTTACTCAGGGACTATTGCAGCAAGCATCCCAAGCTTTAGGATGAACATTTATGTTATGTGCAGCATGCTTACAATCGTGCCAAACATTCTTCTACACAGAGATCTCCTTTTGAGACCTGTTTTGGTTTCATACCAAGGTCTCCCTTGGATTTTGTCTTTGAAAAAGACATAGTAGTTGCTGGACACAGTGATGTGGAAAAAGCAACCAGATTCATTGAACAGATCCAAGAAATTCACCAGGCAGTGCAGGAACAATTGGAAAAGAGCCAAGCCAAATACAAGGGAAGGCATGATAAACACTGGGTGGAGCACAACTTCCAAGTTGGCGATCAAGTCTGGCTGTATATCAGCAAGGACAGAATGCAAGGTGAAGGAAAGAAGCTGAAGCCAATAAGGTATGGGCCTTTTAAGGTACTTGAGAAAATTGGTGAGAATGCTTTCCGCCTTGATCTGCCAGCATACATGCACATCTATTCAGTAGTAAATGTAGAAAATTTAAGACTGTTTGAACCTTCATTAATTGAAGATCCTGAAGAGCAAATTCAATTGCCTTCCATTGATGACCTATTGCCTGAATACCTCAATGAGCTACAAGAAGATACAGTTTTGGACAGGAAGGTGAGGACAACGTGCAGAGGAGATGTTGAGTACCTAAGGCTTGGACTCAAAGGTTCAAAACCCAGCAGTGCACAATAGATAGAGATTGGACAAGTGAGGCAGCTGTATCCTCACTTGGTTGATGCTTGAAAACCAACTTTTGGTGGTCCAAAAGCCTTTTTCAATGGGAATGCGTGATCCAAATGGATCCAAGAATGTCTTCTAAGTCTTCATGAAACTTTTAAAAATTGTGCCTGAGGCAAAAAATCCTTTAAAGGATCGAAAATATCGAAAGGGGAACACACTTAGCAAGGTAGAGAAACACTATCGGGAAGCCCAAAACCCGTGAAAATAGAGAAAATGGAGCTATCGGAGGCGGAACAGAGTAATGGAAAGTAGCCGTCCGATCTGACTGATCAATGGTCTAGATCGAATCGGCAACCGCAATCGGCGGTAACCTCCGGCAGAAATCAGTGGTATCTACATAAGAAATGCGACAACGATCAACAGTTATCAACGCAGAGCTCACAAAAGTTGTGACGACGATTGGTGGAGTTAATCTGGACCATCGATCAAGCGCGCAGATCGACGGCCCATATTACATCATCGGATCGCTATCGGGGATTGCAGTGGAGCGCTTTATAATGACCCGAGGGTTATTGCAGTGAGCGATTGCGATATATTGCACTGCCGCATCGCATCGAGACTGTGCAGTGGAGCGGGGCTGATAACAATAATGACAATGATATTACAGACCCGATAATAAAATAGGCAGCATTGCATATATTTTCAAGTTCGGTATGCGAGATATTATAGTGTTTTAGTGCATTTTTGCAGTTTAAACATATTTTCCAAAATACAAAGGAATGGTTCCTCCTGATATGCGATAGCGACTTGTGGCGGACTCGATAGGGGAATGAATCATATTTAAAGGACTTTGAAGTCCGGTATACTAAGCTTTGGCAGTCTGTCTTTATTAAAATGTATTTTCACTGTAAAAAACAGAGTGTGGTCGTTTTAGGCGTTTCAGAGACCCGAGGCACTCTAACGCTGCAAAATGGGTGGCCACCTCCTCTCCATGCGTTATGCAATGATTGTATAACGTTGGAGAGGGATTCAAAGCGTTAAGAGGCTGGGGAGACTAAGAGCCGAGGATATGAATTGGACAGGCAGTGCGGTTGGCTTTAAAAGCCACCGACAGAGAGCAAACGAGTAGGCAGTATTGCAAACAAATGCGAGACAGAGTTAGGAAACAGATTGAGAGCTGTGAGGGAGTCTATGTACTAAGAGGACGCTTGAGGGATTCAAGTGAGGCTCTTGTAATTGCATCTATTGTGTGTGAGGCTCAAACTGAGCTCACTGTTGTAAAAACTCTGCTGAAGACTTAATAGAAAGGCCACCACTGAAGGCTGGACCAGGAGATGTAGCCTAGGAGTATTGGGTGAACTCCTTATTAATTATGTTGTGTTCTTTTATGTGTTTGTCTATTATAGTATTTTACTACTTCAAAGTCTATGTATTTCGCAATCTGATCGATCCATTGCATAAAATAACATAGGCACATCCATGCACATGAGTCTGTAATACCTTGTTAATTGTCTTAGATCTCATTTTCAGATCATGGGAGGAAAGATCATCTATATAGACGTTATGGTAGTCCAAGGACACTTAGATTTTAGTCTTCTCCTTGGACGCGACTATGTTTATGTCATGGGAGCTCTTGTTTCTTCGCTTTTCCATGTGGTTTGTTTTCCACACGAAAGAAGAATAATGACCATTGATCAATTGTCGTTCATTGGTCACCAGGTTCCTCCTATGCAACCATCGTCCCCTATTTTTTCTTGTTTGCAAGCAGTACCTTCCCCGCCATAGGTCAATTATGTGGCTACCTGTTCCATCTCCATGTTTGCTGATGATCACACAGATGGTATAGTACATTATGTATTGGGGGCTTTGGAACCCGATCTATCTTTGGTACCAAATGACATGCATTCCTCCCGGAGCGTGGTTCTTCCATCAAGTGAAAACCTCTTGGGAGCCATGTTCTCTTATGGGTCATGAATAGACGTCATGAGGATAGTTCCTAGTATTGTGTCAACCTCATTAAAAAATGAAACAAGGGGTGAGCATAATTCCTTGTCTTGTGTCAAGATTGTTAAAAAATGAAACAAGGGTCATAAGGATAGTTCCTGGTCTTGTGTTAAACTCGTTAAAAAATGAAACAAGGGATGAGGATAGTTCTTGGTCTTGTGTCAACATCATTAAAAAATGAAACAAAGGTTGTGAGCATAGTTCTTTGTCTTGTGTCAAGCTCGTTAAAAGATGAAACGAGGGTCTTGAGGATAGTTCTTGGTCTTGTGTCAACCTCATTAAAAAATGAAACAAAGTGTCCGAGGATAGTTTCTTCCTGTATCAACCTCGTTAAAATGAAACAGATGTTTGAGGATAGTTCTTTTACTGTGTCAACCTCGTTAAAAAATGAAACATCTCCCTTTTCCCAATCGAGTATTTGATCAAGATCTCGTAAAATCCCAGTCGAGTCTTTCCAAGATCTTGAAAGTGAACCTTCATTCCATCCACCTAGCTGAATGAAATGAACCTTGGGGGGCATGTACCTCATTTGAGTCATTATGTCGGAGGCATGCGAACTTATCTCAAGCATAGTTTTTCATTTCAAGCTTGTGTAAACATGAAACCGAATCCAAGCAGAGTTCTCCAGGGTTAAAGCTTGTGTAAAAATGAACCCATGCCCAATTCACATCTCGTGATTGCCATTTTAATCAGCGAATTTCTGCTAGATGAGCATTGGTTTTTTTATTCCATTGCCACCATCTCTTTGGCCGATCATATGCTTTCACTTGGTTGTTTTACCCTTTCTTGAGGAACCACAACAATGAGTGGTTTTATTAGCCAACCTCTTGACCAGTACATGTTTTGAGCAGTTCCACCAGTGCCAGAAGCAGTTTCTACCCGTTATACCATTCGTTCCTCCAGGACAAGTCACCTTTGAGATCTTTTTTGACTCATAAAAAATGAAAAGATCGTCGAGTATTTTTCCCTTTTTGACTTGTTAAAAGAAAATAAAAATGGGGGGTCCACTTTCAAGCTCTTTTTCGACTCTTTAAACACAAAAATATTGTCGAGCTCTTGTCATTTTGAACTCATTAAAGGTTGTGAAACGTCATTTACCCAGTATACGTTTACCCCATTTTTGGGCTGGGATAAACTATTTACAAAAAAGGTACTCCTTAACTGAAATGGTCAAGAGGTTCTCTCAAGTATTGTTTTCTACCTTTTCGGGCTCGAGAGACACAAATGTATGAAAATGGACCTTTTGGAGTTTTCTTTTCTGTGTCTTTTTCAAACTCTCTAAAAATAAAAAAATATGTCTAGTTTCACCTTTGTCGGACTTGTTAAAAGATTAAACGACATAGGACTTGTCATTATGACGAGACCAGGCTACTCCTTCCTAGGGCTCGTAAAAAGATACTAGGATGGAGTTATATTACAAGCATATTCTATCCCCGTCAAGCTTGTGTAAAAATAACTGGGGTACCTGCCAGAATTGGTGGGGGGAAAATGGGAAATTTTATCAGTTGTGTCAGCAACTCACTCTTGAACATGACACTTTCTTCTTTGTGTCGAGTTGGGATATCCTCACTTCATCTTTGACCTTCCTGGGTTGGGCCATTTATTTTTTCCTTCCATTTTATCTCTGTCGCGTCATCATGACCATCGATCCTATGGATCCAAAAGCTGCCAAACTTCTAGTCGTGTCACCGATATGTTCAAGAGTTGTCCTTCTCCAGTTACACTTACCCCTGATTCTCTGTATCATCCAAAATCATTTTGCATACCTTTATCTCATGTCGATGATGTGGGATACATTATGGCCCTCCTTTGACACAGTCGCTTCCTATCGACTTCAACTCATTATCCAGGAAGTTGACCGAGAGACTCCCTTCCAGTAACTTAGAGCTTGCATGCCTTAATGGCAAGTTCTTCGCAATCAACAACAAGTTCACATCATTAGATTTTGAGTGGGTGATTTCATGGGTGTTCGACTTTAGTTCCTCTATTCACATTCAGTGAATTGTGTTGATATTACCTTGAGGACCATTGTCATTATTGGTGGTTTCTCTCGCACTTGTTAACAATTTACATCATTGACTGGTAATCAAACGATTTTCTAGAATGTTCGACGTCAACACATCTATTCACATGTTAGAATTTGTACGTTGGTCGGGTCATGTTGGAGCGCAAGACCCTGGGCTCAGATTACAAAAGTCCAGGTTGCAAGGTGATGTGATATGATCATGTTGATATACATGTCTCTCTCAGATGGATGGCTGCGACCATACCATGAGTTGTCATATGTGATCCTTCTCATTATTGGATGGCTGCAACCATACCTTGGTTTTGATATGATCCTCTTTATCGGATGGCTGTGCCCATACCTCGATCCAGTTGCATGATCTGTCTCTAGATGGCTGCATCCATCCCACGATTCTTGTATCATTTGATAGAGTTTTCAGTTATGTATATGTATATGTACTTTCTTGCAGGTTTTCCAACAACAGACTCTGGTTCCCCACACTGATTCATAAATAATTTCATCCCTCACTCTAGTTCGGCCTTCATGCTTTAGGGGGCATATGTTACACAACATTTTGTCACTGTCCCTGTACTCCTTGTTCCATGATCCTGGAGGACCTCTACAGTGAACCCTACATGCTTCCCCTTCATGAAGAAATTCCCATTGTGTCCCTTTTCATGAGCAAAACAATTTTCTTTTGCACCATTTCCCAAAAATCTTATGTTTTTCCCAGTTTACAAGACCAACACTAATGACCAGTGTCCTCCTCGCTCTGATATGTAGGGATTAACACTGTCCCTAGCGCCGACTGGAGCGACTGAACCTTGTTCTAGTTGTGTCGATCCTCTTTTGGAAAGTTTTTTAAATAAGGAGCCAAAGCTTCCCCCTCTAGAAGCTTTGTAACAAAAGTCTGGTAAATGGTTGGGCCGGATGCAGTCAAGGATGTCAGTTTGGGCTCCTTTCCCCCATTAGGATGGAACTACCTCAAGAGATAAGACCTTCTCCCATGAGAAGAGGAACCATCTCCCATCCATTCATGTTATATAAACCTCCTTTTTTCCCAAGCACAAGCTAGTGTTAATGTTGGTGTGCTAGTGTTAATTAAGTTTGGAGTAATCAACAAGTTATTCATAGTTTTATCTCTCTAGTTGTGTGTGAGGGAGGAGTGTGAATTTGGTTTAGTGTGAAGACTAAAGGGAAGAGCCTTAAAACTATCATTGTTGAGGCCACCATGGAATTCTAACGAAATTGTGTGGGAACATGGTTTTGTCGGAGGAGAACAACAACATCAAGACAACGGTTGTAATCTCTTCTTGATTTAACATATATGCAACTATCGATTGATTTCCTACATAAAATGTCATCTCACATGTTTATGGATTAAATATTCTTGACTTGTTAAGTAGGTTGAATTACAATTTGTCTATTATCATGGTTGTTGTTTGTTGTTGTTTACTTGTTTCAGGTGCTCGAAGAAGGAAATGGGAGACAGCTGGAGCAAGCAAGCAATGTCATCACCAAATGGGATAAGTGTACTAAGAGGTAGGCCCTCTTAATTGGTTCTAACCTAAGGAAATATTCCATAGAATGTCTTGTTTGTGGCTAGACCCGCTATAGGGCTAGAGGAATTGTTTGTGTCTGCACTTAGAATTTTACTTCACCACACAAATATGCTCAGAACTTCCCTTTGAAAAGTGGCAGGGGCATTACATAATCCAAAAAGAAGGACACTATAAGCAAAGGTACCCCAAGGACAAGTAAATGTGGTTTTATCTTGGTCCTATGGGTTGATATGGATTTGATTGTAACCACTAAATCCATCCAGGAAAGAGAATAAATTCTTCCCTGTAAGACCATCCAAGACTTGATCAATGAAAGGTAGAGGGAAATGGTATTTTTTAGTGGCTTTGTTTAACTCTCTGTAATCCACACAAATCCTCCATTTTCCATTCTTCTTTGGGACTAGAACTAGAGGAGACACCCACTCACTATTTGAGATGGGGTAAATGAACCCTACATCCAACAACTTCTGTAGTTCTTCTTTGACTATGTCTTTGAGGGCTCAGTTCATTCTCCTCTGAGGTTGGCACCCTAGTTTGCAACCTTCCTTGATATAGATGTGTTGAGTACACACCGAAGGGTGCACTCCCTTAATTTCCTTATAGCTCCAAGAAAAAACATCTAAGTGCTCTCTCAGCATGTTGCACAACTTATGTTTTTGATGGGCTGAGAGCGAGGGGTTGATTTTCAATGTTTTAGATGGACCAAATTACACCATTTTGATATGAGTAGGACTTGAGTCAGCTAGGAACAAATCATTCCAAGGGTTATCTTCAGATTTCTTCACCAACTTGTCAAGAGGCATGGTGTTGGGTGGCTGGTTATGGATGATTTGATCAATTAGGTCATCCTCATCAAGTTGCCCCCCCTCCTATAATAGTATCTAGGGTGTAGATTGGGTAGGATGTGGCATGGTACACTTCATCTTCCTCTTCCTCTTCCAACCACAAGGGTAAGTCATTCCCTAATATGGTTGAGAAGGAGGATACAAGACCAACTATTTGGACAAATACCCATTTTGAATGGTCATGTTCCCAGCCCTCCAACTTATGTAAGCATCAATAGTGGCTAGCAATGGCCTTCCAAGGATGAGAGGATAGGAATTGAATTTGGTCTTGGGCTGGAGAACTAAGAAGTTATTAGGGTACTCCCAAGAATCAATAGAGAACATCCCATCCTCAACAACTCCCTCAGGAACTACTGTGGATCTGTCTGCAAGATGGAATACTGTTGTGGTCTTCCTCAATGATCCTTAGAGATTCAGTTTCAGCATGGCCTCCTTAGTCATCACATTGATGGTAGCTCCAAGATAAATCAAGGTGCGGGGGAAAATGATGCCATCAATGTTCACATCTACCACAGGACTCCTAGGGTCTAGATACTTTGGGTAAACCACTCTCCCCAAGATTAAGTCAGACAATTGTCCAATGACATTAATGGTAGGGGTGTCTTTCTTTCTCCTCCCAGGATGTTTGAAGAATTTCTCCTTGATTAGCTTGTTGTAGATGGGGACATCCTTGATGGCTTGGAGGAGTGGGATTTTAACACACAAGTTTTTCAATTCTCCTAGAAGTCCAGTGTTTTATGGGGTGTGTTGATTATAATGGATCAATATTTTAGGAAAATGAGGTTGATTGGATTAGGAACACTCTCTTCCTTTTCCTCTTCAAGCTCCTCAGGTGGAGATGGAAGTTAGTTATCTGGATGCACTCTTCCAGGCCCGAGGTTGATTTCTTGAATTTCCATAGCATAGGCAGGGTAGGATGTCTCGCCACCATAGACCTGTTGTGCCTACTTGTTGTTTGGGTTTGGATTTGGTTGAGAAGGCATTTGAGGTTGCTTAGGTGGATCAGGATGAAGGATATGTGGTTGAGATGGAGGTGGAGGCAGTGAGGCTGGAGATTGGTTAAATGGGGCCTCCACCCCTATGATGGGGTATTCCACTGAGGTTTTGGGGGAGAATATGACTAAAATGATTGATTGGCAGGTTGGGAAAGGTATTAATGTGCATAAGACCAGGGCGAAGGTGTAGACCATGAAGGATGAGCATGAGGACACTAAGGGGGAATGGATGCATTCATATTGGGATTGTAATATGAATAGGATGCCCCTTGCATGCCCTACTGGTATGGTCGAGGTCCTTGAGGCCTCCTTTGGTTGATATAACAGAGTTGTTCAGCCACACCTTCAGTTCCTTGATATACAACTTTCAATCCAGGTAGAGAAGGGAACTTATCTGTGGAGTGGTTTTCCTCACAGAATGAGCAAACCTCTATAACATTCAATGGACATTCATTTTTGGGGTGCCTTCTGGTGCATCTAGGGAAAAAGATAGCTAAGGCTCTCTTTGCTTTCTCCCGATTCCTCTTGATCTGCATGGTGTCCATTTGTAGAGCAAGAGTAAGCAATGTTTCACTCTTAAAGTCCTCCAACATGTTTCCAATTTCACTCTTGATAGATGTGTTGGAGGAGGATGAACTAACCAAAGCTTGACTAGTCCTACCCTTCTTTCTGGAAGCCCTAGAATTATTTTTGAAAACTGTCTTGATATCATCATAAGATAGCTAATAGATGTCCCCTCCAGACAACATGTTTAGGGTTTCTAGGATATCTTCCCTAATCCCTCTAAGGAGGACTAACTTGAGTGATTCAGGATCAAGGGTGCATCTAGCCCTTTTGTAGCTGAGTTGGAACCTTTCCTCATAATCTTCCAAGGATTCATCATGTCCCAAGGTCATTCTGAATATTTCTTCTTTGGTGTCCTTGGACCTACAGTAGTCCCTATACTTGTCATTGAAGGATTGTTGCATTTGAGCCCAGGTAGTGATGTTGTCCCCAGGTAAACCCATGAACCAGTGCAAGGCTGCATCCTTAAGGGTGGATGGGAATAACTTCAACTTTTGGTTATGAGAGATATAATCATAATTTCTGCAGATGACAACAAACTCAAACAAGAAGGTATCAGGGTATTTTGAGGTTAAGCCATGGAAGTGAGGAAGGGTAGAGGGGCTTATGTTTTTCATCCTAGCATCTCCATTAGTCTCTCTAATGGGAAAAGCACCTTCATTTCTATTTTCAACCATGTTGTAAGTGTGTGGAAGGGTTTCTTCTTCTTCTTCTTCCCCAATAGGCTCTTCAAAGATCTCTGGTTGTTCACCTAATGGGTCCTCTAGCTCCCCTGCAGTCAAAGAGGGAAGCTGACAACCACCGAAGAAGAGGGAAGGTTGACTATTTGATGGTGTGGGGGTATTTGGAAAAAAATTCCCTAAATTGTCTCTACTCCTATGAGGCATGAAATAAATTTTATCTTCTTCTTTTTTTAGGTCTTTTTCAGAATCACTTGCAAAACATAAAGAAAGCAAAAATTGCAACTATTTACTGAATGCAAAACAGAAAGAATGCATAAATTACATATACCTAGACACCTCCCTGACAATGACACCAAAAAGTGATGAGCCCCAGTATTGCAGCAAGGTTGCTGCAACTCCTAGGGCTTCCAACTTTACTTTAACAACCTGGGGTTTTGTACAAACTTGGAGGTGAGAGTGCTAGATGCACATTAGATGCAACATTATACTCATGTCACTTCTCAACTGGGGTGATAGACCACTATGGTTTCAAACCAGTCTTCTATTGACTAGAAGGAGTTTGACTACTGATAGTGAATGTAAAGCTAGTTCTAATACAAGAAAGTAAATGCTTGTCTATTTAGGAAATGGAAGTTACTAAATGGAAAATGCCATTAATCATTTAGCTAGGAAATGACACAAATTTTAAGCTAACCTTGCATTTTATCATATAACTATTTGGACTAATTGGACATGGGAAGTTTTTCTATCATCTTATGATTCATCTATGCATGCACTAACTATCTCATGTTGCATTTGCAGAAAAAAGAGTCTTTTTAATTTTTAAATTCAGAAATGTAAATGTTGTGTTATGTTATCTGATTTTGCATGGGGAAAAAGGCATGGGAGAGATGAGGTGGCACTTGTAGGCATGGAATCCAAGATGACGACCTAACCTATACGTAGACTATAATTTCTTATCAAAACAGGGCCAAACAGGCTACTACAAGAGATCCTGTAGCTGCTACAAGATGTCCTGGTTTGCTATAGAATGTCCTAGTTTTCTACAAGAAATTTGTTAAAAGCTTTAGGAGGTCAAGAATATTGGAATAATGTGTTGGAGAGATGTATGATAGTGAGAGAAGGTGTAAGGAAGGTGAAAATTACCCAAGGCTAAGCCCAACACTCCAGCGAGGTTGGATTTGCCCAAGGTGGTTGTTCACAGTGGCTACAAAATAGAGATTCAAACTATGGGATAGTATGCCTTGGCAGAAGGTGGAGAAGACTTAGGTGAAGTTGGTTGGATGATTCCTCCCTACATATCAAAAATCCCTGCAACAATACTCGTTTTCCTCTTTATCTATGCATCACTATATACTAACATGGAAAAGATGAGTTGAATTTTGAGAAAGCTAATCTATCTATTACTAATTGCTAGATCTATGGAATGGAATGCCTTCTAAGATATGGAAAACTTAAGAAACAAAATAACAATACCAGGTGCTTACAAGTAATCATAAACAATGATATATTTAAGCATGGAACCTAGTATATGTAATGACCAAAAGATAAACTCTATTTTTGGGGTTTTTAGAGTGGGGTCCTCTAATCATGATCCCACAAGGGAGATGAGGAAGAGGCCACTGTCAAAAGATTTTCTGAAGTACTTCCCTTCACTACTGCACCATTGATCTACTTCTTCAAACTAATGGAAACAAGATTAAGCAATCATTCAAATACTTGTTAAGCTAAACAAAACATAAATAATTTCAGCAACTAACTATCCTCTTAATCTAAGAATACAGAAAAAAAGAGGAACTTCTTCCGCTAGGGTTGGGCCCTAACCCAAGAGCTTGAGCCCTCTTAGTCAACTTAGTGTTGGATCAAGGTTGAATTTCTCATTATCATCAAAATGTCAAATACAACATAACAAATAACAATCACAATGTTTCAACTCAAATTGCCTCTAGGCTACATCAAAAAATTGAATCCTAATGAGTCCCTTGGCTCTCTTATCTATACAAACTAAATCTACCAACAAATTCCTAAAAAATAGGGATACTTGGCTCCCTAACTTAAGAATAACTTGTCTTTGATTGTCATTGGCTTGCTTAGTTGCTAGTAACTCCGAGCTAATGAGATATGGTGGAGGAATCTTCGAATGATTTGAGGAGTAACGAAGGGAGACCAATCTCCTAAAATCTCTCTTGCTTTTCCACCTCGAGTTCTTGCACTTAAATTTGCCCAAAACTGCTCCATTTCCTGCATTTAATACATATTAGGCCACATGATATAGCAACTCACCTTTACCCTTCTCACTAAGCAAAATATCACAAAATATGTAAATAAATGTGAGAAGAGTCAATTTTAATAAGCTCGAGACCGGCATTGTGACCCATATAGTTTACCTATTGATGAGCCTCATCAAATGCCTTGTTGTGAGAGTCACTAGAGGGTCTCAATTGCATGAAAGGATTGTCATGGGAGCGACTAGGGGTCTAGCTCAGCATGGGCACCTGGAGGGGTTGGTTGGATCTTAAAGGTTTTGTAGCTCCTGAGGAAGGTCAGTTTGATTTTTCTTGTCAATTCTAGTTCCTTAACTATACTTGGGGAGTTGAATCATATCATAGTAACTCTTCATCACATGTTTACCCTGGTGGATCGGTTAGCTTGGGTAAATGTGGGAGGAAGGTGTAACACCTCAGTTGAATGATATCTCATAAGCCCAACTTGGATTTTAGTTATTTCATCGTGGCTTTCAAGCCAAAGGCTAATATTATTTCCAAAATAATTTTGTACAACTTGGCTAAAATGTGGCTAATCATTATGGTCACGTAATTAGAGGGAATTCTTTTATTCCCATTTTTAAAGATAGGCACAATAAGGCTCTATGTCCAAGCCTCATAGAAACTCTATTTCATTGAAGAGCTTGTGAATGTGAGGGATAAGGATGGGCCCTCCCTTTTTAAAAGTTTCAGTTTTGTAGCCTTCAATGTCCTTAGGTTTTCCATCAATGAGTTGTTTAACCCCAAACACAAGTTCTTCCAAAGAAAAGATATCATCTCATATAGGGACATTCAAAATAGTGACCATGGCAATAGGGGATTCATAAAAAAATTTGCATGTAGCCATTTGAGTTCTTCAAGGGAATTCAATTATTTTCTTTAGTTTTACAAATTAGAATATTATTCCAAAACTTTCTAGGATCATATTTAGAAAGGTGTAATAACTTCTCTTGCTTTCTATTTATTTAGTATTTTTTCTTCCTTTTTGTAAGATATTTTTATGTGTTTATCTCATCAATTTTTTTTAGGTTTCATTAGGAGCATCCCTAATCACTCTTCTAAAATTTTTATAATCATTATCGTAACAAACATGGGTAGTTCTATTATTCTTTTTATATGACACCTTGGTAGAGACCTTGCTAATGGTAGAGTAGAGGGTTGCATTAAAATTATGATAGACATGTTCAACCTTTTCAGTTAAGAGGTGTAAATCCCTATTTAATTCCTTTAAAAAGATATCCATTTTATTTTTATTAAAAATAAAGTGTGGTTGAATCTCACAATTCTCTTGTTTGCATGGCAAATTTTAAAGCTAGAGTTAAAGATTTACTATTAGAGTCAAGTTCATGTTCATGGTCATCTGAGAATCAAAATTTAAAATTTAATTGACATAATCCATGCCACTATTACCAAATTCATGAAAACAAGTGATCTGGTTAGAGTTTAACCACTTGATTACGGGACTACAAATTATTATATCTTAAAAACTATAAAGATTCACTAATTCAATATTACTTTTATTCTTTAAACTATAAATATTTTATTCTAAAAAAATTATAAAATTAATAAATAAAAAATAACAAATTATAATATAAATCTTTTTTATATTAATATATTTATAAAATAAAAATATTTTACTAAATATAATATAATATAATATAAGCCCCAAGGGTTAGCTCATTTGGTCGAGGCCCCGTTGTTAAGTACCTCGCCGATCAGGAGGTCACAGGTTCAAATCTCCTTGACGCCCTTTCAAATCTCCTTGACGCCCTTGGGGTTAGGCCATACTAGTAAGCTGAAGGACTTTAAAAGATAAGATATAAGATTCCCTTCGGGGTTGATCTGTGAACCACCTAATATAATATATAATTAAATAAAAATATTTTACTAAATATAATATAATATATAATTAAATTTTCTTTGTAAAATTTTTTCACATAAATTCAGTTGAACTTATATATATGTTCATTGACTTTGCAAAGTAATTCTATACATTTTAAGTTCATTATATATATAGATATTAAGTAATTTATTGGGTTGAATGTAATTTTTTACATTTTTAGTTAATTTAATGTTTTAAATGAGTTTTGGGAAAAAAATCATGATGTAGGCAATTTGTCAAACGATTGTTTTAATCTAGAAAAAAATTATTAAGTGATTGAAGAATATGACCATGATTTTTCATGAGGAGTCTCATCTTTTTGTTTTTGTTTTTGCATTTGCTACTCGATGATTTTTAGATTGCAGATATGTGGTACGGAACAATTTTCATGTTTACTAAGTCCTTCATCCTTGGTGTTGTAAGATTATATAAATTGTAAGATTATTGGTTATATGGATTTTGGATCTTTGCCTTCATGTTTACATATATTTTGTGATGTAATGGATTGCCTTTTTTTTTAGCTTTTTAGTTATATTTAGTATTTTTTATACATTCTCCTAAGCTTACTAAGATGTTGGTAGATATGTATTTTAATTTTTTCATACTTTTATCCTTATGTATTATATCAGTGTTGATGATAAAGATGCTATCCCTAATACACTATTTAAAAAGATAATTTCATCATTTTATGAATAAAATTACTATATATATTTTAAGGAAAAAAATAAGTTTCCAATATTATTTGGAATGGTAGCTTTACCTATCTTTACATTTAGTTTTTAGTATATGGTTTGGAATTGTAATGGAAAAGACTTCATTTTTACTGATTTAAAAATACATACTAAATTTAAATATATATATCATATTTATTATTTAAATTTTATTTTATTATTTTGTTAATATTATTATTATTTTTTATTTTTTAAATATTACTCATTATAATAAATATGAATAAAGCATTTAAGTTCATAAAAACATTTAAAAATTATTATGAACTATATTAATCTATTTTATTATAATTTTAAAATTACAATCAAATAATTCTTTAATAAAAAGTTTATAAGGGTAAATAAAAATAATGTGTTTGTTTTTCTTTAACATTTATTATTTATAGTTTCCCTATCACGTGGTTATTTAGTGTAAATGGATATCGATTCTCATAGAGTTGGTTAGCTATTCATTCTTAGTATAAAAATTCGGTATAGTTTTTAGTGAGACTTTTTGGAAGCTTTTCTAGTGGGTTTTTCTGGTCAAATTTCTCTAAAATCCCGCAGCAATTTATTGAAATCCCAAGGTTGATAGGTAATTTCTGCACAATCAAAGAGTCCCAAGGGTTTTTCAGGGTGCTGAATCCAAATATGTAGTTAAAAAACCATTTAAATAATACAAATCAAGATTGAACCTCTATTTTTCCTCTGAATTCCATCATCGTAATCTCCAAAAAATCACATTAAAAACACCTAAAAATTCATTTAAATTCAAATTTATATTTTGTTAGCCACCTATAAGGTTTCAGACTTGCAATTTGTTACATTTGCCACTAAATTGCTGTTTGTGTGACATTAAATAAAAATGTAAGCGGAGAGCACTTGACCTAAAATGAGGGAAAATGATTTGGAGACACTCTATCCACCCATGCTTGAATTCAATTCATGACTCCACTTTTCAAAGCTTAAATATTTAATTATATTCTAAACCAATTTAATACACCCAAACAAAAATCAAGGTAAGTCGGCTCTGATCATAGTGCTGACACGTATGGCAACCATGCACTGCCATAACAGCAATGTGTCAATTCATTGTAATAGACGATTCTTGGAGGTTTATTAATGTGTCAATTGATTCCACAGCTCTGCTCAGTTACCATACCATCACCATAGGACGGCCCATTTGGAGAGGATCGATCCTTTGACCTCTGGCCAAGTTATCCTTTGGAAAGGTAAGGTCTGTTCACATTTTCAGTTCCATGTAATTTTATGAACTGCCCACGTTCTTCAGTTCCTTATAATTTTTATTTTTTTTCAAGTTTGCAGCGTGGGAATGGATTTCAATGTAAAAATCAATTTTCATGTAACTGCAATGTTTCTACTAATCTTCTTTCCTAGTCAGCCCAATGAATTCTGCCCCATGGGTATCTATCTGGATTTTCCGTGTTCTCCATATATCCATAGATAACTATAAAGACACTTCAACATATGTGCCATTAAATTAACCAGGGTCTATATAGATACTTGAACATATGTGCCACTAAGTCAACAATGGTCTAGGTTGTTGCAGGTTAATGGTAAGTTGCGGTGATTACGAGTATGTTCTAAAGCTTTATAGAAATATTTTCCTGAACTTGGTACCATATTTATTGTCAAATTCATTATCAGCGAATATTAGGCACCATGTTGTCAAATTTATTTTCCAGCACATATTACAAAATAAAAGGTTTGTGCATTGTATGTGCTGTGCACTTTTTTTATTGCAGATCTCACCTCTCCATCTCTAAACAGACCTCTCCATCATGAAAACCCTTAAATAAACCCTGCCCTGTCCCTTGGTCTCTGTAGTCTGTTCTCCCCCTTGAATCATGTATAGAGTTTGTATGGAACTGTAGGTTGCAGCTCCCACGCACGCCCAACCATAGGCAGAGAAACAGAGGTGAACAGTAACATTTTCACCCAGGCGTTTGGTAACTTGCTGTGCCCCTCTAATTCTACCTGTCGTTGCTCCTGGTGCATGCAGGAGCTAGGGCCAGCGTGTGACTGTAACGTAAACACCCACTAATACGGAGGCAGATGGCACAGAGACCATTGACGATAATTGATAGGGACCCGACTCTACAGTACAGTAGACGGCAGGGTTTTCCAGTTAATTAGGGTTGTACCGTACAGGGCAGATTTTTCCAGTTAATTATGACAAGAGACATCCACCTTTGTCCCAGTGGTACCAGATGGAGGCAAATAAGGGCAATTCTTAAGGGCAATTATTTGTTTAGCCAATTATTAGTGCATGGTCATGGTGATCTTGGGATGCAGCTCTGGGTTTCCTCTGTTAACACCATGGCATGTCAGAAAGACCATGGCATGTCATTTCTGGTGTCTAGGTTTGTCATTTCTGGTGTCTAGGTTTCTGAGGGATGTGACAGGGATTTGGAGTGGGTTTCCTCTGTTAACACCATGGCATTTTTGGCATCTAGGTTTCTGAGGGATGTGACAGGGATTTGGAGCTGGGACCGGACTTAGGCCAGTTGGACACGGGAACTGATGCCCAATTAAGTCCCTCCCATATCAGCTCTGAATAAACTCAAATCTGTCTTCTGGTTCTTCCAGCAGCTGAGCTCTCCTCAGTGTTAATCAATAATCGGAGGTAGCTGCCTAGGTATCTGCTTTGTGAATAAACTCAAATCTGTCTTCTGGTTATTCAAATCTGTCTTCTGGTTCTTCCAGCAGCTGAGCTCTCCTCAGTGTTAATCAATAATCAATAATTGGAGGTAGCTGCCTAGGTATCTGTGAGCATCAAAAAGTTGGGGGCTTACACAACACTGAGGGGGTGACTTTCTCCCTTTCACAAGTTGGGGGCTTACACAACACTGAGGGGGTGACTTTCTCCCTTTCACATTTAACGAACCCTTTTTTTTTGGATGGAAATTTGCTCGACATTTTTGAAAGAATAGCCATTTAATGTTCGTATTTTAGAGTCATTAACATTCAATCAATAAACAAGTGTATAAATAAAATTAGGAAACTGAATCACACAAATTAAAGAATAGCCATTTAATGTTCGTATTTTAGAGTCATTAACATTCAATCAATAAACAAGTGTATAAATAAAATTAGGAAACTGAATCACACAAATTAACACAAGTAATTATGTGATAAAACCTTGACACACTGTCAAGGAAACCTCCACCCTGCAAGGGATTGGAATTCTTATTCCTCAAAAATGATTTTCCAAGTTACAATTAACACAAGTAATTATGTGATAAAACCTTGACACACTGTCAAGGAAACCTCCACCCTGCAAGGGATTGGAATTCTTATTCCTCAAAAATGATTTTCCAAGTTACATCAAGCCTCAAAAATGATTTTCCAAGTTACATCAAGCCTCTCTGGCAATTGCCATTTTAATATGGGCTATTTCCTTAAGTAATTTCCTATAGTTACAAAACTGACTAAATTGTAAAATAGATTTATTCAGTTAATTACATTATTAATCTTAATTGTTGTCATTTTTCAACATTTAACTGCAATTTAAAAAAAAACCTAATGACTCCATTAAAACCAATATGACTCCATTAAAAGTGTATTTAAACCGATATGACTCCATTAAAACCGTATTTAAGGTTTTTTGTTTCTTCCTCATAGCGTGAGGTCCCCTTCATTAAGCCTATGAATGCATATATGTGTACAGAGTTAGGCATTGCAACAACAGTTGGTAAATTACAGCTGATAGATGTAGCCAATTGCTTTTGCATGTATTTCTCTGCAATAATATGATCATCATATGTCTCTTGTCAGTGGTGCAATAATATGATTATATGTCTCTTGGCAGTGGTTCGAGGCACTTGGGCTGGAATTATTACTTCTCTTTTAGCAAAATTAATTCTAAACCTAAAATGAGAGAGAAATTATCTTGCCCACGAAGATGAGCAAGGAAAAGAAAACTGAAGGTTCTATTATTATTATTATTATTATGTAATTTTCAGAAAAAATCTGAAGGTTTAATTATTATTTTTATTATCAAGTCTAGGCCCTAGTATTGATATGCTATTCATGGTAAGTAAAAGTGACATTCTCCTTAATCTTCATTTTCATCTTTTTACTTAAATTTTTAACATTAACATGAAATGACTCAGGATGTTTGAGAGTGGTTCCGGCCTCATTGAATTTCATATGGAGAAAGTAGAATTATAGATTTCATTCAAAATCCAGCAGACTTATCAGTTTTTCAGGATTTTAGGATTGGGGGATTGCAATGTTTCCATTGAATTTTGTCATGTATTAGGGTATGGAACTCGTATTTAATCAAGAGCACCAATCCCTCTATGTACCTTGATGTTAGTGACATTGGTTGTTGAACTCCTGTATCATGACCCTCCTAAAATTGTACGCATCACTCAAACAAAATCTTGACTTGACATGTTATGCTTGTTCTATCTTATGTTAATGCTTAAAAGGTGATATTAATGACAAAGATCCCTATACAGATACAAAGGTAATGACAAAGATACCTCTGGATATTAATCCTTAGAGGGTGATATTAATGACAAAGATCCTGATTTTCCAACAAGACTAAAAAATTAGACATTTCTCGTGGTGGCAAGAGGGCCAAAGCATAAGAAATAGGTAATAGATTGACATGTATTTGAATTTTGTATGTACTATGCATGCTAATAGTTATAGATGAAGATCTATATTTGAAATCAATAAATTTGTATCATTAATTAAAATTTGTGTAAGAAATATCTAATTTTTAATATATATATATATATATATATATATATATTTTAATAAAATAATATATAACGAATCCTACGTGTCTTGTTCTGGGGGGTCAACGTGTCCGAATCCGACACCACGAATCCCAAATTTTACTAATCCCGGATCCCCGTGTCAGGTGACTTAGTTTCCCATCCAACAACAATATTAAGAATTTGTGATCCCAATGTTTATCACCATCCTCCTTGTCTTCTTATGTTGTTGAGCATTCTTTCAAATTAATGATCCCACAAAAGTATGAGGATCTTGAATATAACTCATTGCAGATGCAAATAATATTCTGGAATCTAACTAACAAGAGCAAAGTCAATTGTTTGACCTTATTTATTTCGGGTAGATTTTAGAATATTTCAGGAATCTACAATTTAGATAAGGATGGTAGCCATCCTTATCTCAATTGTAGATTCCTACAATATTCCAAAATCTAACAGATAGGAGAAGGTCAAAGAATTGACTTTGCTCCTATCCCCAAAATTTTAGAATATACCTAGAATCTATAATCGAGTTAACTTTAGTATCTACAACCATCCTTATCTTGATTGTAGATTCTTGGAATATCCCAAGATATGACAAACAGAAGCAAGGTCAAACTATTGACTTTGCTTATGTTCGTGAGATTTCAAAATATTTTTGGAATCTGCAATTGAGTTAAGTTAACATCTTTCTCCATTCTTATCTCAATTGCATATTCCTAGAATATCCCATATTCTAACATATAGGAGCAAGGTCAAACAATTCACTTTTCTACTATCAAGCATATTTGATAATATTCTCAAAATTTGTGACTTAAGTTCAACACTGGGTGATGAACTTAACTCAACTCCAACTTCCAGGAATATTTTCAAATCTCACAAACAGAAGCAAAGGCGATGAACTTAACTTGACTGCAGTTTTCAGGAATATTTTGGAATCTGACGGACAAGAGCAAAGTTAATTGTTTGACATCACTCTTATTTGTCATATTTTCAAATATTCCAGGAATATGCAATCGAGATAGGGATGGAGGAAGAAAGTGGAACAACATACAGTGTCAAACATCCTACTTAATCTTATAATTATTGTTGTGCATTGTTCAATGTGGTCATATAAGAATGACGAAAGATTGTTGCTGAAATCCTATCCCTTAGAGAATGTTCCTTTATTATGCCAACATTTTATGAAGTGAACAAATAATTAACTCACTTATTAGTGCTTATTATTTTTCTACTATCAAGTAGGTCACCTCACAAATAACACATCTTTACATTCTTTGGTCTTGTCCATTAAATACTGTATTACTCCCATCCAATAGGTCACCTCACAAATAACACATCTTTACATTCTTTGGTCTTGTCCATTAAATACTGTATTACTCCCATCCAATGGATAATATGGTATGATAATGAGTTGGTTTTTCCATTGAATACCACTTTATTCCCATCCAATAAATAATATGGAAACGAAATGAGCCTATTATGAGCTCCCTAAATGGTGCTTATTGTTTACCTTTTGAGGGTTATGGTTGCATAGAATGTTGGCATAATAATATGGAAGTGAAAAAATAAGATGGATTGGAAGTGAAAAAATAAGATGGATAAGATGGTTGACCATCCTTATCTCAATTGTGAATTCCTCAAATATTCCAAAATCCAAAATCTCACAAATAGGAGTGAGGTCAAACAATTGATTTTTCTCTTGTTCGTTGGATTTCACGATATTCCTAGAATACATAATCGATTTAACTTCAGCACTTATGACCATCTTTATCTCAATTATAAATTCTTGGAATACCCAGGAATCTGATGGATAGGAGCAATGTCAAACAATAGGCTTTACCAATGTTTGTCAAATTCTAGAATTCTCTCGAAACCTACAATTAAGATAAGTTAATCACATTCCTCCATCCTTATCTTGATTACATATTCTTGGAATATTCCATAGTTTGACAAGTAGGAGCGAGGTAAAATAATTGACTTTGCTTATGTCCATCAAATTCCAAAATATTCTCAGAATCTACAATCCAATTAAGTTACTCATTGGGTGATGAAATTAACTCAATTGCAGATTCTGAGAATATTTTTGGAATCTGATGGACAAAAGCAAAGGTGATGAACTTAACTCGATTGCAAATTTTGAGAATATTCTAGAATCGCATGAGTAAAAACAAAGTCAATTGTTGTTTGACCTTGCTCCTATCTATCATATTGTGGAATATTCTAGAATTTTCCAGGAATATGCAATTGAGATAAGGATGGATGAAGAGATGTGGAACAACATACAGTCTCATACCTCCTACTTAACCAACATTTCCACACTCAATATTATTTATTGTTATGAATCATGTGATGTGATTGTATTAGGACGATGGAAGATTGTTGCTAAAATTCTGTCATTTGGAGAATGTTCCATTATTATGTCAACATTCTATGCATCCATACCCTCAAGGGTAAAAAATAAGCACCATTAAGTGAACTTATGATTGGCTCATTTCTTTT
The DNA here is from genome assembly GCA_031772625.1 of Pinus tabuliformis. Lineage (NCBI taxonomy): Eukaryota > Viridiplantae > Streptophyta > Pinopsida > Pinales > Pinaceae > Pinus > Pinus tabuliformis. The sequence goes on from CM062820.1 coordinate 583,005,883, forward strand.
CCATATTATCTTTTGGATGGGAATAAAGTGGTATTCAATGGAAATACTAACTCATTATCATTCCCTGTTATTTAATGGACAAGGCCAAAGAATGTAAAGATGTGTTGCATTGTGAGACGACCTACTTGACAGTTGGAAAACAATAAGCACTGAGCCAATTATTTGTTACTTTCATTTTATCCATTGGATAGGAATAATATGGTATTTAATTAATAAGACTAATATGGTACTCCACTTTCCAAACCTAAAATGTTTAATTAATATACCCAAAACAAGGTAGCTCGATGTTGATCATAGTTCTTACACATATGGAAAGCATGCACTGCAATAACAATGTGTCAATCTATTGTAATCCTAAGTAATTCACGATTCTTGGAGGTCGAGAAGTAGTTTATACTACATTCCCTAGCAATACAAAATCTTTGCTCAGTTACCACCACCATAGGAAGATCATTTGGGGAGGATCCTTACCACTTGCCACCTTATCATATTAAAAGGTAAGTATTTTCACATTTTCAGCCCCATATAATATTATGCACTGCCTACATTCTTTAGTTTTATTTTTTTAAGCTCACAGCATGGGAGCCCCATATAATATTATGCACTGCCTACATTCTTTAGTTTTATTTTTTTAAGCTCACAGCATGGGATTCAAATTGGGAAAATTTATTACAAGGATATAACGAGAATTGAGATTTTTTTAGTTATTTTTTTAAGCTCACAGCATGGGATTCAAATTGGGAAAATTTATTACAAGGATATAACGAGAATTGAGATTTTTTTAGTTATTTTGAAATTATAGATTCGTTATTCAATTTCAAATTTAACGAAATATGTGAATTCAATTCAATTTAAAAATCAATTTTCATGCTCTACCAGTGTGCGTGTGTTTGTTGCTTGTACCCGTGACAATATTCATTTAGTTTAATTTCTATGTATGGCTATTATTCTACAAATGCTACTAATTTCTTTTCATAGTCAGTCAAATGAATTTTTCCCCATGGGTATCTATCTGGGTTTTCTGTATTCTCCATATATCCATATATAATGATAATGATACTTGAATGTATGTGCCACTAAATCAGCGAAGGTCTTTAAAGATAAATGAACATATGTTCCACTAAATTAACTAGGGTCTAGGTTGTTGCCTAATGTTAAGTTGTTGTGCATATCAGAATGTTCTAATACTTCATAAAAATATTTTCTTCTCTACCTCTCTCTATGTAAGCAGAAATGGAAATATGGCCTTGGTGGGGCAGAGGCTCTCTGAAATCTACAATCAAGATAAGACCTTGATTGTAGATGTCACATTTGGCAGGTAAATGTAACTGATAATTATGTCTCTACTTTTACTGGTTTTGACTCTAATTCCATCTACATAATTGTATATGTTGACGCCATCCACCATGATGGGTCTTGACTCTAATTCCACTTGTAGAGTTATGTATGTTGATGTTCTCCATAAAAATTTCTAAGGTCCCACCACAATTCTTATTGTCGATGTTATTCCTGCTCAACCCTAGACTGTGCAGATGATCCGTGACTCTGCCTGCCATGAGCAGGTATGTGATGGTTGCTTGGAGATGCTTCTTTGGAGTCAGAATGGAAGAGATGGTAAAATACATTGATTACATTTGTCATATATACATATTTGTGATTTTTGATTTCTGCAAGGATTCAATCCTCCCCTATTCACAAAGATAAAAAAGTTTATAAAAAAATATATGTAAAAGTTTATAAAAAAATATATGTATGCAGTATCCCTCAGCCATCATTAAGATGGCTCATGGTGTAATATATACCAGTAGATATGTCACTTCTCTTCATGCTTTTAAAATAGGGATTCTTTTAAAATGGGGTATTTTGTTAATAAGTTGAAGTTTGGTTACTTTTTTGCATGGCGTTAATGCTTCTTGGGTGGGCAGGTTCACTGGCCTAGCCTTTTTACTCGTGACACATTTTGAAAATTTGCTTGTATTAGAGATTCCCTGACATCTCTATCAAGTTTACTATGACCACATAGAGATTTGAATTGGTATGGACAAAGCATAATTGAAAGAAACTTAATGGGCCCCTACAATTATGATCATGTGTAGACAGATCATAATGGAAAGAAACTTAATGAGCCACTATAACAGATCATCATCATGTGGTGATCATGATGAGGAGGAGGTGGGGAAACTTGAGCATGTGTAGAACATACCCCTGAGGAAGTGAGGTTGTGGGGAATTTCAACCATGTATGGAACATGCTACTGATGTAACCTCAAAAATATTCTTCAATTGATGTCTTTCATCTTTAAACACCAATGCACTTGCATCACCAAGAATTGGATTCTTTTTCATTGTCTAACAACAATATCAAGAATTAAGAATTGGATTTTTAGATATCAATTTTTGGGATTCAACTGTGTTAAGTAAGTCATTCATTTATGACCATTTCCATGAGGGGTAGTCGTAACTGACTAATTTCTCATGATTTTTGAATAGTCCACTTAACACTCATTGCATCGGGTGATGCTCACCAGGGTGAAGAAGTGGGATTGAAACTAGTGAAATGAATCACATAGCGTCAATCATCACTTCACTTTTGGGGCTTGCACCCAGTAACTAGGACTTCCCGGGAGGTCACCCATCCCAGATCGCCTATGGCTCAAGCACACTTAACTGTGGATTTTTCCCCACAATTGGATTTTTCTTCACCATATAACAACAATATCAAAAATCCACGATCCGAACACTCATCACCCTCGTTCTTGTCTTTTGATATTTCCAAGCATTCCTTCAAATTAATGCTCTTGCAGGGATGTTGAACTTAATTAAATGGAAGACGCTGAGAATATTCTGGAATGTGACTCACAACAGTAAAGTAAATTGTTTGATTTTTCTCCTATCTGTCATATTTTGGAACATTCTAAGGATCTACAATTAAGATAAGGATGTCTAACCACTCTTATCTACATCTGAAAGATCCATCATTATCTTGATTGTAGATTCTTGGAATATTCCAAAATATGACGGATATGAATGAGGTCAAACAATTTATTTTTTTCTTATCTATCAAATTCCAAAATATTCTCGACATCTACAATCGAGTTAAGCTCAACATCCTTGTACTTCTTTAAGAGCATTAATACAATCGAGTTAAGTTCAACATCCTTGTACTTCTTTAAGATCATTAATTAATTTGAGCGAATGATCACAATCTCCCATAGAGTTGACTTCGACGCCTACAACCATCCTTATCTCGATTGTAGATTCTCAGAGTATCCCAAAATTTGACAAATAGGAGCAAGGTCAAACAATTGACTTTGCTCTTGTCCATCAAATTCCATAGCATTCCTAGAATCTACAATTGATTTAAGTTTAACACCTTCCTCCATCCTTATCTTGATTGCATATTCCTAGAAGATTACAAAATCTAATGGATAGGAGTGAGGACAAATAATTGATTTTGCTCTTGTTTGTCAGATTCCAAAATATTCTTGGAATTTACAATTGAGTTAAGTTCATCATGCAAATTCTGGGAATATTTTGGAATCTAACAAACATGAGCAAAGGTGATGAACTTAACTCAATCATGGACTTCAAGAATATTCTAGAATCTGATGGATAGGAGAAAATTCAATTGTTCGACCTTGCTCCTATCCCTTGGATCTAAGAATATTCCAAGAATCTTTAATCAAGGTAAGGATGGAGAAAGAGGTGGAACAACATACAATCCCATACCTCTTATTTGATCGGCATGGTCATACTCAATATTATATTTATTGTTATGCATCATGCAATGTGGTCGTATAAGGATGATGGATGATTGTGGTCGGAAGTATTTCCTTCAGAGAATGTTCCATTATTATGCCAACATTATGTGTAGTGATACCCTCAAGTGTAAATAATAAGCACCATTTAGTGAGATAATGATTGCCTCATTGTCTTTCCATCTTCTTTGTTGGATGGGAATAAAGGTGGTATTTCATAGACATACCAACTTGTTATTATTCCATGTTATCTGTTGGATGGGAATAATATGGTATTTAATGGACAAGGCTAGAGAAAGTAAAGGAGTTGCGTCATGAGCGACCTACTTAACAGTAGGAAAACAATAAGCACTAGGCAGTGAGCCAATTATTTGTTTATTGGAATAGTACCTTTCCAAGTTTCAACATATGTAGAAACTTGTGTGTGCAGTGTTCAACAAACATGAAATCAAAGTAATCATTACTCCATGTACTTATATATTAGTGAAACTAATATAAGAAACATGGTTCTAGTGTATTCATATATTTGTTTCTCTAATATACAAATATAAGTGATGTTCAATGAATAAAGATGAAAGAAAAGGAACCATTCAACTTGTGAGGAAACATTCATTGGCATCAAAATCAACATAGCATGATTAAAATAATATTAGCTACTATTCAAGAACTTGTCTTAATATATGTACATGTGAATATGAAATGAAAAAAATTATAAGCATTTGAAACTATGCAAAATTTTTGTTGGCATTGTAGTTGATATTGCATGTTTAGACTAACTAATATTAATCATTATTCAAGCACTTTCCTTAATATATATGCATGTGGTGTCTACTGGATATGAAATGAAAGTAAGCACCAAACATTTGTGCACATGGTATTCAATAAACATGAAATGAAATAAATCATTTCCCCACATATTCATCTTACTTTCACTAATATATGAATATGTGGGTAAATCCTTACTTTCACTTTATATTCATTGAACATTATAGATAACATATTTTTATATTAGTTTCACTAATATAAAAGTACATGGGAAATGCTTGCTTTCATTTCATATTCTTTAAACATTTCATGCACACAAGTTTCCACATATGTTGAATGTTTACTTTTGTTTCATATTCGTTAAACACCACATGTAGGTTTTAACCCCATACAGAAATTACTTGCATACGAATTCTAAAACACAGAAAATAAACAATGCGAAAGCATAAAAAATAAAACACATATACACAAAGATTTTCCCCTGGATCCCAAAACCAGGACTACCAGCTTGATTTTTCGTTATGTTCGTTTCAGTGTTACAATACATATTTATACATGCTGAAGCATCCAATACCATGGATCGAAAACCATCGCGTCCAAAACCATGTGCGAAAACCATGCAGAAACCCATAGGTAGGTCTGCCCAATCTAATATAGGGTCCAATAAAAATTGCCCCGGGGCATTGGCCCGGACCCTGTATAGGGGGGCGGTTAAACCCCCTATGACCCCCCTGCTGCGGAGTCGGTGCAACAAAGGGGGGACTCTGCCCCCCCCTCTAACCCCTCCCGTTAACTACGTAGGCTAGACGTGGAAAGAATATAACACAACCCAACATTCTCCCACTTGTTGTTTTCTTTCCACAGGAGGCCACATGAGAGCTTAGTCATTTATCCAGCCCTAAAATGCCCATTGTTTCTCTACACCGATAGAACTTCTCAGAGCTCATAGATTTTGTCAATGCATTTGCAGTATTCTTCAAAGTGTCCACTTTTACCAGCAACACCTTTTTGTCTTCTATCATATCCCTCACAAAGTGATATTGAACATCAATGTGCTTTGTCCTTGAATGATAAGCAGGGTTCTTTGCCAAAAAAATTTCACTTTGGTTGTCACAGTCTATCCTTATAGCTCTATGTACTAACCCCATACTTGAACGCAATCTCTGCAACCAAACTGCTTCCTTGCTTGCATGAGTGGCTGCCATGTATTCCGCCTTTGTAGTTGATAATGCCACTACAGGTTTTTTCTTACTGATCCAGTTGACTGCACCTCCAAATAGGTTAAACACATATTCACTTGTATATCTTCTCTGATCTATATCTCCAGCCCAGTCTGCATCAACAAATCCACAGATATCCAAAACTCTGTCCAATCCTGGCCTTCCTTGGTAGCACAAACCATAATTACCTGAAAACTCGCTTCATTGCTGTCCAATGCTCCTTTCCTGGTTTTGACATAAACCTGCTCAATACTCCCACTGAATGTGCAATGTCTGGTCTAGTATAGACCATTGCATACATCATGCTACCGACTTCACTTGCATATGGAACACGGGACACGTCCTCTTCCTCTTCTTGTGTCTTGGGACACTGTTCAACATATAACTTCACACCTACAAGAATAGGAACCTTCGCCGGTTTACTGTCCTGCATATTAAACCTTTGCAATATTGTCTCGACATACTTCTTCTGGTTTAACTAGAGCTTCCTCTTTGCCCGATCTCTTTTAATTTCCATGCCCAAAATATAGTTTGTAGCACCAATATCTTTCATGTCGAATTTGGAGGACAATTGGGTCAAATCTTGGATAATTTCTTTGCCATTTCCAACCAGCAACATATCATCTACATACAAGACCAGATAAATAACACGGGCACCAATTAATTTAAAATACACACAGTGATCTGTTTTGCTTCTGGTGAAGCCAAGTCCCCGTATAAATGTATCAAATTTCTGATACCACATCCTTGTGACTATTTTAACCCATACAAAGACTTATTTAACTTGCATGCCAGTTCTTTCTTACCCTTCACCACAAAGTCTTCAAGTTTCTTCATGTAGATCTCCTTTTCTAGATCCCCGTGAAGAAATGTTGTCTTCACATCCATCTGTTCTAACCTCAAAATCAAAAGCAGCAACAACAGATAAAAATAATCTAATAGAAGCTATCTTGGCAACAGGAGAAAAAATATCACCAAAATCAATTCCCGGCACCTGGGAATAACCTTTTGCTACCAACCGAGCTTTTTATTTCTCCACCTTTTCTTCTGCATTTGTCTTCTTCTTGAACACCCATTTGCTGCCAATGGGTTTCATTCCAACCGGCAACTCCACTAGATCCCAAGCCTCATTTTTGTGCAAAAATCCCATTTCATCAACCATGGCCTCTTTCCAGAGTTTGTCATCCTTTGAATCTACTGCTTCCTTCACAGTTCTGGGATCATCATCAGTAACAGAGAAAGCAAAATTTGAACAGAAAGCAGATGGACTATACTTTTCTGGCTGCCTTCTTTCTCGAATTGATCTTTTCACACCCGGAGTTTGTGGCTCTTAGTCTTCGGATTCCTCCTCTACTATAGAGTATGATTCTTCCTCCTTAAACTCAAACTTTATCTTCTCAGGTTCCTTTGGTTGGACTTCATGTTTAATAACATCTTTCACCTCTCTGAACACCACATCTCCGCTGTACAAAACCTTCCTTATTATTGGGTTCTAAAGCTTATAACCCTTTAAGCCATCCTTATACTTAATAAAGATGCACTTTTTAGATTTACTATCCAAGTTGGTTCTTTTATCCTTTGGAACATGTACATATGCATCGCATCCAAATACCCTCAGATGTGAAAGAGAGGGTTTCTTACCAGTCCATACCTCTTGTGGAGTCTTATCCTCCAACGTTGATGAAGGTGATCTGTTGACCAGGGAACATGCTGTCTCCACCACCTCTGCCCGGAATTCATGTCATAACTTGGCACCACTGAGAACGCTTCTTGCCCTTTCCATCAACGTCTTGTTCATTCTTTCTGCAACTCCATTTTGCTCAAGCGTGTATGGAGTAGTCTTCTGTGGTGCTATACCACACTTCTTACATAATTCTTCAAATTCCTTGCTGCACTCTCCACCATTATATGACCTCAACACCTTTATCTTCCTCTCTGTCTAGTTTTCCACCAGAGCCTTAAATTCTTTAAACCTGTCAAAGACTTCAGATTTCTTCTTCTTAAGGAAATATATCCATGTATTCCTTGAGAAGTTATCTATAAGTGATACATAATACATAGACTTACCCAGTGATAGAACCTTCACAGGTCCAAACATATCACTGTGCACAAACTTTAATATATGTTTCGCCCTCTTACAACTAGAGGGGAAACTGACCCGATTCTGCTTCCCATATACATAATTTTCACAGAAATCAAAATCCAGAGAGCTATTACTCATACCTTCTACCATACCTTTACCATGAAGTATTTGAAGGCCCTTCTCTCCATTATGTCCAAGCCTTTGATGCCACAACATAGTTTTCTCTCTAGAGACCACTAGATTTTCTGCTCCACTTTCAGGAACCATAGAACTGTTGTACCCATCAACAACAATGCTACCTTGCAGCTTGTACAGAGTTCCAATCTGAACTCCATGCATCAATACCAGTTTTCCCGAACCATCTTGCAGGGATCCTTCTCGAACACTGCTTTTACACCTGCATCATCCAGCTTGCTTACAGAAATTAGATTTATAGCCAATGCATGAATATGCAGAACACCTGGAAGTGTTCTAACCCTTTCACCTTGCAACTTCAACTTGACTTTTTTGCGACCAATGATTCTAGCCTTCCTATCATCCCCTAAGAAGACATCACCACCATCGTATTTCTTATACTCGCAAAACCACTTTCTATGGGGAGTGAAGTGAAAGGATGCAACCATGCCTCATGATCTACATGTGTATTTGAAGAAGCCAAGTACACATCCCCACCTTCATCTGAGGTGGTTTTCGCCTCTGTAGAAGGAGCATCATCAGATCCCTTTCCTTTGTCAGGAGCTTTAGATTTATAGTCCCTTTTGTAGTGCCCTTGCTTTCCGCATTTCCAGCAAACCACCTTTACAGGTTTTCCTGCAAATTTAGATCTTTCTCTAGATTTAGATCTCCCACTCGATGACTTATTTTTGTTTCTGTTCTGGGACCGTCCTCGTACAAACAAGGCATCTGTTGGAAGAAACTGGAAGTAATTCCAACTACCCATAATCAATTTTCAACAGTGATTTTAATGCAGTATCTAGAAACTGTTGACAAAGGGGCAAGCTTCTTCAGGAAGCCATCGCCCGACTTGATATCCAGAACCTTCTTCATCTTGTATAAATACCTGTATTGTCAATGAATGAAAACAAGTTGTGTTGTGAGTTGTTTGAATGTGTTTTTTGTGTTGTGTTTATGAGTTGAGTCTCTCTGCTCTCTCTCATGGTATCAGATCTGAGGGTGTGAGCCGTGAGCGAGGGCGACTGAGCTGAGAGCTCAGGAGTGAGGGCTGGTAAAGAGCTGTGAGCTCGGTGAGTGTTGGTGAGCCATAGTCGAGTGGGCTCGGTGGAGTGAAGAGCTGAGGGTTTCAGCGTAGTTGCAGTGTAGTGGAGCTGTGTGCTCATCAAGTCGAGCATTGAGAGTGTTTTGTTGCAAGTGGTGCGGTGTTGCTATGTTGTCCCTGATGTCCGTAATCTTTGCTGGTGTTTTCCGAGCCAAGATCCAAGTTACGGATCTGCATGTGGTCCTTTGAAACAGTGCATTTTATTTCATGATTAAAGTTTGAGCCGAGTTGTATTAGGGAGATCTGTCATAAGGATTTGTTGTGGAAAGTTTCGGTTGTGTAGAGAGTCGATTGTGGAGCTTCGGTGAGTTAGGAGTGTGCGAGCTCAGAGAGTTGTGGGCTCGGTGGTTGTGAAGGGCAAGTGGAGTCTGCCTTGCCGATTGTTGCGTTGGTGTGCAGCGTTCCAGAGCCTGGAGCTGTTGTGTTAAGTGTCTGCTACAGTGCGTAAACAACTAGAAGAGGCGATCTTGCTGATTGGTTGATGACTAGAGTAGCATTGAAACTTGTTCGCTGGTCTATGTGTTGAAATCTATACCAATTGGGACGAGTATATTATTCTGTAGGCTTGGCGTGGATGTTGAAGACTATGCATCCACATACTTGAGGTTGAAAGCCGCGGATCACAGTGCAAGAGGAGTCTGTTCAACAATGTGTTGCAAAAATACTGTGTGTGCCTGTTGAAGATAACGTCTACTATTCGTGGACCTGTAGCAACCTGCAGAGGACTGAGAGAAGAGCGTTGAGGAGCGCCAAGGGTTGGCATGCCATTTGAGCAGTGTTATTGTCATCAACTCTCAGAGCCCCCAGGATTGATTTGTGTGGGACTATGAAATCTAGCTTGATTGACTTACGTGCGTGGAGAGGTTTCTTCAAGCCACACCAGACTGTGTGAAAGAGGAACATTACTGCTATGTGAAAGTTGTAATTGTTGAAAGTAGAATCGGTTGTTTTTGTTCCTGTTGACTGTCAGATTGGCATGTGCAGTGAAGAACTGGAGACTTCCCCCAAGTATTTTGTTTGTGTGTAGCTCTGTGTGATGTTTGTGTCACTGGAGCTCCAGAGGGGGTCAGGAATGTGAAGGTTAGTGAGGCTATTTGTGCCTGTTGTGGATCACAACATCTGTGGTTGTGTAAAAGAAGAGCGTTGTGTTAAGAGAAGGAGAGCTCGTTGTTGGAAAACGCTAATCAGAAGAGTGGGGCAGCGAAAGTGTGGGCAACGAAAGTGTGGTGTGCATCTTGGGAAGTGAGAGGTAGAACCGAGAGGTGCTATTCTAAGAGTGGTAAGGAAAATTTAAGCCTAGCTGATATGTCTATCTTTTTAGACTTTTTTGACAATGATCCTTTCAATGATCATTTTCTCAGGAACCCATTTGGGATTAGCAGTATTTTTGAGTTCATTGACAAACAGTATCATGTTGTTGAAGAAATCACTCATGTTGTTGAAGATCATGTTGTTGAAGAAATCACTCATGTTGTTGAGGATCATGTTGTTGAAGAAATCACTCAGAGTAAAAACCCAATTGTTAGAAGTTTTATTGGATCTGCTTTCAAGATGACTGCTACTGTGGAGGATACTACCATGGATGTTCTTCGGAGGCCGCTCATGTTCAAAAATGACTACATTTTGATGGCTCGTTTGCTGGTTCCTCATGGAAAGTGGGGAGAACTTGAATTAGATTACCTTGTTCGGGGTCTTGATCCGGAAAAGGTTGCTGATATTAAGTACATAAGCAAGGAGCAGAGGAATTCTTTTAGGAAAGCCAGAAAGGTGAAGATGAAATTGCAACAACGAATGAACAAGCATGGATCCCTTAGCAAGAAGTCAAAAATGAAATGTTTTGTTGTAAGCCTAGCTGAGACTTAGACCAGCAGGCATGACAATTAAGAGTGTAGTGTCTTGTGCTTTTGTTATATAGTTGGAATTAAGGGGGAGTGTTGGAAGAAACGGGAAGTAATTCCTAACTACCCAGAACCAATTTTCAACAGTGATTTTAATGCAGTATCTAGAAACTGTTGACAAAGGGGCTAGCTTCTTCAGGAAGCCACCGCCCGACTTGATATCCAGAACCTTCTTCATCCTGTATAAATACCTGTATGATCAATGAATGAAAACAAGTTGTGTTGTGAGTTGTTTGAATGTGTTTTCTGTGTTGTGTTTATGAGTTGAGTCTCTCTGCTCTCTGTCATGCATGACAGAGAGAGTAGAAAGACTTCAACGCACAAACACAAACACAGAACTTAGAAACTTAAAACCTGAAACTTGCTTTCATTCGTTGATTGCACTGATATTTATACAAGATGGAGAAACTTCTGGATATCAATTCAGGCGGTGGCTTCCTGAAGAAGCTTGCCCCTTTGTCAACACTTTCTAGATACTGCATTAAAATCACAGTTGAAAATTGGTTCTGGGTAGTTGGAATTACTTCCAGTTTCTTCCAACACTCCCCCTTAATTCCAACTATATAACAAACATACTCTTAACTGATATGCCTGCTGGTCTAAGTCTTAGCTAGGCTTACAACAAAACATTTCATTTTTGCCTTCTTATTGAAGGGTCCATGCTTGTTCCTTTTCCTTTGTTGGTGCCATTTCATTTTCACCTTTCTTGTCATAAGATAGTGATTGAGCTTCTCCTTTCTTGATTGCAGGCTAACATTCTTTGTATTCAACATTGCTTCATGTTCTTGGGACTTATACTTGTCTTTAATGCTTGCAATTTCTTCAAGTTTTGTTGCTTCTTCCTGATTGTCAATATCTGCACACTCAAAAACAATGTTAGATTCATAAACAAAACCATATTGCTTTTTGTCATCGTGCTGTTTGGAAAGAGCTTTGCTTCCTTCATTTTTCTTTGCTGACATGGTTGGTTGATTCATGTCTTCAACCTCTTTCGCCAATTCTGTTACTGCAAACATGTTGTCCTGCATTTGATTTGTGTATGGAGGTAGGCAACTCTTCTCACCAAACAACAACTCATCAATAAGATGCTTTTCATGCATCATATTTAACCACTCATCATGGGATACATTATTGTCATCAAATTTGACTTCATATCAGGTAATTTCCTCACTATCACATGCTATGCTATTGTCAGTTGAAGACATACTTTCAGCCTTAATCCCAGCTATGATGCTTTCAACACAATCACTTTTAGTAACAACTCCTTCATCAATTTCAGCTTTCTCACTATCCTCCATACTGTATTTCATTTCAAGAATATCCCAAAATATTTTTGCATCACGTATTTCACCAAATTCATACAAAATACTAGACAAAATAGTTTCTTCTAAAGCTGATATGATGAGAAACAATGCTATTGCATTTCTACGCTTATCATCAAAATTTATAGAAGTTTCTTGGACAAATTTCCATAAATCTACTGAACCAAGCAATCCTTCCATTTTAATTGCCCAAAGTTTAAAATTTTTCCCTGAGAAAATTCGCAGAACGGGCATTAATCGCTTCAATATTGCATTAGTGTCTTCAAATTCTTCTATCTGATTCAGATCTTCTTCTGCAACTATTGCCATTTCATTCTTTCTCCTCACTTGTTTAAATTCTCTCCTAGACCGTCTCCTCTGTTGACCCATCACTCTACCCCCCTGTCACACGTTTGATTCTCCTTCTCAAACTTCAACGCTCTTTCTAGATCCGCTGCAAACAGTACTACCTCCTCCCAGCCCGGTTTAGCGACAACGACAGCAAAAAGCTTCCGCTTCTAGGTTCGATTCTTGACCCAAACCCTGGTCTCCGAATTCCGAGCAGCGCCGTGGAAACCCGCCAGGGTTTTCAAGAATCGAATCCACCGGTCTAGATCTCCAGGGACTCGAACCGGGGATATATGGACAATGTCCAGAAATGCAACACGGATATATTGCTACTTGCAAAGCAAGATTCGCCGCCGAAACTCTCCATTCACAGAAATCCAATCTAAACCCGGGAGCTCTTATCATCGCCCACACGCCATGAACATCACTATTCTAGCTCTCCATATTTTTCCGTCTCATCTCCTCCGTCAGCAAGGATGAGACTATTTCATCAAACTGTAAGGCAGTTGCATTGCTACCTATTGCAATAACTAGACTATCCGACGAATTTGGTAGAGAACACAACAGACTGATGCACTTATCTTCATCTGAAATTTTAATATCAACAGATAATAACTGACTTAGCACAATATTAAATGCGTTCAGATGCTCTGTCACCGAGTTTCCATATTTCATCCTCAGGTTATATAGCTTTTTTCGTAGGAACAATTTATTCACCAGAGACTTAGATTGGTACAAAGTCCCTAACTTTTCCCACAAAGCCTTCGCCATACCTTCCCCTGATACATTCAGCAATACTGAATCTAAGACACACAATCGTATTGTGCTCTTTGCCTTCTGATCCAACTTCTTCCATTCTTCATCGGACACTCCTGTTGGTTTAGTACTTGGATCTACCACGATCCACTGATCTTTATCCACCAATAGATCCTCCATCTTCAGTTTCCATAACTCAAAACTCTGACCATTAAATTTCTCGATCTCTATCTTTCCATTGCTCGCCATCTTCTTTCACCACCAGAATCAATCCCGCATATCTCCCACTAAACAGGGTCTACCAGAGGCCCGAGCGAAACCTCTCAGCAACAAAAGCATCCCCTTGAAGCCAAAACAGCTCTGATACCAAATGTAGGTTTTAACCCCGTACATAAATTACCTGCATACGAATTTTAAAACAAAAAAAATAATCAATGTGAGAGCATAACACATAAAACACATATACACAAAGATTTTCCCTTGGATCCAAAAACTGGGACTACCATCTTGATTTTTCATTATGTTCCTTTCAATGTTACAATACATATTTATACATGCCGAAGCATCCAATACCATGGAACGAAAACCATCGCGTCCAAAACCATTGACCGAAAATCATCACGTCCAAAATCATGTGCGAAAACCATGCACAAAACCATAGGTAGGTCCACCCAACCTAATATAGGGTCTAAAATAAATTTCCTCGGGGCGCTACCCTGGACCCAGTAGAGGGGGGTTAATTGCCCCCCTCAAACCCCCCGCTGTGCAATCGGTGCAACGAAGGCGGAATTTGCCCCCATTAACTACGTAGGCTAGACGTGAAAAGAATATAACACAACCCGATACCACATGCATGTATCTTAAGGCAAGAGCTTGAATGGTGATTGATATTGATTATTGTAATCATGCAATGTAGATTCTAAACAGAGGGGCAATATGTTTAAACATTGTATGCACACAAGTTTCTACATATGTTGAATGCTTACTTTTATTTCATATTTGTTAACACATGATATGCATGTATCTCAAGGCAAGTTCTTGAATGGTGATTGATATTAATTATTGTAAACAAGCAATGTCAATTCCAAATACAGGGGAAATATGTGGTTCCACATTTATTCAAATATTAGTTTTAGTAATATAAAAAAATGTATGAGAGTGTTTACTTTTGTTTCATATTCATTGAACATTGTATGGTATTATCTTTAACTAATATATGAAATATGGGTCCCCGTGTATTCATATATTAGTACCAACATCTTGGAAAATGCTTACTTTTACTTTATATTTTTTGAACACCTCATGCATACAAGCAATGTTGCATTAATTGTTATCGGGTTAATATCGACGTGAGGAAAAAATCAGAATTATCGGGAAATAATCATTCAGTACAAAAATATTCATTTTTTTTCAATTTTTTTAATATCTAAACCATCTACAACATAAAATAAATACATTGACACATAAATATGATAAAAGAACTAATATATAAGATGTTTAATATCATTTCTAGTGCTAAAATCACGCATAACATTGAATCATGTCCTGAATAGTAAGTCCTGACTCCTGAGTCCCAACTCAGCTTCAAAATATCAACAAAAATTATGATAATGTATCTCATCATGTCATAATTTCATATACAATAAAATGAAGAAAATAACTAAAGTCTAATCCTATTGATTTCCTCTGCCCTTCTTGTGGGAAAATGCCACAGCGTTCCCTTTCCCTTTAGATATAGATGCTGGTGCCCGTGCTGGTGGAGATGGCAGTGGAGTCTGATGTGCTCTAGAAGCTGAAGAACTAGTAGGAGCTATAGGAGGTAGACCACGTCCTCTACTGGTGGGAGTGGTAGCCCGGGCAGGTGGTGTCACCTCTTGCTCCTGCTCCTCTTCCTCCTCCCCCTCCACTACATCCTGCACTAACCAATCATCAGCAGACTCCATGAGAGGCCGCTTGGCCTCAATCCTCCATGCAGCAGTGGTGTCAATCCCATCCAATGAAATGGCATCCACATCAGGTGTCCTCTCAAGTTGCCTCACCCACAATCGAAGATTGTAGTAGACGTAGACCATGTCATTAAGTCGCTGGGACTCCAACCTGTACAAAGATCATGAAATAATAATTAATAATTATAAAAAAATATTGTTTAATGAATTCAAAAATTTATTTGGAAATTTGCAATATTTTAAATGTTTAAGTGTTAACTTGTTGTGCTTCTTGTTGTGTATTTTTTCAAATACACTCTAGTTGTGCTCACATCCAGAGGAGCTACATGTTTGGCTGAGGATGCGAATGGCAAGCTTTTGCAGAAGGGGTACCCTGCCACCATACATTTTCCACCATGCATCTACAACAAAATAACAAATAAAATTTTAAATAAACATAAGAAAAAAATAGAATTTGAAGAGAACGAAATTTGAAACAAAGTTACAAACTAAAAAATACCGGGCATTTTAATTGTCCTATCAGTGACAGCCATCTCAAAGCCAAATGTGCCACCTGCCATCTTATATGTCTCAATTTTTTTTAGAGATCTCTATACGTCGTTCTGGAGATCGAACCATTTTTTGGACACAGGATAAGAATCCATCCATGATCTCAGCATCAAAATCAAACCCACATGCGTAAGAAAATGCAGGGTTCAAGAAAAGCCTAGCAGCATGAATGGGACGATGGAGTGTGTTGTTCCATCGCTCATCAATCACTCCCCATAGGAGGAGTTGTCTCTGAAACCCATCATCTCCCTTACTATCATAGTAGGCCCGAATGGCTTCTTTGGCCCTGTCCATGGCCTCATACAAATAGCCCATTGCGGGCTTCTCACCATCAACCAACCGAAGAACCTTTACCAAAGGTTCAGTGATGGTGCACACCTCCTGCACTCTCGCCCAAAAGTATTCCTGGTATGAAACTAGTCTGCGTATGGCCTCTCCTTCTAGTTTGCGGCTCATTGGCAAAGCACGCCACTCCTCTAAAGGAAACATTCTCTTCACATCCCACATAGAATTCAAGAGGGATTGAAGAGATATGAAACTGGTGGCAAACCGTGTAATGGCGGGGCGCACCAACTCTTTGTTGTTGGTGAATCTTCTCATCAAGCTAAGCATAGATGTATGGTTATATATAATTTTGTAATGCTTTTGGATGAATCAACAATATCTTTGACAAAGGGAATTTTCCCTATGTCATCCAACATCAAATCAATACAGTGTGCTGCGTGCAGCACAAGGTGTCCAAAATAAAGTAGGATGCCTGTCCATAAACATCTTGCCAGCAACAACATAATTTGCAGCATTGTCCGTTATGACTTGGACAACATGTTGTTCGCCCACCTCCAAAATAAACACATCCAGCAAATCACATAAAGTTCTTGCATCTTTGATTTGTGCAGATGCATCAACAGATTTGATAAACATAGTCCCCTTGGGACAACTAACGAAGAAGTTTATAAGGGTTCTCCCCTTTTGGTCAGTCCAACCATTTGACATAACAGTGCATCCTGTTTGTGCCCATGATGCCCTAAAATCATCCAATCTTTGGGTGCAGTCACGCTTTTCATTTTGAAGAATTCGACCTCTAAAATCATGATAAGAAGGGATTTTGTACCCTGGGCCAACACTGGCAATAACATCAACAGTAGGTTGGAAAAATGGATTATTTCTTACAATGTTGAAAGGAATATCACTCCAGAGGAGAAATTTTGCTAGCAACTTGTCAGCTTGTTCTTTCTCAGTTCTTTTTAGCATTGAACCGATAGATGGCTGTGAACTAGGTGTGGTTCGAGGAAAAAAAATGATGTGGCAGCTATCGAATTGGTTGATGCTGCAGTAGAACCAGTGCCACTTGGCCCACTTCTTTCAGCTGACCTTTTTAGTTGCCTTTTGAGTTCTTCTTTTGCCTCTCTAGTTTGCTCTAAATTTTTCAATGCTCTCATGGCTCTTTGGATAAGTTCAGGGTTTGTATTTGTACAAGGCCCCACATCTTTTCCAGGGATTTTTGCAAGGTGAAACTTCAACCTATACACCCCCCCGGACATAGGGTGGCCACACAACTTGCAACTCAAGTTTAGTCTATCATTCGGAGAATCAGGTACACCATATTCCCAGAAAGGATCCAATTTCCTTGGCATGTTTGTTTTTGAACTTTGAAGTTGCAAACTTGAAGTCTTGACTCTTGAATAGTGTTTTGGTGCAGTTGTGAACCTATGGGAAAATAAGGATTACAATTTAGCATTTACAAAATTACAAGTTACAAATTTACAATTTCGTATTTTAATTTTTAATTTTTAATATTGTACATTGAAAATCCAAGTTACCCAACCTAAAACAACCATTCAAAAGTTCAAAGTTTCAAACACAAGTTACCCAACCATTCCAAACCCAAGTTACCCAACCAAATGGCAAAAACAATGAAAAATACATAAATAATATTTAAAAACAATGAAAAAAAAAAATTTGGTTCCCATAGTCATACCAAGTTACCCAACCAAAAACAATGAAGAAATACAAAAAAATCTTTAAAACAATGAAAACAAAAGAAAAATGGTGCCCATACCAAGTTACCCAACCAAAAACAATGAAAAACATACAAAAACAATGTTTTTAAACAATGGAAACAAAAAAAAAATTAATCCACATATCATTTCTATGGAGAAATCGGTCTCCTATTGATTTTCTCTTCTAAGCACTTAGATTTAGCTCAAAACCCTCTCTAGCTTGGTCTCCCAGCTCTCCTCTGCCCTTCGCGCGTGATTGTCCAAATGAGCTCATTAAAAAACCAAAAAAAGGTTATAAAACTGCGCTGTCGTGACCCCCCGCGATTATTTCCTTTTTTATCGCGATACAATCAAAATTATCGCGATAATTTCAATAAAAATCGGCAAAAAAAATTCCGGCGATTATTTCGTATAGTTATCCCAATTTTATTGGGACACCAAAAAAATCGCGATAATTTCAATTTATTGCAATATTATTGCGATTTTCACACATACAAGTTCCAATGTATGTTTAAAGCTTACTCATGTCACTAATTTATGAATATATGGAGAATCAAATACTCATATATCAGTTTGGGTTTCTAAACACATTCAAAACACATTCATGTTACGAACCATTTGATGTCATAATAGTTTGAAAATGTACATATGTAATAAAATGTGAATAATATCGGAGAGCCATGTATTTATTTATTTTGAATTAGTGTGTATATATCTCTGCAAAAGTGTTTCAGTTTAAGAGTACTTAACTTTCAAAACATTCATAAGCTCTCCATGTATTTATTTATTTTGAATTAGTGCTCTCCATGTATTTATTTATTTTGAATTAGTGTGTGTACACATATATATATATCTGCAAAAGTGTTTCAGTTTAAGAGTACTTAACTTTCAAAACATTCATAAATTACTTTTGAATATAAAGTAAGTATATTCGTAAAGAACAAAAATTATACTATTATGTAGAATTTGCATCAAGTCCAATGCTCTTGATGTTGTAGTCCTTGATGTTGTAGTCCTTGTATTGGACTACCAATATAAGGACCTTGTTACCCACCTTGTTACCCACCAAAAGTGGGAGTAGTGTATCCTATGATACACTTTTACCAAATTCAACTTCAACATCAAATACAAGGACCTTGTTACCCACCAAAAGTGGGGCCTCAGTAGTGTGTCTTACCAAATTCAACTTCGACATCAAATACAAGGACCTTGTTACCCACCAAAAGTGACCAAATTCAACTTCAAACTGATTCATGCATTAACTAGGACCTTGTTACCCACCAAAAGTGGGTCCTCAGTAGTGTGTCTTATGATACACTTTTACCAAATTCAACTTCAAACTGATTCATGCATTAACTAACCAACATCACATGGGTGTATCAAAACATAAGCATATAAACATATGAGCACCTAAACCAAGACCATAATAAGGGAAACAATGCACAACACAACAATCGTAAACAAACAATGCACAACACAACAATCATCACAACAATCATACACATGAGACATAGGATATCTGGCACAACACAACAATCATACACATGAGACATAGGATACACTTTTACCAAATTCAACTTCAAACTGATTCATGCATTAACTAACCAACATCACATGGGTGTATCAAAACATAAGCATATAAACATATGAGCACCTAAACCAAGACCATAATAAGGGAAACAATGCACAACACAACAATCGTAAACAAACAATGCACAACACAACAATCATACACATGAGACATAGGATATCTGGCACAACACAACAATCATACACATGAGACATAGGATATCTGGTGGAAACCTTTTTAGGAGAAAAACCGCCCTTGTTGCTATTGCGTTGCTTTGAATTTCCTATTATGGTAAGCAAGTATTTTCTTTTACATAGATTGTCAGCTACCACCAGCTAGCAGACTCTCCTATTATGGTAAGCAAGTATTTTCTTTTACATAGATTGTCAGCTACCACCAGCTAGCAGACTCGACCTCGAATAATAGTTATCTTTCCTCCATGGTCTAGGATACTTGATCCCAAAAATACAATTAGTTGGTGACCACTAACTATTCTAGCTCCTACTGGGCAGAAGTGACGACTTCTACGACATTGTTACTAACTTCTGTTACTAACTTCCACTATACTAACTTCTGTTACTAACTTCCAATTTAACAACACCCACTTTTGAGAGGCCAAAGCTCCACAAATCTATACAGAGATCGATTTCATTCATTTTCAAACTGGATCACGAAGACATTTTCCCAAAAAGACTCTACTCTTCTATCAAACCCCAACAACAAGGCATTCTTTGCAAATCATAATCAAACCAACACAAACAATATCCTGTCTAATCTAGCAAATAGTGGCTACAATACATACATCAAATCTCCAATAAAATAATCATCCAGCAACATAGACACAACGCATACTTAGCCATAAAACAATATGGAATTTTTCCATATGCACTTGCAACCCTACAAAACAAATGTCAGATCTGCTTACTCCATTGTCATGCCCACTCATAAACTAATCTCACTAATATGGCTGAATCATAGAATCATACTTGCTCTCTGCAGCCTTCTTACACTATTTATCACTCCAACCAACCATTTCTCAGATCCAAAATGAAATATATATAACGTGTTGGGCGAATTCCACTTTTGTACTAAGTTCATGGGTGCACAAATTTGACTAAATCCATCCATAATCAACACTACTTGGGCATTGAAGAGATTCACACCCAATGGAGGACTTATTCAACCACTTTCGACCTTATCTAATAAATTTGAAAGCTTTTTGGAATTACCATGTCAAACTTTTCCTAATTTGTGTGAGTAATGCAGCGGAATTATTGTGTAGAGCCACGACCACAGGGAATGAAATACAAGATCTCTTCTACAGCCACACGCATGTAACGAACAATTCTCAGTTGAATGCCTATAACCATACAGAGGACACTCCCTCCCAGTGGTTGTGGAAAATCATAAGAGAAAACCATAGACCTTCAACTTAGTACTACCTCCTATCTTCTTGCACTCTTTCATCAACACCTGTACACACATCCAAACCTCTACCTAGTTGTGTGACACTTCAACACGTAGTTGTGTGACACTTCAACACGTGGGATAAAATCACAACCAAGTGCCACCACCAAGTTGACCTAGAAGCCAACAAGCCAAGGGTTGACATGAGTGGCACAAACCATCTACTCTTCTCAAACACCTGCACAACCCACAACACCTATGCACAACTATGTACCATATCAATAACATCATCATGAGGTGAACCGTGAGGCCAAACACCTCTCCAACAAGTCATGACATGAATACCTAGTTTTCCAACCTCAACAACATGGGTCACAAACATTTCACATGTAGATCCTTTTCCAACTCTTCTCTACAAAAAATTAGTGTCTAGTAGATCTCCATATAAACCATGCAAGTTACCACATAAATCTATCATTTAGACAACCATAAGGCATCAAAAGGTTGACATCAATTCATCATAAGATCTACCATATAAACCAACCTTTTGACATCAATTCATCATAAGATCTACCATATAAACCATGCAAGTTACCACATAAAATCTATCATTTAGACAACCATAAGGCATCAAAAGGTTGACATCAATTCATCATAAGATCTACCATATAAACCAACCTTTTGACATCAATTCATCATAAGATCTACCATATAAACCATGCAAGTTACCACATAAAATCTATCATTTAGACAACCATAAGGCAGCAAAAACCATGCAAGTTACCACATAAAATCTATCATTTAGACAACCATAAGGCATCAAAAGGTTGACATCAATTCATCATAAGAAGATCTACCGTCATCTAGATCATCATAACTCATGCATAACCAACCATCCGAACTCATGTTACAAGGCTGACATCAATGCCAACACAAATCAATTGCAACCACAAAAACAATGAAAACACAAGCTAGCTGCAATTATCAAAACCATAACAACCCCCCTTGATTTGTAACCACAAAAACAATGAAAACACAAAAACAATGAAAACACAAGCTAGCTGCAATTATCAAAACCATGACAACCCCCCTTTGGCATTGATTGAAACCACACACAATCTCTAGAGAAATGTTTTCTTCCGTCACTCCCCTTTTTCCATCATTGTAAAAGGGTCAACTCCATCTAATAAAGCAGTAAGAACTATGTAACACAAGCCTAAGCACTGTAGCATCTAATCGTTACATTGTTGAATAGGAATTTACATCAACAAGTATTCATGTCTCTCTCATTAGTCGCATATCAAGCCAAACAAAAAATAGTCTCCTCATACTAGCATGTGAAACCGATCAATCTCTAGCATCAACAACAATATGCAAATGAGACAACCACACATGGCATCAATGAGCAACATCATAATGTAAAACAATATGCGGCATCTATGTGTAGCGTCAGTCACAATCTGCAACAAATCCATAATAGGCACCAACCCATACCCTCCAAAGTAGAAAACTCATGGAAGTAGCTCAATATACTTGACAAACACTTCTACAGGAGCCACCAACCATATCTGAATGCATATCTCCAATCAACAATATTTATGGATATCATTAACCTCTATGCTCATATAATGAGTTCAAAAACCCCAAAATTCAAAGCATAACATGAGGCACGTCATGAACACCTCCAAGCGAACCATGGTGCCAACAATGAACACCTCCAAGCGAACCATGATGCCAACAATGGATGGCTGAAGTAAATAAGAGAAAATAAGATGTACCCCCTGAGCACATGCCATCTCCAAGTTGTAGTGAACCACTTCCACTGCAATCATTACTTCCATGCCATAATACAGAAGCATAATGTGCACCAATACTCCATATTACCATGACTAATTGACATATACCACTGAAAATACATGACTGTAGCACCAACTCAATCATTACTTCCATGCCATAATACAGAAGCATAATGTGCACCAATACTCCATATTACCATGACTAATTGACATATACCACTGAAAATACATGACTGTAGCATCAACTCAAGACCTCTTACATGAATATCATATGACCTCATGATTTTTTTTTCCAATCCACTAGAAGACCCAATGATAAGGACAATACAAGTACATGGCTTTATGAGTATTTTACATTATTTTATCAATGAAATACATGACTGCTATAACATCTCCTATGGACCAATGAGCCGAAAAAAAAGATAAAATGATATGGTTGTAGCAACATCATTATCCCATACATATGAATGCAAGAAAACTTCTTGAGACTCCTCCAATCATATGCCTATAACTATGAAGACTCATACCCATAATGATTGAACTCTCAACCAACATTATATGATGATATAGTAAAAGTAAAAAGTACATGGATGTAATGATGAGTATACAATAGCCCACAAATGGCTAGTTCATGTGTCAAGTTATGCTCATGCCACAATATCTTCAATCTCATACCAGGGCAGTTGAAAAATAATCAATGAACGTTGTTGAAAACAATCATCCAAAAAAAATGCATGTACGTAGGTCACTTCAGCCATAATATCAAAGATAACATGTAGAAACATATGTCTAAATATATCACCATCCTCTACACATGGCTGAAACAATTATCTTCTTCTATGCATGGTTGGAACATGTGCTTTTCAACTAATTCTTAGTGAGAACCAAGAATACATATATGGCTGAAATGTGTACTCTTTTACTCATGGAAACATATAAGTAACTGCTACAAATAAATGAGTGAAAGAAATGAAGAAAATGTCGAAGAAAATGTCAAATAACGCATGCAAATCAAATACCCTACATAACTCCCCCTCAGCTCAATATACCTCCAATAGGCAAGCTAATCCTGCAGACCTGAATGTGCATGAGGCTCATGAACTCATCTATATGTTGCTGATACAACTCGTACATATCTATGCTTCCATATCATCCCTATGAGCTTATCCACCTCTCATGAACTTCTGTAGTCCTCTATAAATATGCATCAGATAACCATGGACTGCAGTCCTCTATAAATATGCATCAGATAACCATGCACTGCAGAGGGGGTTGATCTTGCTACTTCACGTGATGTTTGTCCTTCATTTTCCACATTGTCTTGGGTTACTTATTTTCATTATTCTCTAGTTTTCTATTGGCAACTCTTTGATTCTGTCGTTCTTTTTAGATTTTCCATCAAAAAATAGGCAGCATGCAGCCTCTCACCATATGCCAAAGTTGTGACATTAATAACACTCCACATGGTCAATATATGAAGAAAGAGGAATAAATATCTTGCTGCTCTTGCTATATCTATAACTTGTATGTAATGTGCCTCTCCTCCATTTGTCTAGATCTACGGTCGATTTCCTTGTGACGATACTAGTTGCGTGAGTAAGAATAACCATAGAAAGCACAAGTATACCTGATGGTGGATTTCCTTGGTTTCATAATACTAAAATATTTGATGACTAGATCTATGCACTTTTCTTTTGTAGTTGGCTGCAACATGTCCAAATTTGTGAAAGTTGTAACACTCTCTTTCTGAATCAAAGGAGCAAAGGGACTTTGATTCCAACATGTCCAAACTTGTGAAAGTTGTAACACTCTACCTTCTGAATCAAAGGAGCAAAGGGACTTTGATTCCTTTGGAATTTGATAGTTCTGTTAGATGAGTTATTATTCTTTGTCGTTATTGGATCTTCTGCTTATTTCCTTTATTGTTACTCTTGATTATACTATTGTTCATTACAAGTCCTTTTGGTTCTACTTTGTTGTTTTTTCCTCCATGCGAACTGGATTCACCTTTTTCAAATCCAAGACTAGATCTATCCAATGGCGATATTTGAGATATATTTGGATCTCAAGCAAATTGTCCAAGGCTACAGTGCTCTTCTCCATTTTTATTACTTCCTCAAGGATAAGGCTACAGTGCTCTTCTCCATTTTTATTACTTCCTCAAGGATATGACTTCAAGTTCTAACTTCTTACACTGATCTTCCTTTTCTTTTTACTGTTTTTTCATCCCTTCTTCAAGTCTTTCTGATTCTACCAACTAATTCCTCAAGGTGATAATCTCCTCCTTCTGTTTGGCCTCCTTATCATCACATATATACAATCAATTTGCCTGATATTTTCATGAAATTGTTAGTCTACTAATCTCAACAAATAATTCCTTATCAACTTCCATGGCAGAGTCATACTCAACTCTAAGAAGCTTAATATTATCCTCATCTTCACTA
Source organism: Pinus tabuliformis (assembly GCA_031772625.1). Classification (NCBI taxonomy): domain Eukaryota; kingdom Viridiplantae; phylum Streptophyta; class Pinopsida; order Pinales; family Pinaceae; genus Pinus; species Pinus tabuliformis. The sequence goes on from CM062820.1 coordinate 583,030,999, forward strand.
GGAAGCTTAATATTATCCTCATCTTCACTAGGAAATTCAACATGACTAGAATTTGAACCATCCAACATATAACTCAAAAGTAAATCATTAGTATCTATACCTTTGGATTCATGTTGTTGCAATACCTTTGGTTAGTGAAATTCAACATGACTAGAATTTGAACCATCCAACATATAACTCAAAAGTAAATCATTAGTATCTATACCTTTGGATTCATGTTGTTGCAATACCTTTGGTTTTTGATTTTCTAATTTCTTGACGTTACTGGTTGGACCATTTGCACTAGGAGGATGAGACTCTTGTGGCTGAGTTTTTTACTTTTGAGAACCCTTCTTCTATTTCTTCTTCTTCTTCTCTCTATTTTTGTTGCTACCATCTCCAGACATGATCTATAGTATGTCCCACATCTCTTGCTACCATCTCCAGACATGATCTATAGTATGTCCCACATCTCTTGCTACCATCTCCAAACATGATCTATAGTATGTCCCTCCCACATCTCTCTAGCAAATTTAAAATCTGCTAACTTCTTCAAATATGAATCATGGAGATTTTCATTAATATTTCCTCATCTTCACTAGGAAATTCAACATGACTAGAATTTGAACCATCCAACATATAACTCAAAAGTAAATCATTAGTATCTATACCTTTGGATTTATGTTGTTCCAATACCTTTGGTTCTTGATTTTCTAAGGATGAGACTCTTGTGGCTGAGTTTCTTACTTTTGAGAACCCTTCTTCTATTTCTTCTTCTTCTTCTCTCTATTTTTGTTTCTACCATCTCCAAACATGATCTATAGTATGTCCCACATCTCAAAAGCAAATTCAAAATCTGCTAACTTCTTCAAATATGAATCATGGAGATTTTCATCAATTATGCATATAGCTTGAGCATCTTGCTGAAAAATTTAGGTGCACATGGATCCTTGCCACATCCTTCACATACCAATTTTCAATTGTCATATCTACAAGAAAATAATTGAGATTTAACATTCTCATGCCATAACTTGAATTTTGTAGAAGTGAGGAAAAAAACTCCTAAAAAATTCATTCTGAAAAATTTGCAATTTTTTCACAAAACTTGCCTGGATCTACTCTCCAACAATCAAGCTACAATCAAGAGCCCCGCTTTGATGCCAATTTTTATAAACTTTGAGAAATATTGAGACGGGGTGGGATGAATCAATAATCTATCTTATGAAATACTTTTACCAATTTTAACTTCAATTGATTCATGCATTAACTAATCAGCATCACATTAGTATATCAACACAGAATCATATAAACATGTGAGCATCTAAACCAAGACAATCATAAGAGAAACAATGAGAAACAAAACAATCATACACATGACACATGAGATATCTGGTGGAAACTCTTTCGAGAGAAAAACCACCCGTGTTGTTGTTGCGTTGCTCTAAATATTCTGTTATGTCAAGTAAGTATTGTCTTTTTATATAGATTGTTGGCTACCACCAACTAGGAGACTCGACCTCAAACAATAGTTCGCCTACTACCATATGCTAGGAGACTCGATCCAAAAATTATAGTGAGTTGGCGACCACCCACTATTATAGCTCCTACTGGGGAGAAGTGACCACTTGCGCAACATTATTATTAGCAGGACCACTTGCGCAACATTATTATTAGCTCCTACTAGCATGAAATCACTACTCCAACTTAGCAAGCACCCACTTTCTTAGCAAGCACCCACTTTCGAGAGGTCACGGCTCCAAAACTCTATGTGGACCTCGATTTCATTCCTTTTCAAACTAGATCACGAAAAAAATATCTCAAAACTAGATCACGAAAAAAATATCTCAACAAGACTCATCTTTGCTATCAAACCCTAGCTGTAAGATAGTATTATCTGCGAATCATGATCAAAACACCACAAAAAATATGCTCTCACCACAAAAAAATATGCTCTCTACTCTATTATGAAGTAGTGGTTGGAATACATACATCAAATCTCCAATAACATAATCATCCAATAACATCTTATCTGCGAATCATGATCAAAACACCACAAAAAAATATGCTCTCTACTCTATTATGAAGTAGTGGTTGGAATACATACATCAAATCTCCAATAACATAATCATCCAATAACATAGACATAGCTCACACTCGGACATAACAAAAACACATTAAACCCTCAATAAGCTATAGCCATAAAACAATATGGCATTTTCTCATGTGCACAAGCAACCTTGCAAAATAAATGTTAAATAATACAAATTATACACTCCTCAATCCATGCTCTACAATCAAACTTTGAAGCAACACGTTATGCCTTTGATTTGTCACTACCACGAATGTTATCTGCAAATTGATGATATTTTCTTCTTCCTGCTACAGGACTTCGATCTGCTAACTCCATTTCCATTTTCACTCATAAATTGATCTTACCAATATTTTGAAGTATACTTCCTCTCTGCAACCGTCTTACACGCTCTATCACTCCAACCAACCATTTCTTAGATCCAAAATGAAATATAGCACAAGCTCTATCACTCCAACCAACCATTTCTTAGATCCAAAATGAAATATATATAATGTGCTAGACAAATTCCACATTAAAATGTGCACAAATTTGATGAAATCCATCCATGACCATCAGTACTTATGCATTAAAGGAATTCAAAGCCAATGGAGGACTTATTCAACCATTTTCGACCTTATCCAATTAATTTTGAAGCTTCAGGGAATTAGCATGTCAAATTTCTCTTAATGTATGAAAGGAATGAGGATAAATTCTCGTGTAGAGCCAAAACTGCAGGGACTGAACTAGCAGATCTTGGTTGAAACCACATGAAACTTAAAATTCTTAGCTAGAAGCCTATAGCTGCATCGAGGACATCCTCTCTCATCGGTTGTGGCAGACCATAGGAGAAAACAATAGACCTTCAACTCAGAATTGCCTCCAGTGTCTTGCATTCCTGCATAAATGCCTGTACACACCTCCAAACCTCTTCCAAGCTCAGTGACACTTCAACAAGTGGGCTAGCATAAAAAACAAGTTCCATGACCAAGTTGACCTAGAAGCCAACAAGTCGAGTTGAAATGAATGCTAAAAGCCATCTACTCTCCTCATACACCTGCACAACCTGCAACACCTCTGCACAACTCTGTATCATATTAATAACATCATCATGAGGCCAAACACCTCTGCAACAAGTCATGACATGAAGACCTAGTTTGCAAACCTCATCAACATGGATCACAAACATCTCTAGCACTTGTAGATCCTTTTTCAACTCTTCTCAGCAACAAACCAATGTTTAGTAAACCTACATAGAAACCATGAGAACTACCACATCAAATCCATCATCTATACAATCATAAGGCATCACAAGGTTGACATCAATGCAAGGTTGACATCAATGCATCATAAAAGCTACCATTATATATTTTATGATAATCCATGCATAACCAACCATATACAACACATGCTACAAGGTTGATATCAACACCAACACAAATCAACTGCAACTATGAAAACAATGCCAACACAAGCTAACTGCAACTATGAAAATCATAATTCCAACAAACTCTCTCAGTCAATCATAAAATAGAAGGTTTACGCATTATATGTGTCCTGGGAGGGGATATTCTGGAAGAACTTATATTTTATTACAAATCTCACCTCTCCATCTCTAAAATTACCTCTCCATCTCTATCTTTATTTAAGATGAAAATGCATGCATATCAGCATATGTTTCTGAGAAAACCCTTCTCAGCCTTTCTGAGCCAGAAAACCCTACCCTGTACCATGGTCCATGTAGATTTTTCTCCCCCTTAAAACATGTATAAAGTTTCTATGGAACTCTAGGTTATAGCTCCCATGAGGCCTACAATAACCAAGCACACTCACGTGCAACAATAGGCAAAGAAAAATAGGTGAAAAATAACATTTTAACCCGAGCCTTTGGTGAAAATGTCCTGGTAACTTGCCGTGCCCCTCTAACTCTACCTGCCATTATTCCTGGTGCATCCAAGAGCCAAGGCCCAAGAGAAAAATGGCATGGAGGGAAATTAAAAACAATTGATAGCGGCCCAATGATACAATACCATACAGGGCATGGTGTTTAGGCTAATTATATTTTTAGGTTAAAGTGGGTTTTATGGAAAGAGAGATCAACCTTGGTCCTTCTAATATCATATTGGTCCCTCTCTTATCAGATAAGAGGTAAATATTAAGCACCATGCACTAACCCAATTATTGGCTCAGTTTTTTTTCATGTTTTTGGTTGGATATGAATAAAAATAAGATTCAATGGATAAGATGAAAAGGAACTAAGCCAATGATAAAAATAATATTCAATGAAAAAGATGAAAAGACACAAGTCAATTATTGCCTTAGTGCGTGGTGCTTGATATTTGCTAGAGAGGAGATTTGGCCTTTGTGAGGCACATCGAAGGCTTTTTAGAATCTACAATCAAGATAAGAAAATAAGCTTGGTCAGTTATAATCACTTGTAAAATTGATTGTCGTTGTAACATTTTGTAAGTAAATGTGACTGATAGCTCTACCTCTAGCTTGATTGGTCTTAGACTCTAAGTGAGCCATCCTTATGTTGGATTACTTATTCTACCTCTAGCTTGATTGGTCTTAGACTCTAAGTGAGCCATCCTTATGTTGGATTACTTATTCTGAAATATTTGATTACTTATTCTGAAATATTTTGGAATTATATATATATATATATATATATATATATATATATATATATATACCTCCAATTCTAGAATATTAAATCAATTTTTAACACTCTAATTTCATCACCAAAATTAAGTATGTTTTGGTTGCCTCTTCCTTGACTGGTCTTGACTTTCCACCTCGCAGAGTTGCATATGCTAACTTTTTTCCAGAAAAAATGTCTAAGATCCCACCACAATTATTGTTGTTGATACTATTCCTCGACATCCCTTGGTTGTGCAGGTTATCCGTAAATCTGGCAGCCTTAACCTATTCCACCATATATTGTTGTTGATACTATTCCTCGACATCCCTTGGTTGTGCAGGTTATCCGTAAATCTGGCAGCCTTAACCTATTCCACCATTTGGTATATGGTAGACATGTTTTTTCACGGTACAAAATGAAAGAGATGATAAGCTAGCGACAAAAAAAAATATACTAATTACATTTGTCATATATCCATTGTGACTCCTAACTCTAGATCTATGATCTTTCGTTGAAGGATTAATCCTTCCTTTTACAAAATTTCTCCTTTCCATAAAGACAAAAAGGTCTAAAACAAAATTCATTATATGTAGGATCCTTTTGTGTTCACACTGTAATCTATACCAATAGATATGCCCCTTGCATTCATGATTTTAAAATGGGGAATTTGGTGAAGAATTGGATTTTTGGTTAATTTTTTTGCATGGCGTTAGACCTCTTGGGTGGGAAGGTTCATTGATCTAGCCTTTCTGGTACCGACAAAATTTGAAATTTTGTTTGTATTAGATTCGTATCAATTTTATGACAACCAAATAAAGAGATGAATTGGTATAGACATGTCATAATTGAAAGAAGCCTGATAAGTCCCTATTGTTGATCACTATTGTGTAATGATCACGATGATAAGGAGGTGGGGAAGATCGACCATGTTTGAAACATGGTCTACACATTACCTCATAAATATTCTTCAGTGGGTGTGTTTCTGTCATTAAACATCAATTTATGTCATTAAACATCAATTTATCTACATCGCAAGACTTGGATTCTTCACCATTTAATAACAATATCAACAATTAAGAATTTGATTCTTCACCATTTAAAAACAATATCAAGAATCAAGAATTGGATTCTTCTTTTCCATGTAACAACATCAAGAATTCGTGATCCCAACGCTCATCACCCTCATCATCTTTTTCTTTTGATGTTGCTTAACATTCCTTCAAATTAATACTCCTGCAAAAGTGTAAGTACGCTAAATCTAACTCAATTGCAAATGTCGAAAATATTCTAGAATATGATGGACAAGAGAAAAGTCAATTCTTTGACCTTTCTCATATATGTCATAGTTTGAAATATTCCAGGAATCTACAATTTAGATAAGGATGGCTAACATTATCTAAATTGTAGGTTCCTAAAATATTCCAAAATATGAAGGATATGAGTGGAGGCCAAACAATTGATTTTTCTCTTGTCCTTAGTTTATAAAATATTTCAAGAATCTACAATCAAGTTAACTTCAACACCTATGAATTTATCTTGATTGTAGATTCTTGCAATATCCCGTAATCTAACATATAAGAGCAAGGTCAAAAAATTGACATTGTTTTTGTTTGTCATATTCTAGAATATTCTTGGAATATGAAATTCAGTTAAGTTTAGCGTTGTCCTCCACTCTTATTTTGATTGCATATATTCCTGGAATATTCCAAAATCCAATATATAGGAGCAAGGTCAAACAATTAAATTTTCTCATGTCCATCAAATTCCAAAATATTCTTGGAGTTAACTCGATTGCAGGTTCCAAGAATATTTTGGAATCTGTCAAATAGAAGAAAAGGTCATGAACTTAACTTGATTGCATATTTTGAGAATATTCTAGAATATGATGGACAAGAGCAACGTCAATTGTGTGTCATCACTCGTATCTATCATATTTTGTAATATTCCATGAATATGAAATCAATATAAGGATGGAGGAAGATAAGTAGAACAACATACAATGTCATACCTCCTACTTGACCAACATGGTCACACTCAATCTTATAACTATTGTTATGCATCATAAAATGCAATCATATAAGGACAATTGAATATTACTATTGAAATCCTGTCCTTTGGAAAATGTTCCATTATTATGCTAACATTCTATGCAAGTGAAAAAATAATTGGTTCATTGCTTAGAACTTATTGTTTTCCTATTGTCAAGTAGGTCACCTCACGATGCAACTCATTTTTACTTTCTCTGGACTTGTCCATTAAACACCATATTATTCCCATCCAACAAATAACATGGAATGATAATGAGTTGGTCTACCCATTAAATACCACCTTATTCCCATCCAACAGATAACATGGAAAGGAAATGAGCCAATCATAAACTCACTGAATGGGGCTTATTGCTTATGCTTGAGGGTATGGCCACATAAAATGTTTACATAATAAGATGAAAGTGCACATATAATATAGATAAGATGGTCAATCATCCTTATCTCGGTTGTAGATTCCTAGAATTCCAAATCTGATGGATAGGAGAGAGGTCAAACAATTGACTTTCGTCAAATTCGAAAATATTCCTAGACTTTGCAATCAAGTTAACTTCAGTGCCTACGGTCATCTTTATCTCGATTATAGATTCTTGGAATATCCCAAAATATAGCAGATATGAGAAAAGGTCAAACAATTTCCTTTCCTCCTATCTGTCTAATTCTAGAATATTCTTGGAATTCTCAATTGAGATAAGTTCATCATTGGGTGATAAAATTAACTCAATTGTAGATTTTGAGAATATTATGGAAACTAACGAACAAAAGAAAAGGTGATGAAATTAACTCAATTGCATATTTTGGGAATATTTTGGAATATGACGTACAAGACCAAATCAATTGTTTTACCTTGCTCATATTCATCATATTTTGGAATATTTTAGGAAGAAGAAAAGTGGAACGACATATAATCTCATACCTTCTACATAAGCTTATAATTATTATCATGTGTGATGCAATGCGTTCATATAAGTACGATGGAAGATTGTTGTTGAAATTTTGTCCTTTGGAAAATATTCCATTATTATGCCAACAATCTATGGAAGTGAACAAATAATTGGCTCACTATCTAGTGCTTATTATTTTCCTACTATCAAGTAGCTTAGCTCACAATGATATTCATATTTACTTTCTTTGGCCTTGTCCATTAAATACCATATTATTTCCATCTGATGGATAACCAGGAATTATAATGAGTCAGTTTGTTCGTTGAATACCACTTTATTCCCATTGAATAAATAAGATGCAAAGGCAATGAGCCAATCATAAGATCATCCCCCCTTTAAGGGTATGGCTGCATAAAATGTTAGCATAATAAGTTGGAACTAAACAAATAAGATGGATAAGATGATTGACAATCATCAGTTTGATTGTAAATTCCTAGAATATTCCAAAATCTGATAGATAGGAGTGAGGTCAAATAATTGACTTTTCTCTAGTCCATTAGATTCTAGAATATTCCTAGAATCTGCAATCGAGTTAAATTCAATACCTATGGCCATCCCTACCTCAATTGTATATAATTTCCTAGAATATCCCATAATCTAATGGATAGGAGAAATGTTATACAATTGACTTTGCTCATGTTCGTTAGATTCTAGATTATTCTTAGAATCTGCAAGTTCAATATCTTCCTCCATCCTTATCTCGATTACATATTCCTAATTTTAATGGATAGGAGCAAGGTCAAATAATTAGCTTTTTGATGTCCATTAGATACCATAATATTCCCAGAATCTATAATTGAGTTAAGTTCATCATCGGGTGATGAAAATAACTCAATTCTGAGAATATTCTAGAGTCTAACGGAAAGAATAAAATGTGATGAATTTAACTCGATTTCATATTTTTAGAATAATATAGAGTCTAACAAGTAAGAGAAAATCCAATTGTTTGACCTTGATCCTATCTGTCATGTTTTGGAATATTCCAGGAATATGTAATTGAGATAAAGATGGAGGAAGAGAAGTGGAACAACATACATTCTCATACTTCGTAATGGACTAGCATGGTCACACTAAATATTATAATTATTGTTATGGGTCATGTGATGCAATTATATACGGACGATGGAAGATTTCTTATGAAAGTCTATCTTTTGGAGAATGTTGCATTATTATGACAACATTATATGCAGTGATACCCTCAAGGGTAAATAATAAGCACCATTCAGTGACCTTATGATTGGATCAATTTCCTCTTCATCTTATCATTTGGATGGGAATAAAGTGGTATTCAATGGATAGAACAACTCATTATCATTCCATATTATCTGTTGGATGGGAAAAAATGGTATATAATGGAAAAGGTTGTAGAAAGTAAAGATGAGTTGCATTGTGAGGCAACCTACTTGACAGTAGGAAAATAATAAGCACTAATTACTGAGCCAATTATTTTTTCACTTCCATCTTATCGATTGGATGGGAATAATATGATATTTAATGGACAAGATGGAAAGGTAGTGTGTGAGTGAGTGAATGATTGGTTCACTTTCTAGTGTTTATTGTTTTCCTACTTTCATGATGCAACTTATCTTTAATTTCTTCAGTAAACTCATTAACCCTCCAAATACCAATATGACTACTACTAGTGAGATAGATTCCTATATTTCTTCCTCCTAAATAAATATCTTAAGCAACAAAAATAAACATGAGGATGATCTATCCTCTATTTCAGGAAATTGTAATTTAGGGTTAAATAAAATATTTTAAATAATAAGCCATATTTTGGTTACAATGATAGAAATTCTTACATATTTATGTCACTTTATATGGCTTGGGTATATATACCTCATATTAAATATTGAAACTGTTGCTTTGAGGGGTCTATGGTCCTACAAATAAAAGTGGTCTATGATCTATTTCAAGTAATTGTAATTTAGGGTTGAATAAGATAGATTAAAGAAGAAGCTATGCATTCATTATAATGATAGAGATTATTGTGTATACTTGTCACTCTATATGGGTAGGGTATGTACAAATTATACTAAGTAGTCAAATAGTTGCATCGAGGGGTCTCTTATCCCACAAATATGCGGTCGAATACATTTAAAGTTTTCATTTTAACACAATCTACTTGTCATTTTATATGGGTAGGTATGTATACCTCATACTAAGTAGTCAAAGTTTTGTATTGAGGGGTCTCTTGTTGCACAAATAAGGGGTTACATATGTTTAAAGTTTTCAATTTAAGAGAATTCAATGAGATATCACATGCACATAATTTTCTTTCATTGATATCTATATTTTGTCATATATAATTAAAATAAAATTTGTGACTACTAATTTTAGGGGTTTATCTTCATTTAATTTTATTATTATAGCTCGAATGCTAAACAATGTAATATAAATAAAGAAAAATGTCAAATTCTAATTTAAGTTGAAAAGAGCTATAAATCAATACTACCTCATCAACAAGTGATAAATTCATCACTCGAGGTAGTATGCAGTCGTATGCATGTGACTAAGGATAGATGCTATTAAAAGGCACATGACCACTATAGAAGTAGCTTCAACAATGACAAAAATGAACACTCACTTTTTTGCTAATACTTTCTAGGTTGAATATGTATTTTAGGCTTGTAATATCTAAAATTTATTTTGATTGAATGTGTATTTTAGGCTTGTAAGATCTAAAATTTATTTTGATGAACTAGGAGCTCATTTTCCTTAGATATAAAGAAACAAGTTAATTTCTCAATACCTGTAGGCATATAGAAGGAGTGGAAGTTTGTCTTTCCATGCACCACCAATAGTTCATTTCATTTGAATTATGATGAATGAGTTGGCATAGTCATAGATAGTAACCTCTCAGGAGTTTCCTTTCTATCTACGGATAAATTATGTTATAGTAGATTTTTTTACCTTTAAAAAAAGAGCGAACTAAAATTTCATAGAAAACAACAATAATGTAAGTTCTTATTTTCTTTTAAGATAAGCTTTGACTAATTTAGTCTGTGCTTAAATCACAAATAGGTGAATTGAATAACATATTAAAACTAGTTATCGCTATCAGTATGGGGAGTGGGTTTATTAGTATATGGGTATCCTTCATGGTAAAAAGTAGAGTCAACATGTGCATTAGTTAATGTTGTATATGTATGATTTCCTTACTACTTGGTCATCTTTTCAGGAGCATTGTTAGTCAAAATTGTTCCATAGTTGGAGTGTATTTACATCTATACAATCCACATAACTTTGATTAATTAAATGTCCATTGTTTTACAGCTCTATGTAGTGATCCGTATCTCACAAGAATAAAATTGCATACCATTCTCTTCTCATTTAGTGAATTTATCATCTCACATATTAATATACCATGCTCATACAAACTATCATTGCATAGTTTTTATTCCTATGATGTAGAAATTATTTCTCTAATGTTGATTGATCGCGATTCTATGGATGACACAAATTAAATTTCCCTCTAATAAAAGAACTTTGACGAGACAAATGAAATTTCCCTCTAATAGTGGAACTTTGACCCATGTTACTTGGGGGGAAATAACCGCATGTTTGGATTATCATATGGTCATAGTGTTGGCTAATTCATTTATCTATCCAACATGGAAGGAAGTTGCGATTGGTGATCATGAGCCTCACTATCTCATACAATGTATAAATAAGTCAAAATAATGAATATCCATTATTTACTTATCATACTTGGATTCAAACAAAATCCTACCTTTTTAATTTGTGCCATTGCCTTTACACTAGGATAAAAGTAAATTGGGAAATGCCATGTATTAACTTATAGTTTTATGTTTACATGTTAGTGTCTTACTTTTGTGTCATTTTACATTAGGATAAAAGTAACTTATAGTTTTAAGTTTACATGTTAGTGTCTTACTTTTGTGCCATTTTACTTTACATTAGGATAAGAGTAAATAGGGAAAGAGCCTTATGTTACATGTTATCCTCTTATTGTAATTTTATCTAATAATGGTATCCCTTTAGTTACTTTCCTTAGACTTTCACATACACAAAAGATGTAAAGCCAAAAGAATATGTTCTAAGATAACATAAATAAATTTTACTATATACAATTTAAAAATAAGTAGTAGTTTTGGGACTTCCATGCCATATGACATTTTAGACAAGTAGATTTTCTCTTCTCAATATTTTCATAATCATCAATAACTTAATTGTTACATTATTAATTTTTAAGTTACATGAGGCGGGAGATAGAATCTTCCTACATTAAAAAAAAATTATTCATTTTTCACAATTATGCTTAGATATACCATTGCTTTTTAAACTACCTTTATTCCAATGGTTAACTTGTTAAAACAAATAAAAAATCATATTCATTTTTCACAATTAGGCTTAGATATACCATTGCTTTTTAAACTACCTTTATTCCAATGGTTAACTTGTTAAAACAAATAAAAAATCATTGGTAACCCAATGAGCCTCTACTCAATCATTTTTATTATATTTAATTATTTTACAAACACTAAAACACATTATTACCCACCACCAGTGGGTGACCCCCATGTGAGAAATTTACTCCTATATTTGTCATCAATTAGCAGCGAGCAACCCCTTGGAACCGCCATATATCTTTGATGTGCAACATTCCGCATCACCTAAGCCAAAAATTGCGTCCCCTTGCTCATATGTCATGATCATATGTTCGAAGGTGGGTCATCCAACCCTTAAGGTATGATTTTCATTATGTAATTGGGTGTTTATGCTTGTTTTTCTTTGGCACACTTGGGTATGGATTATTAGGAAACTTGGAAGAAGGAAGGGCCTTGATCTTACTCTTGTTACCTTACCTCAATTGAGGGATTAATCCTGAATCCTAGTCCCATGGGATCTCCTTTATTGGCTATTAGCTTTAGGAGTGGAACTACATTGGAAAACCTGATTTTGGTTGGGTTGTCCCGCTTCTTGACACCATATATCTCACTCTCCTCTGCTCATTACAAGCCCTTTTAACACTTTCCCCATTTGGGTCCACATTTGTCCATTGGGTCCAAGGTGTTAGCCTCCCCTTCCCCTTATCCACACCTTGGGTAAGACCTAGAATGATGCTCAAGAGGTTGATGCAGCTAAAAAGAAAGATAAAAGCATAATATGGCCACATACAATAGGAAATGCACCACAATGCAAAAGATGGTTGGGACAACAAAGTCTAGCACGTGGGAAAAATCCAAACATGAGCCCTACCCCCTATCATTATGGCCATCACCCTAGTTCCTAGGGCCCCTATGAGTGCCCACGAAATCATTAAGGAACCCATGAATGTCCCAACCCTTGGTGTGCAATGAACTGCTCCACTTTAAGGGGGAAATCACTGCTATATATTACACATCATGCTCTCATCCCCTAGAGCCATGAGCAGTAAAACAAATACAAATTTTGATAAATTCTTTCGGATTAATCACATCATGAGTTGTTGGTAGATGTTTCGAACCATCTAATGTGGTTAATCCTCACGTCAAAGGTGAAAAAATCAGTTAGCCTTAATGTTTAAATAGCAAGAATGCATTTGGTTCCAGAGTTAGGCGTTAGGAAATAGCTGTTAGGCATTGGCCGTTAAAAATTAGTTGAATAAATTCATTAATATTTTGTTATGTTTTATTTTATTTTATTAATATTTTTAGTTAAAATAATATTGAATTCAAATTAGTTAGATTAATTTAATAATAATATAATAAGAATTGATTATTTGTAAATATATAGTTAAAAATTGAATTTAAATATTATTATATTAAAATGTTGGATAATATTTTAATAGGGAGGTCAAAGAGGATATATATTGCAATATAAAAGTAAAAATAATGAATTAATTAGTTATAATATATATATATATATATATATAAAGAATTTACAAAGAGAGAGCGGGGATCCAACTTCTACTTAACTTCCAACCATTGTCCGTGTTAAGATTAATAACGCACTTTTCAATTTCAATGGCTTCTCAAAGCTTCTTATGATGGAAGTGATCGACCCAGGGGATGACTCGAAAATCCTCGATGAAGCCATGGTGATTGGATTTCACTACATGTTCACCTAAAGCTAAGGAACGAGAGTGGGTGTGCTTAATATTTGTTGCATGTCCTTGGATTCTCTGGTTAATGGAGAGACCAGTTTCCCCAATGTAGTGAATCCCGCAAGAACTTGGGATGGAGTAGACCCCTTTCATGTCTTTAGGGTTTATAGGGTCTTTGACGGATCTAAGAGAATTTCTATTGGTATTAAGGGGTTTGAAGGTAGCAGAAACTTTGTTCTTTTTGAGAATATGAGAAATCTTATTGGTGGTCCCCTATATAAAGGGAAGTTGAACATTGGAGATTGTATCGTCACGAGAAGGTTTAATCCTTGATTCATTACTATCCCTTAGAAAATATTTGAGGCCCTATTACTTGCGATAGGCATTATTTTCAAAAACATTTAGAAGATGAGATTTTTCCTCTTCTAAGTGATTCTCATCAGAAATTCTTAGAGGATAGGTCGCAAGGGTGTTGAGAGCCCCGAGTTTTTTATTTTTTTTTTTTATTTTTTTTTTCTGGAAAATGATGAGAACTGGCATGAAGATATTGTTCCATGTGTGTTTTTTTGCGAAAACCCTGGCGAGAGATAGAACCATCATCCATTTTAGAGAGGAGAATATCAAGAAAAGTGAGGTATCCATCTACCTCGATTTCTATCGTGAATTTGATGGTGTCATATTGGGAATTACGATGGTTGAGAAACAAATTCAAATTTTCACAACCATGGGGCCAAATGACGCAAGTATCATCAACAAACCTCTTCCATCGCTTGGGGCAAAGTTGAGCAGAGGCAAAGCTTTGGGTCATCCAACCCTTAAGGTATGATTTTCATTACGTAATTGGGTGTTTATGCTTGTTTTTCTTTGGCACACTTGGGTATGGATGATTGGGCAACTTGGAAGAAGGAAGGGCCTTGATTTTGCTATTGTTACCTTACCTCATTTGGGGGATTAATCCTAAATCCTAGTCCCATGGGATATCCTTTATTGGCTATTAGCTTTAGGAGTGGCACTACATTGGAAACCCTGGTTTTGGTTGCGTGGTCCTACTTCTTGACACCATATATCTCACTCCCCTCTGTTCATTACAAACCCTTTTAACATTTTCCCCATTTGGGTCCACATTTGTCCTTTGGGTCCACAAGGTGTTAGCCTCCCCTTCCCCTTATCCACACCTTGGGTAAGGCCTAGAACGATGCTCAAGAGGTTGATGCATCTAAAAAGAAAGATAAAAGCATAATATGGCCACATATAATAGGAAATGTACCACAATGCAAAATATGGTTGGGACAACAAAGTCTAGCAAGTGGGAAAAAGCCAAACATGAGTCTTACCCCCTATCATTATGGCCATCACCCTGGTTCCTAGGGTCCCTATGAGTGCCCCCAAAATCATTAAGGAACCCATGAATGTCCCAACCCCTGGTGTGTAATGAACTGCCCCACTATAATGGGGAAATCACTATTGTATATTACACATCATGTTGTCATCCCTTAGAGCCTTGAGCAGTAAAACAAATACAAATTTTGGTAAAGTTTTTCGGATTAATCGCATCATGAGTTGGTCGAAGTTTCGAACCATCTAATGTGGTTCATCCTCAGGACAAAGGTGAAAACATCAGTCAGTTGGAATGTTTAAATAGCAAGGACGCATCTGGTTCTAGAGTTAGCCGTTAGGAAACTATTCAAAATTAGTTGAATAAATTTATTGTTATTTTGTTATGTTTTATTTTATTTTATTAATATTTTTAGTTAAAATAATATTGAATTCAAATTTGTTAGATTAATTTAATAATAATATAATAAGAATTAAATATTTACAAATATATAATTAAAAATTAGATTAAAATAAATAATATTCAACAATTGGATTTAAATATTATTATATTAAAATATTAGATAATATTTTAATAGGGAGGTCAAAGAGGATATATATTGCAATATAAAAGTAAAAATAAATAAATAAATAAATAATTAATTATAAGATATATATATATATATATATATATATATATATATATATATAAAGAGAGGGCGAGGATCCAACTTCTACTTAACTTCCAACAATTATCTCTATTAAGATTAATAACACACTTTTCAATTTCAATGGGTTCTCGAAGCTTCATATGATGGAATTGATGAACCCAAGTGATGACCTGAGAATCCTCGATGCAGACATGGTGATTGGATTTCATTGCATGTTCAGGTAAAGCTAAGGAACGAGAGTGGTTGTGATTAATATCTGTTGCATGCCCTTGGATTATCTGGTTAATGGAGAGACCAATTTCCCCAATGTAAGGAATCCCATAAGAACATGGGATGGCATAAACCCCTTTCATGTCTTTAGGGTTTACAGGGTCTTTGACGGATCTAAGAGAATTTCTAATGGTATTAATGGGTTTGAAGGTAGCAGAAACTTTGTTCTTTTTGAGAATATGAGAAATGTTATATGTGGTCCCTTGTATAAAGGGAAGTTGAACACTGGAGATTGTATCATCACGAGAAGGCTTAATCCTTGATTCATTACTACCCCTTAGAAAATCTTTGAGGCCCTATTGCCTGCTATAGTCGTTATTTTAAAAAAAATTTAGAAGATAAGATTTTTCCTCTTCTAATTGATTTTCATCAGAAATTCTTAGAGCATAGGTTGCAAGGGTGTTGAGAACCCCGAGTTTTTGTGCTGGAAAATGATGAGAACTGGCATGAAGATATTGTTCCATGTGTGTTTTTTGCGAAAAACTTGGCGAGAGACAAAACCATCATCCATTTTAAAGAGGAGAATATCAAGAAAAGGGAGGAATCCACTTACCTCGATTTCCATCATGAATTTGATGGCACCAGATTGGGAATTAAGATGGTTGAGAAACAAATTTAAATTTTCACAACCATGGGGCGCAAGTATCATTAACAAACCTATTCCATCGCTTGGGCCAGAGTTGAGAAGAGGTCAAAGCTTTGGTCTCAAAATCTTCCATGAATAAGTTGGAAACTATAGGGGAAAGAGGAGAACCCATCACAACCCCACAAGTTTGTTCATAGAACTCACCTTGGACGCTGAAAAAGGTAGAGGTAAGGAATTTACCAACCAATTTGGTTGTGTCATCATCAACGATACGATTAATGACATCGATGGCTTCTTGAATAGGGATATCACTATTCACTTGGATACCTCTCTTGAGAACTTCCTATCAATGGCTTCATCATTTAGATTTTTGATACCTCTCTTGAGAACTTTGGGCTTGCAAGTTGAGGACAAATTTGGATGATTTGGATAAATTTTGATGTTCGGCTATTTTCACTATCTCTCTTGGCGCTTCTTTTTGGCATTGTAATGGATGGATATGTTCTTCATTGTCTTGCAAGTGCTATTTAATGTTGTATTTCTGATTTTTATTAATTTCTAATGCATGGAATATTATCTCATGGTTATGAATGTGCCCTAATTGTTGAAATATTGTTTAAAAATTGTAACTATTGGTAAACTTTTAGTGTATTACTCATAGATGATGAATGAATGACTTTTCCTAGGGGTTTTTTTGCATATGTATCCTTGAAAATCCATTAACAATATCCATCGAAGTATAAATATCTAGAAGTCTCATGTAGTTGCTTCATTAAGGGTGGTGAATTTCCTTCTAGGTCTCCTTGAAGAGCGAGTTGTTGGATAGATGGCATTGTTTGGATAGCTAGTGGTAGCAAGTGTGTTGGCATTGATGTCAACCAGATAAGCATTGATGTTGGTGGCAGCAGGAGTGTTGGCATTGATGTTAACGAGGTCAGCATGTCCATTGGGATAGCATTGGTGTGCATGGTTTTTCAAGGTCATGAGGAATCCTATGGTTGTTGTAGTCTTAAGTAGAGAACCATCATAAGAGCAAGATGTGAAAAGAAGTTATAAAGTCTGATAGCTATGATGGTTATGGAGTTCCGTACTTTTAAGGAATTTTGTCCTTAGGATATTAGCTCGGACACTCCACGAATTGGTATTGTTACATTGTGCTTCGAAATAACTTTCCAACAGTATATGGAAGTCCACAAATGGCTTCTTGGATCAGGATTGATTTCCTGTCAAAATTGAGGTGCCCCAAAGCAAAATCGCAAAGTTAAATGTGGATTAGGGTTAAATTTGTGACCAATTTTAGCAGTTGTACAGAGTTGGTGGATCATTTTAATGGATTCGCTAAAGGAGAACCAAGAGGATGCGGCTTTACAATGTTGCAACGAGAGAATTTTCATTGGCTAGCGGTGGAGCCCATCGCACAACTCATCCCAACGGGAATACTTGGAAGAATCATAATGCACAAAAAGAGAATGGCAGGGATGACTAAGCAGCGTGTTTGTGGGGAAAATCCACAAAACGATGAACAATGAGAGTGAAGGCAGGAAGCCCCTTGGGAGAACTCATCGTGGAGGAAAATAAGGGTGTTCAAGTTATATCGTCGAGATAAAGGGGACAAGAGCCAAATGCAAGCACCTGGGCATGGTCTTATGTGTGGCTTAAAGCAAAGGAGAGCGGAGTAGAGTTAAAGGAATGGTCAGCATCCCTTCAAAAAATTAACAAAGGAATTCGCTGCAAAACACAAGGCTCTAGACCCTTTTCTCTCTCCTCAAAGCAAGCATGTGGCAACGTTTTATTAGATCTCGAGGATGTCAGAATGATGTCATCCCATAGGTTCTACTGCGGAAGGTTTCAAAATCATGCATAAAAGAGTGGAAAGGATGACATAAGCCAGGGATGATGTCAGCATGACATAGCATTACATGGAAGTGGCATGCAAATTCAACATTTTTGGGTGGCCTATTGGTCAAGGAAAATTTTAAGGGTGAAAGTTTATTTTAAATTTTAGAAACTTTGGCGAATATTAGTAGTCTCTAGTAGACAATAATTAAATTTTGATGATATTTTCTAAAAATATCTAGATTTATAATTATTTTATATCAGTCTATATAAGATCTTGGCGATTTTTAAGGTAAAATAATTTTATACTATAAAATTTGGGCGAATCTTGTTCAGAAAATATGGAAATTGGCGAATATTTTTTGAAAGAAGTATGGAAAATTAGCCCACTTGTGAATATTAGCACTAAAATTTTCCCTGCTAATGGGCCAAATTCGGGCAACATGTTTCACCACTGCAGAGGCGACATGTGGCACTAATGATGACAGCATGACGTCATACCATTGGCATGACCCCAGAAGGTTTGAAAAGTGCACAAAGAGGAGTCAATGGGCTAACTTGGCAGCGAGCTACATGGTGGCAGGTTATTGGCTCGGAGGTTTAAAGGGCAATCCCATGGGACATGTCATCCTTGAGGCTACCTCCCGATAAATTTAAAAGGACGCATTACCAAAGTAGAGAGCTTACAGAGCATCAGTACATGATGACAGACAGAGAGGTGGAACAGGGCTAATGAACAAAGGTGTTGGGTGGAACAATGTAAACTTTGAAACAGGAACTGATACGATTATCCCTTTTTTTGAGGTAGAAATTTTTTTTAAATGTTGATTCATAATATATCTTTTTTTTAGCATATTTTTGACTATTTAATTTTTTTTTTTTATGTATCAAATATGAACATTTTTTTAAAAATGTTGGTGATTTTCATGCGGATTTTGAAAACCATTCAACGTTTTTTAAAGACATTTTTGGCAGTTTAAATTTTCTTATGTCCTTAGTATGCACATTTTTTTTTAGATGTTGATTATTTAACAATTTTTAAAATTGTCTTATTTCTCTTATTGTTTTTCGTTCGAGGATGTTAGTTTTTTAAAGGGTTTTCCAAACAAGTGTTTTTTGTTTTTCTTTCCCATGTTTTTATATACTGAATTTAAACTTTTTTTTTTGCAGAATTAAAAAATATAATAACATTAAAAATATATAAAAAGAACAAAAATAAACATAAAAAGCCAAAAAAACAAAAAACATAACAAAAAATAAAAAATAAAGGAACAAAATTAACATATATCTATATATATATATATTAAAAAAGACAAATTTTTTTAAAAACTATTAAAAAAAAAGATAAATACAAATATTTCAAAACACACATAAATTAAAAATAAAAATAAAAAATTAGCCCAAAAGTAAAAACAATTTTAAATAACTAAAAAACAAAATTCAAATTAAATTAAAAACATAAAACATATAAAAAAATAACTAAAAAAATGATCTAGGTGGATATTGGTGGCCACCTGCCAGGTTCACCTGGACCCCCACCATTGTCTTTCTCAGCATTTTCAGTTTCCTTAATTGTAGCACAATTTACTATTTTTAGCAGTTTTTCGGGTCCTGAACTTCCGGAGCCGTTTTGAGGCCCTAAATGACGTTTTTTTGGGGATTCTGGGGCAACATGGGTCCATGGACCGATGTTGCCTCCCAAAGTGGTAGTACTCGGATAGATCTTTTTAACGAGCTATCGTACGCGTCAAACGGAGATCGTATGCCAAAGTTACGACCCCGGGAAATTGATGTACCAATTTACCCAAACGGGGCCCACAATTTGGCGTTTCATCTTCTAGGGTTAGGTTTCGGGATGTGAAGGGTTTTCCATTGTTTCTCAACAATAAATAGGCCTTCGAGCCTCATTGTAATACAGTTCAGAACAGTTCAGAGGCATGTAGCCATCACATCTCTTCTCAGAGATAAGCTACCATCGCCCTAGCTGGTTTATTTCCATTTCTGGTTGTAAGCATATTTCAGTATTTTCCATTAATGAAATGAAGTATTATTTCCGCTGCATCTTTGTGTATATGGTTATCTCTGTGATTTGTTGCGTTCTTGTTTAAATCCGGATCAGTGGTATCAGAGCGGTCTGCTTTTTCTCTGTTTTTCTTTGCATGTCCCCAACAAGGTCGGGATATAAGGAGTTAGGGCTTGAACTGGTTGAACCTTTGCAAGACCAGCCTCGCAAATCCCGACGGCCTCCCATGGCGGACGAGAAGAAAGACGAGGGGGCAGGAGATCCCATCAAAATCTTGCTCGAAGAAGCCCTCGAGCGACAACGGAACGCGATGATGGACAGCTTTGCCCAGATCCTTCAGCGGCTACCCAGAAGCAACGCATCGGCTTCCAGCAGCTACTCTGGAAATGCCACACCCTTTAAGGTACAAGTTAATTTTGAAATCCCCATATTCGAGGGTCAGATAGACGCAGATGCCGTAGATAAATGGTTAAATCTGCTAGAGGGTTATTTTTCTGTTCATACATTTTCGAGTCGGGAAAAGATTGTTTTTGCTCTTCTCAAAGCAGCCCCCCACGTCAAGGACTGGTGGGAAACCTACTGCGAGCAGAAGGATGAAAGTACTGGCTCACTATTTTCAGCCGCACCCACCTGGGATTCGTTCCGGGATGCCAACAAGGAGTAGTACTACCCTGTCGGAAGCTATGAGGATGAATACATAAAGTGGACCACGCTGCGGTAGGGAAGGGACCAAGACGTGCCGGAGTTCACCAATCTTTTCCATACCCTTCGCACAAAGTTGGGTATCAAGGATTCGAAGCAACATTTGATACTCAAATACCGTGGCTGCCTGCACAAGTACATCCAGGAAGAAATACAATTCCTAAACATCCCCTCGCTCGGCGCAGCATACCGATATGCCGTCAAGGTCGAGCAGAAGTTTAAACAAAAGAAGCGAGACTTTGGATCTGCGAATCCAAAGCAGGGGAAAGGTGCCCCTAAACCACAGAACAAAGGACAAAGCCAAGGCGGGACAGCCCAAGACAACCAGCCGAAGCCGCAAGCAAAGAACAGCGCCGTGAAGCCGAGAAAGGACAGTGGAAAATGGTGCGAGTTCCATAAGAGCTCCACTCACAACACAAGTGAGTGTCGGGCCAAGCAGTCACTGGTGGCTGAGCTAAAGGTTTCAGAATCAGATGCATGTTCCGACTCTGAGTCAGAACCCGATAAGGGGTATGAAAAAGGAAAGCAAATCATTGATGCGGATCCCAGCGCCACTGTTGCTACCGCAAAGATCCAGAAAAATGAACCCGAAGATCCAGAGGAGGAGGAGCGTCTCTTCCACTTCCAGATGTGGGTAAAGGGCTCCCCGATACAGTTCATTGTTGATAGCGGGAGTCAAAAGAACCTCATTTCGGCAGAGGTCGTGAAGAGGTTGGGCTTACCGACCACAGCACATCCACAACCATACACCATTGGGTGGCTTCACCAAGGACGAGATCTTCGCGTGAGCCAGCAGTGTCGCCTTCCATACAACATCAAGCCCTTCACGGATGAGGTACTGTGTGACATTTCTCCCCTTGAAGTTTGTGATGTATTACTAGGACAACCATACTTGTGGAAGCGACATGCTGTGTATGAATCAAGGCCCCGTGCTGTTATTATTACATTGGGAAATAAGTTGTTCAGGATACCAGAGGTAGCACCACCTGCCGCCATCTCTTTGATTACTGCAAAACAATGCAGTAAGATCATTTCCAAAACCAGGAAATTTGTTTTCCTGATGATACACCCTCAAGGAAAGAAGAAGACAGTGGCCGCGGCCTCCAAACGGGGTCCCTCTGCACGACAACTACAGATGGACAAGGTTGTGGAGGAGTACGAGGACATCTTCACCTCCCCGGCAGGGGTTCCTCTGCACTGTCAGGTCAAGCACTCCATCGATCTGACCCCAGGTGCGCCGCTACCCAATGGACCAATTTATCGGCGCTCCATTCTGGAGAACAATGAAATCAAGAGGCAGATTCAGGAGCTCCTGCAGAAAGGTCACATCCGTCCGAGTTCATCGCCCTGTGGGAGCCCGATCGTGTTGGTACAGAAGAAGGATGGGACGTGGAGACTCTGTATTGACTATCGGGCGTTGAACAAGATCACTGTCCGTAATAGGTACCCGATCCCGCGGATTGATGACCTCCTAGACCAACTAAAGGGGGCGAAATATTTCAGCAAGATCGATCTGAAGTCAAGATATCACCAGGTACCAATCGAACCCTCCGATGTGTGGAAGACTGCCTTCAAATCCAAGGAGGGCCTCTTCGAATGGTTGGTCATGCCTTTCGGATTGACGAATGCTCCTGCAACCTTTATGAGGCTAATGGATGACATCTTGCGGCCATTCACCAACTCCTTTGTAGTAGTATACTTGGATGACATTCTGATCTTCAGCCAGAGTTGGGAAGAGCACCTCCACCACATCCGACAGGTTCTCCAAACACTGCGGCAACACAAGCTATGTGCCAATTTGGAGAAATGCACTTTTGGCATGACCCAGGTTCAGTATCTGGGATACATCATTGATGAACAGGGGGTGCGTGTCAATCCGGCCAAGTTCCAAGTCATTCGGGATTGGCCCTCTCCAACCACTCTAACAGAGCTCCGCAGCTTTCTAGGTCTTGCCAACTTCTACCGCAGGTTTGTGTTGGGGTTTTCCCATATTTCTTGGCCCTTGAGTCAAGTCACCAAGGGCGGGGCGAAAGCAAAATTCTTTTGGTCTGAATCTCAACAGAAGGCATTCAGGGAATTGAAGGATCGCCTCTGCACGGCACCAGTGCTCGCGTTACCAGATTTACAACAACCATTTGAGGTCGAGACAGATGCCTCTGACTATGCTATTGGGGCAGTCCTTACTCAACATGGACATCCAGTGGCATATCATAGTGAAACACTTTCAGACACAGTCCGGAAGTACCCCACTTATGATAAAGAGATGTATTCCATTGTACAGGCCTGCCGACAATGGAAGCATTACATTTTGGGGAAGGAAACGGTCATCCACACAGACCACCGACCTCTGCAGTTCATACAGACCCAAGGGAAATTGCAGAATGATCGCCATCAGAAGTGGTCTACATACCTGCAACAGTTTCACTTGAATATCAAGTATAAAAAGGGCAGCACCAATAATGTTGCATATTGCCTCAGTCGGCCACCAATCATGGCACTAACCACCGTGCTAAACTCTTGTGGGCACGAGACTGCTGATTGGCCACTTCTCTACAAAAGCGACCCAGAATTCGGCCACACATACCAGACACTCTTGGAGGGTCGGCATGTTGCAGATTTTCACCTCCAGGATGCCCTATTATGCCACCTCGGTCACCTTTGTGTTCCTTCAAGCGAGCGTGCCAAGATGATTTGGGAAGCACACTACAGTCGGGCTGCTGGGCATTTCGGGGTCGAGAAAACAGTGGCAGTACTGCAAAATTATTTCTATTGGCCGAATCTTCGACAGGATGTTGGGAAGTACATCCGATCATGTACTGCCTGTGCCATTGCCAAACCGACCATTAAGAAGCACGGCCTCTATACCCCGTTGCCTACCCCTAGTCGACCTTGGGAATCCATCTCCATGGATTACATGTCAGGCCTTCCTTCCACTAAGCATGGAAATGACTGTGTTTTTGTGGTCGTCGACATGTTCTCGAAGATGGCCATTATGATGGCCTGCAAGAAGAATATCACAGCAAAAGCCACTGCTAAACTCTTCTTTGAACGAGTGTGGGTGCACTTTGGGATCCCACAGTCTATCATCTCAGATCGGGACAGTCAGTTTCTCAGCACATTTTGGTCCAGTCTCTGGTCAATGCTGGACACCAAACTCACGAAGTCCACAGCCTTCCATCCTCAAACTGATGGCCAGACAGAGGTTGTCAACAGGATGATTGTGCACATTCTGCGCATGTATAACTCAAAGCATCCACGCACATGGGACGAGAGCCTCCCCTATGTTCAGCACAGCTACAACCGAGCTCTTCACAGCTCCACTGGCCATAGCCCTTTTCAGGGTTTGGGATTCCAGCCACTATGCCCCATTGATGTGGCCATGCCCCTTGCAGCTACTCACATGAATTCAGCTCATGTCTAGTCCGAAACAGATAAGGCCACCAGCTTCATTGAGCGCATCCAACATATTCGCCAGCAGGTCCATGACATTCTTGAGAAATCAAATGCCAAGTACAAGCAGCGACATGATCAACACCGGGTGCCACACAAGTTTCAGGTGGGCGACAAAGTCTGGTTGCATTTGCAAAAGGAACGCCTCACTGGAGCCTATCGGAAATTGAGACCACTCCGATATGGTCCTTACACCATTACTAAGGCTATGGGAGACAATGCATTTGAGCTCAGCATTCCCCCATTCCTTGGCCTGCACCCAGTGTTCAATGTGGACCGCCTTCGGCCATACTTTCCACCATTGCTAGACACATCCGACATTGCAGAACAACTCAAACCCACAGAATTAAATCCAGATTGCATGGAACAAGCTGCAACTGATCGGATCATGGACACACAGATCAAGAACACTCGCCAACAACATATCCAACTGTATCGAGTTGTCAAAGCAGGCCAACTCCTTCAGCAGGGCAAGTGGCTCACCAGGGAACAAGTTCAGCAGAAGTTTCCTCATCTCATGGAGGAGCTCAACGCAATGGGGACCATTGCTTCCTAAGGGGGGAGGAATGATCCAGGTGGATATTGGTGGCCACCTGCCAGGTCCACCTGGACCCCCACCATTGTCTTTCTCAGCATTTTCAGTTTCCTTAATTGTAGCACAGTTTACTATTTTTAGCAGTTTTTCGGGTCCTGAACTTCCGGAGCCGTTTTGAGGCCCTAAACGACGTTTTTTTGGGGATTCTGGGGCAACATGGGTCCATGGACCATGTTGCCTCCTAAAGTGGTAGTACTCGGATAGATCTTTCTAACGAGCTATCGTACGCGTCAAACGGAGATCGTATGCCAAAGTTACGACCCCGGGAAATTTATGTACCAATTTACCTAAACGGGGCCCACAATTTGGCGTTTCATCTTCTAGGGTTAGGTTTCGGGATGTGAAGGGTTTTCCATTGTTTCTCAACAATAAATAGGCCTTTGAGCCTCATTGTAATACAGTTCAGAACAGTTCAGAGGCATGTAGCCATCACATCTCTTCTCAGAGATAAGCTACCATCACCCTAGCTGGTTTATTTCCATTTCTGGTTGTAAGCATATTTCAGTATTTTCCATTAATGAAATGAAGTATTATTTCCGCTGCATCTTTGTGTATATGGTTATCTCTGTGATTTGTTGCGTTCTTGTTTAAATCCGGATCAAAAAACAAAAAAAAAATTAAAAACATAATTAAAAAAAATTAAAAACAATTTAAAAAAATACAATTATTATCATTATTATAAAAAACAATTTCAAAATATGAAGCCTCGACTTGGCAGGCCGATCCCGATAATTGGCCTTGGTCTGAGGCCGATTCTCTAAATCATCCTGCCAAGCCTTGGCAGTTGCGCGTAACCACCAAGGTCGCCCAGCCCAACAGCCCTAGGTTGGCCAGCCGAGAACCAGCCGACCACCTAGGGCCGCTCAGTCGTTGCGTTGGGCGGCCTTCACAGTTGTGCACATCTGCCAAGATCGCCCAACCCAGTGGTCAAGCTACCCAGGGCTTGGCAGGCCAATTTCGAGAATCGACCTTGGGCCCAAGCCGATTCTCAAAATCGGCCTACCAAGCCCAACGTTCATCTTTTGAAAAAAAACTATAATAAATGTTAATATATATATATTTTTTTCATTATGTTTATAATTTTTTTTAACTATGTTTTTTTTGTTTAATTTTATTATTATTATTATTATTTTTTAAATTTAATTTTGAATGTTTTTTTTGTTTGTTTTGAATTATTTAAAATTATTTCTAATTTTTTTTTGGCTTAACATTTTTTTTTTAGTTTTTTCCTTTAATGTTTTGTTTTTAAGTTATTTTTGTAATTTGTTATGTTTGATTTATTTTTTTGTCTTTTTATGTATATTTTTATATTTGTGTTTTTATTTGCCATGTTATATTTGTTTTTTGCTATGTTTTTAATTTTTTTTTAACTTTTTAATATATATTACTATTTACTTGTTATTATTATTTTTTTTGTGTTCTTTTTTATTTTATTTTTTTCAATTTTTTTTTAATATATATTTTTATTTACTATTATTATTTTTAAAATCTTGTGTGTGTTTTTTGTCAATGTTTTAATTTGTGTGTTTTTTAATATTTATTTATTGTTTTATTTTTTCCTATAGGGTCTCTGTCGATCCTCGACTAGTAACCCAATCTCATTATGTCTCAATTTGATTGTTGATTTTAAAGTTTTTGTTATAAATGATCGATTCTGCCCTCAGAATGTGTCAATTTCATGGTTGATATTTAAGTTTTAATTACAATGGGTCGATTTTGCTTACACTGCGTGTAAATTTGATGGTTGACTTCTAAATTTTTGTTGCAATGTGTCAAGTTGTCTTAGGCTAAGATTTTAAAGTCGTCATATTTTTAACATTTAAAAAAGAAATTACTCCTCGTATAACAACTCTTTCATTAATGTATTCATTTTTAAATGTTTTTTAATCGTAAAAGTTTTCCATAATGTCATGGTTGAAATTTGTCAAAATTTTAAAATTTTCTGACATTCCAGTATTCCAGCATCAACATTTTTAGGTTGTTTTCCATGTTTTTTTCGGGTTTTTTGGCTAGAGTTCTCGTTTTGAGTTTATAGTTCTCGTTTCAAAGTTTACATTGTTGTGGTCCCACTGGACATGTTGTAAGGACCATTTCTATACTATATATTTTTCACAATAAAATACAACCAGAAGAGAAAAACATTGGGAATTCAGTCTATTCAGCACTGTCTAACACATTCCTAAATTTCATTTCACTGAACATATCATAAAATTTACATATATTTAACTAAGGCCATAAAGAAATCATACAAATAATATTGCAACACACATGTACTGCTCACCAGAAGACGAGACTCCACTTGATTTGCCGTTACTTGTCTTCCCTTGTCGGTCACCTCTGAGAGTGAATGAAGACGTAATTGATCCGAATGTGATGACCCACCGATTAACCTCCCAGCCTACTCCTTGGGTACTCTTCTTCCCCGCGGATCCCCGAGCTGCAATGGGGTTGTACAATGGAAGAATGAAATAGCTAGTAGAGGAGAGCACTCCTTGGCTCAAGAGTCCCCTCTCTAAAATCATCTACCTCACCAAACTCACTATAGTTTCGTAATCACTGCTCTGACATAGTCTAATCCATCCAACAATAGGATTTCTAAAAAGTCCCCTCTCCCATGGCTTGCCCCTTCTTTTATAGGAGTCCTCATAGGTAACACTTGGCATGTCATGCATAATTAATTATTTTTTTATAATTCAATAGTTTGATTATTCACCCACCCATGTGTCACTCTCTCATCAAGGGTTTCCAAAATTATTTACTTAAATTTTAATTTAAACTAATATTTTCTTCACCTAAACAAGATTCCTATTTCTTCTCCTAGTTGCCTCTTGATCCCCATTTTTACTCCTTAATTTGTGTTCATTACTAAAGTCAATTAATGATTCAATATTTGATCCCTATCTACTCCCTAATTTAACTCAAGTTATCTCTTAGATGGATATTCTTATGTTGGTTGTTGCCACATGGAGGTTCTTTACGTTTCTCTAAAATTTAATTTATTAACCTTATTTTAATTCACCATCCTCTTCTCTTAATTAGGTTTAACTATTTTATGATTAATCTTTATCCTTATAATTATGTCCCTCTTTCCCCTTTACCTAATTAAACTACATAATCTACCTAATATTTTCCAACATGGGAAGGGTAGAGTTTTTAAGGTAACCTATTTTATTTCTTCCTAAGATCCTCTTAACCCAAGTTTTATTTTTGATTTAATTACCTTGGTTTCTAACATCATTTACCCTTGGTGTAACTTTACCTAGTTTTCATTTCTTGATTATATTTATCAATTAATTTATTTTTAAGGATTCTAAGGGTGCCAAGTTTGGTCGTGCCCTTCAAGAACTTCCCTTGAAGTTCCAAGGGTGCCACGCATAATAGTTTATTTGTGATGCCAAGGGTGCCAAGTTGGTCGTTCCCTTCAAGAAATTCCCTTGAAGTTCCAAGGGTGCCACACCACTTTCCCTTCAAGCATTCAGTGACTACGAGGGGAAAGTATAGGTGCATGACATAGACCACTATCATCTCTTATGTTGCCTGCTATAGTGAGACTAATGGTGTCGGGGATCAAGGAATCCGCCTTGATGTGCACCCCCCGGTAAAATCCCCATGAACGACTCAACTTTGGGACCTGCCCTCATGACATCTTGATCTTCAAGGCGAAGGTGTTTCCACCCTTCTAGCCCAAGTCACGGCGGGAGTGCTAGTGGGTGAGATCAGGGACACTATCCCACCCCTCCCATGTAGTTCCATCCACTTGTACAACCCCATCATCCATATGTGAGTCATTCGGTCAAGCGACTAATCTGTCCCTTCAACCATCAACATATCATCAGAATATAGATAAACATATATAGCAGGTTTCAAAATTGACTTAGAATTTCAAAGATAAAATAATATAAATTTTCATCAAACTAGGTGTCATCAACTCGTCATATGCGAGTGCCTCTGATGGTTTCCTGCCATACTCAATAATCATCAGTACAAGGTTTCTTAGTGTTAGTCATTGTCATAATAGCATCATTAACATCACCTAGTCATTCGCATCATTACTCATTGTGAACCAGAACTAATGCAAGTAGGTAACATGGGGGCACATCCATCATGGCTATCATCATCATAACATCAATGGAAACATACCTATCCATCAAAGCTATCATCATCATGATATCAATTTTACTGCTATCATCATCATAAATTCAATAGAGACCAAACATAACCATTTATGCTACAATCATCATATTATTAATAGAGAACATTCATAACCATAAATGCTACAATCATCATAATACCAATAGATACATACATAACCATTAATGCTATCTTCATCATAATATCAATGGAGAACATACATAAACATCACAACCGCTAATATCACAACCTCTAATAATAGAGTCATATGTTCGGATCCTCAACCTGAGGTACTCAAAGAATAAAGTGTCGAACTTAGGGCTAAATAAATGTTAATGACATATCATTGCCAGTCAACTAGAGCGGGGCACTACACATGTAAGTTTGTAAGGCTTACCTTGAAAGAAAATAAAGGTGCGCTAGGAGAAGACTGTGTTGTTGGAGTAGTGGGACATGGAGGAGTATGAGTTGGCATTGATAGCTCATCCCAACGGTATTTTGGTTGGCTATTGGCAGAAATGGATGGACCCATGAGACATGTCATCCTGTAGGGGAGATCCCGGAAGGCTTTAAAGGGAACAGAGAAAAAGCGTTAGGATAAATGGAGCTAGGGGTTAAAGTGAAGTGTGAACACTCATTTATATGGAGGCCTTGTGATTGTCGGCTCAAAAGCATTAATGTTTATGATTAAACCCTCACAACTATAGTTCAAAGAGGGGCCCAAGAGTTGTTTCGCAGTGGTCTCACGTGTTAGTGTGACCTAGGGCCTTTGGGAAGTTTTTAATGAAAAAGACATAGTGGGAAAATGTATTAAGTGCCTTTGGCTATATATATAAAGTGTTATGTACATATTAGAAAAGGGCCAAGTGTTGTGGAGTTTGAACGGGTCGGTAGATACTTTGGCAGGGTTCCACCATATTTGGAAATATTTCTCCATATTTGGTAGTTATGTAGAAAATGGTCGTTTGCCATAAGTTGGTTATGTAGGCATGGATGAGTTGGAAGCTAGAATTGATAACTAAAGTCAAATTAAATGTCCAATAAGTATTGGTGCAAGGCAGCAAGGACCACGATGTGTAGAATGAATTAATGGAGCATGTCCTTAATCGAAACAAGACATCCCTGATCTTCCTTGGATGCCATGAAGAATTAGGTGGATAAGATTGTTGAGTGCAGGGGATTTGATCATAGAAGAACAAAGCCATGCCTGAGGTACATTTTGTGTTTTGTGGGAAATTAAGAAGTATGGAGAGCCTTGCTGGAGTAAAATAGTTTGACTGAGAAATAATTCTCAGCATGGATAAACAATCGGTAGCCCATTCCGAGTGTTTAATATGGTTTCAGTGGACAAGCAATTTGATGTAACAAAAATATGGACAACCATGCATTTGAGTACACACTTGGGAAGTGTGGATGACAAAATGACAGTAGAGACAACATCGTTCCATGTCTGCAGAGGAACAAAACCCAGGATTACATTTGAGAAATTGAGGGGTGTGAGCATCATAATTGAGAGAGTCATGTGGAGAGCTCTGAAGAGTTGGTGTGCTGTAGAGAGAGGCTGAGAGTGCCTAAGGAAGATGGCAAACAATAGAGAATAGAGTGTTGAGTATGTTGCAGAAATGTTAAAGGATGAAGAGATAAATGTATGTTGTTGTAGAATGAGCAGAGTGAGAAGAGAGAAAAGTGTTACAAGGGCCAAGTATGAGAGTATGTTGTTGAGTGAGAGTGAAGGTTCTTGAGCAGAATAGAGGGCCAAAGGTAGAGGAGCACAAAGAGCTGAAATCAAGTAGAGTGGATGCCAATTACAAAGAGAAGATATTGCCTTATTGAGTGTGGGTTGGAGCCTACATACAGGGAGTTGGTGCTTCCATCCCATTGGATGTCTAAGTAGAGCTTGGGGGTTGGTGCCTCCTACAATTTGGTGATTGCATAAATCCAAGGAGTTGCAAGTTGGTGCTTCAGTTGGTCCTTTTGATAAGCTGATCAGGTGTCTGTAGAAGAAGGGAGTTGGTGCTTCCTACTAGTGGGTGCTAGCAAACAATCAAAGGGAGTTGGTGCTTCCTGTGAGTGGTGGCTCAAAAAAATTGATGTAATAGAGTAAGAGCTCTTATTTACATCATAATACAAGCACAATTTGGTGGTTTTTCTCCAGGAAGGGTTTCCACATTAAACCTTGGTGTCCAATGCATATGTTGCTCATGGTGAGTGTTGATTTTTGACTTATTCATGTGCTTCTATTATAATTGTCGTTGATCTCTCACATGATGGTTTGAAATTTTGAATAAAAAATATAAATTGGCACAAAATTTTAAATTGACCTTAATGTTGATTCATGCCCCACCTCTCAGCATTAAAAATTGTTTTCAACAATTGGTATCAGAGCATGGTTCCTTCAGGAACATCTTTATCGCTCGAAGGTATATCAAAGGGAAACAATGGCTAATCCAGTTTGGCTAACACCAGAGGGAGATCCATTTTTTAATGGATCAGACTATGAGCTCTGGAGGATTAGAATGGAAGCATATTTAATGGCTTCATATGTTAATGTATGGTTCTCAATAATGAATGGAGAAATGAACGGGCTTAATGAAGAAGCCAAAATTCTCACTATGAAAGTGTTATCAAATACAGACGTTTTTTTTTTTTTTTTTTTTTTTTTGTGAAGGTTAAGCAGGACTTTATATTAATAGAATACAATAGAATACATAATGCAGAGTGGGAGTCAAGGGGACCTCCCTGTGTCTGCCTTTATAAAGCTGTGCGGGTCTGGTCTGAGGACCCATAAAATATTCTGTCTCTGTTTTTTAATAGAACACTTACATCCGGTAGAATTATCGGTATAGATGAATACATAGAAGAATCAAAGAAAAAAATAGTGACCGTCATGATCTGCATTTTTAAATGGCTTGATGGTCAGCATTGTTTATGGTATTGCACTTAGCTTTGAGTTCCCCCTCCTCCAGGTCTTGCCAAAGGATGTGATAATCTCCAAGATTGGACTAAACGCCAGCATTGGCCATGGCATCAGCCAACTTATTTACTGTTCTTCGAACCACTTGAAAGGTGACACCTTGAATGTTGCTAAGGTGGCCTTGTAGGTCCTTCAGGATTGCCGAGAGCCTCCAGCTGGGGGTTATCTTATCCACCTGGGTGCCATTCTAGAGTTTTCGCATCATCTTGATGACAATCTCTAAATATCCTTCCACCACCAGAGGTAGAAGTCTGTAGCGATCAGCCAGGGTGATGCCTTTGATGAGAGCGATTAGCTCTGCAGCATTATTGGTATTCACACCAAGATTGCCATGATAGATATGATGGATGTTACTATCAAATACAGACGTTGATAAAGTGAGGCATTGTGAGATATCCAAGGAAATGATATACACATTGCAATGTTTGTATGGAGTAGATAGCAATGTGGCTCAAGAGAAGGTTAAATAACCTTGATGCTTAAGTAGTGAACCAAAACATCCAGATGCCCATGTTGGACATGATAAATAGAAGAAGATAAGGTAGAGGTCGACGAAAGCATTCTAGAAAAGAGATGATGAGAACATTGAAGATCTTCCTCTTAAAGCACAAAATGGTTCTCATCACTGTCAATAGGATGATGAAGAATCAGATTAGAGGCCTTGTTGCTCAGAAGGTATGCTATTATTTTGTTATAATTGTAAAGATATAGGTCATGTAGCCACTAGATGTACATATTCATGTTCTGAAGGCAAATACAATCATACATCTAGTTGTTGTGAAGAGGTACCTACATTTGTAGCAATAGCTAATGAGGGTACCTCAGAGGAAGAAGATAGATCCCAGGTGCTCTCATCCAGAGGAGAAAATAAGAGTACCCCTGGTAGTGATGAAGAAGGGATACTCCTCAGACCTATGGAAGATTCCATGGACACAGAGAGGAATTTGGATATCTATGGTGGCTTAGCTAGAACCTCTAATAGTAAAGAAAAGGATCTAGATGAAAAGGTATATTTTAGGAGGAATCTTATCTCTACTCTAAAGGATATCAAGGACCTATTAGAATAAAATCTCAAGCAAAAGGAGCAGTTGCATGAGTATGAGCTTGAGAATAAAAAGTTGAGAAAAACAATAGTTGATCTTAATGCTCAACAAGAAGACGCTAGCAGACTGAATGGGATGTTGACCGATCAGTTAAATGATAGATAAGCCCTTTGTAAGAGACTACAAGCTGAAGTAGTCTCACTGAGACATGTTCTTGAAAGAAAAATAACGAGTTGTCTCACTTTCAGAGGCTTGAGGAGAGAATAAAGGCTTTGTATGACATTATTGTTAAGCAAAGATCCCCTCTCATCAACGTTAATTTGAGTTTCAAAGAAGAACCAAGCCCCAAGAAGGCAAAGGATGAAGGGTCAACCACCCAAGTAAGGGAAGTTGGAGATTCC
Organism: Pinus tabuliformis; assembly: GCA_031772625.1. Taxonomy (NCBI): domain Eukaryota; kingdom Viridiplantae; phylum Streptophyta; class Pinopsida; order Pinales; family Pinaceae; genus Pinus; species Pinus tabuliformis. The sequence continues at coordinate 583,064,727 of CM062820.1, forward strand.
AACAACAACAAGGGAAAATAAGTTATTGGACAACGAAAACGACGATAAAAGCATCAGTGGCAAGAGAAGAAAAGACAATAGCAAAATGCTAAACAACAACAGTGAGGAAAGAAACATAAGAGAGTTAAGTAGCAACAAGGAAGAATGAAAGGCAACAATTCAGTTAGCCATGGAAGGCACAAGAAGAACTAGTATAGGTCCTTTCCCCCTCAAAGACAAAGCCCTCAAAGAAAATGTTTCTTCGGTTCTCAAAATCCCTTTTATGGCCACTTTTTCTCTTGCAATGATTTTGGTCATAAAGCCATGGAATGTGGATGGCTTGCAAGAAAACACGGGTTTTGGAGAAACAACAAGGGAAAGCATGTTGGTAGTCCTAGTGGCTTTGATAGGAATGTTTCCAAGTATAACAATCCTTTTGCTCCATTCCTAAGCCACGTTAAATGCTACAACTATGAAAATTTTGGACACAAGGCAACAAGTTGTAGATATGAGAAGAAAAAGCATTCTTCTTAGCATATTCACGCAAATGTTGCAAGCCAGGATTTTAAGACAAAAAGGAACAATAAAGCAGAGGAATATGAGTTAGTCTTCAACACTATGTGTAAAAGGAGCAAGATGAAAAGAGGAGAAATAAACCAAAAGGAAATCAAGAAGAATGATCCTCTTATCCTTATGATGGACCCTTCTGAGAGTATTAGTTGTGTTCACCATAAATTTAAAGCAAGTAAGAGTAGTAGTAACCTGATTACTTTTCTCTTACAAATAGAGCAGAAAGGGTGCAAGAGGATTTGGGAGAAGAAATAGGAATGATAAGAGGAGTGTCCTCTAGCCAAGCGTAGCCAAGAAAATGTCTAAACATGGAAAAAGGAGAAGCTAGAAAGAAATGCATTTGTTAGGACTTGGCCAATGAAGGTTTGGATGAAGAAGGAGGATAATCTGGTCAGGGGGAGTATGCAGTAATACTCTATGTTGTGGAAGAAATGGAGCTGTAGTAGAAGTGTGGAATTCCAAGAGGCCCACAGTTAATTTAGGCCCACAGGATCAGTCCTCGCACAGAAGCAAGGAAGTAGATGTAGGATATCAGAGAGCATTGGCTGAGGAGGAGTTTCTTTAGTAACAGTAGCAGGAAACAATCGATAGACTCAGGAAGAGAAATTGTTTAGGAACTTAAAGGTTTTCATATTGGGTGAAATATCCTTATTTCATTTAAGTTATGAATTTGATTATGCATAACAATTTTGTGTGCATGAACACAATTGGTAAAAACTTTTCATGTCCCTTAGTTGTCAATTGGTATCACTATGTCAATTGGTATTCTTGGGTTCATGTGGAGAAACCTTTTTGTGTAAATTGACATTTCTTTTTGAGAGGGAGTCATAAGATTTTTCTTGGTACAGTATTTGATTTATATCAATTTCTTGGTGCAATTGGTATTATTTAAGTAGTATTCCATATACATAGTAGTATGATCTCAGGGGGAGCATTGCTGACTATTAGGATGCTCAAGAGAAGTGAGCACAGTCTCAGTAGCAGAAGCAATAGTGGAAGGATAGGACCAAATGAATCCCTAATGGATGGTATTTGCATGCAGTAGAAATCTCATGAGTAATTTTAAATTGCTATCAATTTATTTTAAGTGGTACAAAAGATGCATTGGAAAAGAGAGTATTTAGCCAACATCCTAAGGTATTCAGAACTGGAGGATTATTCAAAGTTGAGGTAGTAGATGTTTAGGGGGAGCATATCATATGTGCTTAGTTTCTAAAGAAACAACAACAACTCCAAGAAGACACAAGGACATGTTTAGCTAATGATTGATTCTTGCAAGTTCCTTTGTTTAGAATGGTTGTCGTTGAGCTTGGATAGTAGAATTCAAGAAGAGAATTCAACCCCTAAAGAAAATTTAGCAAAGAAGAATGAACATTAGCATCCTAACCCTCAGTCATTGATTGTGATAGGGATAATAAGCAACTTGTAGCCCTTTTCCATTGGTGTCAAAGGGGGAGTGTAAGTTGTGATGGCCCATGCATAGGAGAGAAATCCATCGGTGGCTCATGCAAGGAGAAGTGTGGAAAAAACATGAGGGCTGGCCATCAATGTGGACAAGTGATGATGTGTTTCCATCAATGTTAAATTGGGATATTGTTGGATAGATGGGATTTTGTGGATGACCAATGGTAGCATAGGAGAGAAATCCATTGGTGGCTCATGCAAGGAAAAGTGTGGAAGAAATATGAGGGCTGGCCATCAATGTGGACAAGTGATGATGTGTTTCCATCAATGTTAAACTGGGATATTGTTGGATAGATGGGATTTTTTGGATGACCAGTGGTAGCAAGAGTGCTGGCATTGACATCAACTAGATTAGAATTGATGTTGGTGGTAGCAGGAGTGGTGGCATTGATGTTAACCAAGTCAACATTGCTTTCCAATGGGCTAAAATTTGTGTGTATGGTGTGTCAATCTCAGGGGGAGTCCTATGGTTGTTGCACTCTTAGGTAGAGAACCGTCATAGTAGCAGGATATGGAAAAAAACTATAAAGTTTTACAGCTATGATGGTTAGGGAGTTCCACAATTTGAAGGAATTTATACCTTATGAAATTAGCTAAAATGAGCATGTAAGTGGCACAATTACATTGTGCTTAGAAAGAGATTTCCAACAGTATGTGGAAGTCTACAAATGGGCTCTTAGATAAGGATTTATTGCTAGTCAAAGTTAAGGTGCCCCAAAGTCAAAATGGCAGAGTTAAATGTGGCTTAGGGTCAGAGTAGTGGCCAAGTTTGGCAACTAGACAAAGTTGGCAGAGCCTTTTAAAAGATTCACTAAAGAAGAAATGGGTGAATGTGGCCTGACATTGTTGCACATGGAGCGTTTTCATTAGCTAACGGTGGATCCAATCACATAAATCATCACAACGACAATTCCCTAGAATAATCATAATGTGCACAAAAGGAATGGAAATGATAACTAACTAGTGGGCGTGCATGGACAATCCATAGAGTGACGACCAATGAGAGTGAAGGTAGGTGGCCCCATAGGACAACCTATCCCAGAGGCAAATAAGGGTGTGCAAGTTATATCACTAGGATGAAGGCATCGAGGACCAAATGAAAGTGTTTAGGCATGGTCTGATGTGACGTAAAGACAAAGGAGAGGAGAACAAAGTTAAAGGAATTGTCAAGGCCCCTTTGAAAAATTAACAAAGGAAATTTCCACAAAACAAAAGGTTTGAGTCCTTTTCTCTCTCCTCAAAGTAGGCACTTGGCAACGTTTTATTGGCTCTTGAGCATGTGATAATGATGTCACCTTAGAGGTTCGACTCCCAAAGGTTTCAAATGAATTCATAAAAGAGCGGCAGGGATGACATAATAAAAGGATGACATCAAAATGATGTTGTGGTACGAGGGAGATGTGGTAGGAAAATTAAACATTTTCTGGTGGTCTAATGGGCCAAATACAGGTGACATGTGTCATCACTCTAGAGGTTCCACGTGGCACTGATGATGATAGCATGATGTCATCTCGTTGGTAGGACCCCAGAAGGTTTGAGTGGTGCACAAAGAGGAGTCAACGGCTATGTGGTGGAAGATTATTGGATCGAAGGTTTAATGGGAAATCCCATAGGATAGGTTGACAAAGCATCGAGACACGAAAACAGACATAGAAACAGAATAGGGCCAATTAACAAAGGTGTTCGGTGGTCCCACTAGACATGTAAGCTTGTAAGACTTACCCTGGAAGAAAATAAAGGCACGCTAGGAGAAGACTAGACTATTGGAGTGGAAGGACATAAGGGATTATGAGTTGGAATTGACAGCTCATCCCGACAAGCTTTTGATTGATTAATGGAAGCAACAGATGGACCCATGAAACATGTCATCTCACAAGGAAGACCTCGGAGGGCTTTAAAGAGTTCCAAAGAAAAGCGTCAGGATATTTGGAGTCAAAGGCTAAAGGAAAGCGCTGGGACTCATTTATCTAGAGGCATTGTTACTGTCGGCACGAAAGGATTATTGTTGATAATTAAGCCCTAGCAGATACATTTCAAAGAGGGGCCCAAGAGTTGTTTTGCGGTGGTCTCATGTGTTAGTGTGACCCAAAGCCTCTAGGAAGTTCTCAATGAAAAAGACAACAGATAAACATCTTAAAGGCTTTTGGGCTATATATATATATATATATATAAAGTGTTGTGTACATATTATAAAAGGGCTAAGTGTTGTGGAGTTTGGATGGGGTAGCATCTAATTTGGCAGGGTTCCACCATATTTGGAAGTTGTACCATAATTGGCTATGGCCATATTTAGTGTTAGCGGAGCCTGGACAAACAATTTAATGGATGGAATGGGTCTGCAACTATTTGGGATGATTTCTCCATATTGGTAGTTATGCGGAAAATAAACTTTATCCATAAGTTCATTATGTTGGCATGGTTGAGTCGGCAGCTAGAATTAATAATTAAAGTTAAAGACAACTCCCAAGAAGTATTGGTGCAAGGAAACATGGGCCATAAAGTCCAGAATGCATTAATGGAGCATGTACTGAATCAAAACAAGCCAACCCTGATCTTCCTTGCATGCCATGAAGAAATAAATGGATAATATTGTTGATTGTAGAATATTTGATCACAAAAGAACAAAACCATGCCTGAGGAATTTTTTTTTGTTCTGTGGGCAATTAAGAAGCATGGAGAGCCTTGTTGGAGTAAAACAGTTTGACTGAGAATTAGTTCTTTGTATGGATAAACACTCAGTAGCCATTCTAAGTGTTTAATATGGTTGTAGTGGCCAAGCATATTGATGTAACAGAAGTATGGAAAACCATGCTTTTGATTACACACTTGGGCAATGTGGGTAACAAAATGACATCAGAGACAACAACGTTCCATGTTTTGCAGGGGAACAAAACCGAGGATTGCATTTGAGCAATTGAGGGGTGTGAGAAACATATTATTGAGAGTCATGTGGAGAGCTCTAAAGAGTTTGTGTGTTATAGAGAGAGGTCGATAGTGCCTAAGGAAGAGGGTCAAGAGTAGAGAACAAAGTGTTGAGTATGCTACAGAAATGTTGAAGGTTGAAGAGCTAAATGTTTTTCATTATAGAATGAGAAAAGTGAGTAGAGAGTAAAGTGCTACAAGGACTAAGTATGAGAGTATGTTTCTAAGGTATATTGAAGGTTGTTGAAAAGAACAAAGGGCTAAAGGCAAAGGAGAATAGAGAGCTGAAATCAGGAAGAGTGGCTTCCAATTATAGAGAGAAGAGATTGCCATATTGAGTTAGGGTTGGAGCCTACATACAAGGAGTTGGTGCTTCCATCTTAGTTATGTATGAGTAGAGATTGGGGGTTGGTGCCTCCTGCAATTTGGTGTTTTCATAAATCCAAGGAGTTGCAAGTTGGTGCTTGCAACAAATCCATGAAGTTGGTGCTTTTGGTAAGATGACGAGGTGTCTGCACAAGAAAAGAGTTGGCCCTTCCTGCTAATGGGTGATAGGAAATAATCAAAGGGAGTGTCTACTTCCCGTGAGTGGTGGCTCACAAGCATTGATGTAATAGAGTAGGATCTCTTATTTACATCATAATAAAAACAAGCTTTGGTGGTTTTTCTCTCGGAAGGGTTTCATCGTTAAACCTTGGTGTCCAATGTGTATGTTGCTCATGGTGTGTGTTGATTATTGACTTATTAATGTGTTGTTATTATAATTGTTGTTGATTTCTAACATGATGGTTGTGAATTTTGAATAAAAAATATAAAGTGGCACAAAATTTTAAATTAGCGTTAACACTGATTAACCTCGTGCTCAATATTATGACATTGTTTCCAACACAAGTTTCCATATTGAGATCATATTTGACTCCAATTCTCACAATTTATAGGCATTGGTCCCAAATCCTTGGTGATCACCTTTAACTTGAAAAATTATCACTCTCTTTTCACCTCTTTTGCTCGTCTCTTTAAGGAGAAGGAGGCCTCTCTAGGGCTTAGTTGAAAAACTATTAGAGGAAGGCATTTTGAATTTCACTTGGTTAAAATTCTTCCCTAGTGTCTCCTCCAATGATCCTAAATTTTTCATGGATTTCCCATGATGGAATCTCTGAAAATTTGATGCCCTAGCAATCACACCAAGAAGGATACCTAGAATCTCATCCTTCAACTTGGGGATTATTTGAAGGCATGTGCTTTAGTACTTGCTGAAGTAAATCTTTTATTGTCTTTTCTCTTGTCTACCTTGATCTTGGATGCACTCATATATCATTGTATATCTCAACCCTAGGCTTGGTGTATCTATATTTCAAAGGGGATTTTTGTGGAAAGTCTTATTATCTTCTCCAAAAACTCGCACATTTATTAAACCTTTCCATTGAAGAGCCACCTTCCCTCACTTCACACCTGCCTTAGATACATATCCATCATAAGTGAGTCATACTGGGACTCCTACCGTCGGTGAAAATCCGAGAACAGTAGGGGACTTGGGCTATGGTAACAGTGGGCCTCTTTCCCAAGTGTTGTTGTTCCCTCTATATTTTTCCTATTTACAAGGCTTACTAGTCTGTGCAACAAAATTTTTAGCGTCGTTGCTGGTGACACAAGATGTGTGTCTTATTCCCCATACGACAATATCTTTTGGCGCCTTCAATGGAAGAATGAAGCCCTAGTTCTTAATTGAACTTCAAAGCAAATTATTGTAGGGTAAAGCAAGCATCTATCAAGGCATCTCTAAATTCACCTTAATGACTCCTACATGATTGATATGTGTAACCTAATTGGATGTCTTATCCATACCTTGCACATCACTGTCATCCTTGGGTACCCTAATCATGTCACCTGGAATACTATACATGGGGTGTCAAAGTTTAATGGTGATCTGCTTTCTGCAATTGATCATGTAGCAACATTTGTTGCAAATAATACTTCAAAGGCTGAAATGGTTCACCACAATGTCCTCATAATTTTTTTCATTAGATCCCTCCATGGTCATAGTTAATGGTTATATAATTACAATCCTAGGAGCATCTCATGAATTGAAGCATTCTTTGATGGTTTTTTAAAATATTTTCAAAATTGCTAGACATTAGATATTCAAGCGGAAGCCTCCATTGAGCACGAGGAAGATCTTGGGAAATATTAATCCACTACCCACTCGAACATTGACATTGGTGATTAGTTGCATATTAAGGAAGGGAAGTGAGATATTGATGATCATTGTTTTGACAAAGACCCTTATTATGATATTGATGATGATACTAATAGGACCTTTTTCCTGCCTTATTTCTCGTATCATCAAAATGAGGTAATTTTTTCCCAGCCATACGTTGGGAATGGTGAGCCCATGATGGTTTTCCCTTTTCAATATAATCCTCATGATGAGTATCATAGTCATTATGATCTTCCTTTCCATATTTCCCCTTTTCCTTATCATTATAATCATATGGTAACCATGAAGCATGACATCTCTAAGAAGGGCCATGAAGAGGATGATAAGTATAAGGTAGCCCTTCATCAGAGGTTCATGATCTTGATTGTACATATCTCTATATTCTGGCTGGAAGAGAAGATCCAATGGTGCAAGTTGCATCCCTCTTTTCCCTCCTCATCCATTATCCCTAGAACTTAGCCATTTTTTTTTTCCCACCTCCCGTCCTCATGATCCTGCACATGTCGATTATTATCCTTATTTCTCAATTCACCGTATGGCTGATTATAGGGTTGAGTGCTTCTATTTTGACTCAATGATGTGTTGGTTACATTGGTTATATGATTATACTACATTTGTATAGTGTAGACATGCATGGTAGAATAGATGTATTGCATATTGATTTTTGTATTAGAATTTAATATCATATTATGTTCTCATGCTAGACTAGACTTGCATCTATAATAGATTTTATTTATTGTTTGGTTTTATTATTTCATGAAAGTGTTGAGGTATAAAAGGTGTCTTTTTAACTCCTAATTATCTTCACATTAGTTATCAATCCGGGCAAGATTTTTTATTTCAAGAGTGTACATAGTTTGTGGCGGCTATTTACTTAAGAGTAATGTTTCAAATTGCAGTACAATGATTTCAAATACAAGAGTAAACATATGATTTAAATAAAACTCACTTGCAATTAAAGAAAACTCAATGTTTCTGAAACTAAATCATTTACTCGACAAAGTAACAACAATTATCAGTCAAGGATACAGTAGCAATAACTCATTCCTTGTCTAACTGATGTAAACTAAATCAAGCATAAATAAGATCCTCAATTTGAGATCTTTGACAGTAACAGCCAATGTTCTTTACAGTTGTTGATCTCACACACACCACACTAAATAACCAAATGACAATGAATTAAATCAATAATGCTATTGCAACTGATCGAGATGAGATAATTATGCTAACTGTAAAAATGCTAAAAGGCGAAACTAAATGATTGCAGAAAGTAAATGAGAAGCAACACTATATAATAGAAATGAACAACAAACCTTATGTAACTACAATGAACAACAAAGCTAAGTTACTGAAACGAACAACGAAACTCTGTAAGTAAAATGAACAACACAACAATATACTTGTAAAAAGTAGTGATCATGTTATGAGGAAAATGAACAACAACGCAATTCAATTACAGCATATAAAACAGATCAATTCATTAAGTCTGGAAATACGAAACAGTAAAGTGATGCGTCTACAATAGATAGAAATGAAACCAAACCATCACACGAAAAAAATCGTAAAGGAATGATACAAGAACAGTAAGTGAATCCACTAGGGCCGGGCCCTTAGCCGCTAGTGAACACCGCTGGACTACTTCAACATGAAAGAAGGAACAACAATTGTATTATACATTAATCATATGCAAAATAGTTACAACCAGTTCGTGCTTTGTTTCAACAACGAGAGTCAATGATCAAAGTAAAAATACAAAAGTAATTTTTGAATAATCTCCTCCCGTTCTTCACAATCACCGTCCCTTTTATAATGGCCAGGGGGATAAAATAGGAACAATAGATAGAACAGTAACAACGATCCCTTAGGATCAAGAGATCCTGAGAGATCCGCTCAATATTCCATCTTCAATTAGCTCTTTGTCTTTTGCGCTGATGCTGTAATCTTCTCCGTCCTTATCCATAACTGCGCGCTCTATCCTTGGCTTGCTGCCTGTACGTTGCTTCTTGTTGAAAGAACAACAGTTACTCCACTTTGTCTTTTTCCTTCTCTTGGGTAGGGAACGGTAGTTTTCCCATTTCATCTTTTTCCTACATGAGAAAAGACAATAATTAGCTAAATTGTAATAATAAATAGTTCCCTAGTTTTTACTATAATCCCTTGATATATGAATATCTTTAGAATATAAAGGGGATATAATTAAAGGAAAGGATGATGAAATAAATGGAAAATTCATACCTTTTCCATAGCTCAACACACTCCCCTGCTTACCCTTTTTCATGCCCTCATGAAAACCATGTAGTTTGTGTGCAAAGCAGTCAAAGAATAGGCTGGAGAATTGATGTCATGAGGTGGTCTAAAACCATGATTTTTAGCCAAAATTTCAAAGATGTTCCCTGTCTGTCCTTCAGGTAATTCATATATAGCTTTATACCCTTCTGTAGGATACCAGACAATAGGACAACGAAATTGACAGCCTAGCCAATATGGCCCTTCCCTCAAGATGAGGTTGCTATAAGTAACTAAGCGATCTGCAGCTAATTTAAAGTTTTTATAGTTGAATGGTTCTCTATCCTGTACATTACGATTGGAAGTTTTCCATCTGAATTTAGCTGCTGCCAAGGAATTGTCTTTGATAGAGAGAAAATACTCTACCCCTTACTGGACAATTTCTTTGTGGATGGGTCCCAAGGTCTGGATTACTCCTTCCTTTTGCATTAGATTCTTATGTTTGGTTAGCAGTTGTAATGGGTTTTTCGGTTCACCCCTGACCCAAAGGTCCAACCCATTTTCTTGTCTCTGGAAAGTGTTATGGGCTTTGAACCACTTCAACTGGTTAACAGCAAATGAAATGAACACTTGAAATTGTACATCACCCACAAAAGGGCTGGGGTTCTTCTCCATTTCTTCTTCCAATATAAAATTATGCAAATAAAACTCACAAAGTAATCGTTGAACTTTTACTCCATGGTGTTTACAGCAGTTTATAAAATCCTCAACAATTTTTAATTCTATGGGTTTCCCTGCCTAACAGCCTTAATTTTTAACTGTAAATACCTTTCTAATAAAAATAAAGCATATTTCTTGGCAGGGGACCTGCATGCTAAAACATATGTGTAAAGGGAACATAGAGTATCCATCTGACACATGACTATTTCCAGTCTATTCTTTATCTTTTCAGTTCTTTCTTCTGCCCTCCGACACTTCTCGAAGGCCTCACTTTCCGACGCATTGATATTCCACAATTGTTTATGTAATTCCTAGTACCTTTGTTGGGGAACAATCTCTTCCTCAAGTTTTTCTATAGTCAGCTGAGCTTGTGCCAGCTTCTCTTGAAGATTTGTTATACCAGGATTGCTACTTATGAAAACATCTCTGGCTTGGATATCTGTGTGGGTGTCTGCACTGTTGGAGGGTATTGCCTCCGTTTCAACAGCTATATTGCAGAAATGTGCAGTCTCTGTTTGGGCAACCGCTTCTGTAACGGTTGCATGCTGTTCCTTATCGTTTTGAATGAGTATGGGCTTGGTTTGAGTCTCCATAGCCCTTGTATCATGGAATTCAGTTTGAATGGCCGCATTCACCATTTTCGGGGTTATACTTGCGATTTTTCTCCTTTTTAATATTCTTATCTTTTGTCTAAGTCTTTACACTAAGCTCTGTAGCTTTTGCTATTCCTTTCACAACCTCTTAATTTCGCTTTTCTTCTTCTTGGGAGGAGAAGCTATTTCACTAACCGTTTCTACTCTTACTGAGCTTGGTTGCTCAATTGGGTTTTGTTCTCCAAGGGCTGTGTCTTTGCCCTGACTAGTTTCCATTTCCTCTGTTTGGCCCACATCTTCTGTGTTTACATCGACCTGACTAGGTTCTTTTGGAGAGGTAACCCTAGTTTGGTCTGCCTTTTCTTGAGTGGTTTCTGCCCCTGCTTCTACTTCACCAACTATTTCTTCTGATATATTCCTATTATGGGCAGAGTCTTCTTCTGATTGTGCTGCTTCAACATTGAGGTTGAGCGGACTTTTGGGCTGAATATATTCACTCATATTGGCCAAAATCTGGGCCAATTCCACCTCATATAATGGGTCTTGTGGTGGACTTGTGCTGGGAGTTAGGGGAAGTTCTGCTTCATCCCTCTCTTCTTCACTAGTATGCTCTGTTTCCTCCTCAAGTTCTGATTCTTGGTTGTCTCTTCCTTCCAGCTGTAAGGGTTGCTCATTTTCAGGGCTAGATAATTCTAAGGGTTGGCTGCTGCTACCCTGGAGGTTTTCAGCTGTTCCCATGCTTGTTCTCAATCTGGAAGAGTGTCTACGTTTTTGTGGTCTGTTTGCTGTGCTGGTGGTCCTTTTTCTTTTTGGGGCAGGTAAGGCTAATCCCCTGTCTATAGCAAACACTAATTCTTCCCAATTGGTTTGCTGCTGGACAAGATTGTAGCTTACTACCAACCGAATTAGACAATGATGACTTACAACCATATCTATATGCCGTGATTTCTTTGTGCTTTGAGCAGCATCATTCAACAAAAAATTCAAATATGTAGGCAGGTTTACAGAACATTTCTGTTTTAAAAATGCTAGTAATTTAAGGTGGCGTGGTCTTACCACATCCTTTCTTCCGTTGCATGTAATGTAGCTCTGAACTACTCTAGCCAGCTCTGTCCATGGTTCTCCCAGAGATGAAGGCTGGACTCCTTTACCTTTGATAATCAGGTTCTGTCCCTCGTCCCGAAAGACGGCCATGGCGTCTTGAAGCCTCAATTTTTTATGTGTCCATATGGGTCCAACTGCTGGTAGTCCAGATACCTCAGCTATTACTGTATCCGTCACTGTTATTCGTCTTCCTCTTACTATAGAATGATCATCCTGCAAATTCTGTAAAAATTCGATAGCCACAGTGTTGGGCAATTTAATTGCTTAAATTGCTTTCATTAAATTATCAACCAGGGAAATTCGTAAGCTTGTGATGGTGCTAGCAAAATATATGCAGGAGTAGGCAACTAATTTTATGTCTAACTAAATTATTTACGATTCAATATAATATGCAAAGGAAGAGGCTCCTAATTAAGGAGGTCCTGGTTGTCCTTCCCTACAGTATCATAGAGAAATCATTGATTACATAAAACCATAAACTTGAAATAAAGACAAGAGAATGAACTTTAATTATTGTTCAAATTCAAATAGAGAGAAAGACTAACTTAGTCCCTTGATTATCCCCTCATACACTAATCCAAACTAAACTAAGATTCATTCATAAGCATAAGAAATGAAATACTTGAAACATAAAAGCAAAAGAATGAATTTTAATTATCATGCAAATCAAATGGAGAGAGAGCATAACTTAGACCCTTGGTTATCCCCTCATATGATACTCGAAACATAAAAGAAAAAGAATGAATTTCAATTATCATGCAAATCAAATGGAGAGAGAGCCTAACTTAGACCCTTGGTTATCCCCTCATATGCTGATAAGATTTAAAACTCATTCATAAATCACAAACAAATCCTCAAACATCTAGGCAATTAAATGAAATAAGATCTATTATGAAATAAAATGTTTCTTTCATCCTTTTAGAGTGAGCTCAATTCTCTTAAGAAAAAAGTGACAAATTATTCCATTTACTACACTAAGACAACTTATATCTAAAACTATATAATGGAAATTTATGTAAAATGAATCTTTATTCTATTCCATCATAAGTTGGATACATGCTCCAAGAGTCCTCTCGTTGGAATGGAGGAGGTACTCCTATTTATACAATGGGATGAGATAAATAATGATGATCCACTAATCTCTCTTTAGTTCCATACATTTCTCAACAATCTAGACACATAACCCCCTTTTGTCCTTGATCTTCTCCATGAGATCATGATCTTCTCCATGAGGTTTATCTTCTCAAATTCGAATTTGATCCTTCAAGGCCACATAAAGGTGTCTTGGAAGCTTCCTTGGAACCTACACGTGTCACAAAAACAACCCACTTTCCATATATAAAGTAAAATATATTATTTTCTAATATTTAATCAAGAATTTCTCTCAAAAATGCTTAAAAATAAACAATATTTGGAAAATATAAATGAGACCCATTAATGGTGAATAGTAGGGAAAATGGAGTGACAAGGTGGTGAATAGTGAGTGATATAATGGAAGCATAGGTTAAAATGTATGATAATGAGTGATATTTGTATGACATTTTTGGAGCCCAACATACTCCCCAACTGAAGCTCTTGCATGTCCTCATGCAAGCTACTACAATGACTTATTTGATTTGATTCTTAAATGAGCTTCCTTTTACAAGATGTTTGGTTCTTGTGTAACAAACATCTTTCAATCATGGACTTCCTTTTAACTTTGCACATCTTTGGATAAATTTTATTTGTTTGCAAAGCATTTACATATTTTAATGATTGGTTCTTGTGTTACAATCATTATTTACTTTGTTGAGATCTCTTTTTAATGATTGGTTCTTGTGTTGACAATCATTATTTACATTGTTGAGATCAATCATATGCTCATCATTTTGTAGTATTTTTTATTGTGGGAAGACTATGTGGTTTAAGATGTAATATGAATGAGGAAAAAAAATGAAGTGTGAAATTCCCCCCTCCCCAACTGATGGTTTTTGGCAATTTTTAATGAGAAAGGAAATAGTGAAATAGTGGAATATTTTCCAAATATCATCATTTTAGCATCTAAAAAGAATTTCAAGATTAAAGGTTAGAAAACATCATACCTTACTTACCTAAGGAAGTGGATGAATCATCCATGTTCAGCTGCCACAATTCTGATCTGAAGATTCTTCTTCAAGTTGTGGATGAAAGATGGATCTGTATTGTCATATCGGCTGCTGGATCCTCTGCTACTAGATGATGAATCTGAGGAGTCTGCTGAACATGGCTGAAAGTCGTATCTGCTGCTGGATCCTCCGCTGCTAGATGATGAATCTGATGAGTCTGCTGAATATGGCTGAAAATCTATAAGGCTTGGAAGGTATACAAAAAATATATAAGTTACATGGCAATGACGCCAAAATGTTGGGCAATTTAATTGCTTAAATTGCTTTCATTAAATTATCAACCAGGGAAACTCATAAGCTTGTGATGGTGCCAGCAAAATATATGCAGGAGTAGGCAACTAATTCTACGTCTAACTAAATTATTTACGATTCAATATAATATGCAACGGAGGAGGCTCCTAATTAAGGAGGTCCTGGTTGTCCTTCCCTACAGTATCATAGAGAAATCATTGATTACATAAAACCAGAAACTTGAAATAAAGACAAGAGAATGAAATTTAATTATTGTTCAGATTCAAATAGAGAGAAAGACTAACTTAGTCCCTTGATTGTCCCCTCATACACTAATCCAAACTAAACTAAGATTCATTCATAAGCATAAGAAATGAAATACTTGAAACATAAAAGCAAAAGAATGAATTTCAATTATCATGCAAATCAAATGGAGAGAGAAACTAACTTAGACCCTTGGTTATCCCCTCATATGCTGATAAGATTTAAAACTCATTCATCAATCACAAACAAATCCTCAAACATCTAAGCAATTAAATGAAATAAGATCTATTATGAAATAAAATGTTTCTTTCATCCTTTTAGAGTGAGCTCAATTCTCTTAAGCACAAAGTGACAAATTATTCCATTTACTACACTAAGACAACTTATATCTAAAACTATATAATGGAAATTTATGTAAAATGAAGCTTTATTATATTCCATCATAAGTTGGATACATGCTCCAAGAGTCCTCTCCTTGGAATGGAGGAGGTACTCCTATTTATACAATGGGATGAGATAACAAACTCATAATGATGATCCACTAATCTCTCTTTAGTTCCATACATTTCTCAACCATCTAGACACATAACCCCCTTTTGTCCTTGATCTTCTCCATGAGGTTTATCTTCTCAAATTCGAATTTGATCCTTCAAGGCCAACATACTCCCCAACTGAAGCTCTTGCATGTCCTCATGCAAGCTACTACAATGACTTATTTGATTTGATTCTTAAATGAGCTTCCTTTTACAAGATGTTTGGTTCTTGTGTAATAAACATCTTTCAATCATGGACTTCCTTTTAACTTTGCACATCTTTGGATAACTTTTATTTGTTTGCAAAGCATTTACATATTTTAATGATTGGTTCTTGTGTTACAAATCTCTTTTTAATGATTGTCTCTTGTGTTGACAATCATTATTTACATTTTTGAGATCAATCATTTGCTCATCATTTTGTAGTAGTTTTTATTGTGGGAAGACTATGTGGGTTAAGATGTAATATGAATGAGGAAAAAAAATGAAGTGTGAAATTCCCCCCTCCCCAACTGATGGTTTTTGGCAATTTTTAATGAGAAAGGAAATAGTGAAACAGTGGAATATTTTACAAATATCATCATTTTAGCATCTAAAAAGAATTTCAAGATTAAAGGTTAGAAAACATCATACCTTACTTACCTAAGGCAGTGGATGAATCATGCATGTTCAGCTGCCACAATTCTGATCTGAAGCTTCTTCTTCAAGTTGTGGATGAAAGATGGATCTGTATTGTCGTATCGACTGCTGGATCCTCTGCTACTAGATGATGAATCTGAGGAGTCTGCTGAACATGGCTGAAAGTCATATCTGCTGTTGGATCCTCCGCTGCTGGATGATGAATCTGATGAGTCTGCCGAATATGGTTGAAAATCTATAAGGCTTGGAAGGTATACAAAATATATATAAGTTACATTTCCCCCCCAGCCTTATTTATTGAATTGTCCTTAATTCATGACAAACTGAAAAACAATGAAAGGAAATTGGCTTCATCTGCTACAAAATATGGGTCTTTAAGTCTTCAACGCTCGATGGCACAAATCTTACTATGTGATTAAATGTGTCGATGTCGAACATAGCAAGAAGTTATTGACTTAGTGGCCGTTAATGAATGCCCCTAGCCAACACAAGAGCTCCCACCATTGATTCCAATGGGAGTCAGGATGCCTAACACATCTTTGTAGGTACGAATAAATTTGTCGTGGTCGAGTCACCTACAAGATCCAATGAACAAGGGATATTAATGTACTCCCATTGTTCATTGGCAAGAATACTTGCCATTAAGGCATGCAAGCCTCTAGGTGTTTTTTACAATGATACTTAGACTCTAGGACTTTGACTCAAGCAGGGTTTTATTGGCGGAAATGAAGGGGAATGGTAATGACAAGGAAAATGGTAATAAACTTGTAAGGAATGGATGTAAGGAAATGCATGGTGTATGAATAAGAACTCTTGCTGTGAAAAATGGATATGGAAAGGTCATGCTTTATGGTTTGACAATTGGTGGAATTCAAAATCTTTTGCAAAAAGGGAGTTGCAAAGGAGTGGTTGTAGAGTTGGATTTGTCTTTAGAATTTTTCATGAATTTAGTCTTTGGAAGACCAATTGTCGTCACAATGTAATCTCCTTATGATCACTTGATTATCCTGTAACCTGTAAAAAACTTGGTACAAAGAAAACATAAGTGTGCTCATGAAGAAATGGCCAGTTTCTTCATGATTCTTACGCAAAAATTTCATACCAAAAAAAACAAATTAAGGACAGACAAAGTGTTAAAATTGACTTAATCATGATATTAATATCAATCCATTTTTTAAAATAACCATGAAAAGTAAAACTCCCTGTTTTTTTTCAGCTAACTTTTGTGCATGGCGAAAAGTTTGGCATTATAGATTTGTTGTGTCCTGCAGATTAGTACGTTATAAAAGCATACAACAATATCAAATTGCCAATGCTAAGCAAGTTAATCAGCATTAATATAATCCACCAAATGATCTTTTAAATTATTCTTCCAAATGTTCCATTATTTATTTTAAAACCTGCGTGAATTTTGTGAAAAGTGTGTTTGTTTGTTTGTTTTTTTTTTTAAATTTTTTTTTTTTTTTTTTAATTTTTTTGCTTTCATCCATTTCTTGTAATTCTCATGATTCTCTCAATTTTCATGCCCCCAAAGTTTTGTTTTATGCCAAAACAATCACAAAATACTTAACATAATTTTTTATTATTATTATTATTTATTATTTTTTAACAATCATAACATGACTATGATAACCTAATGTATTAAGACAAGCATACAACATAATAACAAAATACATTACCAACATAACAAAAAATTATAACTATATTAATTAATGCAATTATAAAAGATATTAATATATTAATACAATTTTTATAACAAACATTAATTAATAGTTAAATAGCATAAGTAACAAATATATACAACAAATTATAATTAAAAAGATAACATATTAAAACTATTATAACAACATATTAATATATTAATACAATTAATATATTAACATATTAATACAAATAACATAACAAACATAACATATTATAACATATTATAATTAGATTAATATATCAATATATTAATATAATTATAATAAAAAACATTAACTCATAGTATAACCAAATCAAATCAAAATAAATAAAAACAAAATAAACCTACAAATACAAAACAAACCAAAAGAAATGCAAAACAAAACGGGATTGCAGGCATATGAAGATTTTGGATGGATTGAGCATTTGCCCCATCTCAGCAAATGAAATGGAAACCGCAGGTACAATTGTTGACAACGTTTTTGGAGTGGATTGAGCAACCGAAGTCCTTGCAAGATCCTTCGCCATTTCAGTGCAAAATGGCAACATTCTTCGATAGCTACTGATGTTTGAGGCTTCCAATAACTTCAACTGCGAACTTGGAGAAAGTGTAACATGCCTGCTGCACTGTTCGTTGAGGATGCCCCGCCGCTTGGGTCGTCTTTACACTTATTAGCTGCCCACTGATTTGTCTCCAAATCCAGAAAAGGAGGTCTGCTCAAGGGAAGGGTTAATTCAGTCAGTCACGGTGAAGAAGATGGCTCGAATAATCCCAATCACATTGGCTTCTGCGATCTTATTAGTGGCGTCTTTTCAATCAGAGGTCAATGCCGCCATTCAGATCTTCAATGACGATCTTCAGATATTGTATGCAAGTGATCATGTGAAGACATTTGATGATGGCTAAATCTGGGAGTTGATGCTTGATAAGAAGTCGGGTTCTGGTTTTCAGAAAAAACAGAGCTACAGATTTGGATTCTTCACCATGAAGCTCAAGCTTGTTGCAGGAGATTCTGCAGGAGTTGTGACTACTTATTATATGGCCTCCAAATATGAACATGACATTCGTCTTCCTCTTCCGCAATTCCACATTCTCTGCATAAACTCCTGCTTTTATATAAATTACGTATCTCGTATTGCTCTTCTCCAGAGCTGCATTAACGGCCTGTGTAATGGTTCCATAATTTCCACTCCCGTCCTTGGCAACCATGGAGATCGGTTTCACCGCGGATCTAGAAGTTTCCAGAAGCCTTCGGTCTCCGGTCGACATCCAAGATGGAAAATTGTCGGAGTCCATGGGCAGCATGAAATGGGCGTCAGATTGATACGATAGCAAACGGAAATTGTGATTCGGAACAGTCCGTCGCCGCTTGTCCAGTCTTGAAGCCTCGGCCGAAATATTCTTGACCATAGCCAGAGAATGGCTGATCAGATGCGAGATATTCCTCAGCTCGACCACCAAGTTCTGCTTGAGATTTCCATTGGCACACGAAAGACTATCAAGGCACGTGTACTGATTTGTGATGGCGACGCTCAGATATGTCTCGAGATCACTGGTACATCGTGGAATTGACATGAACGTCGCTTTATGCAAATAGAAGAGCGTGTCGTACAATTGATCCAACGTTTCTTCGAATAACTCGAAACAATCTTGCAATGTCCGAGTCATTGCCTCTTTGTCTAAGGCTAGTAGCAGGTTCTCTTGTGTCTTCCTCAGAGCGGATGAGCCATGCGGAATGAAAGAATGCACCCTCAGGAACTCACGGAGGGAAAATGAGAACGAAAGCCGAAAATTGAGGCAAAGACATCATGCAAGAGAAAACATCGGTGCAAAGGGAAGTGAGCTAATGTCAAAATACATTCAGAATGTATTTAAATCAAGTTTTTCGGAATCAACTCATTGAAGCCCTCCAAGAAAGCATTGATCTAAGGACGTATTGCTGTTGTGAGTTGATGCTCTGCAACAACATCAACATATTCATGTTTATTTTTCTCAGTCATTCGGATATTGCGACCACCAGGAATCAGTTCATGGTCAGTAACCTCTTCCCTCTCATATAGTATTAGTTTCTCTTCATCCGCATCCATGCTAAACGTAAGATCAGGCATATCCCTTATGTCATTCTCAAGCATCCACTTCAAATTCTTATTGTAATTTGGATCAATAGCTTCGATGTCATGATAAGTAACTTTGAGTCCAAGAATGTGTTTGTAAAATGAACGTGTAAAGTGAACATCCAAAAGCTGACCATCAAACAAAGCCTTTGCAACCACTCTCCCAATAAACTTGAAGTATGAAAGATGATCTATTTGGTAGATAGAATTGGGGTTCGGCTGGAACGTTGCTTCATTACCCATAGTTGTAAATAGCAAAGCACCCTTATCAAAGATTACCCTTGACAACGATTGGTACCATTCCCTTGTAAGCCCGCCAGCATTAATGCCTTCCTCCCCTTCAGGAGCGATCCGTCCAAGAACAAATTCCGCCTCGGTGGCCTCGTTCTAGAAGGGAGCGTGGTGCAGCCAGCCTCGATTACAGAGATGGAGTTCGTTGTCACGAATCTGGTCACCGACGTTCTGGTACGCCACAAGGGGCCAGTGCCCGATCTCTTCAGAGAAGGCCACTCCGTTGTCGTCGAGGGCTTTCTCCGCCCCATTTCTACTTCTTCATCGTCGGAAAACAGCAGCACTGAATCCTTCTGTCCCCTGTCGGCCGGTCATGTTGCGTCGGAAAAGGCGAGAAGCAACAACTGCTATTTTTCTGCCATCGATGTCCTTGCAAAGCACGACGAGAAATACATGCCCAAAGAAGTTGCTGCTGCCATTGAGAAAAACCGGGCTGCAATTGAAGCCGCTCATGCCAAGCCTCAGCCTCAGCTTCAGAATTCACAGCTCCAAGAGTCTGAGCAAGTTCATTCTTGACCTATTTTTTATGTAATAAATCGCCTCCTTTTAGTGCATGGGATAATTCAAATTAGATTCCCTTTGATGAATAGATGCGGTGTATCGCTCTGGTTTCCATCTTATAAAAACAAAAGAATGAAAGTCAATAATTTTTTTTTTTTTTAATAATAATAATAACATATTTATATATATATATTATTACATGGGAATTTTTTTATTTTTTATTTTTTATTTTATTTATTATTATTTAAAAAAATTAAAATTTAAAAAGATTAAGTTTTATCTTAAAAAAATAAAATTTAAGATGATTTTTCACGCATTCACAAAATTCATTATTGTCCCATTGCAGATTAGTTCTCAAGCAAGAGTAATTTTATTTGGAATAAATCAATAGATTTTCTGATCTTCCCGATCGCACGAAGCGCAGGAAGAGAGCATACTAATCGTTTGATTTGTTTTTATTTATGCAGGGGGGGGGGGGTTTAAAAACTGAATTTAAAACTAGCTAAATACTAAAACACCAGAAAACTCAAACTTGAACTCCTTTGTGAAGATCCTGCTGTCACCAGGTTTCACAAGTTAGTTTTTCTAAAGAAAAATACTAGTACTGAATTAAATTCCTAATGCGTAATCCCTTAACACCATCCCCGGCAACGGCGCCAAAATGTTGGGCAATTTAATTGCTTAAATTGCTTTCATTAAATAATCAACCAGGGAAACTCGTAAGCTTGTGATGGTGCCAACAAAATATATGCAGGAGTAGGCAACTATTTCTATGTCTAACTAAGTTATTTACGATTCAATATAATATGCAAGGGAAGAGGCTCCTAATTAAGGAGGTCTTGGTTGTCCTTCCCTACAGTATCATAGAGAAATCATTGATTACATAAAACCAGAAACTTGAAATAAAGACAAGAGAATGAACTTTAATTATTGTTCAGATTCAAATAGAGAGAAAGACTAACTTAGTCCCTTGATTGTCCCCTCATATACTAATCCAAACTAAACTAAGATTCATTCATAAGCATAAGAAATGAAATACTTGAAACATAAAAGCAAAAGAATGAATTTCAATTATCATGCAAATCAAATGGAGAGAGAGCCTAACTTAGACCCTTGGTTATCCCCTCATATGATACTTGAAACATAAAAGCAAAAGAATGAATTTCAATTATCATGCAAATCAAATGGAGAGAGAGCCTAACTTAGACCCTTGGTTATCCCCTCATATGCTGATAAGATTTAAAACTCATTCATCAATCACAAACAAATCCTCAAACATCTAAGCAATTAAATGAAATAAGATCTATTATGAAATAAAATGTTTCTTTCATCCTTTTAGAGTGAGCTCAATTCTCTTAAGAACAAAGTGAAAAATTATTCCATTTACTACACTAAGACAACTTATATCTAAAACTATATAATGGAAATTTATGTAAAATGAAGCTTTATTCTATTCCATCATAAGTTGGATACATGCTCCAAGAGTCCTCTCCTTGGAATGGAGGAGGTACTCCTATTTATACAATGGGATGAGATAACAAACTCATAATGATGATCCACTAATCTCTCTTTAGTTCCATACATTTCTCAACCATCTAGACACATAACCCCCTTTTGTCCTTGATCTTCTCCATGAGATCATGATCTTCTCCATGAGGTTTATCTTCTCAAATTCGAATTTGATCCTTCAAGGCCACATAAAGGTGTCTTGGAAGCTTCCTTGGAACCTACGCATGTCACAAAAACAACCCACTTTCCATATATAAAGTAAAATATATTATTTTCTAATATTTAATCAAGAATTTCTCTCAAAATGCTTAAAAATAAACAATATTTGGAAAATATAAATGAGACCCATTAATGGTGAATAGTAGGGAAAATGAAGTGACAAGGTGGTGAATAGTGAGTGATATAATGGAAGCATAGGTGAAAAATGTATGATAATGAGTGATATTTGTATGAAATTTTTGGAGCCCAACATACTCCCCAACTGAAGCTCTTGCATGTCCTCATGCAAGCTACTACAATGACTTATTTGATTTGATTCTTAAATGAGCTTCCTTTTACAAAATGTTTGGTTCTTGTGTAACAAACATCTTTCAATCATGGACTTCCTTTTAACTTTGCACATCTTTGGATAACTTTTATTTGTTTGCAAAGCATTTACATATTTTAATGATTGGTTCTTGTGTTACAATCATTATTTACTTTGTTGAGATCTCTTTTTAATGATTGGTTCTTGTGTTGACAATCATTATTTACATTGTTGAGATCAATCATCTTCTCATCATTTTGTAGTAGTTTTTCTTGTGGGAAGACTATGTGGGTTAAGATGTAATATGAATGAGGAAAAAAAATGAAGTGTGAAATTCCCCCCTCCCCAACTGATGGTTTTTGGAAATTTTTAATGAGAAAGGAAATAGTGAAACAGTGGAATATTTTCCAAATATCATCATTTTAGCATCTAAAAAGAATTTCAAGATTAAAGGTTAGAAAACATCATACCTTAATTACCTAAGGAAGTGGATGAATCATGCATGTTCAACTTCCACAATTCTGATCTGAAGCTTGTTCTTCAAGTTGTGGATGAAAGATGGATCTGTATTGTCGTATCGGCTGCTGGATCCTCTGCTACTAGATGACGAATTTGAGGAGTCTGCTGAACATGGCTGAAATTCGTATCTGCTGCTGGATCCTCCGCTGCTGGATGATGAATCTGATGAGTCTGCTGAATATGGCTGAAAATCTATAAGGATTGGAAGGTATACAAAATATATATAAGTTACATTCCCCCTCCCCCCCCAACATTATTTATTGACTTGTCCTCAAGTGATGACAAATTGAAAAACAATTAAAGGAAATTGGCTTCATCTGCTACAAAATATGGGTCTTCAAGTCTTCAACGCTCGATGGCACAAATCTTACTATGTGATTAAATGTGTCGATGTCGAACATAGCAAGAAGTTATTGACTTAGTGGCCGTTAATGAATGCCCCTAGCCAACACAAGAGCTCCCACCTTTGATTCCAATGGGAGTCAGGATGCCTAACACATCTTTGTAGGTACAAATAAATTTTTCGTGGTCGAGTCACCTACAAGATCCAACGAACAAGGGATATTAATGTACTCCCATTGTTCATTGGCAAGAGTACTTGCCATTAAGGCATGCAAGCCTCTAGGTGTTTTTTACAATGATACTTAGACTCTAGGACTTTGACTCAAGCAGGGTTTTATTGGCAGAAATGAAGGGGAATGGTAATAAAATTGTAAGGAATGGATGTAAGGAAATGCATGGTGTATGAATAGGAACTCTTGCTGTGAAAAATGGATATGGAAAGGTCATGCTTTATGGTTTGACAATTGGTGGAATTCAAAATCTTTTGCAAAAAGGGAGTTGCAAAGGAGTGGTTGTAGAGTTGGATTTGTCTTTAGATTTTTTCATGAATTTAGTCTTTGGACGACGAATTGTCGTCACAATGTAATCTCCTTATGATCACTTGATTATCCTGTAACCTATAAAAAACATGGTACAAAGAAAACATAAGTGTGCTCATGAAGAAATGGCCAGTTTCTTCATGATTCTTACGCAAAAATTTCATACCAAAAAAAACAAATTAAGGACAAACAAAGTGTTAAAATTGACTTAATCATGATATTAATATCAATCCATTTTTTAAAATAACCATGAAAAGTAATACTCCCTGTTTTTGTCAGCTAACTTTTGTGCATGGCGAAAAGTTTGGCATTATAGATTTGTTGTGTCCTGCAGATTAGTACGTTATAAAAGCATACAACAATATCAAATTGCCAATGCTAAGCAAGTTAATCAGCATTAATATAATCCACCAAATCTTCTTTTAAATTATTCTTCCAAATGTTCCATTATTTATTTTCAAACCTGCGTGAATTTTGTGAAAAGTGTGTTTGTTTGTTTGTTTTTTTTTTAATTTTTTTGCTTTCATCCAGTTCTTGTAATTCTCATGATTCTCTCAATTTTCATGCCCCCAAAGTTTTGTTTTATGCCAAAAACAATCACAAAATACTTAACATAATTTTTTTTATTATTATTTATTATTATTTTTTAACAATCATAACATGACTATGATAACCTAATGTATTAAGACAAGCATACAACATAATAACAAAATACATTACCAACATAACAAAAAATTATAACTATATTAATTAATGCAATTATAAAAGATATTAATATATTAATATAATTAATATAATTAATATATTAATATATTAATACAATTTTTATAACAAACATTAATTAATAGTTAAATAGCATAACTAACTAATATATACAACAAATTATAATTAAAAAGATAACATATTAAAACTATTATAACAACATATTAATATATTAATACAATTAATATATTAACATATTAATACAAATAACATAACAAACATAACCTATTATAACATATTATAATTAGATTAATATATTAATATAATTATAATAACAAACATTAACTCATAGTATAACCAAATCAAAAC
The DNA here is from genome assembly GCA_031772625.1 of Pinus tabuliformis. Taxonomy (NCBI): domain Eukaryota; kingdom Viridiplantae; phylum Streptophyta; class Pinopsida; order Pinales; family Pinaceae; genus Pinus; species Pinus tabuliformis. Next base: position 583,089,430 of record CM062820.1, read on the forward strand.
AAAATAAATAAAAACAAAATAAACCTACAAATACAAAACAAACCAAAAGAATTGCAAAACAAAACGGGATTGCAGGCATATGAAGATTTTGGATGGATTGAGCATTTGCCCCATCTCAGCAAATGAAACGGAAACCGCAGGTACAATTGTTGACAACGTTTTTGGAGTGGATTGAGCAACCGAAGTCCTTGCAAGATCCTTCACCATTTCAGTGCAAAATGGCAACATTCTTCGATAGCTACTGATGTTTGAGGCTTCCAATAACTTCAACTGCGAACTTGGAGAAAGTGTAACATGCCTGCTGCACTGTTCGTTGAGGATGCCCCGCCGCTTGGGTCGTCTTTACACTTATTAGCTGCCCACTGATTTGTCTCCAAATCCAGAAAATGAGGTCTTCTCGAGGGAAGGGTTAATTCAGTCAGTCACGGTGAAGAAGATGGCTCGAATAATCCCAATCGCATTGGCTTCTGCGATCTTATTAGTGGCGTCTTTTCAATCAGAGGTCAATGCTGCCATTCAGATCTTCAATGACGATTTTCAGATATTGTATGCAAGTGATCATGTGAAGACATCTGATGATGGCTAAATCTGGGAGTTGATGCTTGATAAGAAGTCGGGTTCTGGTTTTCAGACAAAACACAGCTACAGATTTGGATTCTTTACCATGAAGCTCAAGCTTGTTGCAGGAGATTCTGCAGGAGTTATGACTACTTATTATATGGCCTCCAAAGATGAACATGACATTCGTCTTCTTCTTCCGCAATTCCACATTCTCTGCATAAACTCTTGCTTTTATATAAATTACGTATCTCATATTGCTCTTCTTCGGAGCCACATTAACGACCTCTGTAACGGTTCCGTAATTTCCACTCCCGTCCTTGGCAACCATGGAGTTCGGTTTCACCGCGGCTCTAGAAGTTTCCAAAAGCCTTTGGTCTCCAGCCGACATCCAAGACGAAAAATTGTCGGAGTCCATGGGCAGCATGAAATGGGTGTCAGATTGATACGATAGCAAACGGTGATTGTGATTCGGAACAGTCCGTCGCCGCTTGGCCAATCTTGAAGCCTCGGCCGAAATATTCTTGACCATAGCGAGAGAATGGCTAAGCAAATGCGAGATATTCCTCAGCTCGACCACCAAGTTCTACTTGAGATTTCCATTGGCACGTGAAATACTATCAAGACACGTGTACTGATTCGTGATGGCGGCGCTCAGATATGTCTCGAGATCACTGGTACGCCGTGGAATTGACATGAACGTCGCTTTCTGAAAATAGAAGAGCGTGCCGTACAATTGATCCAGCGTTTCGTCGAATAACTCGAAACAATCTTGCAATGTCCAAGTCATTGCCTCTTTGTCTAAGGCTAGTAGCAGGTTCTCTTTTGTCTTCCTCAGAGCGGATGAGCCATGCGGAATGAAAGAATGCACCCTTAGGAACTCACGGAGGGAAAATGAGAACGAAAGCCGAAAATCGAGGCAAAGACATCATGCAAGAGAAAACATCAGTGTAAAGGGAAGTGAGCTAATGTCAAAATACATTCAGAATGTATTTAAATCAAGTTTTTCGGAATCAACTCATTGAAGCCCTCCAAGAAAGCATTGATCTGAGGACGTATTGCTATTGTGAGTCGATGCTCTGCAACAACATCAAAATATTCATGTTTATTTTTCTCAGTCACTCGGATATTGCGACCACCAGGAATCAGTTCATGGTCAGTAACCTCTTCCCTCTCATACAGTATCGGTTTCTCTTCATCCGCATCCATGCTAAACGTAAGATCAGGCATATCCCTTATGTCATTCTCAAGCATCCACTTCAAATTCTTATAGTAATCTCGATCAATAGCTTCGATGTCATGATAAGTAACTTTGAGTCCAAGAATGTGTTTGTAAAATGAACGTGTAAAGTGAACATCCAAAAGCTGACCATCAAACAAAGCCTTTGCAACCACTCTCCCAATAAACTTGAAGTATGAAAGATGCTCTGTTTGGTAGACAGAATTGGGGTTCGGCTGGAAAATAGCAAAGCACCCTTATCAAAGATTACCCTTGACAACGATTGGTACCATTCCCTTGTAAGCCCGCCAGCATCAATGCCTTCCTCCCCTTCAGGAGCGATCCATCCAAGAACAAATTCCGCCTCGGTGGCCTCGTTCTAGAAGGGAGCGTGGTGCAGCCAGCCTCGACTACGGAGATGGAGTTCGTTGTCACGAATCTGGTCACCGACGTTCTGGTACGCCACAAGGGGCCAGTGCCCGATCTCTTCAGAGAAGGCCACTCCGTTGTCGTCGAAGGCTTTCTCCACCCCATTTCAACTTCTTCATCGTCGGAAAACAGCGGCACTGAATCCTTCCGTCCCCTGTCGGCCGGTCATGTTGCGTCGGAAAAGGTGAGAAGCAACAACTGCTATTTTTCTGCCATCGATGTCCTTGCAAAGCACGACGAGAAATACATGCCCAAAGAAGTTGCTGCTGCCATTGAGAAAAACCGAGCTGCAACTGAAGCCGCTCATGCCAAGCCTCAGCCTCAGCTTAAGAATTCACAGCTCCAAGAGTCTGAGCAAGTTCATTCTTGACCTATTTTTTATATAATAAATCACCTCCTTTTAGTGCACGGGATAATTCAAATGAGCTTCCCTTTGATGAATAGATGCGGTGTATCGCTCCGGTTTCCATCTTATAAAAACAAAAGAATGAAAGTCAATATTTTTTTTTTTTTTTTTTTTTTTTTTTTTTTTAATAATAATAATAACATATATATGATATCTATATATATATATATATATATATTATTACATGGGAATTTTTTTATTTTTTATTATTTAAAAATACTAAAATATAAAAAGATTAAGTTTTATCTTAAAAAAATAAAATTTAAGATGATTTTTCACGCATTCACAAAATTCTTTATTGTCGCATTGCAGATTAGTTCTCAAGCAAGAGTATTTTTATTTGGAATAAATCAATAGATTTTCTGATCTTCCCGATCACACGAAGTGCAGGAAGAGAGCATACTAATCGTTTGATTTGTTTTTATTTATGCAGGGGGGGTTTTTAAAAAACTGAATTTAAAACTAGCTAAATACTAAAACATCAGAAAACTCAAACTTGAACTCCTTTGTGAAGATCCTGCTGTCACCAGGTTTCACAAGTTAGTTTTTCTAAAGAAAAATACTAGTACTGAATTAAATTCCTAATGCGTAATCCCTTAGCACCATCCCCGGCAACGGCGCCAAAATGTTGGGCAATTTAATTGCTTAAATTGCTTTCATTAAATAATCAACCAGGGAAACTCGTAAGCTTGTGATGGTGCCGACAAAATATATGCAGGAGTAGGCAACTAATTCTATGTCTAACTAAATTATTTACGATTCAATATAATATGCAAGGGAAGAGGCTCCTAATTAAGGAGGTCCTGGTTGTCCTTCCCTACAGTATCATAGAGAAATCATTGATTACATAAAACCAGAAACTTGAAATAAAGACAAGAGAATGAACTTTAATTATTGTTCAGATTCAAATAGAGAGAAAGACTAACTTAGTCCCTTGATTGTCCCCTCATACACTAATCCAAACTAAACTAAGATTCATTCATAAGCATAAGAAATGAAATACTTGAAACATAAAAGCAAAAGAATGAATTTCAATTATCATGCAAATCAAATGGAGAGAAAGCCTAACTTAGACCCTTGGTTATCCCCTCATATGATACTTGAAACATAAAAGCAAAAGAATGAATTTCAATTATCATGCAAATCAAATGGAGAGAGAGCCTAACTTAGACCCTTGGTTATCCCCTCATATGCTGATAAGATTTAAAACTCATTCATCAATCACAAACAAATCCTCAAACATCTAAGCAATTAAATGAAATAAGATCTATTATGAAATAAAATGTTTCTTTCATCCTTTTAGAGTGAGCTCAATTCTTTTAAGAACAAAGTGACAAATTATTCCATTTACTACACTAAGAAAACTTATATCTAAAACTATATAATGGAAATTTATGTAAAATGAAGCTTTATTCTATTCCATCATAAGTTGGATACATGCTCCAAGAGTCCTCTCCTTGGAATGGAGGAGGTACTCCTATTTATACAATGGGATGAGATAACAAACTCATAATGATGATCCTTCCATACATTTCTCAACCATCTAGACACATAACCCCCTTTTGTCCTTGATCTTCTTCATGAGATCATGATCTTCTCCATGAGGTTTATCTTCTCAAATTCGAATTTGATCCTTCAAGGCCACATAAAGGTGTCTTGGAAGCTTCCTTGGAACCTACACATGTCACAAAAACAACCCACTTTCCATATATAAAGTAAAATATATTATTTTCTAATATTTAATCAAGAATTTCTCTCAAAAATGCTTAAAAATAAACAATATTTGGAAAATATAAATGAGACCCATTAATGGTGAATAGTAGGGAAAATGGAGTGACAAGGTGGTGAATAGTGAGTGATATAATGGAAGCATAGGTGAAAAATGTATGATAATGAGTGATATTTGTATGACATTTTTGGAGCCCAACATACTCCCCAACTGAAGCTCTTGCATGTCCTCATGCAAGCTACTGCAATGACTTATTTGATTTGATTCTTAAATGAGCTTCCTTTTACAAGATGTTTGGTTCTTGTGTAACAAACATCTTTCAATCATGGACTTCCTTTTAACTTTGCACATCTTTGGATAACTTTTATTTGTTTGCAAAGCATTTACATATTTTAATGATTGGTTCTTGTGTTACAATAATTATTTACTTTGTTGAGATCTCTTTTTAATGATTGGTTCTTGTGTTGACAATCATTATTTACATTGTTGAGATCAATCATATGCTCATCATTTTGTAGTAGTTTTTATTGTGGGAAGACTATGCGGGTTAAGATGTAATATGAATGAGGAAAAAAAATGAAGTGTGAAATTCCCCCCTCCCCAACTGATGGTTTTTGGCAATTTTTAATGAGAAAGGAAATAGTGAAACAGTGGAATATTTTCCAAATATCATCATTTTAGCATCTAAAAAGAATTTCAAGATTAAAGGTTAGAAAACATCATACCTTACTTACCTAAGGAAGTGGATGAATCATGCATGTTCAGCTGCCACAATTCTGATCTGAAGCTTCTTCTTCAAGTTGTGGATGAAAGATGGATCTGTATTGTCGTATCGGCTGCTGGATCCTCTGCTACTATATGATGAATCTGAGGAGTCTGCTGAACATGGCTGAAATTCGTATCTGCTACTGGATCCTTCGCTGCTGGATGATGAATTTGATGAGTCTGCCGAATATGGCTGAAAATCTATAAGGCTTGGAAGGTATACACAATATATATAAGTTACATTTCCCCCTCAGCCTTATTTATTGACTTGTCCTCAAGTGATGACAAACTGAAAAACAATGAAAGGAAATTGGCTTCATCTGCTACAAAATATGGGTCTTCAAGTCTTCAACGCTCGATGGCACAAATCTTACTATGTGATTAAATGTGTCGATGTCGAACATAGCAAGAAGTTATTGACTTAGTGGCCGTTAATGAATGCCCCTAGCCAACACAAGAGCTCCCACCATTGATTCCAATGGGAGTCAGGATGCCTAACATATCTTTGTAGGTATGAATAAATTTGTCGTGGTCAAGTCACCTACAAGATCCAACGAACAAGGGATATTAATGTACTCCCATTGTTCATTGGCAAGATTACTTTCCATTAAGGCATGCAAGCCTCTAGGTGTTTTTTACAATGATACTTAGACTCTAGGACTTTGACTCAAGCAGGGTTTTATTTGCGGAAATGAAGGGGAATGGTAATGACAAGGAAAATGGTAATAAACTTATAAGGAATGGATGTAAGGAAATGCATGGTGTATGAATAGGAACTCTTGCCGTGAAAAATGGATATGGAAAGGTCATGCTTTATGGTTTGACAATTGGTGGAATTCAAAATCTTTTGCAAAAAGGGAGTTGCAAAGGAGTGGTTGTAGAGTTGGATTTTTCTTTAGAATTTTTCATGAATTTAGTCTTTGGAAGACCAATTGTCGTCACAATGTAATCTCCTTATGATCACTTGATTATCATGTAACCTGTAAAAAACTTGGTACAAAGAAAACATAAGTGTGCTCATGAAGAAATGGCCAGTTTCTTCATGATTCTTACGCAAAAATTTCATACCAAATAAAAAAAATTAAGGACAGCCAAAGTGTTAAAATTGACTTAATCATGATATTAATATCAATCTATTTTTTAAAATAACCATGAAAAGTAATACTCCCTGTTTTTGTCAGCTAACTTTTGTGCATGGCGAAAAGTTTGGCATTATAGATTTGTTGTGTCCTGCAGATTAGTACGTTATAAAAGCATACAACAATATCAAATTGCCAACGCTAAGCAAGTTAATCAGCATTAATATAATCCACCAAATGTTCTTTTAAATTATTCTTCCAAATGTTCCATTATTTATTTTCAAACCTGCGTGGATTTTGTGAAAAGTGTGTTTGTTTGTTTTTTTTGTTTTTTTAATTTTTTTGCTTTCATCCAGTTCTTGTAATTCTCATGATTCTCTCAATTTTCATGCCCCCAAAGTTTTGTTTTATGCCAAAAACAATCACAAAATACTTAACATAATTTTTATTTTTTATTTTTTAACAATCATAACATGACTATGATAACCTAATGTATTAAGACAAGCATACAACATAATAACAAAATACATTACCAACATAACAAAAAATTATAACTATATTAATTAATGCAATTATAAAAGATATTAATATATTAATATATTAATATAATTAATACAATTAATATATTAATACAATTTTTATAACAAACATTAATTAATAGTTAAATAGCATAACTAACAAATATATACAACAAATTATAATTAAAAAGATAACATATTTTTTTTTTCTCTGTAAATACTAAGTCTATTAAAAAAGTAAAAATATGTACAATGAGGTCAGAGCCTCAGAGGAGGCCGAAGCCATTCCCCATCCAAAAACTCAGGCTTTATCCTTTCAGCCGGATTTACAATGCAGACTTTGGAAATTTGATTACAGTTCTTGACATACTGACAAAAATTGCCCGGATTACATTTATCAAGCCCATCAGTGACTTCAAAAAACACAGTAGCGTCTGGCATATCTGACTTTAAAACAAAATTGAAATCAGTGGTAACTGACATAACTACCTGAAACATGAGACTGAAACAGACCAAGAGAATAGCTGCCAAATCAAGGACACCGGAACACAGGCACAAAAAGAACAAAGCAGGTGCACCCAGTGGAGATTATTCCGCCTGGCTTGGAGATGCTTGCATCTCCTCCTTCGCCGGGCTTGGAGAGGCGACCCACGTGACATACCCATCTTCGTCCAGAAGCGGCGCTCCCCCAGAATCCGTGACCAAATGTAAACGGCCAGAAGGTCTTTGAGAATGGTCGCGAACATTGTCATCCTCCATAGCTGGGTCATGCTGCTGAGGCATTTCCTGTGCAGGGGCGTCCTCATTCATGCGATCAACATGAAACACCCGCCCAGTCATGTCCCCAAGAAGAATGCTGTCATCCTGCGAATTTGAGGATGCAGGAGGGGTCGGGCTGACTTGGTTCCTTTCCTCCTCTGAGACAAAAACTGTGAAATTCACAGTCACCATCGGCCTGTTGAGCCGGCTTTGGAAGACAAATCTAGAGGAATGATAAGAGTTGTTCGGGATTATCTCCTCAAATTGGGGAAACTTGCTGGGGAGCCGAATGGGAAGGGCTAGCCCTGATTCCAGACCGACCCCCCCGACGCGGAATACCTCGACTGCGAGGCATTGAAGCAGAAACCAACGACTTGAGAGGGCAATTGAGGCAGAGGAAACCAGAAATGGCAGGCGTGCTGCTGAGGAAATAACAGAGCCGAGCGATTAAGTCCACAGGAAAGATGAGACAAGGAAACTGAAGCAGCTTAGCTTCATATAGAACTAAAAAGATAACATATTAAAACTATTATAACAACATATTAATATATTAATACAATTAATATATTAACATATTAATACAAATAACATAAGAAACATAACATATTATAACATATTATAATTAGATTAATATATTAATATATTAATATAATTATAATAACAAACATTAACTCATAGTATAACCAAATCAAAACAAAATAAACCTACAAATACAAAACAAACCAAAAGAAATGAAAAACAAAACGGGATTGCAGGCATATGAAGATTTTGGATGGATTGAGCATTTGCCCCATCTCAGCAAATGAAACGGAAACCGTAGGTACAATTGTTGACAACGTTTTTGGAGTGGATTGAGCAACCGAAGTCCTTGCAAGATCCTTCACCATTTCAGTGCAAAATGGTAACATTCTTCAATAGCTACTGATGTTTGAGGCTTCCAATAACTTCAACTGCGAACTTGGAGAAAGTGTAACATGCCTGCTGCACTGTTCGTTGAGGATGCCCCGCCGCTTGGGTCGTCTTTACACTTATTAGCTGCCCATTGATTTGTCTCCAAATCCAGAAAAGGAGGTCTGCTCGAGGGAAGGGTTAATTCAGTCAGTCACGGTGAAGAAGATGGCTCGAATAATCCCAATCGCATTGGCTTCTGCGATCTTATTAGTGGCATCTTTTCAATCAGAGGTCAATGCCTCCATTCAGATCTTCAATGACGATTTTCAGATATTGTATGCAAGTGATCATGTGAAGACATCTGATGATGGCTAAATCTAGGAGTTGATGCTTGATAAGAAGTCGGGTTCTGGTTTTCAGACAAAACACAGCTACAGATTTGGATTCTTCACCATGAAGCTCAAGCTTGTTGCAGGAGATTCTGCTGGAGTTGTGACTACTTATTATATGGCCTCCAAAGATGAACATGACATTCGTCTTCTTCTTCCGCAATTCCACATTCTCTGCATAAACTCCTGCTTTTATATAAATTACGTATCTCATATTGCTCTTCTTCGGAGCCACATTAACAGCCTCTATAATGGTTCCGTAATTTCCACTCCCGTCCTTGGCAACTATGGAGATCGGTTTCACCGTGGATCTAGAAGTTTCCAAAAGCCTTCGGTCTCCGGCCGACATCCAAGACGGAAAATTGTCGGAGTCCATGGGCGGCATGAAATGGGCGTTATATTGATAGGATAGCAAACGAAGATTGTGATTCAGAACAGTCCGTCGCCGCTTGGCCAGTCTTGAAGCCTCGGCCAAAATATTCTTGACCATAGCCAGAGAATGGCTGATCAGATGCGAGATATTCCTCAGCTCGACCACCAAGTTCTGCTTGAGATTTCCATTGGCACGCGAAAGACTATCAAGACATGTGTACTGATTCGTGATGGCGGCGCTCAGATATGTCTCGAGATCACTGGTACGCCATGGAATTGACATGAACGTCGCTTTCTGCAAATAGAAGAGCGTGCCATACAATTGATCCAACGTTTCGTCGAATAACTCGAAACAATCTTGCAATGTCCGAGTCATTGCCTCGTTGTCTAAGGCTAGTAGCAGGTTCTCTTGTGTCTTCCTTAGAGCAGATGAGCCATGCGGAATGAAAGAATGCACCCTCAGGAACTCACGGAGGGAAAATGAGAACGAAAGCCGAAAATTGAGGCAAAACATCATGCAAGAGAAAACATCGGTGCAAAGGGAAGTGAGCTAATGTCAAAATACATTTAGAATGTATTTAAATCAAGTTTTTCGGAATCAACTCATTGAAGCCCTCCAAGAAAGCAATGATCTGAGGATGTATTGCTGTTGTGAGTCGATGCTCTGCAACAACATCAACATATTCATGTTTATTTTTCTCAGTCACTCAGATATTGCGACCACCAGGAATCAGTTCATGGTCAGTAACCTCTTCCCTCTCATACAATATTAGTTTCTCTTCATCCGCATCCATGCTAAACGTAAGATCAGGCATATCCCTTATGTCATTCTCAAACATCCACTTCAAATTCTTATAGTAATCTCGATCAATAGCTTCGATGTCATGATAAGTAACTTTGAGTCCAAGAATGTGTTTGTAAAATGAACGTGTAAAGTGAACATCCAAAAGCTGACCATCAAACAAAGCCTTTGCAACCACTCTCCCAATAAACTTGAAGTATGAAAGATGCTCTATTTGGTAGACAGAATTGGGGTTCGGCTGGAACGTTGCTTCATTACCCATAGTTGTAAATAGCAAAGCACCCTTATCAAAGATTACCCTTGACAACGATTGGTACCATTCCCTTGTAAGCCCGCCAGCATCAATGCCTTCCTCCCCTTCAGGAGCGATCCATCCAAGAACAAATTCCGCCTCGGTGGCCTCGTTCTAGAAGGGAGCATGGTGCAGCCAGCCTCGACTACGGAGATGGAGTTCGTTGTCACGAATCTGGTCACCGACGTTCTGGTACGCCACAAGGGGCCAGTGCCCGATCTCTTCAGAGAAGGCCACTCCGTTGTCGTCGAGGGCTTTCTCCGCCCCATTTCTACTTCTTCATCGTCAGAAAATAGCGGCACTGAATCCTTCTGTCCCCTGTCGGCCGGTCATGTTGCGTCGGAAAAGGCGAGAAGCAACAACTGCTATTTTTCTGCCATCGATGTCCTTGCAAAGCACGACGAGAAATACATGCCCAAATAAGTTGCTGCTGCCATTGAGAAAAACCGGGCTGCAATTGAAACCGCTCATGCCAAGCCTCAGCCTCAGCTTCAAAATTCACAGCTCCAAGAGTCCGAGCAAGTTCATTCTTGACCTATTTTTTATATAATAAATCTCCTCCTTTTAGTGCACAGGATAATTCAAATGAGCTTCCCTTTGATGAATAGATGCGGTGTATCGCTCTGGTTTCCATCTTATGAAAACAAAAGAATGAAAGTCAATAATTTTTTTTTAATATATAATAATATATATATATATATATATATATATATATATATATATATATATATTATTACATGGGAATTTTTTTATTTTTTATTATTTAAAAAAACTAAAATTTAAAAAGATTAAGTTTTATCTTAAAAAAAAAATTTAAGATGATTTTTCACTCATTCAAAAATTTCTTTATTGTCGCATTGCAGATTAGTTCTCAAGCAAGAGTATTTTTATTTGGAATAAATCAATAGATTTTTTGATCTTCCCGATCGCATGAAGCGCAGGAAGAGAGCATACTAATCGTTTGATTTGTTTTTATTTATGCAGGGGGGGTTTTTAAAAAACTGAATTTAAAACTAGCTAAATACTAAAACATCAGAAAACTCAAACTTGAACTCCTTTGTGAAGATCCTGCTGTCACCAGGTTTCACAAGTTAGTTTTTCTAAAGAAAAATACTAGTACTGAATTAAATTCCCAATGCCTAATCCCTTAGCACCATCCCTGGCCACGACGCCAAAATGTTGGGCAATTTAATTGCTTAAATTGCTTTCATTAAATAATCAACCAGGGAAACTCGTAAGCTTGTGATGGTGCCAACAAAATATATGCAGGAGTAGGCAACTAATTCTATGTCTAACTAAATTATTTACGATTCAATATAATATGCAAGGGAAGAGGCTCCTAATTAAGGAGGTCCTGGTTGTCCTTCCCTACAGTATCATAGAGAAATCATTGATTACATAAAACCAGAATTTGAAATAAAGACAAGAGAATTAACTTTAATTATTGTTTAGATTCAAATAGAGAGAAAGACTAACTTAGTCCCTTGATTGTCCCCTCATACACTAATCCAAACTAAACTAAGATTCATTCATAAGCATAAGAAATGAAATACTTGAAACATAAAAGCAAAAGAATGAATTTCAATTATCATGCAAATCAAATGGAGAGAGAGCCCAACTTAGACCCTTGGTTATCCCCTCATATGATACTTGAAACATAAAAGCAAAATAATGAATTTCAATTATCATGCAAATCAAATGGAGAGAGAGCCTAACTTAGACCCTTGGTTATCCCCTCATATGCTGATAAGATTTAAAACTCATTCATCAATCACAAACAAATCCTCAAACATCTAAGCAATTAAATGAAATAAGATCTATTATGAAATAAAATGTTTCTTTCATCCTTTTAGAGTGAGCTCAATTCTCTTAAGAACAAAGTGAAAAATTATTCCATTTACTACACTAAGAAAACTTATATCTAAAACTATATAATGGAAATTTATGTAAAATGAAGCTTTATTCTATTCCATCATAAGTTGGATACATGCTCCAAGAGTCCTCTCCTTGGAATGGAGGAGGTACTCCTATTTATACAATGAGATGAGATAACAAACTCATAATGATGATCCACTAATCTCTCTTTAGTTCCATACATTTCTCAACCATCTAGACACATAACCCCCTTTTGTCCTTGATATTCTCCATGAGATCATGATCTTCTCCATGAGGTTTATCTTCTCAAATTCGAATTTGATCCTTCAAGGCCACATAAAGGTGTCTTGGAAGCTTCCTTGGAACCTACACATGTCACAAAAATAACCCACTTTCCATATATAAAGTAAAATATATTATTTTCTAATATTTAATCAAGAATTTCTCTCAAAAATGCTTAAAAATAAACAATATTTGGAAAATATAAATGAGACCCATTAATGGTGAATAGTAGGGAAAATGGAGTGACAAGGTGGTGAATAGTGAGTGATATAATGGAAGCATAGGTGAAAAATGTATGATAATGAGTGATATTTTTATGACATTTTTGGAGCCCAACATACTCCCCAACTGAAGCTCTTGCATGTCCTCATGCAAGCTACTACAATGACTTATTTGATTTGATTCTTAAATGAGCTTCCTTTTACAAGATGTTTGGTTCTTGTGTAACAAACATCTTTCAATCATGGACTTCCTTTTAACTTTGCACATCTTTGGATAACTTTTATTCGTTTGCAAAGCATTTACATATTTTAATGATTGGTTCTTGTGTTACAATCATTATTTACTTTGTTGAGATCTCATTTTAATGATTGGTTCTTGTGTTGAAAATCATTATTTACATTGTTGAGATCAATCATATGCTCATCATTTTGTAGTAGTTTTTATTGTGGGAAGACTATGTGGGTTAAGATGTAATATGAATGAGGCAAAAAAATGAAGTGTGAAATTCCCCCCTCCCCAACTGATGGTTTTTGGCAATTTTTAATGAGAAAGGAAATAGTGAAATAGTGGAATATTTTCCAAATATCATCATTTTAGCATCTAAAAAGAATTTCAAGATTAAAGGTTAGAAAACATCATACCTTACTTACCTAAGGAAGTGGATGAATCATGCATGTTCAGCTGCCACAATTCTGATCTGAAGCTTCTTCTTCAAGTTGTGGATGAAAGATGGATCTGTATTGTTGTATCGGCTGCTGGATCCTCTGCTACTAGATGATGAATCTGAGGAGTCTGCTGAACATGGCTGAAAGTCGTATCTGCTGCTGGATCCTTCGCTGCTGGATGATGAATCTGATGAGTCTGCTGAATATGGCTAAAAATCTATAAGGCTTGGAAGGTATACAAAATATATATAAGTTACATTTCCCCCCCAGCCTTATTTATTGACTTGTCCTCAAGTGATGACAAACTGAAAAACAATGAAAGGAAATTGGCTTCATCTGCTACAAAATATGGGTCTTCAAGTCTTCAACGCTCGATGGCACAAATCTTACTATGTGATTAAATGTGTCGATGTCGAACATAGTAAGAAGTCATTGACTTAGTGGATGTTAATGAATGCCCCTAGCCAACACAAGAGCTCCCACCATTGATTCCAATGGGAGTCAGGATGCCTAACACATCTTTGTAGGTACGAATAAATTTGTTGTGGTCGAGTCACCTACAAGATCCAACGAACAAGGGATATTAATGTACTCCCATTGTTCATTGGCAAGAGTACTTGCCATTAAGGCATGCAAGCCTCTAGGTGTTTTTTACAATGATACTTAGACTCTAGGACTTTGACTCAAGCAGGGTTTTATTGGCGGAAATGAAGGGGAATGGTAATGACAAGGAAAATGGTAATAAACTTGTAAGGAATGGATGTAAGGAAATGCATGGTGTATGAATAGGAACTCTTGCTGTGAAAAATGGATATGGAAAGGTCATGCTTTATGGTTTGACAATTGGTGGAATTCAAAATCTTTTGCAAAAAGGGAGTTGCAAAGGAGTGGTTGTAGAGTTGGATTTGTCTTTAGAATTTTTCATGAATTTAGTCTTTGGAAGACCAATTGTCGTCACAATGTAATCTCCTTATGATCACTTGATTATCCTATAACCTGTAAAAAACTTGGTACAAAGAAAACATAAGTGTGCTCATGAAGAAATGACCAGTTTCTTCATTACGCAAAATTTTATACGAAATAAAACAAATTAAGGATAGACGAAGTGTTAAAATTGACTTAATCATGATATTAATATCAATCCATTTTTTAAAATAACCATGAAAAGTAATACTCCCTGTTTTTTTCAGCTAACTTTTGTGCATGGCGAAAAGTTTGGCATTATAGATTTGTTGTGTCCTGCAGATTAGTACGTTATAAAAGCATACAACAATATCAAATTGCCAATGCTAAGCAAGTTAATCAGCATTAATATAATCCACCAAATGTTCTTTTAAATTATTCTTCAAATGTTCCATTATTTATTTTCAAACCTGCATGAATTTTGTGAAAAGTGTGTTTGTTTGTTTTTAATTTTTGTTTTTTGTTTTTTAATTTTTTTGCTTTCATTCAATTCTTGTAATTCTCATGATTCTCTCAATTTTCATGCCCCCAAAGTTTTGTTTTATGCCAAAAACAATCACAAAATACTTAACATAATTTTTTTTTTTTTTTTTTAACAATCATAACATGACTATGATAACCTAATGTATTAAGACAAGCATACAACATAATAACAAAATACATTACCAACATAACAAAAAATTATAACTATATTAATTAATGCAATTATAAAAGATATTAATATATTAATATAATTAATACAATTAATATATTAATATATTAATACAATTAATATATTAACATATTAATACAAATAACATAACAAACATAACATATTATAACATATTATAATTAGATTAATATATTAATATAATTATAATAACAAACATTAACTCATAGTATAACCAAATCAAAACAAAATAAATAAAAACAAAATAAACCTACAAATACAAAACAAACCAAAAGAAATGCAAAACAAAACGGGATTGCAGGCATATGAAGATTTTGGATGGATTAAGCATTTGCCCCATCTCAGCAAATGAAACGGAAACCGCAGGTACAATTGTTGACAACGTTTCTGGAGTGGATTGAGCAACCGAAGTCCTTGCAAGATCCTTCGCCATTTCAGTGCAAAATGGCAACATTCTTCGAAAGCTACTGATGTTTGAGGCTTCCAATAACTTCAACTGCGAACTTGGAGAAAGTGTAACATGCCTGCTGCACTGTTCGTTGAGGATGCCCTGCCGCTTGGGTCGTCTTTACACTTATTAGCTGCCCACTGATTTGTCTCCAAATCCAGAAAATGAGGTCTGCTCGAGGGAAGGGTTAATTCAGTCAGTCACGGTGAAGAAGATGGCTCGAATAATCCCAATCGCATTGGCTTCTGCGATCTTATTAGTGGCGTCTTTTCAATCAGAGGTCAATGCCGCCATTCAGATCTTCAATGACGATTTTCAGATATTGTATGCAAGTGATCATGTGAAGACATCTGATGATGGCTAAATCTGGGAGTTGATGCTTGATAAGAAGTCAGGTTCTGGTTTTCAGACAAAACACAACTACAAATTTGGATTCTTCACCATGAAGCTCAAGCTTGTTGCAGGAGATTCTGCAGGAGTTGTGACTACTTATTATATGGCCTCCAAAGATGAACATGACATTCGTCTTCTTCTTCCGCAATTCCACATTCTCTGCATAAACTCCTGCTTTTATATAAATTACGTATCTCGTATTGCTCTTCTCCGAAGCCGCATTAACGGCCTCTGTAATGGTTCCGTAATTTCCACTCCCGTCCTTGGCAACCACGGAGTTCGGTTTCACCGCGGCTCTAGAAGTTTCCAGAAGCCTTCGGTCTCCGGCCGACATCCAAGACGGAAAATTGTCGGAGTCCATGGGCGGCATGAAATGGGCGTCAGATTGATACGATAGCAAACGGCGATTGTGATTCGGAACAGTCCGTCGCCGCTTGGCCAGTCTTGAAGCCTCGGCCGAAATATTCTTGACCATAGCCAGAGAATGGCTGATCAGATGCGAGATATTCCTCAGCTCGACCACCAAGTTCTGCTTGAGATTTCCATTGGCATGCGAAAGACTATCAAGACATGTGTACTGATTCGTGATGGCGGCACTCAGATATGTCTCGAGATCACTGGTACGCCGTGGAATTGACATGAACGTCGCTTTCTGCAAATAGAAGAGCGTGCCGTACAATTGATCCAGCGTTTCGTCGAATAACTCGAAACAATCTTGCAATGTCCGAGTCATTGCCTCTTTGTCTAAGTCTAGTAGCAGGTTCTCTTATGTCTTCCTCAAAGCGGATGAGCCATGCGGAATGAAAGAATGCACCCTCAGGAACTCATGGAGGGAAAATGAGAATGAAAGCCGAAAATCGAGGCAAAGACATCATGCAAGAGAAAACATTGGTGCAAAGGGAAGTGAGGTAATGTCGAAATACATTCAGAATGTATTTAAATCAAGTTTTTTGGAATCAACTCATTGAAGCCCTTCAAGAAAGCATTGATCTGAGGACGTATTGCTGTTGTGACTCGATGCTCTGCAACAAGATCAACATATTCATGGTTATTTTTCTCAGTCACTCGGATATTGCGACCACCAGGAATCAGTTCATGGTCAGTAACCTCTTCCCTCTCATACAGTATCAGTTTCTCTTCATCCGCATCCATGCTAAACATAAGATCAGACATATCCCTTATGTCATTCTCAAGCATACACTTCAAATTCTTATAGTAATCTGGATCAATAGCTTCGATGTCATGATAAGTAACTTTGAGTCCAAGAATGTGTTTGTAAAATGAACGTGTAAAATGAACATCCAAAAGCTGACCATCAAACAAAGCCTTTGCAACACTCTCCCAATAAATTTGAAGTATGAAAGATGCTCTGTTTAGTAGACAGAATTGGGGTTCGACTAGAACGTTGCTTCATTACCCACAGTTGTAAATAGCAAAGCACCCTTATCAAAGATTACCCTTGACAACGATTGGTACCATTCCCTTGTAAGCCCGCCAGCATCAATGCCTTCCTCCCCTTAAGGAGCGATCCATCCAAGAACAAATTCCGCCTCGGTGGCCTCATTCTAGAAGGGAGCGTGGTGCAGCCAGCCTCGACTACGGAGATGGAGTTCGTTGTCATGAATCTGGTCAACGAAGTTCTGGTACGCCACAAGGGGCCAGTGCCCGATCTCTTCAGAGAAGGCCACTCCGTTGTCGTCGAGGGCTTTCTCAGCCCCATTTCTACTTCTTCATCGTCGGAAAACAATGACACTGAATCCTTCCGTCCCCTGTCGGCCGGTCATGTTGCGTCGGAAAAGGTGAGAAGCAATAACTACTATTTTTCTGCCATCGATGTCCTTGCAAAGCACGACGAGAAATACATGCCCAAAGAAGTTGCTGTTGCCATTGAGAAAAACCAGGCTGCAATTGAAGCTGCTCATGCCAAGCCTCAGCCTCAGCTTCAGAATTCACAGCTCCAAGAGTCCGAGCAAGTTCATTCTTGACCTATTTTTTATATAATAAATCACCTCCTTTTAGTGCACGAGATAATTCAAATGAGCTTCCCTTTGATGAATAGATGCGGTGTATCGCTCTCGTTTCCATCTTATAAAAACAAAAGAATGAAAGTCAATACATTTTTTTAATAATAGTAATATATATATATATATATATATATATATATATATATATATATATATATATATATATATATATATATATATATATATATATATATATATATATATATATATATATATATATATATATATATATATATATATATCTATCTATCTATATATATATATATATATATATATATTATTACATGGGAATTTTTTTATTTTTTTATTTTATTTTTATTTTTTATTATTTAAAAAAACTAAAATTTAAAAAGATTAAGTTTTATCTTAAAAAAAAAAAAAAATTAAGATGATTTTTCACTCATTCACAAAATTCTTTATTGTCGCATTGCAGATTAGTTCTCAAGCAAGAGTATTTTTATTTGGAATAAATCAATAGATTTTCTGATCTTCCTGATCGCATGAAGCGTAGGAAGAGAGCATACTAATCGTTTGATTTGTTTTTATTTATGCAGGGGGGTTTTTAAAAAACTGAATTTAAAACTAGCTAAATACTAAAACATTAGAAAAATCAAACTTGAACTCCTTTGTGAAGATCCTGCTGTCACCAGGTTTCACAAGTTAGTTTTTCTAAAGAAAAATACTAGTACTGAATTAAATTCCTAATGCCTAATCCCTTAGCACCATCCCCGTCAACGACGCAAAAATGTTGGGCAATTTAATTGCTTAAATTGCTTTCATTAAATTATCAACCAGGGAAACTCGTAAGCTTGTGATGGTGCCAACAAAATATATGCAGGAGTAGGCAACTAATTCTATGTCTAACTAAATTATTTACGATTCAATATAATATGCAAGGGAAGAGGCTCCTAATTAAGGAGGTCCTGGTTGTCCTTCCCTACAGTATCATAGAGAAATCATTGATTACATAAAACCATAAACTTGAAATAAAGACAAGAGAATGAACTTTAATTATTGTTCAGATTCAAATAGAGAGAAAGACTAACTTAGTCCCTTGATTGTCCCCTCATACACTAATCCAAACTAAACTAAGATTCATTCATAAGCATAAGAAATGAAATACTTGAAACATAAAAGCAAAAGAATGAATTTCAATTATCATGCAAATCAAATGGAGAGAGAGCCTAACTTAGACCCTTGGTTATCCCCTCATATGCTGATAAGATTTAAAACTCATTCATCAATCACAAACAAATCCTCAAACATCTAAGCAATTAAATGAAATAAGATCTATTGTGAAATAAAATGTTTCTTTCATCCTTTTAGAGTGAGCTCAATTCTCTTAAGAACAAAGTGAAAAAGTATTCCATTTACTACACTAAGACAACTTATATCTAAAACTATATAATGGAAATTTATGTAAAATGAATCTTTATTCTATGCCATCATAAGTTGGATACATGCTCCAAGAGTCCTCTCCTTGGAATGGAGGAGGTACTCCTATTTATACAATGAGATGAGATAACAAACTCATAATGATGATCCACTAATCTCTCTTTAGTTCCATACATTTCTCAACCATCTAGACACATAACCCCCTTTTGTCCTTGATCTTCTCCATGAGGTTTATCTTCTCAAATTCGAATTTGATCCTTCAAGGCCACATAAAGGTGTCTTGGAAGCTTCCTTGGAACCTACACATGTCACAAAAACAACCCACTTTCCATATATAAAGTAAAATATATTATTTTCTAATATTTAATCAAGAATTTCTCTAAAAAATGCTTAAAAATAAACAATATTTGGAAAATATAAATGATACCCATTAATGGTGAATAGTAGGGAAAATGGAGTGACAAGGTGGTGAATAGTGAGTGATATAATGGAAGCATAGGTGAAAAATGTATGATAATGAGTGATATTTGTATGACATTTTTGAAGCCCAACACACAGTTTCATGGGGTTGTCGCAGTCGTGTAAAATATGCGACCCATCCAACCCTTACTAGAATTTCTCATGCGGCATCAGAAACTGCTATTGTGTGGGGCTCGCTAAGTACTGCTCATCCTCCCATTTTATCTGAATTCTGCACACTGTTATTTTTACACAGCAATGCATAGAGCCAACAATGGAACAACAAACTGTAAATATCAGATAATACCTTTTTTTTTAACATAGATACCATTAAAACTTGCTATTATGGGATATTATACAGCCTAGTACAACCAAATAAAAGATTGACACATATGCAAAAGTGTTTTGGAAGTCACCTGTGCCCCCTTGAAAAATGATAGGTCACCTTCGACCAGTTAAATGGAGGAACGACGTACTGACGGCCATCGTACCGTAGTGAAAAAATGGCAAGGTGTACATATTTGTGACAAGATCACAAAAATATCGAGTTGCTGAAATCGATGCATTAGAATGGTAATTATGAATAAATATGGAGATGCTATGAAGTGATGCGAAAAAGGGAAAAGGACAGCTGACGTAGGTAAGATGCTATGCGGTCATTATTCCACTTAAACCGTTATGATTGACTTTTTAAACGATATTGCATGCATAAAAGGTTCAAAAGGAATTGAAAACATAATCTCTTTTGAAATAGAGATAAAGAAATAAGAAAAGGGTTTATAGTTACTATTGATGTTTGAAATATATGACTCCAATACCATCAGCAGAGCTCTGTTGCCCACATGTGTTTATAACCTTGACAAAGTTGCTTTTTCACCCTTTGGAACCATAATCCTTTATGTATGCCTAGGAAAGTTCCTTGTGATGTCAGAATGGCGGCCATTGTGTTGGCTTGGTAACCAGATGGATCACAATGCCATTCACTGGGAAGGAGTGAAAGGTGGACAGGCTGGCTCGTGATGAGACCTCTTGTTCCAAGGACTTTTATTTTTCTGATGTGTCCATTGGATCATATCCCTGGTGTGGTGGCCATAGTGGGAATGCCACTTCACTGCTTCCTTATGATCATTATAGGCTGGCTCATGATGAGACCCCCTATTCTCCATCTGCCAAATCATAGAATTGTTAGTGAAAATATATACATATACATTTTTTCTCTTTTCTTTTATATAGCACTTCCTATTTATATATAGAGGATGGCTCAACACTCCTTAAGAGTAGGGATGGTGGAAGAAGTCTGAACATATCAATAGAAGAAAATATGCCCTTATTCTTATTTACTAATTAATAATCAAAGAGAATTATGAGAATTAGGGAAGAACCAACATGATAAAAGTAATCAATCAATTTGAGTTCTAGTGAAGATAAGGACAGCAAAGTAATATAGATAGTTGTGTCCTTCCCTTTTTCTAATCAATACAAAGCAATCTCATTAAAGATGATAATTTTTCTTTGATTTTCTTATTCCAGCAACCTCTAATTTTGTATCCTTGCATATATTTGTATTCTTGCTTCCAAAGGATCATGAAGAGTGAAACATTATTCACAAAAAAATGCACTCAAAAAAAAGGTGTTGTTCCTTAAATGGAACGGTTGTTGTTCCTTAAGAGGAACAACAAAAAGACAACTGCACGCAAAATTGTTGTTCCTTAAGAGGAACGGCAGAAAGATAAAAAAATTGCACACGAAACTGTTGTTCCTTAAGAGGAACAACAACTGTTCCTTAAGAGGAACAACAAGTAAAACAGACGCAAGTGAAAGTGTTGATCCTTCGGCAGAACAACATAAAAACAAACCGAAGTGAAACTGTTGTTCCTTAAAAGGAACAACAACAAGCAAAAAAAATGACAAAACTGTTGTTCCTTAGAAGGAACAACAATTGTTCCTTAGGAGGAACAACAACTGTTCCTTAAATGGAACAACGTAAAGCATGTGCATACCAAACTGTTGTTCCTTAGATGGAACGGCTGCTGTTCCTTTTAAAGGGAACAACAACTGTTCCTTAAACGAAACAACGTAAACAAATGTAAACGGGACTGTTGTTCCTTAAATGGAATGGCTGTTGTTCCTTAAGAGGAACAACAACATACAAAAACGCAGAATTGTTGTTCCTTAAATGGAATGGCTGCTGTTCCTTAAGAGGAACAACAAAATACAAAAACGCAAAATTGTTGTTTCTTAAATGGAACGACAGCTGTTCGTTAAGAGGAACAGTAAACATATAAACACGCAAAACTGTTGTTCCTTAAGAGGAACGACTATTGTTCCTTAAGAGGAACAACAACTGTCCCTTAAATGGAACAACAAAAATAGACCACACATGGCACCGCTGTTCCTTAAATGGAATGGTTACTGTTCTTTAAGAGGGACAACAACTGCTCCTTAAGAGGAACAACAAAAATGCAAACATGCAAAATTGTTGTTCCTTAAATGGAATGACTAATGTTCCTTAAGAGGAACAAAAAAAATATAAACATGCGCAAAACTGCTGTTCCTTAAATGGAACGGCTGATGTTCCTTAAGAGGAACAACAACTATTCCTTAAGAGGAACAACAAAAAGAAAACACACGCAAAAACTGTTGTTCCTTAAATGGAACGACTGCTGTTCCTTAAGAGGAATAGCAGCTTTTCCTTAAGAAGAACATCACGAAAATTAAATAAAGAGAAAAATGTTGTTCCTTAAATGGAACAACTGCTGTTCCTTAAGAGGAACAACAACTGTTTCTTAAATGGAACAACACTAAAATCTGTACAAAAAACAGTTTATACAAGCAAATTTAAAAAAATAAAAGTTTATATACAAAATTCAAAAACAAATGAGTTGTTTACTGGATTGATGCTGAGGATGGGTTAGCCTCCTCAGCGAGAATGCATGGTGGAATCTTCCTGTAACTGTTGGTAAAAGGACTCCTTGGTAAGCGGTTTGTGATAAAGTCGCACTTGATGACCATTCGCTTTGAAATAATATCCAATACCATCAATGTTTGTCAATGTAATGGTGCCATTATCATGCACCTTTTGTATCTCATAAGGTCCTAGCCATCAGGTTTGGAGTTTTCCGGGGAAATCCTAGAACCTTGAATCTTATAGGAGTGCCCAGTGTCCTTCGTGGAAGATCTTCTTTTTAATAAGGGCATCGTGCCATTTCACTCTCTGTTGTTGAATTAATGCAGTGTGTTGAAGAGCTGAGAGCCTGATTTCATCTAATTCATTGATTTGTTGTAATCTATTGGTATGAGCTTCATTTAAATTCAAACCCACCTCCTGCACTATTCTTAATGTTTGAATCTCGAATTCGATTGGGAAGATGGGTTCCTTACCAAATACCAATTGATATGGTGAATATCCCGTGGTGTTTCTCCATGTTGTGCGGTATGCCCACAAGGCTTCTGGCAATCTTGAAGCCCAGTCACGTCTATGTGATGCAACTGTTTTTGTAAGTATTGCCTCAATCACCTTATTAGTACTTTCTACTTGGCCATTTTCCTGTGGGTGGTATGGAGTTGTAATTTTGTGCTGAATATGGTAATTTATCAATGTTGTGACAATCTTTTTACCTACGAATTGCGGTCCTCCATCTGTAATTATGTCTCTCGACAGGCCATATCGCACAAATAATTGGAAAAGAAAATGTATTACTGAATCCTCTGTAGCTCTTGGCAGCGCCTCTGCTTCAACCCATTTAGTAACATACTCTGTTGCAACCAGTATGTATGTTTTTTGATTGGATGATGGGTTAATAGGACCAACAAAATCTAGCACCCACCACTCGAAAGGCTCGATTACTAATTGCAGGTTCAAAGGCATCTCATCAGATTGTCCAGGGCGTCCTGCCCTTTGGCAGCTATCACAGGCTTGAAAAACTTTTTAGCATTTTTAAAGGTAGTGGGCCAGTAATAACCTGTTTGTAAGACTTTGTGACTAGTTTTGCGGTTTGCAAAATGTTCGCCACACGGTCCATTGTGGCATCCTTTTAGAATGTCAAACACTTCATCTTCCCGAATGCATCTTCTGATGTGCATATCTGCCCCTGTATGGAATAAGTAGCCCCCAATCCAAGAGAATCAGGTACTGCACTGCACTATTTGTTTTCGTTCATTAGGCATTAGGTGCTTGGGTAATTTTCCCACTGCCAAGTAATTTGCAACGTCGGCATACCATGGTGTTCTGACAGTAACAACAAATAAATGTTCATTAGGAAATTAATCCTCAACTGCTGCTGCGTCCGCTGGCTTTGGCATTCGTGAGAGAAAATCAGCTACAGGGTTTTCTTTTCTAGGCCGATCCTTAATTGTGATGTCAAATTCCTGCAAGAGAATCAACCATCTTGTCACTTTTCCATTTGTAACATGTTTATTTGCTAAATACTTAATGGCAAAGTGATCTGTATAAAACTACAGGATATCTAGTTATATAATGTCTAAATTTATTTACAGCATATATTACAACTAAAAATTCTTTTTCAGTCACAATATAGTTTAATTCAGCAGGAGATAGATTTTTGCTGATATAATATATTGCATATGGCTTTTTATCTTCTTCCTGTCCAAGAACTACTCCGATTGCTGTGTCTGAAGCATCAGATGAAATTTGGAATGGAAAATCCCAATTTGGGCCCCTTAGCACTGGGGCTGTTGATACAAGCTTTTTTAGATCCTCAAAAGCACGGTCACACTTATCTGTCCAAATGAAATCAATATTTCCTGTTAGTGCGTATAAAGGTGCAACAATCTGAGAAAAATGCTTTATAAATCTTCTATAATAACCAGAAAATCCCAAAAGATTGCGTACCTCTGTTTGTGTGGTAGGGGTAGGTATTAACAAAATTATCTGAACTTTAGTCAGATCTACCTGTATTCAGTTGATAACATATAATGACCTAAGATGAGTCCCTCAGTCATCATCATATGACACTTTTCATGGCTCAAACAGAGCCTGGTGGAAATGCATCTTTGCAACACTTTTTCTAATGTTTGTAATGCTGGCTCAAAGTCATCCCCATAAGGTGTGAAGTCATCCATATATATTTCGAGCCCTTCATTTATTAAATCTAAAAAAATGTTGAGTACAACCCTCTGAAATGTGGAAGGTGCATTGCATAGCCCAAAGGGTAAGACCCTGTAAGCAAATGTTCCCCAAGGACAAGTAAAGGTAGTTTTATCCTGATCTTCAGGGGCAATCTAGATCTGATTGTATCCACTGAAGCCATCTTGGAAATAAAAGAATTTCTTTCCTGCTAAAGTGTCCAAGACCTGATCAATGAATAGAAGGGGGAAGTGGTCTTTCTGGGTTGCTTTAGTCAGTTCTCTATAGTCAACACATATCCGCCACTTTCCATTCATTTTCGGCACCACTACTAATGGAGAGATCCACTTGCTGTCAAATATTGGGTAGATAAAGTTTACATCTAAAAGCTTTTGCAATTCAGCTTTCACAATATCCTTAAGATGAAGATTTAATCTCCGTTGGGGTTGGCGAACGGGTCTAGCATCCTTTTTTGTATAGATGTGGTGCATACACAACTGGGGATCAATTCCTTTCATGTCTGGGTAATCCCATGCAAAGGATTCTTTATATTTTCTTAGGAGTTGAACTAGCTTTTCTTCTTGTTTAGCAGTCAGGTTTTTCTTAATGTTCAAAGTTTTTCTTGGCTCAATTTCTATGGTTTTGCTGTTATAAACAGAGGTGGTTGGTATTGATTGATCATGAGTATCTTTCAGGGGATCTTCTTCTACTTCATTATCAAATGCTGCTTCGATCATGTGACATTTTAGATGGGATCTAGTTTCTGGTTGGTTAATGAAGCTGTTAATGATGTTGTCCTCTGTTTGGTCTTTAAATTCGAGGGCATATTCTATGGTTAGTGGTGATCTAATGTTTTCAGTTAGTATGATACATGCTATTTTTTTGTTTTGATTATTGTTAAACTTGGCTGGGTTGGAGGATATAAGGCTAAATTATTTACATTGCTTCCTCTTGCTATAGTCATGCTGCCTTGTCTACAACCAATGTAAGCGTCAGTAGTTGCTAGCCAAGGTCTACCTAGAATTAAGGGGTGTCCATCCAGTCGGTTTTTAGGATTGATGATCAGAAAGTATGTAGGGTATTCCCAAGAGTCTACATACACCATTACATCATGTAATGTGCCTTTTGGTTTGACTACCGATCAGTCAGCCAATTCCAATTAGGTTGTGGTTGGGTCTAATGATGTAATGCCAAGTTTTTGATAAGTGGTGGTTGTAAGAATGTCGATTGCAGCTCCTAAATCAACTAAGGCATTGAGGAAGGTGCATCCATTGATTTGCACCGTGACTATAGGATTTCCTGTGTCCTCATATTTTACATGTGCTTCTCTTCCTGATAGTAAGTCAGATAGGGTACCGACTACATGGACAATTGGATTTGTTGTTATTTTCCTCTTTGGCTTTTTCATACATAATTCTTTGATAGTTTTTTCATAAATCGGGATGTCTTGATAGCTTGAAGGAGTGGAATTTTTATACAAAATTTTTTTAGTTCTCCCAAAAGATCAAAATTTGGATGTTCTATTGTGCGAGGTATGATCAGTCGTTTTGGGAATGGTGGAGAAGAGGTGGTTTCTTGTTCATGAGTTTTCTGTCTAAGCAGATTCTCTTCTTGTAGTGTTTGTTCTATAGGTAATGGATTTTCAGTTTGAACATTTTTATCTCCCTCTGATTCTATTATACGCCTAGATCTTAATTGAAGGTCGTTGCACTCCCTTAACTTGGTTTCTGGTTCTGGTCCTTCAATTATTTGCACAGATTGAACTGGTCTATTGTTGGGGTTCGGGTTGGGTTGGGCTGGGAGCTGCGGTCTTAAGTTGGTCTGGGGGTTTTGTTGCAATGTATAAGGTGCTGGCAGTGTGGGTTAAGGGAGATGAACCGTTCCAACTGGCTGATTTATGGGTCTTTGCCAGTTTGACTGCCAGTTTTGACTCTGCGAGGTGGAGGGTGACCATTGTGTTGAATATGCATTATTTTTCCAAAATTGAGGACAATAAGGAAATTTCGGCCAATTGGTTTGATTTGGCCATGGTGATATGGGGAATGGCTGTTATGACCAGCTGGAGAGAGGTGGTTGATTCTGCCACATTCCATTATACTGCTGATCATTACATTGAGGAGGTTGAAAAGAAGAGGATGGATCAATGGGCATACCTGTTTGTCGCGACTGCCACTGGCGGTGCTGATTTAGTAGTTGAACTGGTTCTGTTTCTTCTTTTGCTTCTTTGTAGACTGCTTTCAGTCCTGGGAGTGATGGGCAACTTTTTGTGGCGTGATCTTTCATACAAATAGCGCAGATTTTGACCATATCCAGCGGGCACTCTTTGTGGCTATGTTTCTTTTTGCATTTAGGGAAGAATATCGCCAAATTTTGTTCCGCTTCTGCTTTCTTTTGTTTAGCTTGCATAATGTCCAACTGCATTGTCAGAGTCCCTAGAATATCAGTTTTGAAATCTTCTAGTAGATTGTCGATTTCTGTGCAGGTTATACCTCCACCGGAGATCTTGTTATCCCTTGTGATCATGTCACGTTCTGCTGGCTTCAGTCTTGTGCTGCCTCTTGAACTCCTGATACACAAATCAATGATGTTAGCAAAATTTTCCTGATATATGTCACCTTTACCCATAATGTTTAATGTTTCAATCCATTGTTCTTTCATCCCTTTAATTAGTGTAGTTTTTAACACGTTGTCAAGCAAGAGTAAAGATGCATAAGGAGATCTTTAGAGATTGTATTGAAAGCATTCTACATATTCCTCCAGTGTTTCACTAGGTCTTGCTGTCATTTGAAATATCTCATCCTTTAATTCTCTGGATCTGCAATAGTCCTGATATTTCTTTAGAAAAACAGTTTTCATCTGATCCCAGTCATTTATAACGCCCCCACCTAATCCCATAAACCATCATAAAGCTGCTCCTTTTAATGTGGAGGGAAATAATTTTAGTTTTTGGGGACTGGTGGTATAGTCATACCCCCGACATAATACATTAAACTCAAACAGAAATTCATCTGGATCCTCTGATGTTAGGCCATGGCATGTAGGAATATTCTGGAGAGGAATGGCCTTCATAGGTGCATTTACTGCAGTGTCCACGATGGGATACTGCAGTGTGGAGGTTTGAGGTGTTTGTTGGTTTTGGGCCATTTGATCAAATATGTGCCAATACCCTTCTGAGATTTCCAGAGAGTTATTCCTAGGATGACTAGAAGGAATAGGAATGAGCTTAACATCACTTCCTTGGTCTGGGATAATGAGTGTTCCTTACTAAACTACTATCTGGAGGGATCTTGGCTCCTCAGGTTCTTCTACAGCACTCCCCTTATCTGGGCTGCTGAGTGTTTGAATTATTTCGAGAGGGGATCTTGGCTCTTCTGTTTCCCCTGTTTCTCCTCCTCCTTCACGGAGATTACTAGAATTCCCTTCTTGTAAAGAAATTGGGCGAGAATTCTCAATTTCTTGAAAATCTTGCTCAGTTTCTTCTGTTTTGTTGTGCACCTCAGCAAAGGCTACAGATGGTGAGTTTGTGGCCCAAAGGGAGCCAATAGGTTGTCTAGAAGCAACTTTTCTAGGGCCTACTGATGGCTGAGATTCAGATTTGTTAATGATATTGTCTATGAAGGTTGATCGACCAAGGGTCACCGGTCCCTTACCTTTGTCGGTTTTGGGTAGTGGTTTTGGATTATTTTCAAGCTTTTTTCTTCTTAGTCATACACACAACTCAAATATTTATTTCTACCCTAAGTTCTTTAACAATCCTATTGGAAAGTGGGCGGGGGAGCAAGGCTTTTACATGCTCCGTACGCAGGTTCTTACCTTCCGTTTTTAATACCCAACTCTTTCCTAACAGGCACCCATCAGATGCACACTACTCTTTAGAAATGGCTACACTCTCCCCGGCAATGGCACCAAAATGTTGAGGTATAAAAGGTGTCTTTTTAACTCCTAATTATCTTCACATTAGTTATCAATCCGGGCAAGATTTTCTATTTCAAGAGTGTACACAGTTTGTGGCGGCTATTTACTCAAGAGTAATGTTTCTAAATTTCAGTATAGTGCTTTCAAATACAAGAGTAAATAGATGCTTTAAATAAAACTCACTTGCAATTAAAGGAAACTCAATGCTTCTGAAACTAAATCATTTACTCGATAAAGTAACAACAATTATCAGTCAAGGATACAGTAGCAATAACTCATTCCTTGTTTAACTAATGCAAACTAAATCAAGCATAAATAAGATCCTCAGTCTGAGATCTTTGACAATAATAGCCACTGTTATTTACAGTTGTTGATCTCACACACACCACATTAAATAACCAAATGACAATGAATTAAATCAATAATGCTACTGCAACTGATTGAAATGAGATAATTATGCTAACTATAAAAATGCTAAAAGGTGAAACTAAATGATTGTAGAAAGTAAATGAGAAGCAACGTTATATAATAGAAATGAACAACAAAACTTATGTAACTGCAATGATAGCAAAGCTAAGTTATTGAAATGAACAACGAAGCTTTGTAAGTAAAATGAATAGCACAACAATATACTTTCAAAAAGCAGTGATCTTGTTATGAGGGAAATGAACAACAACACAATTCAATTACAGCATATAAAACAAGTCAATTCATTAAATCTGGAAATACGAAACAATAAAGCGATGCGACTACAATAGATAGAAATGAAACCAAACCATTACACGATAGAAATCGTAAAGGATTGATACAAGAACAACAAGTGAATCCACCAGGGTCGGGCCCTTAGCCGCTAGTGAACACTGCTGGACGACTTCAGTATGAAAGAAGGAACAACAACTATATTATATATTAATCATATGCAAAATAATTACAGCCAGTTTGTGCTTTGTTTCAACAATGAGAGTCGATGATCAAAGTAAAAATACAAAAGTAATTTCTAAATAATCTCCCCCTGTTCTTCACAATCGCCGTCCCTTTTATAATGGCCAATGGATAAAATAGGAACAACGAATAAAACAGTAACAACGATCCCTTAGGATCAAGAGATCCTGAGAGATCCGCTCAATCTTCCATCTTCAGTTATCTCTTTGTCTTTTGCGCTGATGCTGTGATCTTCTCTATCTTATCCATAACTGCGCGCTCTATCCTTGGCTTGCTGCCTGTACGTTGCTTCTTGGTGAAGGAGCAACAGTTACTCCACTTTGTCTTTTTCCTTCTCTCGGGTAGGGAATGGTAGTTTTCCCATTTCATCTTTTTCCTACATGAGATAAGACAATAATTAGCTAAATTGTAATAATAAATAGTTCCCTAGTTTTTACTATAATCCTTGATATATGAATATCTTTAGAATATAAAGGGGATATAGTTAAAGGAAAGGATGATGAAATAAATGGAAAATTCATACCTTTTCCCTAGCTCAATAGAAAGCGTGGGGGATCAAAGTACACACATGACACATGCTGCCTTGTTTGCTTGTCTGTTATGTGTAGGTAAGAGGTCTGCGGTCCCAAGAGATTGTTGGTGTTCTCATGACCTCCTTGTTCAAGTACATGGCTTGTGCACTCTACTGAGAGTTGATGTCCTTGATGGAGCCAAATGTTACCCACCACCAATGGGTGACTCCTATAGGAAATGATTTCTCCTAGATTTTTCTTGAATCGGCAGAGAGCGGCCCCTTATAGTCACCTAATAGCTTTCATGTGCAACCATTCTCCACCACTTGAGCCAACCATTGTGTCCCCTCACTCATTTGTCATGATTGTATGTTTGAAGGTGGGTTATCCAACCCCGAAGGTATGAATTTTGATTATGTAATTAGGTGTTTATGCTTATTTTTCTTGGGCATGTATTATTGGGAAACTTAGAAGAAGGAAGGGCCTTGATTGTACTCTTATTTACTTACCTTAATTGGGGGGTTAATACTAAATCCTAGTTATGTGGGATATCCATTATTGACTATTAGATTTAGGAGTGGCACTATATGGGGAAACCTAATTTTGGTTGTGTGGTCCCTCTTCCCAAAACCATATATCTCACTCCCCTCCACTCATTACAAGCCCTTTTCACACTTTCCCCATCTTGGTCCACAATGTGTTAGCGTCCCTTTCCCCTTCTTGACACCTTAATTCAGTCCTCGAATGATGCCTTGAAGTTTGATGCAACCAACAAGAAAGATAAAATCATAAAATGAACACAAACAACAAGAAATTTACAACAAAATACAAAATTTTGTTAGGAAAATAAAATTTAGCACATGGGAAACAACCAAACATGAGCCCTACCCCCTATCATTACTGCCATCACCCTAGTTCCTAGGGACACTATGAGTACCCTCTACATCATTAAGGAACCCATGAGTGTTCCCACCCTTGTTGCATGATGAACTACCCCACCTTAAGGGGGTAATCATTGTTATATCTTACACATCATGCTCTCATTCCCTAGAGCCTCAACAACAAAATGAAGAAAAATTAATAAAAGGAAAAAGTAAAATGAAGAAGGGTGGAAAAACAAAGGTCGGGGTAACTCATGTACCATGATTTCTCCCTACTACTCTCATATACCCAAGGTGTGGGATTCCCTCATCATAGCTACCCTTGTACTATGGCATGTGGCTTAAAACCTTCCCTTTGTCCCCACTATGTTCCATCATTATTTCACATGACACCTGCCACTTGAAGTGTGTACCTTAGACTTGTCATTCCCTTAGAGGTTGAAACCATATAATAGGGTTCTTCATTAACCTTTCCTTCCCAGGAAGGTAACACCAGTACATGTTCAAAGCCCCAAATTTAGAAGGGAAATATACTATAAAGTTTCCACTTCTTCCCTTGATTTTCAAACGTATTTACTCAATTGCACTAATGAATCATTGTATTGGAAGGTTAGGAGACACATTGGATCTTATGTAAGATTGTAGGTGGGTTTTCATCTTGGACTTGGCCTCCCTATATGGGATCCAAGCCCTCTAGAGGATCACAATGACATTTGTAGGTGAGCATTGAGATCCATGGGCCTCCATCCACGAAGAGAATTGATTGCCACATCATGGGATTATGTAACACCACCATTTTATTACTCATGCCCCAGTTATTTAGATATGATGATACACTTGAACCACGTCGCCCCAACCAACTACACATTGCACCTGAAACTTGGAAATGGTTCCAAGACCCAAAGGAGGTTATGTCTTTCCTAGGGAGACATGGGAGGGCATGTGTTATCTTCGATCCCTCATTGATGAAGCATCGACTTGATCTTGAGCCACTTGTAGAGCCATGAGACCCATTTGGAGCCCACACAAACCACATAGGGGTCTAGATATGTTTTGCAGCATATGGAGGGAATCCCCCTCTTCATCATCATTTTTTAGGCCCTCTCTCTCATTTTTAGCACATGAGGTCTCAAATCTTCCCCTCTAGGTCTTCATGCATGCATGCTAGCAGCATTGCATTGGCTTGAGAGAGTATTTCGATTTTATTCTTGAGTTTTCATGGTTTCCTTGTAACCATGGGTGGGTTACTTGACATTTTAGGCTTTGGAGGGGTTTGTCTTTTATAAATATGAGAGACCTAGTCCCTAACTATCATCATCACTTGGATTTTCGATACCTCTCTTGAGAACTTTGGACCTACAATTTTCAGGACGAATTTGGATGATTTGGATGAATTTTGATGTTTGGCTAATTTCACTATCTCTCTTGGAGCTTATTTTTGGCATTTTAATGGATGGATATATTCTTCATTTTCTTGTAGGTGCTATTTAATGTTGTATTTATGATTTTGATTAATTTCGAATGCATGGAATATTATCTCATGGTTATGAATGTGCCCTAATTGTTAAAATATTGTCTAAAAATTGTAATTATTGGGAAATTTTGCATGTATTATTCATAGATGATGAATGCTTGAATTTTCAAGGGGATTTGTTGCATATGTATTCTTGAAACTCCACTAACAATTTCCATCTAAGTATAAATATCTAGAAGTGTTGTGTAGTTGCTTCATTAAGGGAAACAAAGCTCCTTCTATGTCTCCTTGAAGAGAAAGTTTCCATGTTGAGATCATGTTTGACTCCATTTCTCCCAATTGATAGACATTGGTCTTAAATCCTTGGTAATCACCTTTAACTTGAAAAATCATCTCTCTTTTCACCTATTTTACTCGTCCCTTTAAGGATAAGGAGGCCTCTCTAGGGATTGGTGTGAAATCTATTAGAGGAAGAAATTTTGAATTTTGCTTAGATATAACTCTTCCTTAGTATCTCCTATAGTGATCCTCAAGTTTTTGTGGATTTCCCATGGTGGGATCTCCGGAAATTTGATGCCCTAGTCATCACACCAAGAGGGAACCCTAGAATCTAATCATTCAACTTAGGTATTCTTTGAAGGGATGTGTTTTAGTACTTGTTGAAGAAAATATTTCATTGCCTTTTCTCTTGTCTATGTTGACTTTGGATGCACTCATATCTCATTGTATATCTCAATCCTAGGTTTCATGTAGCTATCTTTCAAAGGGATTTTTCATAGAAAGCCTTATTAGCTTCTCCCAAAACTCTCACATTTATTGAACCCTTCCATTGAATGAGCCACCTTCCCTCACTTCACAACTACCTTAGATACATATCTATCACAAGTGAGTCATACTGGGAACCCTCAATCTGAGAAGACTAAGGGACTTAGGTTGTGGTGACAGTTGGATTGTATCCCCAGTGTTGTTGTTCCCTCTAGATTTTGCCTATTTACAAGGCCTAATAGTTTGTGCAACAACGCACACCACACAATACTTTAAATACTATAAAATAAAAATAGAATCCAAATGTGAAATACACAAAATATATTTCTTGAACATAATATTTACCCTAGAGAAATGCGGCGTGGTAAAAACTCTAGAAAATGAAAAATTATGCCTTTCCTCTTCAATATCAAAGATTATAATTCCAAGTATAAATAATACCAAGCCCACTATGGAGAAATAGGACACTAAAGTATGTTATATTGCCTTAATTATTGCTCTTTCTCCTTTACTGTTGTATCTCTCTAGCACCGTCCATGGCTACTATGCCATGGAAGATGAAATCACTATAGTCGGGCATAAACCTATTTTCCCATTTTTTTATTAGGAATTTAACACTTTCTTGGTTGTTAGGCTTAATATTTTGGGTTCCCTTGAATCTTATAGAAATATCTCGTAAATTTCATGCTTTACTAGCTCCAAATAGGTGAATCATAAAGATATGAAATTTCTTCAACATATACTTGTGAGGAAAAAAAATATTATTACCTTGTTAGGGGAATAAGATATGAAATTTCTTCAACATATACTTGTGATGAAAAAAAATATTATTACCTTGTTAGGGGAATATCTTTATCAAATAGTACAATGGAAAGTATAAATAACAACAAGCACACTATGGAGCTATAAGACACTACAATATTCTATAATGTCGTAAATATTGTTATTTCTCCTTTTCTTTCCTATTTGTCTATTCCACTTCCCTTTTGACAACTACTATGTTTTGGAACATGAAATCAATATAATAGGGGATAACCTCCTTCCCCCATTTTGGTAGGGATTTAACACTCTTTCTTGGTTGTTAGGTTTAAGATTTTGGGTTTTCTTGATTATACTAGAAAAATCTAGTCAATTTTTTGCAATATTAACTTCAAATGGTTGAACCATGAAGAGATCGAATTGCTTCCACATGTACTTGTGAGGAATAATCGATTATTACATTGTCATGGGAATACCCTTTCGATACAAATTTTCATTGCAGAAAACTAGTCATCATTAGAAATTTCTTAACCTATAAAATGTGTTGTGGCTTAGTGTCAACTAAGTGCTAGTGTATAATAAAGCTTATAATAGAACCTTGACTATGCAGTGGCATAGAATCTTGAGTAATTGGAGGATAAAAAATTAATGTATACATCCTCTACACCTAATTCCCCTTTCCTTGATGAATGTCTCTAAGGATGTAAACACTTTTGTACTCTTTTGTATGACTAGGTTACAATTGTAATATTTCATAATATATTTGAAATCTTCTATAAAAGCACTAGTTGCTTATATATATGAGGCATGTAATGTAATGATATATTTTTTGGTTGCAACTCCAAGATTTTCTTAAAGTTATTGAGATTCAAGAGCTTAGAGTTTTATGTTTTGTTTTGAGTTTTTCATTAGAGTACTTATGTAATGTCATTCCATTACTAATAAAATGGAGAATTGTTATGCTTATGTGTTTTTGTGTGTGGTATTCAATAGTAATGGAGAATTGTTATGCTTAATGTGTTTTTGTGTGTGGTATTCAATAAATATGAAATGAAAGAAATTATTTCCCTACATATTCATATTAATTTCACTAATATATGAATATATGGTAAATAATTACTTTCTCTTGAACACTACTTGAACCTCATATTCATATATATTAGTTTCACTAATATATATGAATACATGGGGAAATGTTTGCTTTTAGGTCACATTCTACGTGGGGAAATGTTTGATTTTAGGTCATATTCTTTAAACATTGCATGCACATAAGTTTTCAAATATATTGAACGTTTACCTTTATTTCTTATTTGTTAAGCATGAGATGCACATATCTTAAGGAAAGTGCTTAAGGAAAGTGCTTGAAAGGTGATTGATATTAATGATTGTAATCATGTAATGATGATTCTAAATATAGGGGAAATGTGTTTAAACATTACATGTACACAAGTTTCCACATGTTGAATGATTATTTTATTTCATATTCATTAAACACCACATGCACATAAGTTAAGGCAAGTTAGAGTATTAGTGATATTAATTATTGTACTCATGAAATGTTGATTCTCAATATAGAGGTAATATGTGGTTCCACTTGTATTCAAATATTAGTTTTAGCAATATTAAAATATGTATGAGAATGTTTACTTTTGTTTCATATTCATGGATAGCCCTTTATCATAAGTAATAGGGATTGATGTGGCATCTTCTCGAATTACGATGGTTAAACACAATAGGGGGTTGATGTGGCATCCTCTCGAATTACTATGGTTAAACACAGTAGGTCAACTTCTAGGAAGTGTAACTTTTGCATATGAACTTTGATTGATACAAATCTTAAACCAACGGAAAGATATTTGAATTTAGATTAGCACCAAGGTGTGCAACATTTAGGTGGCAAAGTGTTACACCCAAAAACATCATTTAAGGCATTAAACTTAGTCTTGGAAGGTTATTGATCCCAATTCTCTAAACTAGGTGCCATTGCTAATGTTGATTTCTCTAATTTTCCCACCCTAAAAACATCAATATTGATGACAAACAATATAGTAATCCAATCTGAATTATATTTATTTAACATTACATCGTATTAATCTTAACAAACATATGAATGCATCATTCATTATGCATGTATCTATTAGTTTTTCTAATATATGAATACATGGAAATGCTTACTTTTGCTTTATATTCATTGAACATTGTGTACACAAATTTGTGTTTATATTTATGTTGAATGCTTACTCATATATTTATGTATTAGTTTACCTTTCCAAAGATATCCATTTTATGAACCATTTTATTTATGTATTAGTTTACCTTTCCAAAGATATCCATTTTATGAAACATCATTTCATGGTTTATTAGTTTGAATCCTATGTAAAGAACTCCAAATTTCTTTACTTATTTTGAAATAAAAAGGGTGAATAACATATGAAAACCCATGTATTAATTTTATTTATAAATTTGAATTATAACTTTTCCTTTTATATATTCAAAAGTATTTTACTTTAAGATTACACTTCAAAAATATTCATAAGTTGAATATAATGTAAATCTACTTACAAAAGATTAAAACTTAATTGAATTTATATTCTTATTTTAGAATATAAAGGGTGAATAATATATGAAAACCCATGTATTCATTCATTTATTTATTTTGAATTAATACTTTTCTTTTTTATATATCAAAAAATATTTTACTTTAAGATTACACTTCAAAAATATTTATACGTTAATTTTGAATATAATATAAACACATTCATAAAATATAATACTTAACTGAAATTGAATATAATATAAATCTTCTCATAAAGAGAAACACTTATGCATCATGTTAAATGTTCATCAACCCGATGCATTGGATGTAAGGTCCAACCAACATATCCAAGGCCCCTACATCCAATATAGCATAGTGTGATATGTTTTTTTTGAGTGAATATGGTGGGACCTCAAGAAGAGAGAGCTAGAAGAAGAAAATGGTTAGGGTTCCAATATTCAAAAGTTTTTTCGTCGCAGTTGATGATCTCTAGCTACTTGTTATGGCCTAACGCTCATTGCAGAAGCACGAATGGGTGAAATCTTAAATTGATTTTTCTGACCATGGTGGATTTAGGGCTGATGTGAGGTTTGTTTCAAAGCTTACGCTCTTAAACAACCTAATTTTGGATTTCCTTTGCCCTGCAGCTGAGGATCTATGGAGATTTGTTATTGTTTATACATGTCAGGGTTATGGGGTCCGAGGGAAAGTTTTTGTGTGTATGTTCCTCGTAGATATGGTATGGGAACGATGGCTCTCAAGAGATATTTTGGTAGGATCTCTTAATATAGTTCTTGAATGGTTTCCACTCTTCTTAAACATAGATTGGGCCATGTGCAGGCTTGTTGAATCCCCATTTGTTACAGATCCGCCTTATATATCCACAAATTTGACAAAAAGGAATAATAATATTAGTCTTAAGAAGAAACTTCCTTTAAAATTTTTACAATGACTCCAGATGGTAGTTTTATTCTCATAGGGGTTTGAAAGTAACTTTCGGTGTGGGATATGAAATAGGAGATATATAAAAGAACATATATTCCTATGGATATGAAAATCTTGATCAATGCAGTCAAATCTATGCAAGATGAAATGTTGCTACCTGACCAAGGAGTTGAAAAAAACTCCACAATATTTATCAATTTGAGGCTTAGGGGGGAGTTTCCTAGATCTAGTGTGGGACAAGCAAATGCAAGTACATCATTCAAAGATGCCCTTAAAGGGAAGGCTGTCGCCTCAGCCAAAACAAATCAGACTCTCAATATTGCCAACCCCTATATTGTCGAGCAACTAAATCAAGTCTTGGAAATGGCAGTAGATCTATCAAAGAAAAATGATCTCCATACAAGATTCCAATCCTAGGAAGTAATATATCGATTCAATGGTTTTTGGCGAAAACCAGTGGATCTATTTCAGTGGATCTTCACAACTTGGACAAATAATTATGATATTCACTTATGCTCCAGGGGTTTCTTCATAGTAAATTTTGAATCATCAGCTTAAAGAGAGTATATCTCATGAGAGGGCCCATGGTTCTAGGGTAATGTAGGAAATTTTCTCACCCCATGGTTCCTAGAATTTGATGCCAATACAATGATGGTATCTAGAATGTTGCTTCAGGTTACATTACATAATCTTCCTCTTCATTTCTGGCACCATAAAGTGCTAGAAGGAATTGAAAATCTATTAGGGAGGTACATACAGATAGATACACAAAGAACTAAAGAAGGAATCTACACTTCTGTTAGAATTTGTGTGGAGGTGGACCTCAACAAAATATTGTTGGATTACATCATTGTGACACATAACAAGAAGTGTTGGACACAATTTTTAGAATTTGAAAACACAAAATTTAGATGTCGAACATGTAAACAAAGAGGAAATCTACAAAACTCATGTCCTATGGCCAAGAAAGATCGAAGAAGGAAATATAAACAAGTGAAGAAACCCAAGGGATGGAAATTTCCAGAGCAACAATTTGAAGAGGATGATGACGAAATGAGTCTCCCTATAAATGAAGAAACCCAAAATCCACAAAAAGTGTAGCTAATAGATGAGCTAATAATGAAGAAGTTGGAATCCCAATCCAAACAGTGTAGCGGGAGAAGATTCTCGAATAAAAGGATACAAAAGGTTTCAAATAACATCATGTTTCTGACAGTTCGGATTGAGATAAGGAAAATCCAAGGATAAATGATGAGAACCAGCTAGCACTTGTAATGACTGTAAAATTATAAAACTATGGTCAAATTCCAATTTGGATAGCTCATTTTATGGATATTATGATTTCATTGAATTCCTCTTTTCGAGAGGACCAAAATCGACCTAAATATCACTCAAATTGGATAAGGGAAAGTGTACTTATGAAGGAAATCCCATATATGCACATTTGGACAAGGTCGACCCCAAAGCAAATTGGATACCCATGGAACCTTATAAATACAAGTGAAATAAAGCTCATTTAGAAAAAACCAAGCATATTCTTCTTCTCTTCTTCATTTATTGGTTCGCACAGGTCTGAGGTTAGGATGACAAAAGAAGTTCACAAAGGTCTAAAATTACAGGGTCTGAGATTCACATATGTTTTAGGGTTTTAGGTTATAGCCGCTAGCTTGCCACAGGTTAGATTTGGCCACATTCACATGAATCATAGGCTCAAGGGAGTGACTAGAAACCTTTAGTTGCACGCACAAATCCTCATCCATGTGGCTAGGAAGTTTGATTGATTTTTGACCATTGACCGAAGCTGACCGCAATTGACCGCATATAGTAAAAGTTGTCTATGATATATCTTGATGCTGGAACCATATTTCTGAATGTGATTGGGTTATTGGATGATATTGTATTAAACTCATTGTACTCTCTGTTGAATATTTATGACAATCTAATAGAAGAAATTTTTGAAAGGGTTTTCCCCTTTGTTGGGTTTTTCCCTAGTCCTTGACCAAATTTGACGTCTCTTGTTGATGTGTTGATTGTCTCAGGATTTCAGGCGGAAAAAGTGATTAGAGGTCAAAATGAGTGAAAGGAGGGTGTGAGGGAGCAACAGCGCACGAGAACCGTTGGATCAATCGGGTGAAAGGAAATGAATGACGAAGATTTGATCGCGGAAGGTTACGTAGGTAAGATGGGTGAACAGGGTTGATAACGTGATAGACGGTTGAGATCTTATCGCGAAGGTTTTAAGTGAAGGGATGGATGGATGAGGGAGCAAGGCGGATGAATGACGGAGATTGTGTCGCGAGGGATGAGGTGAGTGGATGGACGGATAGGGGAATAAAGGAGAGGAGTGGCTGAGATTTAATCGCACTAGTGAGGCCAAGAGATGGATGGGCAAGGCTAACAGGAGTGATGGACGGCTAAGATCTTATTGTGCAGGTGAAGGTCAGAGATGGACGACGGAGATCACATCGCGGGAAAAGCAACATGCGGAAATGAGGGAGTGGGTTTCTAAGGTGGAAAGTAGTTTCTCGCGTGCCCTTCAGGAAGTAAACAGTTTTCATAATTTTCATGTGATTAGCCTTACTGTGCGACACATAGCACGAGAAAATGACTTTTCTCACGTGCTCTCGGGTGGATAACTTTCATGCATTAATCTGCGCGAGATTGCGTGATAGCCGTTGGATCAGGTGGGGTTGGTCAACGGTGGAGATCGGCTAAGCTAGTTGGTGATCGGGTGAAGCGACAGCTGTCGGATCAGGCAAGGCATATCGATGGTGGGGGCTTAAAGTGCCTAAAGTGATCGAGTGAAGTGACAACCGTCGAATCCGGCAAGGCAGATCGACAGTGGGGACTTAAAGTTCATAAAGTGAATGGTGGACTCCACG
Organism: Pinus tabuliformis; assembly: GCA_031772625.1. NCBI lineage: Eukaryota > Viridiplantae > Streptophyta > Pinopsida > Pinales > Pinaceae > Pinus > Pinus tabuliformis. The sequence continues at coordinate 583,129,731 of CM062820.1, forward strand.
CGAGGTAGCAGTTGAAGAAAATAGTGAATCAGATGGTGATTGTGAAGGTTTGTTGGTGATCAAACGACGAGGAAGTGATGGAGGGAGAACATGCTGGAGGCGGTATCAAAGGAAAATAACTGAGAAAACCAACGTGGGTATACAACTAACTGCATTTGAACAACGAACTCCATAGCCTATGCGAGAACTAGAAACTGTGTTTTTGGGGTTGTTGGCGGGTCTCTGCCTCAAGTCATGGTCCCAAATGGAGGAGATGAGGCCGAGACACTTGCGCACAACTTGATAGTAATATTTTCCTCTAATCTGACCTGTGAATTAAAAAAACACAAATGGCAATAAACCACAGCAAATGAAACTACTGAAACAGATGAACAGAAACAGGAAGCTATTCAAATAAATGAACATAACCAGAAAGTTGCTTAACCAAATGAATTAGAACCAAAAATTCTTGAGTAAATGCATCAGCAAACCATGAAACTACTTAACAAATAAACAGAACATAATTTATGCTAGAATAACAGAACAGTAAAGACGAGTTGTGGCTGCTTGGGTCGGGCCCAACCCAAGAGCTTCAGCTCTCGAATTTTAACTCAGAGCTGGCTTAAACAAAATTCATCTTCATTATAGAAACCATGGATTACAGAGAAAATTCACAAGTCTTTGTAGTTCAAAAACAAAACAGAGTTTTACAAATGAAGTCTGAATCCTAGTGAGGTCCTAAGCCTCTCTATTTATACATATGAAGTCTCCAACAACTTCCTCTCAAATTAGGGTGGTTTGGCTCCCAACTCAAAATAAACTGTTTTATGTCCTTTTCACTTGCTTGGTTGTCTTTTAGTCCTCATGATGTGGTTGTTTGCACTCCGAGTTGGTGGAGGAATATTCGAATGGAGGGGTAGTAGATGAGGAGGATTAACCTCCTATAATTCCTCTACCTTGTCCCATTTGAGTCTTGACCAAGGTCTTTGCTATAGTTCTTCGTTTTTATCCTTTATACCTGCATTTCTCCTTACTTTTATCCTTTATTCCTGCATTATATGCACATTAGACCACAAATCCAAATATCCAACTCTAACTCATTTCATAAACAAAATATAATCAAAATTATGCAATAAGATGTGAGAATAGTTGGTTTGACTAAGCTAGGAGGTGAATTAAGGCCAATTAAGGCCCATATTATTACTCAGTAATGAGGCTCATCATCACCCCCTATTGAAAGTGTTGCTCATCCTCTGAGCAAATTAGTGGCTCTGGTAGCCTCTCTCACATCCCATGCTTCTGTTGTGGCTTCTTCTTCTTGTTCATAGAAGCCTACTTTCCTTTCTGCTTCTCCCCACTGCCTCTTTTCCTCTTCTTCTTTTCTTTGATCTTCAAACTGTGTGGTATTATGTTCTATTTTAGCAGGCATGTATATTATCATCTCTTATGAGCTTAAATATATCCTCAAAATGTGAAATTGCTTGCCCTTGGGCAACAAGATATCTAAGTGCTAGTTGATGATCATTTGCAATTAGATTATGGGTGCTCAGTAGGGCCATGGGATTTGATTTTCAGCTTTGATGAAAAGAGCTTCATTTTGCTCTTTAGCCAATATTATTTCATCTCTGCAGCCCTTGACTTCTCATGGTTTAGCCATGATGCCAAAGCCATTAATTGTATATCTCCTAGCTCTAAATTAGGATCCCAATTATTCATTTATGTGAGGGCCATGTTATGCAAGTAAAACTCAGCCATTTTGGCCCCATCCTTTAGTGCACTTTGATCACAAAGATCAATAAATTGTCTGTAGTCCTGAAATGGCATGGTTATCCTTTTTGCTAGTGTCTTAATTTGAAATTGCAGCCATTGTTCTCTTAGGTAAAGAGCATAGGATTTAGATAGTATCCTACATTGGATGGCCTCCAAGGAGAGGTTGGCCATACATGCTACCTGGTTTTCCTTTTCCTACAGCTGTCCTCTCTGTTTTTATTATCTTCTTCCTTTTGTTGTTCTTTCTCATCTCCATTAGTTCTGATTTGCACTGAACCATTGTCATGGCATCTTTCCACCACATAAGGTCCGAGCCATCTTGTCCTTAGCTTGCCCTTGAAATTTGTAAACCTGGAATAATATAAAATGCCCAGTCTCCTTCTTGAAATTTCTTCTCCTTGATGTGCTTATCATGCCAGATCTTCCTCTAAAGCTGAACTATCTCTGTATGTAGGAGTGCATGCATTCTAAATTCATCTAAGCCATTCAAATGGGACAGTCTTTCTTTCTATGCATGACTGAGATCCAGATCTAGTTGGGCTGCCATCCTCAATGTATTATATTCAAATTCAATGGACAACAAAGCCTTCTTCCCATAGACCAGCTCATAGGGTGTAAATCCAGTGGTGGTATTCCATGTTGTATTATAGGCCCAGGTGGACTCAACTAGTCTTTCTACCCAATCTTTTCTGTTGTTGTTCACTAACTTGGTTAGGATGTTCTCCAGTGCTCTGTTGGTCACCTCCACTTGCCCATTAGCTTGTGGATGATAAGGAGTGGAGGTCCTATGCTTGATTTTGTGATGCTCGAGCAGTTCTTCAATCATGCTAGAGGTAAACTGGCTGCCTTGGTCTGTGACTAGCTCTCTAGGGTACCCAAATTTGTAGAATATATTCTCCCTTAGGAACTCAACCACCTTTTCTTCTATTGCTGCCTTAATTGCCTTGGATTTGGCCCACTTAGTCAAGTAATCAATGCACACAATAATGTGTTGTTTTTGCTTTGAAGGAGGATTGGTAGACCAAATGAAGTCCATGCCTCACTTGTCAAATGGCTCAAAAGTCACTTGAGGTTGTAGGGGCATTTCATCTCTTGGAGTAGGCTTTCCCATCCTCTGGCACCAATCACACTGACTAATGTACTTCCTCACATCCTGATGAAGAGTAGGCCAATAATAGCCTGCTTGCAACACTTTGAATGTTGTCCTCTTTGCTGCAAAGTGACCTCCACAAGGCCCATCATGATAGGTCAAAAGGATGTCAAAGACTTCCTCTTCCCTTACACATCTTCTCAAGATTTGATCTGGGCCAAGTTTGAACAGATTGCCCCCAATCTAGGTGAAGGGGGCACTTTTCCTGATTATCTTGCTCTTTTCTCTGGAGGGCAGGTTTGGTGGGAACTGTGCTGATACCAAATAGTTTGCTATATCAGCAAACCATGGGGAGAGTACTGAGATAGCAAAAAAATGCTTATCTGGTAACTGATCATCCACCATTCCTTCTTCACTTGCAGGCAGATTCATCCTAGATAGAAAGTCAGCAACAACATTCTCCTTACCAGGCTTATCAACAATAGTTAGATCAAACTGCTGTAATAAAAGTAACCATCTTATGATTCTAGCATTTACATCTGGTTTGTTCATTAAATATTTAATTGCAGCATGATCAGTATGCACAAATGTTTGGTATCCTGTAATATAATTCCTGAACTTGTTCAATGAATGCACAACAACCAGGAGTTCTGTTTTGGTCACAGTATAATTTAACTTAGCCTTTGACAGGTTTTTACTGGTAAAATAGATGGCATAAGGCAATTTCTCCTCTACCTAACCTAAGGTGGCTCCTATGGCTTTATGTGATGCATCAACATGGATATGAAAAGGAAGGGCCCAGTTTGGGCCTCTCAGGATTGGTGTAGTGATTAATTTACCCTTTAGAATGTCTAGGGCCTCTTGACAGCTTTCTGACTATATAAATTCAGAATCTTTGGTCAATAATCCAAACAAAGGAGAGGCCAATTTGCTGAAGTCCTTTATGAACCTTTTGTAGTATCCAGCTAACCCTAAAAAACTCCTAACATCTCTCTACTTTTGTGGAGGTGGGACCCTTTGGATGATGGCTATTTTGTTTGGGTCCACCTACAGTCCTTGCTGAGATATGGAATGACCCAGCACAGTCCCTTCAGTCATTAAAAATTCACATTTTTTTGGACTGAGAGACAGGTTCATTTCAATGCACTTGTGTAATACTTTGACTAGGTTAGTTAGGGCCTCTTGAAAATCACAGCTGTAAGGTGTAAAATCATCCATATAGATCTCTACAACATCATGTACTAACTTAGCAAAAATACTCAAGACTGCTCTTTGGAAAGTGGCAGGAGCATTGCATAAGCCAAAAGGAAGGAACCTATAGGCAAAATTACCCCAAGGACAGGTGAATGTCGTTTTATCCTAGTCTTCTGGGCAGATTTGGATTTGGTTTTACCCATTGAATCCATCTAGGAAAGAAAAGAACTTTTTCCCTACCAGGCCATCTAGCACTTGGTCAATGAAGGGTAGGGGAAAATGATCCTTCTTTGTGGCTTTGTTCAACTCCCTATAGTCGACACAAATCCTCCACTTACTATTTTTCTTGGGAACTAACACTAAAGGAGAGACCCATTCACTGTCAGAGATAGGGTAAATGAACCCTGCATCTAACAATTTTTGCAGTTCTTCTTTGACGATGTCTTTAAGGGCTGGATTCATTCTCCTTTGTGGTTGCCTGACTGGCTTGCAACCTTCCTTGATGTATATGTGGTGAGTACACACTGAGGGGTGTACTCCCTTCATTTCCTTATAGCTCCAAGCGAAGGCTTCTAGGTTCTCTTTCAACAATTTGCATAGTTGTTCCTCTTCTAAAGTAGAAAGAGATGGATTAATCTTCAAGGTTTTATCTGGGCCAAATTCTATGGTTTTGACTCTGAGTGGTTTGGAATCGGCAAAGCGTAAGTTAATTTGATGATTGTTCAACGTTTCCTTTACTTCTTCTTCTAAGGGTAATGAACTAGGAGTTGGACTTTGGAGTAGGTGTTCAATTAAGTCATCCTCCTCTTGTTGTCCTCCTCCTATGATTGCTTCCATAACATAAATTTGGCCAGAATAAAGCTCACCTTCTTCCTCCTACTCTAACCATAAAGGTAAATCATGCTCTAGAGAAGGTTGAGCAGGAGGGTATAGGACTAATTGTTTGGACATATGCCCATTCTTGATGGTCATATTCCTAGCTCTACAGCTAATGTAAGAATCAGTTGTGGCCAACCATGGCCTCCCAAGGATGAGAGGGTAACCAGTAAGCTTAGCCTTAGGCTAGAGAACTAGGAAATCTGCAGGGTATTCCCAGGAATCAATGGAGACCATCACATCCTCCACAATTCCCTCAGGGGTGACTGTGGAATGGTCTGCAAGTTGCAACACTGTTGTGGTCTTTCTCAATGACCCTTGGAGGTTGAGTTTGAGCATGGTGTCCTTAGTCATCACATTAATGGCAGCCCCAAGATCAATCAGAGTGTGTGGGACAATGGTGCCATTGATGTGCACTTCTACTACAGGGCTTCCACGGTCCAAATATTTTGGACATATTACCTGCCCTAGAATGAAGCCAGATAACTTCCCAATGACATTAATGGTAGGGGCATCCCTTTTTCTTCTTCATGGATTCTTGAAGCACTTCTCCTTAATCAATTTATTGTAAATAGGCACATCTTTGATTGCTTGGAGAAGGGGGATCATTACACATAAATTTTTCAATTCTCCTAGAAGTTCAGTTTCTTTTGGGGAAGGCTGGAGTGGTTGGGTTAATCTTTGAGGAAAGGGTGGATTTACTTTAAGTTTTCTTTCCTCTCTTTCTTCCTCAACCTCCCTATGTGGAGAAGTAGGTTGTTGTCTGGGAAAATTCTCCCAGATCTTACGTTGATCTCCTAGATTTCTACAGCATAAGCTGGGTATGATGTCTCTCCATTGTATGCTTGCTGAGCCTACCTATTGTTTGGGTTCGGATTTGGTTGGGCAAGCATCTGGGGTTGCTTAGGTGGAGTAGAGTGCAGGAGTTGTGGTTGGTTAGGTGGTGGAGGCAATAGGGCTGGAGCATTGTTAAATTGGAGCCTCCACCCCTGGGGTGGGGTATTCCACCGATGTTGTGGTTTAATGTAAGGTTGAAATGACTGGTTGGCTGGCTGGGATTGATATTGCGATGCAGAAGACCAAGGAGGGGGTATAGACCAGGAAGGATGAGCAGGGGGTCCCCAAGAAGGTATAGCGGTGGCTTGGTTGGGGTTGTAGTATGCATGGGATGGCCCTTTCATACCCCGCTGGTATGGTCTAGGCCCAGGAGGTCTCCTTTGGTTGATGTAGCAAAGCTGCTCAGTGACCCCTTCATCTCCTTGATATACAACTTTGAGTCCAGGTAAAGAAGGGCACTTGTCTGTGGAGTGGTTTTCTTCACAGATTGAGCAAATCTAAATACAGTTTAATGGACATTCGTTCCTAGGATGCCTCCTAGTGCATCTAGGACCAAAAATGGCCAAGGCTCTCTCTGCTGCCTCTTGCTTCCTTTTGATTTTCATGATGTCCAATTGCAAGGAAATGGTTTGCATCATGCCACTTTTGAAATCTTCCAGCATATTTCCAATTTCACCTTTGATGGATAAGTTAGAGGATGATGTACTAGCCATAGGTTGACTACCCCTACCCTTTTTCTTAGCTGTCCTAGAATGGTTTCTAAAGACAGTCTTAATGTCCTCATAGGATAATTGGTAGACATCTCCTCCTGCTATCATATGTAAGGTATCCAGAAGTTCTTCCCTTACTCCTCTAAGCAAGACTAGCTTTAGTGACTCAGGGTCAAGTGTGCACTTGGCCCTTTTGTAACTAAGCTGGAATCTTTCTTCGTAGTCTTCTAGGGATTCATCCTGGCCTATAGTCATCCTAAAAAGCTCTTCTTTAGTATCCTTTTATCTGTAGTAGTCCCTATATTTGTCGTTAAAATTTTGTTGCATCTGAGCCCATATTGTGATGTTATATCTAGGTAAACCCATGAACCTACGCAATGTTGCATCCTTGAGGGTAGATGGGAATAGTTTTAACTTTTGCTCATCAGTTGTATAGTCATAGGTTTGGCATATAACAAAAAATTCAAATAGGAAAGTGTTAGGGTCCTCTATGGTTAGGCCATGGAAATGAGGTAGAGCAAAGGGGATTATATTCTTCATCTTAGTGTCCCCATTGGTTTCCCTGATGGGGAAGGCACTCTCGATTCTCTCTCCATCTCTCCTTTCATTTTGGTTTCCAGCCATTGGTTTAGTAGGAATGGGTTTTTCCTCTTCTTATTCTTCTATAGGTTCCCAAAATAGGTAAGTTTTCTCACCTAAAGGTCTTCCAATTCACCGTCATTGAAGAAGATAGAAGGTTGCATGTTGGATGCAGTGGGGGTATTTGATAAGAATTTTCCTGAATTGTCCCTAATCCTACGAGGCATGAAAGGAAATGTTTTTGGGTTGGTTTTTGTAAGATTTTGTTCTAAAGCTAGAAAGTACTTGCAAAATGGAAAGGAAAGCAGCTAATGATAACTGAAAGAAAGAAAGAAACTAGATTACCTTTGCATAAATAAACTAATGGAAGAAAGTTTGAAGACTAGAAGTAGAAGAAAAGAAAGTAGGAGACTAGAAATAGAAGAATGCAATAATTACTTCTATTTAGACACCTCCCCGGCAACTGCGCCAAAAAGTGATGAGCCTACGTATTGCAACAATAATGCTGCAACTCCTAGGGCTATCAGCTTTACTTATCAACCCGTGGTTCGTACAAACTTGGAGGTGACAGTGCTATATGCACAAGTAGAAGTGAAGGTCCTGCATGTTGTCACTATTTGTAGAGTCAGAAAAAACTTTAATTCTTTGATGGAAGGAGAGAAAACATTATTCTAAGAGAGAGTTACTTCTATTGCAATAATGAAGAAAACAACATAAAAGCCTAAACTTGCACCATAACTTAACTTAATCAACCAAACAACTATGCTAAGAAAAACTGCTAATTTAACATTAACCTAAGGCTAATTATCTATGTTGCAGAAGTAAAAACATTAAAACTAGACTAAGGGATAACAAAGAAACTTAGGCTAAATCAGGTTTCAGGCGGAAAAAGCAATTAGAGGTCAAAATGAGTGAAAGGAGGGTGTGAGGGAGCAACAGCACATGAGAACCGTTGGATTGGTCGAGTGAAAGGAAATGAACGACGCAGATTTGATCGCGGAAGGTTACGTAGGTAAATGGGTGAACAGGGTTGATAACAGGATAGACGGTTAAGATCTTATCGCGAAGGTTTTAAGTGAAGGGGTGGACGGATGAGGGAGCAAGGTGGATGAACGACGAAGATCGTGTCGCAAGGGATGAGGTGAGTGGATGGATGGATAAGGGAATAAAGGAGATGTGTGGCTGAGATCTAATCGCGCTGGTGAGGCCAAGAGATGGACGGGCGAGGCTAACAGGAGCGATGAACGACTAAGATATTATCATGTGGGTGAAGGTCAGACATGGACGGCGGAGATCGCATCGCGGGAAAAGAAATGTGTGGAAATGAGGGAGTGGGTTTCTAAGGCGGAAAGTAGTTTCTCGCGTGCCCTTCAGGCAATAAGTAGTTTTCAGAATTTTCACGGGATTAGCCTTACTGCGTGACACATAGAGTGAGAAAACCACTTTTATCATGTGCTCTTGGGCGGATAATTTTTGTTCATTAATCCACATGAGATTGCACGATAGCCTTTGGATCAGGCGAGGCTGATCAACGGTGGAGATCGACCAAGCTAGTTGGCGATCGGGTGAAGCAACAACCGTCAAATCTGGAAAGGCAGATCGGTGGTGGGGGCTTAAAGCGCCTAAAGTGATCAGGTGAAGTGATAGCCATCGGATTCGGCAAAGCAGATTGACGATGGGGGCTTAAAGTTCATAAAGTGAATGGTGGACTCCACGTGAGGTAGCAGTTGAAGAAAATAGTGAATCAGACGGTGATTGTGAAGGTTTGTTGGTGATTAGATGACGAGGAAGCGAGGGAGGGAGAACGTGCTAGAGGTGGTTTCAAAGGAAAATAACAAAGAAACCGGTGAGGGTATATAGCTAACTGCATTCAAATAGCGAACTCCAAAGCCTATGCAAGAACCAGAAACTGTGTTTTTGGGGTTGCTGGTGGGTCTCTGCCTCAAGTCATGGTCCTAGAGGGAGGAGATGAGGCCGAGACACCTGTGCACAACCTGATAGTAATATTTTCCTCTAATCTAACCTGTGAATTAAAAAAACACAAATGATAGTAAACTACAGCAAATGCAACTACTGAAACAGATGAACAGAAACAGGAAGCTATTCAAATAAATGAACAGAACTAGAAAGCTGCTTAACCAAATGAATCAGAACCAAAACTTCTTGAGCAAATGCATCAGCAAACCATGAAACTACTTAACAAATAAACAGAACAAAATTCTATGCTAGAATAACATAACAGTAAAGAGGAGTTGTGGCTGCTTGGGTCGGGCCCTAACCCAAGAGCTTTAGCCCTTGAAGTTTAACTCAGAGATGGCTTAAACATAACTCATCTTCATTATAGAAACCATGGATTACAGAGCAAATTCACAAGTCTTTGTAGTTCAAAAATAAAATAGAGTTTTACAAATGAAGTCTGAATCCTAGTGAGGTCCTAAGCCTCTCTATTTATACATATGAAGTCTCCAACAACTTCCTCTCAAATTAGGGTGGTTTGGCTCCCAACTCAAAATAAATTGTTTTCTGTCCTTTTAACTTGCTTGGCTGTCTTGTAGTCCTCATGATGTGGTTGTTTGCACTCCGAGTTGGTGGAGGAATATTCTAATGGTGGGGTAGTAGATGAGGAGGATTAACCTCCTATAATTCCTCTACCTTGTCCCATTCGAGTCTTGACCAAGGTATTTGCTATATTTCTTCGCTTTTATCCTTTATACCTGCATTTCTCCTTGCTTTTATCCTTTATTCCCGCATTATATGCACATTAGACCACAAATCCAAATATCCAACTCTAACTCATTTCATAAACAAAATATAATCAAAAGTATGTAATAAGTTGTGAGAATAGTTGGTTTGACTAAGCTAGGAGGTGAATTAAGGCCAATTAAGGCCCATATAATTACTCAATAATGAGGCTCATCATTAACTTTGTCAACTACGACCATGATAACACTCTTTCCTTTGGACATGGGTAAACCTGTGGTAAAATCCATTGAAACATGCTCCCAAAGTTGGCTTGGAATGGATAAAGGTTGTAATAGTCCTTTGGTCTTAATTGTTTCAACTTTATTTTGTTGGCAAACCAAGAATTCCACCACAAACTTTTGAATATCTGATTTAAGGCCATCCCAAAAAAATCCTTCTTAACCCTGTGGTGGGTTTTTAGAAATCCTGAGTGCCCTCCTAAGGGAGAGGTGTGCAATTCCCTAAGAATCTTTTGTTTGAGTTGGGAATTCTTACATAGGTATAACTGATCCTTGTACCATAAGGAATCATTTTTCCAGCTAAATGTATCAGATGTACTGGGATCTTGTTGTATCTTTTGAATGAGTGCCCACACTTCCTCGTCATTCTTCCATTCATCCCTTGCTTCGTTTATCCAATCTGTATGGATAATAGAAATGGTGCAAAGAAATGCTTCCACATCCTCATCCTTTCTTGAGAGTGCATCTGACACAACATTTTGCTTCACTTTTTTGTAGATGATTTCAAAGTCATAACCCAACATCTTTGTGACCCATTTTTGCTTCTCTTCTGCAGATAATCTTTGTTCTAAAAATAATTTAAGACTATCATGATCTTTTTTTTACCTGAAGTGTCTTCCCATTTCTTAAGTGCATGTAGTATTGCCAACATTTCCTTCTCATAAATAGCTTTGTGTAAATACTTTCCTTTGATTGGATGACTTTCGAAAGCAATGGGTCTTTCTTCTTGCATTAAAACAACACCAATTCCATTTCCTGAGGCATCACATTCCACAATAAAGGTTTTTGTGAAGTAGGTGTAGCTAAGACTAGTGCTTGGCACATTGCCTCTTTAAGATGTTCAAAGGCCTTCGTTGCTTCTGGAGCCCATGAAAATGCGTCTTACTTCAATAATGTTGTTAAAGGTGATGCTATTCTCCCATAATTCTTAACGGACTTGCGATAATACCTTGTCAACCCGAGAAATCCTCGTAGATGCGTTATGGATGTGGGGATTTTCCATTCCTTAATGGTTTTAATTTTTCTAGGATCTACCTTAACACCTTCATGAGATACAATATGACCTAGATATTCCACCTCTTGTACTCCAAAGAAACATTTGGAGATTTTTGCATATAATTGTTTCTCCTCCAATAGTTAGAGCACAATGTCAACATGTTGGACATGATCATTCCAAGACTTGTTGTAGATTAGTATATCATCAAAAAATACTAACACAAATTTTCTAAGGAAGGGTTTGAAAATGGAATTCATCAAACCTTGAAATGTAGAAGGTGCATTAGTAAGGCCAAAAGGCATGACCAAAAATTCATAATGACCCTCATGAGTTCTAAATGTTGTTTTTGGAATTTCTTCAGTCTTCATTCTGATTTGATGATATCCTAAATGAAGATCCAACTTGGTGAAGTAAATTGATCCATGCAATTCATCCAATAATTCATCAATGACAGGAATGGGAAATTTATCTTTAATAGTGAGCTTTTTGAGCTCCCTATAATCTAGACACAAGCTCCATGATCCATCCTTCTTGTGAACCAATACTATTGGAGCAGAGAAAGAACTTTGACTAGGTTGAATTATACCAACCTCTAGCATTTCTGCAACCATACGTTCAATTTCACTGTTTTGGACATAGGGATATTTGTAAAGCCTGATGTTGGGAGGAACAGTTCCTGGAATCAAATTAATAGCATGATCATGATCACGAATAGGTGGGAGGCCTTTGGGAGTCTCAAATACCTAGGAATAATTGTCCAAGACTTTTTGGATATCCGGAGAAATGGATGATTTCGATGTGGGAACCTCTAGTGAACATAATTGTGCAATTATGCCTCATTGTTCTTTCTTTAGAAGCTTTGTCATTCCGTTAGAGTTGATTATCTTTCCCGGTTTCCCTACAATACCCCTTAATTCAACTTCCTTTCTTTCTGAAGAGAATTTCATGAAAAGTTCTTGACAATTAAAAGCTATTGTACCCAAGGATTGTAGCCATTGGACTCCTAGTACAACATCATCCCCACCCAATGGAATGGAAAGAATTGGGCTAGTCAATACATATTCTCCCATGGATAGCTTGATATTATGGCACTTTCCTGAGAAATTTATGGTTCCTCCACTTGCAACTTTCACTTGACACTCCAGTGCTGGATATAGGAAGCAATTCAATTCCTTGGCTATCTTACAATGAATAAAATTATGGGTACTTCTTGAATCAATCAACACTGTTACATTTTTCTTCTTGATATGCCCTTCTATGTTGATAGTTTGAGGAGTGGTAATTCCAGCCAATGCATTACAAGATATGGTCGGATTCATTTCTTCTTTTTCTAGGGTTTGTTCTTGGTGTATATCCTCTTCTTTTGATGTTTCTTGTTCCTTTTCTTGCTCCTCTTCACAATCTATGTAAAATAATTTCTTCTCGGCACACTTATGACCTTTAGTGTATTTGCTATCACAACGGTAACAAAGCCCTTTTGCTCTTTTTTATTCCAATTGTTGTGGTGTCAACCTTGTAGGTTGTGGATGGCCAGGGGCAACAACACTTCCATCTTTATTATTGTGAGTGGTAGGCTTCCTCGTTGCCATAATTTTGCTTTCCATTTTTCTTGCCAACCTGAATGCCTTCCCCAATGAATCTAGTTCCTAAAGGTGAACCTCATGTTGGATGTTATCTTTTGAAGTCCCTATGAACACATCAATCCTATGCTCCTTTGGAATATCTTTTACCCTTATATTCAATTTTTGGAAGTCCTCATTGTGCTCCATCATTGAACCCTTTTGTTTGAGATTTATCAATTGGCTAAAAAAATTGTTGCTTTTTGTATCCTCATAATGTGCTATCATTTCATCTGTAAAAAAAGCCCAAGTGACAATTTGTTTACTAGAGCAAAGCCATCGATACGATACAAACTGATTTGGTTCAAAATATAAAGTTGCAATGCATACCTTTTGTGTGTTTTGCACATTATGAAGATCAAAAAATTGCTCCATCTGTAGTATCTATGTTCCGGGATCCTTTCCATCAAACTTCCTCATATCGATCTTTGGAACATGGTGGTTCTTTGATCCAATGTTAGAGTCTATGAAATCATGATTAACATTTATTTTGTTCTCATCATGAGTTTCCTTTACTACCCTTTCACCATTAGTAAGCATTTCTTGTAGAAACTTTGTCAAATCTGTCTTCAAATCTTCCATGCCTTTCTTTAAACCATCCATCTTAGCTTCCACGCCATCCATCTTAGCTTCCACATTGTCCATCTTAGCTTCCACGTCATTCATATTAGCTTCTACGCCTTTCCTTAAACCATCCATCTTAGCTTCTATTACTTTTTGTGCGAGTGAAATTTGTTGCACTTGGTCTCATAATTTTGATATATCATGTTGCATTTCTTCCTCTTCTTCATGAGTCATGCTAGAGCTTTTAAGTTACTTACTAGGTGTTTCCATTTCCTTTCTTCGGGGCATCAATCAGATAATAATGCTTCACTATTCCCTTTGAATTTCTTCAAACTAATTTTTCAAACCAAGCTTATGCAAAAATAAAAATAAAAACTACATACCTTTTTTCACTTTGTAGGAGCTTGATATTGAATCTGTTGTATCTTTGTAATTTTGGATCTCCAAGGTCTGTAATTTCTTCTTGCGGTAACCCTCTAAGTAATCTTTCTAATCCCGCAAGTCTGATCAAGATTGGATTCTCCAATAAAGAGCTATGCCAATCTCCCACGATAACCTAAGTATACACTAGTTTAGTAGAGCAAACTTGTACGACGTGCCGCGGGTCACTGTTTCAACCTTAGGTTCTAAAAATGATACCCAAAAAACTACAGTCCGTGCTCTTTCTGTAGCTTCTTATGAAAATTCAATCTGATGCTCAGAGCGAAAGTTATGACAATTTTCCCAAGGTCACCTGTTTGGAATGTAATTCAGGGGTCTGCAAAAACCATAACTTCCTTAGATTATATCTTCGAAAATATAGTGAGACAAGATCTTAAATTCAGGCCCGAGGTTCAAACCGATTCCGTTTCAAATGGGTTTTTTTTTAGCTTCTGAAACTTTGTAGCGAAAACGTTATAGCGAAAATTCCACGATGACCTGTTTGGAGCAGTGAAACCCTAGACTCCAAAGCTCTGATACCAAATGTTATGAAATCAGCTCATAGAAAGATAGAAAAGATAGATCAACGCCTTAGAAATAAGCCTCTTCGAGGTGGCAACCTCCTTTACATTACACAAATGAAAAATTCTTAGATGATTCAAATGACAAAACCTCCTTTCTATATATAGGAGTTTAAGGGGTCACAATACAACCAAAGCCGACCTAACAATAATAATAGTACAAAGGCACAAAAATAACAATATTGGGATTCTATGGGGCACAATAATAACAATATGGGGACATAATACAAGTCACTACCCACACAATTAGAAATGAACTTAAAGAAGTTATGTGGAGAAGCTGCAGACTCGATTTGGCAAATCCTTTTGAGTATAGACATTTGATTAGAGCTCTGATGTTCCTAGTTAACGCCCATCCTAACATATGCTATGCAGTGAATACATTGATTCAATTCATGAATGATCCTCTCCATGTACACTGTATCATTTCCAAACACATTGTGAGATATTTGCACAGGGATATCACACTTGGTTTGAGATATTCTACCAGAAATGGTCAACTTCATGGATACAATGATATTGGCTCGACAGGAAACGTTGTCGATAGGGAGAATACGTATGGATGCTGTTTTAGCCTTGGATTTGCCATGATATCGTGGATGAGTAGGAAGAAAATTTTTGTAGCATTGAGTACCGCTGAGGTAGAGCATATTGCCGCTAGCATGGCTAGCTGCAAAGAAGTTTGGTAGAGGAAGATATTTGGAGAGCTATTTGAGCAGGTCTTAGATACTAAGGTGATATATTGTGACAACAAGAGTGGGATCTATCTAGAAGAAAATATTGTATTTCATGACATGTATGAGCACGTAGAGATTCAATATCACTTCATTCGAGACATGGTACAGAGAGCAGTCGTTCGACTCCATCACATATCGACAAATGAGCAGATTACAAATATTCTCACCAAGGCTTTTCCGAAAGGGAATTTCTTGGCCTTTAGAGAGAATCTTAGACTGACAGATGTGACCCCTCCTGACAAGGGCCATCACTGATTGAGAAAACTCAGCCAACTCTTCCCCCTTGTCTGATCTCCCATGGTGAGGAATTGAGATAGAGGGTTCCTAGGGTTGAGGGATCTCTGGAAAATAGGATCGTATATGTTTCTCCCCTATATGTTACCCATAGGGTTGGAGATGTTGCTTCCCTATCTTGGCCTTTGTAGAGTATACCCCAGTTAACATCATACCCACAAGCTCGGCTTGTTGGTATTACTGCTCCCCATTTGGCCAACGGGTTGAGAGTGTACTTGGGGTTGTACAACCCAAGATGATTATGATGCAAGTGTTCTACCACATGACTCGTGAGGGTCATCATTGGGAAGATCAGTGAGAAATAGGATGGGTTGAAATGTGCTCCCCTATATTGTCTATTTCTCTACATGGGGTTGTAGATGTTTATCTCCCCATTGAGATTCTGGGTGGAGATCTGATCCCTGATGTATATTTAGGTTAGGATGTGCTCCTTGATATTGTTCACAAATTGAGATGTAGTCTCTGATGTTGTAGATTGTGGAAGCTAATGCTCCCTGATTCTTCTTCTTTAGATTCGATAATTTTTCAGCAGATAGAGTTGATCAGAGATGGTACATGATATGTCGATAGGATATACATGACAGGATGTTTGATGATCATATATTGACATGTGGAATTATCCCTAGTTGAGAGGGAGTGTTAAATTATGTAACTACGGTCAAATTCAACTTTGGAAAACTCATTTTATGTAGATTATGATTGCATTGAATTACTCTTTTCGAGAGGACCAAAATCGACCTAAAGATCACTCAAATTGGATAAGGGGCACATTTGGACAAGGTCGGTAGGAAAGAAAATTGGACACCCATGGAAGCCTATAAATAAAACTGACCTCAAGCTCATTTGGACATCACCAAACATATTCTTCTTCTCTTCTTCATTGATTGGTTCGCACAGGTCTGAGGCTGGGATAAAAAAAGAAGTTCACAAAGGTCTAAAATTATAGGGTCTAAGGCTTGCATTTGTTTTAGGGTTTTGGGTTACAGTTGCTGGCTATCTACAGGGTAGATTCAGCCACAGTTGCAAGCATCATAGGCTTAGGGGAGCGACTGGAAACTTTTAGTCGCATGCACAACTCCTCATCCATGTGACTGAGAAGTTTGACTGAGTTTTGACCATTGAAGACAATTCACTGCAGACAAGAAAAGTTGTCTCTGATATATCTTGATGCTGGAATCATATTTCTGAATGTGATTGGGTTATTGGATGATATTTTATTAATATAATTATACTCTATGTTGAAAATTTTATGAAAATCTAATAGAAGAAGATTTTTCAAAGGGTTTTCCCCCTAGTGGGCTTTTTCCCTAGTCCTTGACCAAATCCGGTGTCTCTTGTCGATGTGTTGATTGTCTCCTTTGTCATTGCATTTATTGTTCTATCTTAAATTTTTGTTGATGAATGGAAAGACTAATTTTATTTGGAAAATTTGTAATTGAAGTATTGAATTGGGCTAAAGCAATTAATACAACATAGAACAATCTAAAAAATTAATAAATGACCACTCCTATTCAAGGAGGATGGAGGAAGGCATAAAAGAAGAAAGGAATAAAAGGGTAACTAAGTTATTCCATTTATTGGTTGTTTATTTTTATTGTTTTTATTATGTTCGGTCTTTGTGAGCATCAGTTTTCATTGGTTTTACAGAATGCTCTGTGAGCATCTACAATATGTAATTTTTCTTTCATAAATAAAATTACGATTTTTCCTTAGGGAAACAAAATATATTGAAGTGTATGCAAATTTTGTATTTTGTGAAATGTTTATCTTTTATGAACACAATTATATTACAAATATATTATATTCAAAGGTAATTTATAAGTATTGTTTTTTTATGAACATGATAATATTATATTTAAAGGTACCTTATGAGTATTTTTTTCATTGTAACTACTTTACTTACAAAACAACTATGGGTATTCCACCATCATTTAGAATGTGAAAAATAACTATGTTTAACTCAACCCTATTAGATATTTAACATTACACTTTAATTACATTGAAATTAACTTGTGCACTTTGAAATTATCTTGTGTGTCTCGAGTGAAACATCATTCCTTTTAGAACATTGAATTTGCTTGCATACTAGACTACATGGGGCCATTGTTAGACACCTTCAATGGACCCTAGGTTTTTCATGGAACCAACAACATGGTTCCATTATTAAGACCTTAACCAATGCAAAGTAATAGTAATCTAGTGGAAGATGGAGAAATTTGAGTATTCATGATTAGTTTAAAGGAATAATTCATAAATTTTATTGTGATGAAAGTGCATATGCAGGGGAAGATGCTATATGCTTCAAAGATAAACACTTGCTATAGTTGATTTCTAGTACAAAGATGTAGTAATAGTAATCTAGTGGAAGATGGAGAAACAACTATGGGTATTCCACCATCATTTAGAATGTGAAAAATAACTATGTTTAACTCAACCCTATTAGATATTTAACATTACACTTTAATTACATTGAAATTAACTTGTGCACTTTGAAATTAGCTTGTGCATCTTGAGTGAAACATCATTCCTTTTAGAACATTGAATTTGTTCGCATACTAGACTACATGGGGACATTGTTAGACACCTTCAATGGACCCTAGGTTTTTCATGGAACCAACAACATGGTTCCATTATTAATACCTTAACCAATGCAAAGTAATAGTAATCTAGTGGAAGATGGAGAAATTTGAATATTCTTTTAAAGGAATAATTTATAAATTTTATTGTGATGGAAGTGCATATGCAGGGGAAGATGCTATATGCTTCAAAGAGAAACACTTGTTATAGTTGATTTCTAGTACAAAGATGTAGCAACAGTAATCTGGTGGAAGATGGAGAAATTTGAGTATTCATTATTAGTTTAAAGGAATAATTCATAAATTTTATTGTGATGAAAGTGCATATGTAGGTGAAGATGATATAGTTATAGTCGATTTCTAGCTACAAAGATGTAGCAAAAGGATTTGTGTTTTGGATTTTGTAATAGAATGACATTAATCTTTAACCAACATCGCCTAAAGTTTTTTTTGAAACAACCATGTAAAAAGTTGATAGAAGAAATATTAGTCTTTATTCATTGAAAGTCACGTTTCATATATTAGCCAAATTAATATAAAAATACATGGCTCCAATATATTCATATATTTATTTAAACAAAAATATGAAATTAATATAAGAAGACATGATTCCAACAAAAATATAAATTTGTTGGAATCATGTCTTCTTATATTAATTTCATATTCATATATTTACTTACTAAAACAAAAATATTATAAATTTTTTGGAATCATATCTTCTTATATTAATTTTATTAATTTCACTAATATACACTTAGTAAAACAAAAATATTATAAATTTGTTGAAATCATGTCTTTTTATATTAATTTCACCAAAATGAAAATTCATAAGGAAAAATAAAAATTCATAAGAAAATTCTTACTTTCTTTCTATATTCATTGAACACCACATACATACAAATTTCCATATATATTACATTCTTCCTTTCTTTCGTCTTTATATCCATTGAACACTACATAAAGATATTTTAAGAAAACTACTTAAACACTAAATAATATAAATATGTCTGGAACCATGTATTTTTATATTACAAACTAATATATATATGAATATGGTGCACAACATATTAATGTATTAATTACTAGTTAAAACTAATGTATGGATATGTGCCCACATATTCGTTTAGTAGTTATAATTTGAATGTGTGAATATAATCCATGTTATAAGTCATGCAATCATATTTGTAAGTAATCACACTTTAAATTCCTCATAACATGGAAAATATTCACGATGTAACACATTGCCATATTATTATTAGATTCTAAATAATACATTTCTTATTAAAATTATTATTAAATTCTAAATAATATATTTCTTATTAAATATAACCTCATATGTTCACAAGTCCCTTTCTTTCCGGCACATCAATAAAATATTGTATTATTAATTTTATTTTAGACATATTTTTAAGTTAACTTAATTATAGTTATATATAAATTGCATATATTCCTCATAAAATCACAAATTCATAATTTTTTTATTATATTTTTTAAGTGGCCTATTTTAGATTTCAAAATTTTCCTAATATGCAAACATACTTACCAGAATGATGATTCTCATTTTACTCTTTCACTACTTTCATAATAACACTTGAGTTAACAATCTCAACCAACATTTGTATACCTACAATCTAAGAATATGCATCCCACATGTCATCATGTAGTCACCACGTCATTTCTTTGGAAGTCCTTTCCTATTTTATGAAATCTTTTTCTATCATAACAACACACTTTCTTTCTCTTTACTTCCAGGGCTAGCCAAATCTCCTTCATTTAATTTTCTCATCCTTTGCATTATCTCACTCTAGAAGTAGTTCAATATCATTTCTACCAGTCAACAACTCTTCATGGTGCAAATATTTTTCACTTTTTTCCACCACCAATTCTTTGTGATATTTGGACATCCTTGTTGTCATTTCTTCCATTCTCTTTCAAATTCCACTACCCTTGATGATTTATGAAATCAAGTACTCTACCATTAGGTCCTCCTCTCATTAGCTATGCATCCAAGGATGATGCTTCCATCCTAGTGGAGCTTGAAAACATGCCCCACTCTACCATCAACATCTTCATCCCCACAAATATTTCTTCTATCAATATTTCTTAGAAACTTCAACTACCTTGATCAAATATTGATGAAATTCTATCGAAAAATCCAAAGTATAACCTTTTATTACATCTTTATACCAAAAATAAACTATTAAAAACTCAAATAATTGTTCCTATTTGAACCTTGCAAACTCCTCTCCCATCTATGCACTTTCTTCAAAAACAAATTTATGAATTTCCCTTAAAACCAATCTTTAATCTCAACCTTCTCCATCCTCCAATACATCTCTATTACTTTGCATTGGTTAAGGTCAAAATAATGGAACTATGTTGTTGGCATTGTGACAAACTTAGGGTCCATGGAAGGTGTCCAACAATTACCTAATGTAGTCTAGTGCACTAACATATTCAATGTTCCAAGAGGAAGGAGGTCTCACTTAAAGTGCACATGATAAATTGCATGTGATTAATGTGAAAAGTTATTTATTTAATGGGGGCCATCTCCCTTACTAGTTCATTAGTCGCATTCATTTAAAATTCATTAGTCGCATTCATTTAAAATATCATAACTAACATCATTCATATATATCAACTACAAGTACATAGAGATCATCTATGTTATGCAACCAACTCACAAAATAGAAGAAAAGACAGATCAATGACTTCAAAATTATCCTCTTAGAGGGAGCAACCTCCCTTACATTACACAAATGAATAATTCTTTGATGATACAAATGACAATACCTCCTTTCTATATATAGGAGTGTAAGGGGTCACAATCTAATCAGAGTCGACATAACAATAATAATGTAAGGGCACAATAATAACAATAGTGAGCTTCTATAGGTCACAATAATAACAATATGGGGACTACATGGGCACAAAAATACAATAAGGAGGTTTCATTAATAACAATAAGGGGCTACACTAGCAATATAGGGACCTAACATGCTCCTCTCCTTAAAAAAGTGGTGTCCTCAACACTTGAGTAGTTCTAGATGCTTCTGTGTAAAATTCTCATCCTCCCATGCAGAATCTTCAGTGGTTAAGTTCTTCCATTTGATGAGATACTCTGAAATTGATCAATTTCGTAGTTGCCGGGTTCTTATTTCCATGATTGCTTCAGGTTCCAATATGATTTTTCCTTCCTCGTCAAGTTTTGGCAATATTGTTTGAACTGGGAGCTTGTCACCTAAACCTTCTTTAAGCATGAAACATGGAAAACTGGGTGCACTCAGGAAGATGCAAGAAGCTCCAATTTGTATGCCCTTGTACTAATCTTTTGCAACACCTTGTAAGGACCATAGTACTTTGGTGATAATTTATTATCCTCCTTAGCTTGCTTTAGGGACATTTGTTTGTATGGTTGTAGCCGTAGAAATACCTAGTCACCTACATCAAAACTTATTTTGCTACAATGTTGATCTGCCTATTGTTTCATTTGATTCTGTGCCAAAGTGAGGTTATCCTTTAAGAGTTGGAGAACTTGTTGTTGATGGTTGATGTGATCTTCCACTGCTTGAACCTTAAAATTTTCTCTTAAATATAATGTGATGGATGGTGTATTATGTCCATAAAGTGCCATAAATGAGGTCATTTTTGTTGAAGCGTTATACCACCATTCAACCAAAGGTAACCACTTGACCCATTATGTTTGTTTACCAAATACAAATCAACGAACATATCTTCCAAACATTTGTTCACTATCTTTGTTTGTCCATCTATCTTGAGAGTTTGAGGAGTGGTAATTCTTTCCAATGCACTACAAGATATGTCGAATTCATTTATTCTTTCTTTGGGGTTGGTTCCTAGTGTATATCCTCTTCTTTTGACGTTTATTGATCATTTCATTCCTCCTCTTCACAATCTATGTAAAATAATTTCTTCTCAGCACACTTATGACCTTTAGTGTATTTTCTATCACAACTGTAACAAAGCTCATTTTCTCTTTTTTCTTCCAATTTTTGTAGTGCCAACCTTGTAGGGTGTGGAAGGCTAGGAGAAACAACAATTCCATCTTTATAGTTATGAGTGGTAGGATTCCTTATTGCCATAATTTTTCTTTCAATTTTTCTTGTCAACTTGAATGTCTTCTCCAATGAATCAAATTCCCAAAGATGAACTTCATGTTGGATGTTATCCTTTAAATTCCCTATGAAGACATCAATCCTCTGCTTCTCTGGAATATCATTTACCCTTATATTCAGTTTTTGAAAGTCTTGAATGTGCTCTATCGTTGAACCCTTTTGTTTGAGATTTACCAATTGGCTAAAGAACGTGTTGCTCTTTGTATTCTCATAATGTGCTATCATTTCCTCTATGAAAATTGACTAGGTGACAAGTGGTTTATGAGAACAAATCCATCTATACCATACAAACTGATTTGGTTCTAAATATAAAGATGCAATACATACCTTTTGTAACAGTTTCAAATCATGTAGATCAAAATATTGCTCCATATTTAGTATTCAAGTTATCGGATCCTTGCCATCAAACTTCCTCATATCTCATTTTCTTTCTTTTAGGAGCTCGATCTTGAAACGTTTTTAAATCTATAATTTATGATCTCCAAGTTCTGAATTTTCGTCTAGTGGTAGCCCTTCGAGTCCTCTTTCCAACCCCATAAGTTTGGTCTAGATTGGATTCTTCAAGAAAGAGTTGTGCCTAATCTTCCACGATGACTTGTTTATAGATTGGTTCAGTAGAGAGAACTTGTACGAAGTTCCATGTGTCACTGTTTCGACCTTCACTACAGTGTATCCTCTTTATGTCACGTCTTACTAAATTGGAATCATATTTTCAGAGAGAAATTTATGACAATTTCCCAAGGTCACCTGTTTGAGATGGAATTCGAGAGCCTACAAAAACCATAATTCCTCAGATCATATATCTGTAGAAATTCTGCAAATTCTCTACAAATCTCTCTTTGTGACCTATGTAGAGAATCTGACTGTAGGTTAACCCGATAATGCAATATAACCAAAGAAAACTACTATAACATACTTCTACTATCAATTTGTGAAAGTTTAAAGACCGAGTTGAATCGAGCTGAACATATATAACGAGAAGAAGAAGAATCAATGCACAATACACATGAAAATACTTCGGGGAAAGCCTTATCTAAAAACCCCACTATTTGTATTATCATACAAGGTGGAAATACATAGGAATTAGACAAAGCCTTAGCTCTCACAGCTAGCCAACTCTCAGTACAATCCTCATAGATGCTCACAGGCAACCCTAGCCTCTCACAAGCCTTCTCCTCTGCCCTCCAAGCTCCTATTTCCTTGCGTTGTTCCTCTGTGATGATATTCTCCAACCAAGTGGAAAACTGATGTCACACACTGATCTCACACCCTGTCAGAACTGCGCTGTAAGGACTATATATATATATATATATATATTTCAAAATAAATCACAATAAAATACAACCAGAAGAGAAAATCATTGGGAATTCAAATTTATTCAGCACTATATAACACATCCCTGAATTCCATTTCACTGAACATATCATAAAATTTACATATATTTAACTAAGGCCGTGAAGAAATCATACAAAATAATATTGTAACACGTGTACCGTTCACCAGAAGACGAGACTCCACTTGATTTGTCGTTACTTTTCTTCCCTTGTTGTCGGCCACCTCCGAGTGTGAATGACAACGTACTTGATCTGAATGCAATGACCCACCGGTTAACCTCCCAGCCTACTCCTTGGGTACTCTTCTTCCCCATGGACCCCCGAGCTGCAATGGGATTGTACAATGGAGGAATGCAATAGCTAGTAGAGGAGAGCACTCCTTGGCTCAAGAGTCCCCTCTCTAAAATCCTCTACCTCATCGAACTCACTATAGTTTCGTAATCACTACTCTGACATAGTCTCATCCATCCAACAATAGGGTTCCCAAAAAGTCCCTTCTCCCATGGCTTTCCCCTTCTTTTATAGGAGTCCTCATAGGTGACATTTGGCATGTCATGCATAATTAATTATGTTTTTTATAATTCAATAGTTTGATTATTCACCCACCCATGTGTCACTCCCTCATCAAGGGTCTCCAAAATTATTTACTTAAATTTTAATTTAAAACTAATATTTTCCTCACCTCAACAAGATTCCTATTTCTTCTCCTAGTTGCTTCTTGATCCCCATTTTTACTCCTTAATTTGCGTTCATTACTAAAGTCAATTAATGAGTCAAGATTTGGTCCCCTATCTACTCCCTAATTTAACTCAAATTATCTCTTAGATGGATATTCTTGTGTTGGTTGTTGCCACATGGAGGTTCTCTACATTTCTCTAAAATTTAATTTATTAATCTTATTTTAATTCACCATCCTCTTCTCTTAATTAGGTTTAACTATTTTAGGATAAATATTTATTCTTACAATTATGTCCCTCTTTCCCCTTTTACCTAATTAAACTACATAATTTACCTACTATTTTCCAACATGGGAAGGGTAGAGTTTTTAAGGTAACCTATTTTATTTCTTCTTATGATCCTCTTAACCCAAGTTTTATTTTTGATTTAATTACCTCAGTTTCTAAAATCATTTACCCTTGATGTAAATTTACCTAGTTTTCATTTTTTGATTATATTTATTAATTTATTTACTTTTAATGATTCCAAGGGTGCCAAGTTTGGTCGTGCCCTTCAAGAACTTCCCTTGAAGTTCCAAGGGTTCCATGCCTAATAGTTTATTTGTGATGCCAAGGGTGCCAAGTTGGTTGTGCCCTTCAAGAAATTCCCTTGAACTTCCAAGGGTGCCACACCACTTGCCTTTCAAGCATTCAGTGACTACGAGGGAAAAGTACAGGTGCAACAACATAGACCACTATCATCTCTTATGTTACCTGCTATAGTGAGACTAATGGTGTCAGGGATCAAGGAATCCACCTTGATGCGAGCCCCCTGGTAAAGTCCTCATGAGCGACCAAACTTTGGAACCTTCCCTCATGACATTGTGATCTTCAAGGCGAAAGTGTTTCCACCTTTCTAGCCCAAGTCACGGTAGGAGTGCTAGTGGGTGAGATCAGGGACACTGTCCCACCCCTCCCATGTAGTTCCATCCACTTGTACAACCCAATCACCCATATGTGAGTCATTCAGCCAAGCAACTAATCGGTGCCTGCAACCACTAACATCTCATCAAAATATAGATAAACATATATAGCAAGCTTCAAAATTGACTTTGAAATAAAATAATATAATTTTTTTTTTTCATCAAACCAGTTGTCGTCAACTTGTCATATGCGAGTGCCTCTGGTGGTTTCCTGCCATACTCAATAATCATCAGTAATAAGGCTTCTCAGTGTTAGTCATTGTCATAATAGCATCATTAACAACACCTAGTCATTCACATCATTGTTCATTGTAAGCTCGAACTAATGAAAGTAGGTAACATAGGGGACACATCCATCATGGTTATCATCATCAAAACATCAATGGAAACATACATATCCATCAAGCTATCAACATCGCAACATCAATAGAAATATACCTATCCATCAAATTTAATATCATCATGATTTTAATAGAGAGCATACATATCCTTTACTGCCATCATCATCATAAATTCAATAGAGACCAAACTTAACCATTTAATGTTACAATCATCCTAATACCAATAGATAACATACATAACCATTCATGCTATCTTCATCATAATATCAATGGAGAACATACATAAACATCACAACCATTAATATCTCAATCACTAATAATAGCGTCATGTGCTCGGATCCTCAACCTGAGGTCCTCAAAGAATAATGTGTGGGCCTTAGGGCTAAATAAATGTTAGTGTCATATCATTGTCAGTCAACTAGAGCAGGCACTACATACACCCCCTCTTAATAATAGGCTTCGTCTCAAAGTCCTTGGAATAGGTAAGGAAAATGGTGACACATCTCCTCAGCGTCCTCCCAAGTAGCTGAACTGGGACTATAATTGTCCCACTGGACCTTGGCCTGGTCTAAGCTGCATAGTTTGCTGGTCTAGTATGCAAACTGGTTCGGTCATCACTGTTCCCTCATCCAAAACCTGCAAATGACCAAATTCAATAACATGGGAAGGATCTGAAATATAATGACGTAAAACATAAACATGAAACACATCATGCATACGTGCTAAAGTTGGAGGTAAGGCAAGCCTATATGCCACTGACCCTTTCCTTTCTAAGATTTCAAAAGGTCCCACAAACCGTGGAGACAATTTTTCTCCCTTTCCAAATTTTATAGAGCTTTTTTGGGGCCTTACTCTCAAGAACACCCTATCCCCCACTTCATAACTTCGGTCTACTCGATGAACATCAGCATAGCTCTTTTGTTGATCTTGTGCTTCTTTTAGCCTCCTCCTAATCATAGTCATTTGTTCTTCCATCTCTTGCACCACTTCTAGTCCTATTAATACTCAGTCCTCTAGTCGGTCCCAACTAAGAGGTGTTCTGTAAGGTCTTCCATATAAGAACTCAAATGGCACCATCTTGATGGAACTCTGATAACTATTATTGTAAGCAAATTCCACAAGTGGTAAAAACTCCTCCCATCTATTTTGTTGGTCCATTAGGTACATCCGAAGCATGTCTTCAACGATTTGATTAGTCCTCTCTGTCTGACCATCTGTCTCTGGGTGATAAGCAGTGCTAAAGTTTAACTAGGTTCTCAAAGCTTCTTGAAACTAGTCCAAAATCTTCCTGTAAACACTACTCCCCTATCAGATATGATCTTCCTAGGCATTCCATGCAATCTCATAATCGCATTAATAAAAACTATGACTATTTCTGGTGCCTTATATGTAGTCTTAACTGGTATGAAATAGGTGCTCTTGGTCAACGTGTCCACCACTACAAATATGGAATCATGTCTTCTTGAGGTCATTGGTAGTCCCACAGTGAAGTCCATTGATATAACTTCCCATTTAGATTTTGGTATCTCATGGGGTTGCAATAAACCTGCTGGATGCCTATGTTCAGTTTTTACTTGCTGACACTCTAAGCATCTTGCTACCAAGTTCACGATGTCCTTCTTCATCCCTTTCCAAAAGAAGAGTGGTTTCAGGTCCACACTCATCTTCTTAACACCAGGGTGTGCCATGTATACTATGCGATGTGCTTCATTTAATATTAATTGGCATATATCTTCATTCGGTGGTACATATATCCTTCCCCGAAATCGTAGTAGCCCATCATTATCAAGGGAGTATTCTTCATATTTTGGGACTCTCATTTCATCCTCCCTCAAACTTTTGCTAACCTCTTGATACCAGGTGTCTTTAATTTGTTATTCAAGCAGTTTCTCCCTCAAATTTGTCTTTAAAGGAATCACTGAAAATATCTGCGGCCTCCTACTTAAAGCATCAACCACCCTATTTACCGTTCCTTTGAAGTAAGTGATATCAAAATCATATTCACTAATTAGCTCAGACCATCATCTTTGCCTTGCGTTTAAGTGATCTTGAGTGAATATGTGTTGTAGCCCACAATGGTCAGTCTTAAGATAAAACTTCCTTCCTAGAAGGTAGTATCTCCAAATATTTAGTGCATAAAAAATTGCTGCCATTTCTAGATCATGGGTTGCGTAGTTTTCTTCGTGGGTTCTAAGTTTCCTTGATGCATTAGCTATTACTCTTCCTTCTTGAATCAACACACAACCCAACCCTTCCTTGGAGGCATCAGTGCAAACCAAAAATTCTTGTTCCATATCTGGCACCTTCAAAATTGGTGTTGTCATTAATAACACCTTTAACCTTTGGAATGCCTCTTCACATTTTACAGTCCAATTGAATTTCTTGTTCTTTCTTTGGAGCTCAGTAATGGGGTTTGCTATTTTTTAAAACCCTTCGACAAATCTACGATAGTACCTTGCCATGCCCATGAAACTTCGTATTTCATGAACATTGGTTGGTGTTGGCCATTCCATGATGGCCTCGATATTTACTAGGTCTACTGCGATACCATCCCCAGAGATAATGTGTCTAAGATAATGAATCTTGGGTTCGTAAAAGGAACCCTTTGACAACTTCCCATATAATTGGTTTTCTCTAAGACATTGTAGAACTATCCTCAAGTGTTCATCATGCTCTTCTGGGGTCTTTGAGTAGATCAAAATGTCATCGATAAAGACTTGTACAAACTTTTCTAAGTAATCCTGAAATATTTCGTTCATCAAACTCATGAAAACACCCGGGCCATTTGTCAGTCCAAAGGGTAAATCTACAAATTCATAATGCCCAAATCTTGTTTTAAAGGTTGTCTTCGAAATATC
Source organism: Pinus tabuliformis (assembly GCA_031772625.1). Classification (NCBI taxonomy): domain Eukaryota; kingdom Viridiplantae; phylum Streptophyta; class Pinopsida; order Pinales; family Pinaceae; genus Pinus; species Pinus tabuliformis. The sequence goes on from CM062820.1 coordinate 583,157,843, forward strand.
TTCTTCTTTGATTCTCAACTGATGATATCCTGACCTCATATCTATCTTGGAAAACATAGTCGCCCCCCCATCTGATCAAATAAGTCATCTATCCTTGGCAAAGGGTATTGATATTTTATCGTCACTTTATTCAACTGGCGGTAATCAATGCACAGTTGCCAAGACCCATCATTTTTCTTAACAAAAATCATAGGGGCTCCCCATGGAGATATGCTAGGTCGTATGAACCCCAAGTCCAATAATTCCTTTAATTGGATCTGCAATTCCTTTAGCTCTAGAGCCGACATATGATAGGGTGCCTTTGCAATAGGCTCAGTTCCTGGTTTAAGGTCGATGGTGAAATCAATTTCCCTTTTTGGGGGTAGCCCAGGTAGTTCTTCGGGAAATACATCCTTAAATTCAACAAGGAATGGATGTTTATCAAGGTCTTCAGAGTCACCCTTATCATTTAGAGCTACCACCGAGAACATTTGACATCCCTTTCGCCTAAATTTCATTAGTTGCATGGAGGAGATGAACCTCAGGGACACCCCTTGGTTCTTTCCCCTTAATGATGTTCTTTGGTCATCATTGTCGGTGAAATGTAGAATCTTGTCTTTGCAGTCTAGGAGCGCCTCATGTCACTCCAACCAACCCATTCCTATAACTATGCCATAAACTCCTAGAATTGTAGAGTACAAGGATACCTTAGTCTTACATACACCCAGGTCCACCTCACAATCCTTTACCATCTTTCCTACATTTCTTTTCATACCACATGCCATTTCTACATGTATAAATTCACATTGTGCAGTTGCTTTATGTTTAATCATTGATAATGCATTTAGAGAAATAAATTAACCAGTAGCCCCTGGATCTATTAAAATGACAAAACTCATACCATCAATATTACATGAGGTTTCCAACACAATGGACTGGTGTTCGACTTGGCGATTTTTCACCACTGCATGGATGCGATGAGCCTTCCCTAGATCCCCCACTGTAGTTGCATTCTTAGTTGAGTTGGTATTACCTGTCTTTTGAGGGCAATCCCTCTCATAGTGAGGACCTCCACAAGTCCAACACCCCCTCTTAGGGGCTTGGCTCCTACTACCAATTGAACTGGGAGTTGGTCTAGAACTCTGCTGGAAAGAAGATCGGCGTTGCGGTGGTGTGACTTGGTGCTATCGCATAGGCCGGTGCGGTTGTGGTTGACGAGTTTGTTGAGGTACCCTGTGCGGATGCTGAGCTAGATGCCTATATGGTGTTCTTTGATTTATTCCTGACCACCTTTGATGATTGAGCGTAGGAGCCCCTTGCAAATTTCTACGTTCCATATTGTTTCCAGTTGGTACTCCTGATCCTGTGGGCCTTGTCGACGTACTAGGTTCACTGCTCATGATCTCTTCCTCTACAATGATTACCTGCTGAACTGCCTCGTGCAAGGTGTGAGGCATTAAGATTCTAACCTTGGTCCGAATGTTAACATTTAATCCATACACAAATTTGTTCACATTGAGCTTTTATGTGTTTAAGTGAGGGGTATAACGGAGTAATTCCATGAAATGTGCCTCATACTCTGGTAGTGAGCGACTCCCTTGCTTTAATGCATTGAATTCATTTAGTTTCCTCTCAGGGAACTCCTCTGATAGATAACATTCTCTAAATTTTTCTTCAAATAGCTCCCAAGTTACTTCTGATATATCCATCCCTAATTGGGTTAATAATGTCTTCCACCAAAGTAGTGTGTTTCCCTTTAGCTGGAATATACCCATCTTGGCCTTCATATTTGAGGTGTAATCTCTTAGGGTAAAACACATAGCCATGTTTTCTAACCATGCCTCTGTATATTGACCATCTGTGGACCCCCAAAACCCTGGAAATTTTACCTTTTCTAAATCTCAACGTACATCATTTCTTGTAGTGTTTTTGGGTGCTTCGTTTTGTATGACAGGTCCTCCATGCTCTCGTTCCAAACGGTTTATTAATGCCTCAGACACGTGATGGAATGATCTCATTAAGTTTAACACTTCTCCAGTTGGTATCTATTCTTGTGTTGAGATGGCTTCCCCATCATTGGGTGGGGTGGCAGGAGTTGGTTGTTGTGCTGGCGCCATGTTGTTCCCTTTAGTTGCCCCACTCCTTCTTGTACCTCTTCTAACCATGGTTCACCTGCCACAATTTAATACGATTTTTCCTTATAAGATAAAAACCAATCAAATAAAAATCATGACCAATGTGAGTGGTTCTATAATTTATTGTTATCATTATATACTTCCAAAGGAACAATTTATGCATTTATAAGTTCTTGACATTCCTATAAAATTTAATCAAAAGAGTACCAACCTCCATAAATTCTAAATTTTTATCACTTAACTTCCATGCTAAACTTGTAGTTTTTTGTATTTTGTTTTTGTTTTTTTTTTTAATGATAAGTGATTAAAATTATTCTTTAAACTTAAATTTGACAATATGCGAGCCCATGAAAATATATGGAGATTTTAGCTTCCTCCATAATGGAATTTCAGGTTTGTTTGTGCGGTTTCCATACATGCTAAAAGAAAAACAAAGGTTCACTTACTATAAACATACTTAAGAATGCATTTCTAGAATTATTTGACTTAAATGAAAGCGTAATATTTAGTTTTTTTTTTTTTTTTTTTTACAAATGAGAATGAAATTCCAATCCTATTTCAAGATTGAAAGGAAAAGTCTCTTTTCAAACTAATATACGATATTGATAATATATAGTGATATTGCTTGAGTATCAAAACTCACTCGAGCAATGTATGAGACCCTTAAAATAGGCTCTTGCGTGGTTATATATTTCACCAATTTTATGTTTTCACTCAAATTTTCCATAAATAATGATGTAACTAAGTGATGGTAGATGGGCGTATAGATTCCTTTGCAACAAGGGAGTACTCTCAAGGTTTTTCCTTAACTCTAGCATTTTGATATAGTAATATGAAACATATGTCACTTTATTTATATTTCATAGAATAAGTGCTCAAAATTGGAAATTTTACAACAAATGTACTTCTAAAGGATTTGATTTAAAAGTTCGTTTCTGGCACATTTTTCAGAATTAAAAATGTATCATTTCATTCATACTACGAAATTCATTTCCACCTTTCATTCAGTTGCACGTAAATGTAGATTCTAAACTTTCCTTAGTTTATTTTATATATATATATATATATAATTTAGCCTTTTGTTGCTCGATTCTTATGTGGTTTCTTATTTTGCATGCCTAATTGGCTTTAGACAAAGGTAAAGTAAGCACCACTAACCGTTTAGTAGAAATCAATATTTCCCAAAGCTACCACACGATTTTCAAACAACATTCAGCCTCACAATTATATTGCAGAAACCTGGTTAACCTTACGTCCTATTTATTTACTTCTTGTTATCCACTAACATTAAAATCTACTTCAACTACATCGTGAGATGTTGGTTCAGTTTTCGGGGATACTGCCACGTGTTGTTAGTTCAATGGAGGGATGTTTCAGAAGAAGAAGCCACGTATTTCCAGATCCGGGACTCTGGTGGTGTCATGTCTCAGATCTAGGCTCTCGTCGTGTCACATGTTTCCAGCTTACTTGTTTCTTCCTTGAAGACGCATTTGCTTTCGTTCTTTTTAAGGCCAATATTTATTGAAATATGTCAAATCTTGCAAGTTATTGAAATTTTATTCTATTTAATGGCTTAGAACTGTGCAGAGTCCTCGAAGAATTTGAATTCGAAGTCGTTCCAAGAAAATCGAATCTGGGCACTGTTTCTTATTTAAAGAACAAATAGAAATATGGCACAAAATGGCTATACGTGTCAATTCAACGTGGGTTATACTAGAGGAAACCTGGGTCCACACGCTATAAAGTTGGCTAAAGGAGCGTGGCGCTAAGAGAAGATATTCGAAATAAATCTGCATAGTTAGAAAGATATTCGAAATTAAATATGCATAGAGAACACACAGTGCAGTTTGGTAAGGTAATGCTTCGGCGGTATAAGGTATTGGTTATGGTAACAAGCAGCTCAACTCAAGTTATGTACCCAGAATTTATACTTGCTCTCTGTAAAACATGCGTACTCAAGTACCCAACCAATTGCATCGATAAGTCTGGTTTCCGTGGAGTTTTAGCATAGTATTTCATCATATATATATATATATATTTTTCAGCGTGAAATATCCATATGCCACTGATTTGGCTTTACACAGGGTGGATTAATGTTGAGGGAGAGAGTAATGAATTGATGAAGCAAAGGGAAAGACTATTCATACATCCATGATCAAACAACAACCAACGGTTGGGTCGAATTTGCTTAGGTTCTCGGATAGATTTTGCTATATAATTTTTAAGAAAACAACTTCCCCATGTGTAATTAATGCTCTTCACAAAATCGAAAGGGAAAAATATGTTAATTCCTATTTTATGAGTACCTATCACCACAATTTGGAGGGTTGAAACACTCAAAAGATAAAAAATTTATAACAAGAGTGATAATAAAAGATCATAACATTCATAAAAATATTAAAAGAAGATTGCATTGGTAAATTTCCTAGAAAGATGAGGGCATCTGAGAAAACTTAAAACAAAATCTGACAAAATGAGGCACTACTTTTTTTGTGCAAATAAATAAATGCAGCCTCTCATTACAACTTTGTTGAATTTATAGGAGTTTTGTCTTCCAAATAATGCACCTTTATAATCCGTGAAATTTCAAATGAATCTTGACTTTTTGATATGGCTCAGGTTATAGGTTCGAATTAGGGTGGAAAATTTGAAATATTTCAAAATAAGGAAAGCGTGTTGGTGTAGGAGGAATGAGACAAAGAGAGCTCATCGTCAGACTACACTTTAAAAGAATCATTCGGAATGTTCCTTCTAACACCTGACTACTCAGATGAAGGTTTAAACTCCGAACTTTGAGGGTCGTCCGTAACTGTATAACTCTTGCTATTAGCCTCGATTTCGAGACAAAAAACACGCAAACAAAGACAAAACAAGAAGAAAACGTGTAACACTCACCATTAGTCTCTATTTCGACATGAAAAGGAAGAAAACAAGCATCGAGCAAGAGAAAATATTTATTCACCAGGAAAATTCTTTGCGAAAGTTGAGGCAAGGAGCGTAAAATAATATATAAATGATATCAGATCTAAATCAGCCTGTGATTTGTGGCTTAGAGCCCCGCACATCAAAATTTAAATTCTACTCCGCCATTAGGAGATCACAAACATACTTACGACTTAAAATGACATCTTATTCATCAAAAGTACAAGTGTGAAGACAAATAAAAGAACCAAAACCTCACGCAACGAAGTGAAGGAAAGAAAACAAGAAACGAGAAATAAAACACGATCGAGTTTGAAAAAAAACCCGCATAATTTCATATGCGAGTCTAAGTTGGCCTTGTATACCGCTGTTGAGCTCCAGATTGTATCTAACAAAGCTAGTCATGCATGCATGGGCCCATAGGTCTCAAGGGTTCAACATGGCTCCGATACCAAGTGTAAGGACCAGATCTATACTATATATATATATATATATATATATATATATATATATATATTTCAAAATAAATCACAATAAAATACAACCAGAAGAGAAAACATTGGGAATTCAAATTTATTCAGCACTATCTAACACATCCTTGAATTCCATTTCACTGAACATATCATAAAATTTACATATATTTAACTAAGGCCATGAAGAAATCATACAAAAGAATATTGTAACACATATGTACCATTCACCAGAAGATGAGACTCCACTTGATTTTCCGTTACTTATCTTCCCTTGTTGTCGGCCACCTCTGAGTGTGAATGATGACGTACTTGATCCGAATGCAATGACCCACCGGTTAACCTCCCAGCCTACTCCTTGGGTACTCTTCTTCCCTGTGGACCCCCGAGCTGCAATGGGGTTGTACAATGGAGGAATGAAATAGCTAGTAGAGCAGAGCACTCCTTGGCTCAAGAGTCCCCTCTCTAAAATCCTCTACCTCACCAAACTCACTATAATTTTGGAATCACTACTCTGACATAGTCTCATCCATCCAACAATAGGGTTCCCAAAATATCCCTTTTCCCATGGCTTGCCCCTTCTTTTATAGGAGTCCTCATAGGTGACACTTGGCATGTCATGCATAATTAATTTTTTTAATAATTCAATAGTTTGATTATTCACCCACCCATGTATTACTCCCTCATCAATAGTCTCTAAAATTATTTACTTAAATTTTAATTTAAAACTAATATTTTCCTCACCTCAACAAAATTCCTATTTCTTCTCCTAGTTGCCTCTTGATCCCCATTTTTACTCCTTAATTTGTGTTCATTACTAAAGTCAATTAATGAGTCAAGATTTGATCCCCTATCTAATCCCTAATTTAACTCAAGTTATCTCTTAGATGGATATTCTTGTGTTGGTTGTTGCCACATGGAGGTTCTCTACATTTCTCTAAAATTTAATTTATTAATCTTATTTTAATACACCATACTCTTCTCTTAATTAGGTTTAACTATTTTAGGATTAATCTTTATTCTTACAATTATGTCCCTCTTTCCCCTTTTACCTAATTAAACTACATAATTTACCTACTATTTTCCAACATGGGAAGGGTAGATTTTTTAATGTAACCTATTTTATTTCTTCTTATGATCCTCTTAAACCAAGTTTTATTTTTGATTTAATTACCTTGGTTTCTAACATCATTTACCCTTGATGTAAATTTACCTAGTTTTCATTTCTTGATTATATTTATTAATTTATTTATTTTTAATGATCCCAAGCGTGCCAAATTTGGTCGTGCCCTTCAAGAAATTCCCTTGAAGTTCCAAGGGTGCCACGACTAATAGTTTATTTGTGATGCCAAGGGTACCATGCTGGTCGTGCCATTCAAGAAATTGCCTTGAAGTTCCAAGGGTGCCACACCACTTGCCCTTCAAGCATTCAGTGACTACGAGGGGAAAGTATAGGTGCAATGACATACACCACTATCATCTCTTATGTTGCCTGCTATAGTGAGACTAATGGTGTCAGGGATTAAGGAATCCGCCTTGATGCGCGCCCCTCGGTAAAATCCTCATGAGCGACCCAACTTTGGGACCTGCCCTCATGACATCATGATCTTCAAGGCGAAGGTGTTTCCACCTTTCCAGCCCAAGTCACGGCGGGAGTGCTAGTGGGTGAGATTAGGGACATTGTCCCACCCCTCCCATGTAGTTCCATTCACTTGTACAACCCCATCACCCATATGTGAGTCATTCGGCAAGCAACTAATCTATTCTTGCAACCACTAACATCTCATCAGAATATAGATAAACATATATAGCATGCTTCAAAATTGACATTGAAATAAAATAAAATAATTTTTTGTCATCAAACCAGTTGTCATCAACTCGTCATATGCGAGTGCCTCTGGTGGTTTCTTGCCATACTCAATAATCATCAGTAACAAGGTTTCTCAGTGTTAGTCATTGTCATAATAGCATCATTAACAACACCTAATCATTCACATCATTGTTCATCGTAAGCTCGAACTAATGAAAGTAGGTAACATAGGGGACACATCCATCATGGCTATCATCATCAAAACATCAATGGAAACATACATATCCATCAAGCTATCAACATCGTAACATCAATAGAAATATACCTATCCATTAAATTTACCATCATCATGATTTTAATAGAGAGCATACATATCCTTTACTGCCATCATCATCATAAATTCAATAGAGACCAAACTTAACCATTTAATGTTACAATCATCCTAATACCAATAGATAACATACATAACCATTCATGCTATCTTCATCATAATATCAATGGAGAACATACATAAAGATCACAACCATGAATATCTCAATCACTAATAATAGCGTCATGTGCCCGGATCCTCAACCTGAGGTCCTCAAAGAATAATGTGTGGGCCTTAGGGCTGAATAAATGTTAGTGTCATATCACTGTCAGTGAAATAAAGCGAGCAATACATGTGCAATCTGGAAGGAACCTTACCTTGACTGCATGCATGAGTTTCCTTTATAGGAAAATGCATGCAACTGATAGTACACTGTCCTTGACATTTAGCTCAACTGGGTCTTTCTCAAAATAGACATTCATGAGTTTCTGATGAGGGAATCTTCAGTTATCTAGAGTACACTAGTTGAGTGCATGCATGCATCAACTGATTGATAACTCACAATTTGTTCCTCAAACAATTTGGGACTTATTTATCTGGAATTAACTCAGTAAACTGAGTTAACTAATTACAACTCAAATATAACTCAATCTTATCTCTTTAATTTAAGGCTTATCTCCTTAATTTAAGGGATAACTCTTGTATGACTTCAGAAAGACTTCTAACTTGAATTTCTCCAACTAATTAATCCATGATGAATTAATTAATTATTTCCAAGTAGCTGGTGAGACTAAATTCGAATTTAATTCACAATTTTAATTCAAGGAAAAATTAAAATTGGAATATTCTGGATTCTATTTTTATCATTTCTTGTTGCTATTTTCAACAATATCTAAACATACAACAAGACAAGATCTGAAATTCGGAAATAAGTTTGATCAAGGTTTCAGCTCAAATGGGTTTTAATTTCAGCTTCTGAAACTTCATATAAAAAACGTTATAGCGAAAATTCCATGATGACCTGTTTGAAGTAGCAAAACCCTAGAATCCAAAGTTGTGATACCAAATGTTATGCAACCAACTCACAAAATAGAAGAAAATATAGATCGACGACTTTGAAATTAGCCTCTTCGAGGGGGAAACCTCCTTTATATTACACAAATGAATAATTCCGTAATGGTACAAATGACAATACCTCCTTTCTATGTAGAAGAGTCTAAGGGGTCACAACATAATCAGAGCCGACATAACAATAATAATTTAAGGGCACAACAATAACAATAGTGAGCTTCTATTGGTCACAATAATAACAACATGAGGACTACCTGGGCACAACAATACAATAAGGGGGTTTCACTAATAACAATAAGGGGCTACACTAGCAGAATAGGGACCTAACAATCTAGATATATGAGAAACACAAACACATAAGCATAATAATTATCCATTACATTAGTAACAAGAATGACATTATATAAGTTTGAAATAGAACTCAAGATGAAACATACAACTCTCAACTTTTAGTGATCTTAAAAAATTTAACAAAATCTTAGGGCCTTAACGAGGAAATCTTTGATAACATTACATACCTCATATATATAAACAACTTGAATGGCTATAGAATATTTTAAAATATATTGTGGAATCTTGCAATTGTAATGTACTCATACAAATTTAGTGGATGCATCCTTAAAGAAATCAACAAAACATAATGGAATTAGGTGTAAGATATCCACACAAGATAGGGGATTTAGGTGTAGAGAATGTATATGTTAATTTCTTATTTTTCACATACTCAATATTATATGAAACCACATACTCTTGTCAAATAGATATATGCTTCTTTCCTCGCTTGTCACGGTTACAGTGGGGATATTAAGTGGTCTTACTATTTATGTGTATTCATCTTCTAATAAAGTTTATTCTACAATAACACTTAAGTCGAAAATAAGCCACAACATATTTTATAGGTTTAGAGATTTCCAATGAGTGGTTTTCCTCAAATGAAAATTTGTATGAAAAATATAATCCCATGACAAGGTAGTAGTTTATTATTCCTCCCAAGTACATGTGGAAGCAATTCCATCTCTTCATGGTTCACCTACTTGGAGATAGTGATGCATGAAATTTACTCAAGTTTTTTAATAAAAAATCAAGAGAACCCAAAATCTTAAACCTACACACCAAGAAAGAGTGTTAAATCCCTAACCAAAAGGGGGAGGATGTTTAGCCCCTATTGCATTGATTTCATGTTCCATGGCATGGTTGCCATAAAAGGGACTAGAAATATATGAAATCATAGGAGAATGGGCAATGTCTAGGGCATTGTAGCATATTGTAGCATCTCATAGCTTGATAGTGGTCTTCGTGTTATTTGTACTTTTTGTTATACTCTTTCATAAAGATATTCCCTTGACATGGTAATAACCTATGATTCCTCACAAGTCTTTGTGGAAGCAATGCCATCTCTTCATGATTCACCTATTTGGAGTTAGTAATACATGCAATTTACTAGAGATTTATATAATAATCAAGAAGACCCAAAACCTTAAACCTAAGAACCAATAAATAGTATTAGATTATTAACTAACCAGAGGGAAAGAGGTTTATGCCATATTGTAGTGATTTCATGTTCCATGACATAATAGCCACCAAGGGACCAGAGAAATAGGGAAGCAAAGGAGAAAAAACAATGTGTATGCATTATAACATATTTTAGCATTTTATTGCTGCACAATAGGATTGGCATTATTTATACTTTGCATTTTAATTTTTGATATTGAAGAAGGAAGGCATAATTCTTCATTTTTTAGAGTTTTTACCCGCATCGCATTTCTCTCACATAAATATTATGTTCATGAACTCATTTTATGTATTTCACATTGGGGTTGTATTTTTATTTTACAATGTTTCTATTATTGTGTGGTGCGTTTTAGTGTTTGGAAAGTTACTAAATATAAGAAATGATTTTTTATTTGTTTTAATAAGTTGACCATTAAACATCTAGGTAGTTTACATAAGCATTGGAATATCCAACCCAAATGTGGAAAGTGTAAAAAAAGTGTAGAGAAATTTCATCTCACTTAATTAGTGTTTGTAAAGTTACGCTTTTTTATTTGTTTTAATAAGTTTACCATTTAACATCCAAGGTAGTTTACATAAGCATTGGAATATCAAACCGTGAAAAGTGAAAAAAAAAAAAGTGTAGGCAAATTTCATCTCACTTAAAAATTAATAATGGTTATGTTACTCATGATTATGCAATTATTCTAAGAAATTTAATTTTGTCTAAAAATTTATATGGCATGAAATTCTCAAAACTACTAACATTTAAATTGGATTTAGGAAAAAAATGTATAGTATATTAGAACATATTATTTCAGCTTTACATCTGGTGTGCATTAATGTGCATGCGTAAATCTAAAGAAAATAATTAATGGAATTATATTATTATGAGATAAAAGTACAATAAGAAATTAACATATAGCTTTACATCTTGTGTGCATTAATGTGCATGCGTAAATCTAAAGAAAATAATTAATGGAATTATATTATTATGAGATAAAAGTACAATAAGAAACTAACATATAAATATAAGGTGCTGGCTCTATTTACTTTTATTTTAATGTAAAAGGATACACTAAGATAATAACACACAAGACATTAACATGTAAACTTAAGGCTAGAATTTGATACCTGGCATTGCCCAATTTACTTGTATCCTAATAAATATAGTATGAACTATTGGATAAGTGCTTTTATCCTAATGTAAAAGGATACATTAAGATAGTGACAGATAAGTAAAACTTTGCTAGTAATCCTTGGCAGATGGTTGCTTTGGAGGTAAATGGTCTTTCTGGGGGTTAGCAGTTTTATGGAACCCTGAGTGGATCAAAGCAAAAGCATTTAAATGATTTGTTGGCATTCTCATATCGACGTCTATTAGGGGAAAAGAATGGCCCATAAACATTTTAAACATGTATGCTCCTTACAAAAACAGGACAACATACTGGGAGAAATTTTTTGCATCAGAAATTGTTGATATTGAGTATTTGATGATTGCAGGAGATCTAAATGTCACGCTAAACACTGAGGAAATATGGGGGAACAGTCAGCAAAAAGATCCTCTTGTTGACCGCATTAGATATGAACTGCTCCACAGGAATCTTGTTGACATAAATCCACCTAAAATGATGCCAACATGGGACAATGGAAGAACTGAAGGAGCATATATAGCAAAGAGACTTGATCGTTTCATTCTTCATGAAAGTATTATTGACAGTCTAGGCATGCCCTACACATCAATAGGAAATGATTTTATATCAGACCATAGGCCGATTTTCTTAGGATGGAGAGAAAAGGAATTCAGGAAAGGGTACCCTTTTAAATTTAACAGGCTATGTTTGGAAGACATTGATTTCAATGAAGCCATAATTAGACAATGGAAGGAATTAGCATCAAAAGAGAATATGCCTCCATTCTTAACTTTTAGAGATAAGATGGCTTCCATTAGAATTTTTGTAAAGGATTGGCAGTTTAAGAAAAGACAACAAAACAGATCAGCCCTTCAGGAAATTCAGAAGGAATTGGATAGCATCTCAGGAAATTTAGCTGCTCATGGTATCCCTTTCAACATGAGATGTCGAATAAAGGAATTGCAAAGGAGGAAATGCAAAATATTGGAACAGGAAGAGGCATCAGGGAGATTAAAGAGCAGGGCAATCTGGCTAAAGGAAGGAGACAGAAATTCCAATTTTTTCACAAATTTGCAAGCTCAAGAAGAGAAAAGAATTCTATATGGAAAATAAAGGACAGAAAGGGAGACTTCGTATACCCTCAACAAGACATCTCAAGTGAAGCAGTGAGATATTTTGGAAATCAATACAAAAGACTTGATGTTTGCAGAATCCAGGACATTCTGTGGGGAATAGATCCTTTTCCTCAAATGTTTGGTGGGGATCAAAATGATTATCTCTTTCAGCCAATAACGGAGGAAGAACTTCTAGAAACCATGAAATCCTTTAAAAAGGATAAGTGCCCAGGACTAGATGGCTAGATGATCGAGTTCTTCATACATTTTTTTGATCTTATCAAACAAGATCTGCTAAGGATGGTTGAGGGCTCAAGAATGTTAGGCAGCATCCACCAGATTACCTCATCCACTCATATCGCCCTCATCCCCAAGAAAAAGGAAGCATAATATTTCCAAGACTACATACCAATATCTCTCTGCAACATTTCATACAAAATCATTTCAAAAATTATCGTAGAAAGGTTAAAAGGAACTTTGTCAAAGTATTTATCAAAGGATCAGCATGCTTTTCTGAAAGGAAGAAATATTTTGGACGTTGTTTCTAATACTCAAGAGGTCTTATTTTCCATGCACAAAAAAAATAGTGACATTGCCATCTTCAAAATTGATCTCCGTAAGGCATATGACTGCCTGGAGTGGGGCTTCATCAGATGCCTCCTTGTAAAGATTGGTCTAAGAGCAAACATGATAAATTGGGTAATGGCCTGTGTTGAGAAGGTGAACTATGTTGTTATAATAAATGGGATTCCATCTCCTTTTTTTCTTGCTGCCAGGGGTCTGCGCCAAGGATGCCTGCTATCTCCCTTATTGTTTATCCTGGCAATGGACTCGTTAAGCTTGCACATCAACAAGGCAGTTGTTGAAAACAGATGTCAACCTCTGAGGATCTGCAGGAACAATTATATATCGCATAATCTATTTGTTGATGATATACTTATTTTTGCAATGCTTTGCAGGCTCACTTGGTTATGCTTATATGATATCCTCAAAAAGTTCCAAAGGGCCACAGGCCTACAAATAAATGAATCTAAATCTACTCTCTTACATAATGATGGTAATCCAGAACTAATAGAGTGGATTTCTTCTCTCTTTGGGATTGAGGCACAGTCCATCAATCAGGGAATGAAATACTTAGGATTCCAGCTAAAGGCAAAAGGATACTCTAAAATGGATTGGCAATGGATTATAGAAAGATATTATAAAAAGATTTCAGTATGGGAATATAAATGCCTTTCTTTGGCAGGAAGAGTCATTCTGGCTCAATCAGTCCTTACACAACTCGCGGTTTACTGGGCGCATCTTTTTTTTCTTCCAGCAAGCATTATACAGAAAATGAACAAGATAACAACAAATTTTATTTGGGGTGGTCAGGCTGAGAAAAGAAAATATCACCTGTCTAAGTTATCTGCCATCTCGCTGCCAAAAAATCTGGGGGGTTGGGGGCTGCTGGACCTGCGGGTCTTTGGAAAGGCCCTTCTATGCAAATCTCTATGGAGAGGGATTTTCGGAGATGGTCCATGGAGTGATACCATAAAAAAGAAGTACATGGGCAGTAAGGATATCTCATACTAGTTCAGATTAGGAAGGATCAGCTCCATATATGGTTTTGCAATATGGCTAAGTTTTCGTAAGATAGAAAGGTTTTTTCTAAAGAATCTGATTTGGAGCTTCCAATCTGGTAGCAAGATTCTCATAGGACATGATTCCTTCTTGAGCGGACAGGAGGAAATCATCTTGCCTGAGACAATCCTTAATTTTTTCCACAGAAAAGGTTATTTTACCTGGGACAAACTTATTGCAGAATGGCATGGACCCTTCCCTATATGGAAAGAAGATGGCAATATGGGGATGACTGAGAATGTAGCTAGACAGTGGAAGAATTTAAAAGTTTGTCTGAGAAACTGCGGTATACATCGCTCCTTGGATTTCGATGTCCTAACTTGGAAAGATATGAAAGGGATATCCCAGGTTCGAGTAAAGGATATTTACCTGAGTCTGATAGCCTCAAGAAATGCCACTCCCAGCTCTATTTTTCCATCAGCTTTCTAGAAATCAGGATGCCTATCTAAATCCATTTTTTTCGTGGCTGGTTTTCCACAATAAGATCTTATCTTGAGAAAACTTGAAAAAGAGGGGCTGGCAAGGTTCGGGTCTCTGCTCAATCTGCAATTTTGAGGATGAAACAAGCTGTCATATGTTCCTTCTCTGTCAGAAATAGCAGCAGTTATGGCAAGCATTGGAAATTTTATATGGTTTTCCTCATGTTTCTCACTCATCCATACAAGAGGCTTTTGTTTGGTGGAGCAGGCAAAAGGAATCCTGGAGGCCAATTTTTATCATTTCCTTATGGTGCATTTGGAAATGGAGAAACAACAAAATATTTAAGGAAAGTAAGGAGCCTTTCATGGAAATCATCCATAGCATATCTTTTCTTTTTGATTCCTTACCTGAAAAGCCTCCAAAGGAAAAAATATTAATTCCCATCATGGATGATCAGTCTCATAACATGTTCCCGAAAGCATTCTTTGATGGAGCGGCACAAAAAAACTCTTGTGGTTGTGGTATCCACATCATCATGGATGAAAATACGCAATTTCTTATTTCATGGAATGGAGGAAATGGATCTGGCTGCAAGGCGGAGGCGATGGCTCTCGCGGGGCTTCTCTCTTTCTGTTTCTTCTTTAATATTCAGTCTGTCTCAATTTTTGGGGATTCCAAGGTAATGGTTGATTTTGTGCTGGGAAAAATCCATATTAGCAATCCTCAACTTGCAGGTTGGATGAACAGGATTGTTTTCCTATGGGAAAGGACGGAAGGATGCTCCATTCAGCACATTTACAGGGTTCAGAACAAGAAGGCAGATAGTTTATCAAAGGAAGGTCTGTTTACAACTCTAGGTATATGGCACATGAAGGTAATTTCAGACATGCAAGTGTTCTCTATCACAGAATTTTCTTTACCTGATACATAATTCCATCTGGCGGGTATCAAGTATGTTTTTTTTGTCAATTCTGCCTTGGGCTGTCCACATTATGTTTTTTGTCAATCACCTTTTTGGAAATGGGTTGTATCCTCCATGGGGGGTCTTGGTTCTCCAAATTTTTTGTATCTGCAAAATATTGTCCCTAAGGCTCCTTGCTTCAGAGATTGGCTATCTTTTTTGATGATCTTCAGACCTATGTTTTTTGGGGATTTCTATCCTCTTTCTCAGGTTTTCTTCTTGTAACAGATTATTAGTCCATTTCCAGCTCATATGGTTTCTATCTGGCAATGTATTCTGAACATTATATTCCTTATATAATATAAATCATGCTTTTTAAATGACACATAAGTAAAACACTAACATGTAAACTTAATGCTAGAATTTGATACATGGCATTGCCCAATTTAATTGTATCCTAATAAATATAGTATGAACTATTGGATAAGGACAACGTATTTTGAAATTGAAAATTGAAATTTTAAAGTAATGTAAAACTTATATATATATATATATATATATATATATATATATATATATATATATATATATATAAATTAATAATAATAATAATATTATTATTATATTTATGTTTATATGTTAGTGAGAAATTATAATAAATAATTCATATTTGTTTTATAATAATTAATTAAGCATCATATAGTTGAGTAATTTTATTATTTACTTTTAATAATAATATATAATTTTTTTAATTAAGTTATTATAAAAAATGATAATTATAATATATTTATATAATATTATTGATATTATTATTTAATTTTAATAATATATGTATATATAGTTATTTATTTTTTAATATAAAAAATATAATTATAATAGTGATGATGATAATGAATAATGTTCACTATGATCAATATGGATTACTGTGTTTTAAGAGGGTAAGAGATTAATATGAATTCTTAACATTTCTATTTTTAAGCACACAAAGAAGGGAGATAAGTGTTTCTAGATTACCATAACTTTGATGACTTAAAATGTCAAGAAGGTTAGTAGTGCAACAAATATTTTGAAAATTAGAATGAACATGAGTATAAGATGGTCAATCTAAAGGAAAGCGCTCTTCAACTTTGACCCTCTTAGTATCACATAATTAATAGGCTCTTTCATCCCATCGTGTTTTGGGAATTAAATATCATCAAGTTTCACTATGAAGACAATCATAATTAGTTCTTATCTTAGTAATGTTCATTTTCTTTTTAACATTAATCAATATAGATAGATATTTTTGGTTTTGGAGAAGTGTTGATCACTTCCTTGTAATATCTTAGTTTCCTTTGCCCCTTTAACTCTTTATTACCCAAAAAATTCTCCTTGAATTTGGAAGTAATAATATTTTTCAAATTATCATTATTCTACAAGATAATCTCCTCCTTTATCCCCCAATCATCCATCCAAGACTAGGCATTCTTAGACCATCCTCGCTTGAGTTGAAGATGGGGGTTTTGGCTAGAATTGGAAGCTTAAGAAACCTATTGGCTTCCATGTTGAATAGCTTCTTATACATAAGATACCCAGTCATAGCCATGCTTTTAATAGGGAAAATATTGGCTTCAATAAGGAGGATATGATATAGAGTATTTCCTTAATCCTGATCTTGTAGGTTATAAATTGCTTTTGGATAAACTCAATATTCCTCCACGATTCTCTAGATATATTACAACCCCAAGTCTCACATCGATATAGAATAACAGGAGTGACAAGAGTCTCAAAGAGGAATTTTTTTTATCCCATATCTCAAAATCTACCAAATTACAATTGTTTTCAAGTCTATAGTAAGATTTACATCCTCTGTTTATCCTTTTCTCAATGCTATAATTCAATTTGAGCTTATGATGGATGTTGATTCCCATATATTTGTATGAAGGAACTTCCTCCGAGTACTTGTTGTCATAAATGAAAGTATCATAGGAGATGTTTTTGGATTTAACTATCATGACTTTATAAGTTGTGTCACATTTAATAGTCATATCGATCTTGGAGCATAAGTTTTGAAGAATTCTTAGTTTCTTCCTAAGATCATAATGGCTTCTTGTGAAAAGACCAATATTGTGAGCATAAAGTATAAGAGTTATGACTATGACAATAAATGTGGGGTCAACACAACCTGCATCTTCCAAGCACCCTTCTAGTTTATCATTGTATATGTCAAGAAGGGCAGGGGATAAGGGACACCCTTGCTTGAATCTAATATTGCAATTAATTTCTTTCAACCAACCCCTAATGGTCCTATGCTTAGAAAAACCATTCTTGTATTGCTTTGTCACAAAAACCCTCAACTTGACAAGAAATGTGATTTCTTCTAGCATCTTCCAAAGCTATGGCCTAGGAATTGTGTCAATTTTTTTTTCTGAAGTCAACAAAAGAACAAAAAAATAAGCTTTATTATTGTTACATTCATCTGCAATGATCCTAAGAGTAATTAGACGAGTCATGGTTGAATGATATCTCCTAAAACCAATTTGCCCATTATCTCTTTTACCATGACTTTCAAGCCAAAGGTTACTATTATTTCCAAAATAAGTCCATACAACTCGGTTAAAATGTGACTAATCATAATGGTCTTGTAGTTAGAGGGAATGCTTTTATCCCTATTTTTAAATATAGGCATAATAAGACTATGTGTTGAAGACTTAAGAAAGCATTTTTTCATTACCAAATTGAAGAGCTTGTGTATGTGAGGGATGAGGGTGGACCCCCATTAAAAAAATAAAATAGTTTGGTAGATTTCAATGTCTTTAGTTTTTCCATTAGCAAGTTACTTAACCCCAAACTTATTTTTTTCTAAAGAAAAAATATCATACTATATAGGGACATGCAAAATGGTGTTAAGGTAGCCATTCTAGTTCTTCAAGGGAGCCAAATTATTTTCTTTAGTTTTACCAATTACAATTTTCTTCCAAAACTTTTGAGGATCATATTTAGAAAGGTGCAATAGTTACCCTTGATTTTTATTTATATGATATCTTTGCTTATTTTTCATAAAATATTTGTAAGTATTTATCTTATCGAGTCTTGGGGTTTCATTAGGAGCATCCCTAGTGGATTTTCTAACAATTTTACAATCATTATCATACCAAGGTTTGGTAGTTCCATTATTCCTTTTATATGACACATTAGTAGAGAACTTGCTAATGGTAGTGTAGAGGGTTGTCTTAAAATTATGATAGACATGTTCAATATTATCCTTATAAGTTAAGAGGTGTACATCTCTATTTAATAAGAGTCATGTTCAATCTTATCCTTATAAGTTAAGAGGTGCACATCTCTGTTTAAGAAGAGTTCCATTTTATTTTTCTTAAAAAGGCGGCTTTAAGTCTCAAAATTCCTTGCCTATGATTGTTGATTGTTGTGCATGACAATGTATAGAGTTAATGTTAAATGCTTATGATCAAAGTCAAGCTCATAGTCATTTAAGAGGCCAAAATATAAAATTTGGTTGGAAATAAAGGTATCACATATCACATAATCCATGACACTGCTACCAATACCATCAATAGAAGTCATATGGTTGAAGTTTGGCCACATGATTAGACCATTGCAAATTATTAGGTCTTGAAAACTATAGAGTTTTACTAATTATATATTACTTTCATTCCTTAGACTATAAATATTCTATTTTAGAATATCATAGAATTAATAAATGAAAAATAACACATTGTGATACCAATATTTTTAACCCTTTAATATATTTATATAATATTATTTTAAAATATTAAAACAATTGTACCAAATTTAATAATATAAAATGCACAAAAAAATTATTCCAAATTAATGAATTAATTAATTTTACTTTAATTCTAATAATATATATAATTAAATTTCATTTTAAAATTTCTTCACATAGATTCATTCCAAATTAGTTAGTATTCTTCTTCTTTTTTTCATTTTAACTTTATTATCCAAATTCTAGGGTTTTTTCTGCATAGTCATCTATGCTTGCCTCTTCAAGAGGGTGCTCTCGCCCCTTATTTAGCTAGATTGTTTCAAAAGCTCATTACGAGTCTAGATCTTCTCATATTAGGTATCAGTCTCATCATCTTCGACGTCCTTTTCAGATAGTAGCTTGACAAAGTGAGGATTCTGGGTTCGTAACAAACCCTCCAGTCGATGCAACATGGCAAGCTAGAAATCTTAGGTGTTTCCTGCCAAAAGTAGTGCATTGTCCAAAACACAAGGTTAAATTGAGTAAGATCAGAGAACATGTGCAATTTATGCAAGATCACACTCTGATCTGCAAATTTATTGGATTATGGCTTTCTAAAACAACATTGATTGGTGGATTTGAAATAAATGGAACCCCCTTAATCCAATATAATTGGAGTTAGGGTCCAAGGGGATTTTACAATCATTTTATCGAGCCAAGGGGTTTTTATAATCATTTTATCTAGCTTAGAAGATAGGTTGATAATGTCATCAACAAATTTGTTGAAGTATCGAAGGATACCAAGAGAGGGAGGTGCACCTCATATGCACATATCTATGTTTATATGAATATCTTCGAGCCTCTTCTAGCCTCCATTGATATTTAGTATCAAGATAGTATTTGGAAGCAGTCTCTAGATTACGAAAAAGTCCCATTTATATGCACACATTATCATCATTACAAGCATCTTATTAGGGTGTGCCGAATGAATACCAAGGAAACATTTGAAGAAAACCATCTCCCAAAGAAGCATAAATTTGAGTCCCTAGGGTACCTCAAATCTTGACCACATCCCTAGATATCAAAATAGGTTTGAATCACTCTCCTTTGTGAAGGAATCTCTACAGAGAGCCAACATTCAATCAAGCATGTGCAATGAGTAGAAGGTAAATCTAAAAACCTTACAAAGGTGGTGCACAAGTCTCTTGAAGAAGATCAGCGGAATTTATTACCAAGAGAGATGATTAGCTCCTTTTTGGAAGAAGCGAAAGCAAAATTCCTACCATAAGATGTGGATTTGGCTCACCCAAGACTAATTTCCCTTGTGGAAGAATGACATGGAAAAGATGTGACGGACATGTTAACTCACGAGGCTAGGATTATATATAAGGCCCATCTTGGAAGCAAACAATTGGGCTCGAGTTCCTCAGAGTCTAGTCTTGGGATTTAGATGATAGATTTCAAAGTGGTTTGTAAGTAAGATAAAGAAACCAAAAAAAGAGGTTGTAAGAGCAATAAGGTACAAATCCAAGAAGAGGGTGAACAATTAGTCAACTCTATGAAAGTCATAAAAATGTCAAAGTCATTTTCTCCCTTGAAATCTTGAATTTTCATGGAGTTTTTTTTATGTTTCTTTTATGTTGTTGTCATTATCATAGTAGTTGTATGTTCTTAGTAGATAGCTTGTTAGTTTCAAGTATCTCCTAGATTTTAATGCTCTTTTGGAAATTTAAGCTATATGTAACTTTTTCCTATTACCCCACAAACTATATATATATATATATAAAATTTTGTAAAGTAATTTATTGGCTTTTCAATGCAATTGCATACATTTTAAGTTCATTCAATATTTTAAATGAGTTCTTTATTATGTTTTGGTATGTGGTTTGAAATTGTAACTCTACATATAAAATCAATCTAGATGGATCTTAAATTTGGATCTATCAAACCGAATCAAGTCAGAGTTAATCAAGTCAAAGTTAAGATAAATCTAAGCTATTACTTTTGTGATAATAAATTTCCTTGAACTTTAAATAAACTTTATCGAAACAAATACCATAAACTTGTAAACAACATTAATTTTCTACTTTTATTTCACCTTATATTCTTTTATTTTTATAATTTTAATTATCTATAGACTTTTACCTCTTTCTATTATTATTGTTATTAAACAATTTTATTTTAATTTAGTTCTGAACAAATTAAAATATTTATTTTCATTGGAATTGGAATTCATTTTCACCGTGTACCCAACATACTTGCTTTCCACAGCAACGCATGATCTCCGCTCAGCCACCGCCACCGTAGGAAATAGCATTTAGGGAGGATCAATTCTTTCACCGCTGGTCGAAGAAAATTCCAAGCTTGCTACTGGCCAAATTATCACATGGAAAAGGACGGTTCACATTGTCAGCCCCATTTAATCTTATGGTCATGAATATAACTAGAAAGATACATGAACATATGTGTCACTAAATTAACGAGGGTCTTTAAAGATACTTGAACATATGCGCCACTAAATTAACAATGGTCTAGGCTGCTGGTTAAGTAAGTTTTGGTGAGTCTAATTCTTCACTTAAAGAAATACATTCCTTAACTTTGTATCATCTTTATTTTCAATTTCAATATTTTTGTGAACTTTGCACCATATTTATTGTCAAATCCATTATTAATGCTATAGAAACTAAATATTAAGCAATCAATTTGTAAACCAATCATAATTGACTAATTTTACATCAACAAAGAATAAAGTCATATTTAATAAATACTATAGAAATGCAATAAACTTATATTTAACGAATTGCTTACTGATTAGTTTAATATTGCATGGTGCTTAGTAGTTTCCCATCATGCCTAATGGTTTCTATTTTTCATGGTAGATTAAAAATCCCATAACACCCGTGAGTTGAGAAGCACAATATAAACCTAGTAATCACAAAATAGTTAGAACGTTTATGCATGGGCAACAAGATATGATGGTAGAAGGATGGCAGAACTTATCTGGATTACAGATTTCGGAAAGCAGTTGAAGTGTCCAGCCTCTCCATCTCTATTTATGATGAAAATGATGAAAATTCATGCATGTGTACCGGAATACCTTTCTGAGCCAGAAAACCCTATTGTTATCCAACTTGACACATTTATAGAGTTTGTATGGAACTCTAGGTTACAACTCCCATTGGGTCGTGCAATAAACAAGCACATGCATGCACAACGAAGGCACACCAACATAGTTGAATAATAAAATTTCCAGGAGAATGTCATGGTGAAAAGGCTTTGGTAACTTGCTTTGACCCTTTTAACTCTACCTGTGGATGCGCCCTTTTAACTCTACTTGTGATGCCCCCTGGTGAATGCAAAGCCACCACTAGCAGGTTAAGAGCACTCTACCTGTGATGCCCTTGGTGAATGCAAATCCATCATTAGCAGGTCAAGAGCCATGGAATATTTTGAAATCTGCAATCGAGATAAGGATCACTAACACAGATGAAAATACTCTGAAATCTGACATGTAGGAACAAAGTCAATTGTTCAACCTTGCTCCTATTTATCATAGTTTGGATTATTCTAGGAATTTACTATTGGTCATCTTTATCTAAGTTGTAGATTCATAGAATATTCCAAAATCTCACTAATAGGAGCGAGTTCAAACAATTGACCTTGCTCTTGTCCTTCAAATTCCATAGTATTCCCAAAATCTGACTTTTCTCCTATCCATTAGATGCCAAAATATTCACAGAATTTGCAATTGAGTTAAGCTTAGCACCTTCCTCCATCCTTAACTTGATTGCATATTCCTAGAATATCCCATAATATAACAGATAGGAGCAAGCTCAAACAGTTTCCTTTGTTCTTGCACCTCACATTAGAGAATATTCATGGAATTTGCAATCCAGCTAAGTTCAACACTCCGTGATGAAATTAACTCTTGTAGATTTTGGGAAACTTCTAGAATATAACAAATAGGAGCAAAGGTGATGAACTTAACTCAATTGCAGATTATTGGGAATATTTTGGAATCTGAGAAACAAGAGCAAATTTTGAGCTCACTCCTATTCATCAAATACTAGAATATTCCATGAATCTGCAATTGAGTTAAGGATGGAGGAAGATAAGTAGAACAACATAGCTCATACCTCCTACTGGATTAGCATGGTTTCATGCTCAATCTTATAATTATTGTTATGTGGGGTGCAATATGATCATATAAGGAAGATGAAAGATTGTTGCTAAAAGCATATGTTTTGGAGAATGTTCCATTATTATGCCCAACATTATGTGTAGCCATACCCTCAAAGGTAAACAATAACCACCATTCAAGGAGCTAATGGTTGGCTCATTGCCTTTCCATCTTATTTGTTGGGGGGGGAATAAAGTGATATTTAATGGACATACCCACTCATTATCATTCCATGTTATGTGTCGGATGAGAATAATATGGTATTTAATGGACAAAACTAGAGAAAGTAAGGATGAGTTGTATTGTGAGGTGACCTACTTGACAATAGACAAGCAATAAGCACCATGCATTGAGCCAATTATTTGTTCACTTACCCATTTCCTACAGACAGTGAGCCAATTGTTTGTTCACTGATGCATTTCCTTTCCATCTTATCCATTGAATGAGAATAAAAAGATAAAAAGGAAATACATGAGTAAACCATTGCTTGGCTTGTTGTCTATTGTTATGATCCAACTCATCTTCACTTTCTCCATCCAACTCATTAACCCTCCATAGACTAATAAGACTACTACTAGTGACGTAGATGGCTATATTTCTTCTTGGTAGATGAAGATTTCAAACAACAAAAAGAAACATGTAGATGATATATGATGTATTTCAAGTTATTGTAATTTAGGGTTGAATAAAATATATTAAAGAAAAAGCTAGTCTATATGGGTAGGGTATATGCACCTAATATTAAGTAGTGAAAGTGTTGTGTTAAGGGGTTTCTTATCTCACACATAAAGGTAAAGGTGTTATAGTTATTTAAAACTTTAAAATTATATATATATATATATATATAGAGAGAGAGAGAGAGAGAGAGATATTTTTAAAATAAATAAAAGCAATGTATTTAATTTTGCTTTTAACATTTTGTATTTACACTTTCTGTATAAGCAGTCAAACTATATATCAATTATCCTAGAGTTGGTTTTCTATTCATTCACATCATGAAAATCCATTAAAACTCAAATTTATATATTGTTAGCTTCCTATATAGTCACATAGGGTTTCAAACTTGCAGTTTGTTAAGTTTACCATTAAATTTCTCTTTGTTTGACATTCAAGTGAAGAGCACTTTTACTCATGTTATCAAGTGAGTAACCAAGCCACAACAAAATATACTGATTACATCTGTCACATATCTATCTTAATTCCAGAGCTATTATCCTTTGTTGAGGATCTAATCCTCCACTTTGCAAATTATTATTGATTTTCAACTACGCTTTGTATTAGATATTTTCTGAAATATTGCTTTGTATTAGAGATTCTATGAAATCTGTATCAATTCTATCACAACCAAATAGTAAAATCATAATTGATTGGGACTTAATGTGCCCTTATAGCTGACCACACAGAGTGAGATCCTACGGCAGATCATCATCCTGTGATGATCATGATGATGAGCTTGTGTGGAAGGTGTTCCCCACATTACTTCAAAAATACTTTTCATCATGATGATAATGAGGTTGTGTGGAACATGCTCTTCAATGGATGTGTTTTCATCTTTAAACATCAGTGCACTTAAATCACCCAGAATTGGATTCTTCTTAGCTATCTAACAATGATATCAAGAATTCATAATCCCAACACTCTTCACCATTGTAGTCTTCTAATGTTGCTTCTAATTAATTATGGCACACTAGAACAAGGATGTTGAACTTAACTAGATTGTAGATGTTGGGAATATTTTGGAATCTGAGGGACAAGAGCAAAGTCTATTGTTTGACCTTGCTCTTATAGGTCAAACTTTGGAATATTCCAAGAATTTGCAATTGAGATAAGGATGACCCCTACCATCGATCATCCTTATCTCGATTGGTAGATTCGTGGAAGATTTTAAAATCTAACACATAAGAACTAGGTCAAACAACCCAATATTATATTGTTAGTCAAATTCCAAAATATTCCTATAATTTGCAATCTAGTTACGTTCAACACGTATGGTCTTCCTTATCTTGATCCTAGATTCTTTGAATGTCCCAAGATCTCATGGATAATAGAAAGGTCAAACAATTGACATCACTCCTACCCATGAGATATTAAAATATTTTAGGAATATGCAATTAAGTTAAGTTCAACACCTTCCTCCATCCTTATGTTGATTGCATATTCATAGAATATTCTAGAATTCGACAATTAACTTAACTAGCCTGTAGATTTTGGGAATATTCTAGAATTTGATGGATAAAATCAAAGGTGGTGAACTTAACTTGATTGCAGATTTCAGGAATATTCTAGAATCTAATGGACAAGAGCAAAGTCAATTGTCTGACCTCACTCTTATTCATCATATTTTGGAATATTCCAAGAATATGCAATCGAGATAAGTATGGAGGAAGAGAATGGGACAACATCAATCTCATACCTCCTACTTGATCTACATGGTTACAATCAATTTTATAATTATTGTTATGAGTCGTATAAAGTTGATAGAAGATTACTACTGAAACCTATCCTTTGGAGAATGTTCCATTATTATTCCAACATTCTATGGAAGTGAACAAATAATTGGCTCACTACCTAGTGCTTATTATTTTCCTACAATTAAGTGGGTCACCTCACAATGTAACTCATCTTTACTTTCCCTGGCCTTGTCCATTAAATACCATATTATTCTAATCCAATGGATAACATGGAATGATAATGCATCGGTTTATCCATTGAATACCATTTTATTCCCATCCAACAAATAAGATGGAATGGCAATGAATTTAATCATAAGCTAATTGAATGGTGCTTATTGTTTACCCTTGACTATATGGCTGCATAGAATATTGGAATAATAAGATGGAAGTGAACAAATAAGATGGATAAGATGGTCAGTGATCCTCATCTTGATTGTAGATTCCTATACTATTCCAAATCTAATGGATAAGTGATCCTCATCTTGATTATAGATTCCTAAAACATTTCAAATCTAATGGATAAGAGTGAGGTCAAACAATTAACTTTGCTCTTATTCATCAGATTCTAGAATATTTCAAAATTTGCAATCTTGTTAACTTTAGCACCTACAACCATTCCTTACAGATAGGAGCAAGGTCAAACAATTAAATTTTCTCATGTCCATGATTCGAGAATAGGCTTAGAATTTGCAATTGATTTAAGTTCAACAACTTCCTCCATCCTTATATTGATTACATATTCCAGTAATATTCCAAAATATGACAAATAGAAGTTAGTTCAAACAATTGACTTTGCTCCTATCCATTAGATTCCAGAATATTCCTTAAACCAACAATACAGTTAATTTCATTAGCTAGTGATGAACTTAACTCGATTGTAGATTCTAGGAATATTCTAGAATATGAGACTGAAGCAGAGGTGATGAAATTAAATTGATTGCATGTTTCAAGAATATTATGGAATCTGATAGACAAGAGAAAAGGCAATTATTTAACCTTGCTCCTATTCATCATATTTTGTAATATTCCAAGAATATGCAATCACGATATGAATGGAGGAAGAGAAATAGAACAACAATAGTCTGGTACGTCCTACTTGATCAGCACGGTCACACTCAATATTATAATTATTATTATGCATAGGCTAATGTGGTCATATAAGGATGACTAAATATTTCTATTGAAAGCTTATCCTTTGGAGGATGTTCCATTATTATGCCAACATTCTATGTAAGTGAACAAATAATTGGCTCACTACCTAGTTCTTATTGTTTTCATATTCTCAAGTTGATCGCCTCATGATGCAACCCATCTTTATTTTTCATGGCCATGTCCATTAAAAACCATATTATTCCCATCCAATACATAACATGGAATGATAATGAGTTGGTCTATCAATTGAATACCACTTTATTCCCATTCAACGAATAAATAGAAAGACAATGAGCCAATGATAAGATCATTTAATGGTGTTTATTGTTTACCCTTGAGTGTATGGCTTCACAAATCTTTGACATAATAAGATGGAATTGAACAAATAAGATGGATAAAATGGTCAATTATCCTTATCTAGATTGTAGATTCCTAGATTATTCAAAAATCTCATGGATAGGAGTGAGGTCAAACAATTGACTTTGCTCTTGTCCATCAGATTCCAAAATATTCTCAAAATATGCAATTGAGTTAACTTCAACACCTATGACTGTAGATCCGTGGAATATCCTAGAATTTGAAAGATAGGAGCAAAGACAAACAATTGACTTTGCTAATATATATCAAATTCTAGAATATTATTGGAATATGTAATTGATTTAAGTTCAGCACCTTCCTCCATCCTTATATCGATTATATATTCCTAGAATATCCAAAATCTTATGAATATGACTAAGGTCAAACAATTGACTTTTCTCATGTCCATCATATTCCAAAATATTCTCAAAATCTGAAATTGAGTTAAGTTCATGAGTGAGTCATGAAATTAATTCATTTGCATATTTTGAGAATATCTTATAATCAGATGGACAAAATTAAAGGTAATGAACTTAACTCAATTACAGGCTTTTAGAATATTCTAGAATAATATGAGCAAAGTCAATTGTTTTGCCTTGTTCCTATCAATCATATTTTGGAACATTCTAAGAACATATCTCCTACTTGATTGACATGGTCATACTCATGATCTTATAATTATTGTTATGTGTCATGTGACACAATTGTATAAGGACAATGGAAGATTGATGCTAAAAGCCTATCTTTTCGAGAATGTTCCATTATTATGCCAGCATTCTATGTAGCCATACCCTCAAGTGTAAACAAAAAACACCATTCAGTGAGCTTATGATTGATTCATTGTCTTTCCATCTTATCTATTGGATGGGAATAAAGTAGTATTCAATGGACAAATTAACTCATTGTCATTCCATGTTATCCCTTGGATGGGAATAATTTGGTATTTAATGGACAAGGCAAGAAAAATTAAAGATGAGTTGCATCCTGAGGCTACCTACTTGACATTAGGAAAATAAAAAGCACTAGGTAGTGAACTAATTATGTGTTTACTTCCATCTTATCTCTTTGATGAGGATAATATGGCATTTAATGGCAGGATGGAAAGGCAATACATGAGTCCTTACTGTTATCCTATTGTCAACTCATCTTTAATTTTTGTGGCCAAATCATTAACCCTCTATACAGATACCAATACTACTACTAATACTTGTGACTCTATATGGGTACAGTATGTACACCTCATACCAAACAGTGAAAGTATTACATTAAAGAGTTTAGTGTTGCACAAATAAGGGATCTCATATGTTTAAAGTTTCATTTTAAAATAATTATTATAGGTTTAAAGTTTTATTTTAAAAGAATTCAATGAGATCACACGAAAATATTTTCATTTATTAATATTAATATTTTGTGATTTATAATTAAAATAAATTTATGATTATGAATTTTAAGGGTTTATCTTTATTTATTTATTTTATTAATTTTAATATATGTTCAAAATAGCTAGAATTTAATATTATTTCATAGGAAAGAGATTAAGCCATCACTCTAGGTAGTATCTAGTCTCATGCATGGGACTAAGGAGAACTTCTATTAGAAAGCACATGACTACACTTGAAGTAGCTTCAACAATGATCACAATGAATATTGACTTTTTAGCTAATACTATCTAGATCGAAAGTGTTTTAGTCTTGTAAGATCCAAAATTTATTTTGATTAGCTAAGAGCTCATTTTCCTTAGACATAAAGAATCAAGTTAACTACTAAATACCTAAAGGCATCTGGAAAGAGTGGAAGTTTGTATTTCCATGCACCACCAACAAATTATTTACAATCATTATCATACCAAGGTTTGGTAGTTCCATTATTCTTTTTATATGACACCTTAGTAGAGAACTTGCTAATGGTAGTGTAGAGGCTTGTCTTAAAATTATGATAGCCATGTTCAATCTTATCCTCATAAGTTAATAGGTGTACATCTCTATTTAAGAAGAGTCTCAATTTTTTTTTCTTAAAAAAAATTATCTTTAAGTCTCAAAATTCTCTTCCCTATGATTGTTGATTGTTGTGCATGACAATGTATAGAGTTAAGCTTCAAGGCTTATGATTAAAGTCAAGCTGATAGTCATTTAAGATGCCAAAATATAAAATTTGGTTGAAAATAAGGATATTAGATATCACATAATCCATGACACTACTACCAAGCCCATCAATAGAAGTCATATGGTTGAAGATTGGCCACATAATTAGCCCATTGCAAATTATTAAGTCTTGAAAACTATAAAGTTTTACTAATTATATATTACTTTCATTCCTAGACTATAAATATCTATTTTAGAATACCATAAAATTAATAAATGAAAAATAACACATTGTGATATAAATATTTTTAACATTGATATATTTATATAATATTATTAAAATATTAAAACTATGGTACTAAATTTAATAATATATAATTAAAAATTCTTTCTAAAATGCACATAAATCTATTCCAAATTAATTAATTAATTATATATACTTTAATTTTAATAATATATATAATTCATTCCAAATTAGTTAGTATTTTTTTCACTCATTTTTATTGGAGTTATCAACTCTATTATGTAAATTCTAAGGTTTCTTCTACATAACCGTCTATGCTTGACTCCGCAAGAGGGTGCTCTGGCCTCTTCTTTAGCTAGATTGTTTCGAAAGCTCATAATGAGTCTAGATCTTTTGGCATTCTATATAAATCTCATCTTCAACATCTTTTTCATATAGTAGCTGGACAGAGGGAGGTTTCTGGCTTTGCAGAAAACCCTCTAGTTGATGCAGCATGACAAGCTAGAAATCCTAGGTGCTTCCTGCCAAAAGTAGTGCATTATCCAAAATACAAGGTTAAATCGAGTAAGATGAGAGAATATGTCCAATGTATGCAATATCAGACTTTGATCTGTAAATTTATTGGATTATGACCTTCTGAAATGACGTTGATTGGGTGGATATGAAATAAATGGAACCCCCTAGCCCTCAAATAAAATTGGAGTTATGGGCCAAGGGGTTTTTACAATCATTTTATGCAACCAAGGGGTTTTTACAATCATTTATCTAGCTTAGAAGATAGATCGATAATGCCATCGACAACTTTGTCAAAGTATTGTAGGATACTAAGAGAGAGAGGTACACCTCATATGCACAAAGATATGTTTATATGAATATCTCCCAGCCTCTTCTAGCCTCCATTGATATTTAGTATCAAGATAGTGTTTGGAAGCAATGTCTAGATTATGAACAAGTCCCCTTTATATGCAGAAATTATCATCAATACAAGCATCTTATTAGGGACTGTCTAATGAATACCAAGGAAACATTTGAAGAGAACCCTTATGGGAAAGAGCTAGTCGATTCAGAAAATTCTCCCAAAGAAGCATAAATTTGAGTCCCTAGGGTACCTCAAATCTTGACTAGATCCATAGATTTGAAAATAGGTTTGAATCACTCTCCTCTCTGAAGGACTCTGCAGAGAAAGCAAACATTCAATCAAGCATGTGCAATCAATAGAAGGTAAATCTCAAAACCATCCAAAAGTTGTGCAGAAGTCTCTTGAAGAGAATCACCAAAATTTATTACCAAGAGAGATGATTAGCTCCTTTTTGGAAGAAGCGGAAGAAAAATTCCTACCATAAGATATGGATTTGGCTGACCCACAACTAATTTCCCTTGTGGAAGAATGACATGGAAAAGATGTGACGGACATGCTAACTCACGAGGCTAGGATTCTATATAAGGCCTACCTTCCAAGCAAACAATTGGGATTTCAAGGTGGTTTGTAGGCAAGACAAAGAAACCAAAAAACGAGGTTGTAAGAGCAATAATACACGAATCCAAGAAGATGATGAACAAGTAGTCAACTTTAGGAAAGTCATAAAAATGTCAAAGGCATTTTCTCTCTTGAAATCTTGAATTTTCATGGAATTTTTTATGTTGTTATCATTATCCAAGTAGTTGTATGTTCTAAATAGATAGCGTGTTAGTTTCAAGTATCTCCTAGATTTTAGTCTTCATTTGGAAATTTAAGCTACATGTAACTTTTTCCTTTTAATGAAAAGATCCTTTTACCCACAAATTATATATAGAATTTGTAAAGTAATTGATTGGGTTTTCAATGTAATTCCATACATTTTAAATTCATTCAATATTTTAAATGAGTTTTTATTACTTTTTGGTATGTGTTTTGGAATTGTAACTTTATATATAAAATCAACTTAGATGGATCTTAAATTTGAATCTATCAAGCATCAAAAGAGATCAGATAGAAGTTAAAATGGATCTACGCTAAAAATGGATCTTAACGCTTGAATCCCAAAAAGACTAATATAAAACAAATACCATTTTTAATTAATTAATAGATTTTCTTATTTTTTTAATTATTATTTTATTAATATTATTAATAAACAATTTTATTAATAAAGGAACTCTAGGTTACGGCTCCCACTGGGTCCTGCAATAAACAGGAACACACACGCACAACGAAATGTAGAGCAACATATTTGAACAGTAACATTTTTAGCAGAACGTCATGGTGAAAAGGCCTTGGTAACTTGCTTCGCCCCTTCAACTCTACCTGTGGATACGCCTGGTGCATGCAAAACCATGGCTAGCAGGTACAGCAGGTGACTGTAATGCAGAGCTTCAGATGGCACGGACGACAATTGACAGGGACCGGGTGCTGCTGTAGAGCACAGGGCAGGGATTTTAGGAACTGACAGGGGTTTTCTGGCAGCAAACAGTTTAGGCAGGAGACACCATCGTTAGTCTGTCTATCTCCATCTGTGTAAACAGAAATGCAAAGATAACCCGGTGGGGACGAAGGCCCTCCGAAATCTTGACTGTAAGTTGTCACATCTGGCAGGTAAATGCGACTGATAATCTGCCTCTGTTTTTATTGGTTTTGCCAGAGCTTATGTTGCCTCTGCTCTGCACCAATGCATCTGCATCACCAAGAATTGGATTCTTTCTCACCATCTAACAACGTGCCATCTAATAACAACAAGCATTCTTTCCAATTAATGTTTGCTTTCACATAAGTGTGAGGGAGGGTGTTAAACTTAACTCTATTGTAAATGCTGGGATTATTCTAGAATCTGATGAACAAGAGCAAAGTCAATTGTTTGACCTTGTTCCTATCCATTATATTTTGGAATATTCTGAAATCTACAATCTATGGCTGATGCAGATGGGAATACTCTGAAATCTGACATGCGTGAGCAATTTCAATTGTTCAACCTTGCTCCTATCTATCATATTTTGGAATATTCTAGGAATTTACAATAGGCCATCATTATCTCAATTGTAGATTCCTAGAATATTCTAAAATCCGATGAATAGGAGCTAGGACTGACACAGATGGGAATACTCTGAAATCTGACATGCATGAGCAACTTCAATTGTTCAACCTTGCTCCTATCTATCATAGTTTGGAATATTCTAGGAATTTACAATAGGCCATCATTATCTCAATTGTAGATTCCCAGAATATTCTAAGATCTGATGAATAAGAGCTAGGTCAAAAAATTGATTTTGCTTTTGTCCCTCAAATTTCATAGTATTCCCAAAATCTGAGATTGCTCTTATCCATTAGATTCCAAAATATTCACAGAATTTGCTATTGAGTTAAGTTTAACACCTTCATCCTTATCTTGATTGCATATTCCTAGAATATCCCATAATCTAACAAATAGGAGCAAGGTCAAACAATTGACTTTGATCTTGTACCTCACATTCCAGAATATTCTTGGAATTAGCAATTGAGTTAAGTTCAACATTTGGTGATGAACTTAAGTGTAGATTTCTGGAAAATTTTGGAATATGAGGGATAGGAGCAAAGGTGATGAACTTAACACAATTGCAGAGTTTTGAGAATATTTTTGACCTCACTCCTATGTTCGTGAGATACTAGAATATTTCATGTATCCGCAATTTAGATAAGGATGGAGGAAGATAAGTGGAGCAACATACAATCTCATACCTCCTACTTGATTGGCATGGTCATGCTCTTCTTATTGAAAGCATGTCATTTGGAGAATGTTCGATTATTATGCCAACATTTTGTGTACCTAGACCCTCAAAGGTAAACAATAAGCATCATTAGAGCTAATGGTTGTCTCATTGTCTTCCCATTTTATTTGTGGGATGGGAATAAATTGGTGTTTAATGGACAAACTCACTCATTATCATTCCATGTTATTTGTTGGATGGGGATAATATGGTATTTAATGGACAAAACCAAAGAAAGTAAAGATGAGTTGTATTGTGAGACGACCTACTTGACAATAGACAAGCAATAAGCACTACAATGAGCCAATTATTTTTTCACTGATGCATTGCCTTTCCATCTTATCCATTGAATGAGAACAATATGGTATTCAATGGACATGATGGAAAGGAAATGCATGAGTAAAGAAATGATTGACTTGTTGCCTAGTGCTTATTGTTTGTCCACTATCATGATCTAATTCATCTTCACCCTCCATCCAACTCATTAACCCTCCCGATACTAATACCACTTTCCATCCAACTCATTAACCCTCGAAATACCAATACCACTTTCTCATCTAACTCATTAACCCTTGAGATACCAATACCACTACTACGAGCGAGATAGATGGCTATATTGCTTCCTAATGGATGAAGATGTCAAACAACCAAAAGAAACATGAAGATGATCTATGATATATTTCAAGTTATTGTAATCCAAGATTGAATAAAATATATTAAAGAAGAAGCTAGTCTATATGGGTGGGGTATATCCACCTAATATTAAGTAGTGAAATTACAATAGTAGTGAAATTAGTTATTGTAATTTAGGGTAAATTAGTTATTGTAATTTAGGGTTGAATAAAATATATTAAAGAAGAAACTAGTTTATATGGGTGGGGTATATATACTTAATATTATTAAGCAGTGAAAGTGTTAGTGTTGTGTTGAGGGTTTTCTTCACAAATAAAGGTGAAGGTGAAGATAAAAGTGAAAATGATTTATGTATTTACAATTTTAAAATTATATTAAGATAATTTTTTTTAAAGTAAATAAAAAAATTATTTAATTTTGTTTTAACATTTAGCATGGTATATAGTATTGGGTGTATATATAGTGAAAGTGTTGTGTTGAAAGGTTTTTTCTCATAAATAAATGAAGATGATCTATTTATTTATAATTTTAAAATTATATTTAAAATAAAAAAAAATAAAAAAAAATAAAAAGTATTTAATTTTATTTTAACATTTAGTATTTACATTTTTATAATCAGTAAAACTAAATATCAATTATCCCAGAATTGGTTAGCTGTTAAGTTTACCATTAAATTTTTCGCTCTTTGTTTGACATTCAATAGAAACGTTATTAAGGGAAGAGCAGAAAATGATTTATTATACTTACTACCTACCCTGTGCTGCCTAAGACCAGGAGAAATGAATTTCCACACATTGTTCAATTCATGACTATATATATAATATTAAGCACTGTTATGCAGTTGTCTATAATGAGACTTTTTAGAACCCTTTCCGGTGGGTTGTCTGTCAAAATCCGGCAGCAATTTATTGGAATCGCAAGTTTGATAGTTAGTTTATGCACAATCAAAGCATCCCAGGGGTTTTTCAGGGTGCTGAATCCAAATATGCAGTTAAAAAACCATTTTAACTGCAACAAATCAAGATTTAACCTCAATTTCTTCCGCCAGATTGAATCTCCAAAAAATCACATTATAAACAACTCCCTGATTTATTATCCAAATATGTAGTAAATTAATGATGCTACTGTCCAATGAAGTAAATTTTTATTTACATTACATTAAGTAATATTCAATATTTAATGAATATTATGAAGAGCCAATAATTCTATATTCAAATTAAATTGTGTTACTCTTTGTTTTTATTAAATTGTTCTACCCTTGACTTAATATTACGTGGTGCGTAATATTTATTATCATGGTAGATGTGTTACTCTTTGGTTTTATTAAATATTGTATGGTAATTAAAAATTTGTCATTTACCAAGCTTAATAATTATAAAATAGAAAGTATGTGCATGTCAGAATGACGTGATAATAGAAGATATGGTAACCTAATGACAACAAAATATATTAAATACATTTGTCAGATATCCATCTCAATTTCAGTGCTGTTATCGAATGTTGAACGATCTAATTTTTTCCTTTGCAAATTTTCCCCTTTTCAAAGGTTAATAATTTTTTTTTAATATATGTAGGATCGCTTTGTTGTTAAGAGGGATCGTGCTATAGTATATATACTAGTAGATGTGCGTCTTGCGTTCATACTTTAAAAATGGTGTATTTGGTTAAAAAGTTGGATTTTTGGTTATTTTGCTGCATGTTGGGTATGGAGTTGATTATCTTTTTGATTTAGAGGTTTTTGTTTCCGCTGGGTGTATAGCCGGGAAAACTATACACCACTATATGTTGGAGGTGCAGGTGGGACTCATCCCCCATGGGGTTCGGGGGGACCACCCCCCGGCTAGAGATTCTGGGGAAGTGCCCCCGAAGCTAAAAATAGATAATAAAAATTGCCTTGTAAAATATTGTAATTTCGTAGTCAATTTGGGCCGTTTATTAGGCGGATGGTCTGATAGTAGAAGTTATGTTAATTTAGGGTTTTTTTCCCTAGAACATAACTCTTAGTTTATATGAGGGAATTGTATTGCGGCTATGGATTATTCTTTTAAGCGGTTGAGGGAGATAGGAGGTTGTGTGAGAGCGAAGAGGAAATTACAACTAATTTGTTGTAAGTTATATCTCTTCATTTTGTTAGATAATATAAAAGGAAGGACTGTCTGTTTCTCCATGGACATAGCCCAAATTGGTTGAACACATATATTTGTGTCTCCCTTGTTTTATGCGTTTTTGTATTTGTGTTTCCACAATATTTTATGTGTTCCATTGCTCTGTAATATATAATTTTTTAATAGTGCATGACGTTAAGACTTCTTGGGTGGGTGGGTTCACTCACCCACTCTTTCTACTTAGCTACACATTTTGAAATTTTGCTTTGTATTAAAGATTCTCTAAAATCTATATCAATTTTATCACAACCAAAAATTTTGTATCAATTTTTATCACAACCAAATATTCAAATGATAATTGAAAGGAACTTAATGTGCCCTTACAACTGACCATACAAAGCGAGACCCTGCGATACATCATCTTGTGATGATCATAATGATGAGGAGGTTTTGTGGAACATACTCGTCACTTAACTTCATAAATATTCTTCAATGGGCATGTTTTCATCTTTAAACATCAGTGCACATACATCACCAAGAATTGGATTCATTGTAGGTTTTAACCCCGTACAAAAATTACTTGCATACGAATTTTAAAACAAAGAAAATAAACGACGTGAAAGCATAACACATAAAGCACATATACATAGAGATTTTCCCCTGGATCCCAAACCGGGACTACCAGCTTGATTTGTCATTATGTTTCTTTCTATGTTACAATACATATTTATACATGCCGAAGCATCCAATACCATGGACCGAAAACCATCGCGTCCAAAACCATGGACTGAAAACCATCGCGTCCAAAACCATGTGTGAAAAACATGCACAAAACTATAGGTAGGTTTGCCCAACCTAATATAGGGTCCAAAACCCTGGACTCCATAGAGTGGGGTTACCTGCACCCCTCATACCCCCCTGTGACTCCCCCCGCTACGCAATCGGCGCAACGAAGGGGGGGCTCTGCCCCCCTTCTAACCCCCTGGTTAACTACGTGGGCTAGTCATGGAAAGAATATAACGCAACCCAACATTCTCCCACTTTTTGTTTTCTTTCCATAGAGGGCCACAAAAGAGCTTAGTCACTTATCTAGCCCTGCAATGCCCATTGTTTCTCTACACCAAGAGAACTTCTCAGAGCTCACAAATTTTGTCAATGCATCTGCAGTATTATTCAAAGTGTCCACCTTTACTAACAACACCCTTTTGTCTTCTATCATATCCCTCACAAAGTGATATTGAATATCAATGTGCTTTTTCTTTGAATGATATGCAAGGTTCTTTGCCAAGAAAATTACACTTTGGCTGTCACAGTCTATCCTTATAGCTTCGTGTATTAACCCCATACTTGAACACAATCTCTGCAACCAAACTGCTTCCTTGCTTGCATGAGTGGCTGCCATGTATTCTGCCTCTGTAGTTGATAGTGCCACTACAGATTGTTTCTTACTCATCCAACTGACTGCACCTCCAAATAGGTTAAACAAATACTCACTTGTAGATCTTCTCTGATCCAGACCTCCAACCCAGTCTGCATCAACAAAGCCACGAATATCCAACACTCTGTCCAATCCTAGTCTTCCTTGGTAGCACAAACCATAATCATTAGTGCCATGCAAATACCTGAAAACCCACTTCACTGTTGTTTAATGCTCCTTCCCTGGTTTTGACATAAGCCTGTTCAATAATCCCACTGCATGTGCAATGTCTGGTCTAGTACAGACCATTGCATACATCAGGCTACCGACTGCACTTGCATATGGAACACGGGACATGTCCTCTTCCTCTTCTTGTGTCTTGGAACACTGTTCAACAGATAAATTTACACCTACAGGAATAAAAACCTTCACCGATTTACTTCCCCGTATATTAAACCTCTGCAATATTGTCTCGAAATACTTCCTCTGGTTTAACCAGAGCTTTCTCTTTGTCCGATCTCTTTTAATTCCCATGCCCAAAATATAGTTTGCAGCACCAAGATCTTTCATGTTGAATTTGGAGGACAAATGGGTCTTCAAATCCTGGATAATTTCTTTGTCATTTCCAACCAGCAACATATCATCCACATTCAAGACCAGATAAATAACACGGTCACCAATTAATTTAAAATACACACAGCGATCTACTTTGCTTCCAGTGAATCCAAGTCCCAGTGTAAATGTATCAAATTTTTGATACCACATCCTTGGTGACTATTTTAATCCATACAGAGACTTCTTTAACTTGTATACCAGTTTTTTCTTACCCTTCACCGCAAAGTCTTCAAGTTGCTTCATCTAGATCTTCTCTTCCAGATCCCCATGAAGAAATGTTGTCTTCACATCCATCTGTTCTACCTCAAAATCAAAAGCAGCAACAACAAAAAAAAGTAATCTAATAGAAGTTACCTTGGCAATAGGAGAGAAAATATCACCAAAATCAATTCTCGGCACCTAGGAATAAACTTTTTCTACCGACTGAGCTTTGTATTTCTCCACCTTTCCTTCTGCATATGTCTTCTTCTTGAACACCCATTTGCTGCCAATGGGTTTCCTTCTAGCCGACAACTCCACGAGATCCCAAGCCTCATTTTTGTGCAAAGATGTCATTTCATCAACCATGGCCTCTTTCCAGAGTTTTCCATCCTCTGAATCTACTGCTTCCTTCACAGTTCTGGGATCATCATCAGTAATAGATAAAGCAAAATTTGAACAGAAAGAAAATGGACTATACCTTTCTAACTACCTTCTTTCTCGAACTAATCTTCTCACACCCAAAGTTTATGGCTCTTCATCTTCTAATTCTTCCTCTGCTATAAAGTCTGATTCTTCCGCCTTTAGCTCAAACTCTATCTTCTTAGGTTCATTTGGTTGGACTTCATATTTAATAACATCTTTCACCTCTCTGAACATCACATCTCGGCTGTACACAACCTTCCTTATTACTGGATTCCAAAGCTTATAACCCTTTAAACCATCCTTATACCCAATAAAGATGCACTTTTCAAATTTACTATCCAACTTGGTTCATTTCTCCTTTGGAACATGTACATATGCATCATATCCAAATACCCTCAGATGTAAAAGAGAGGGTTTCTTACCAATCCATACCTCTTGTGGAGTCTTATCCTCCAACGCTGATGAGGTGATCTGTTGACCAGGTAACATGTTGTCTCCACCGCCTCTGCCCAAAATTCCTGTCCTAACCCGGCACCACTAAGCATTCTTCTTTCCCTTTCCATCAACGTCTTGTTCATTCTTTCTGCAACTCCATTTTGCTGAGGCGTATATGGATTAGTCTTCTACCGTGCTAGACCACACTTTTTACAGAATTCTTCAAATTCCTTAATGCAAAACTCTCCACTATTATCTATCCTTAGCACTTTTATCTTCTTTTCTGTCTGGTTTTCCACCAAAGCCTTAAATTCTTTAAATCTGTCAAAGAATTTAGATTTCTTCTTAAGGAAATATATCCATGTATTCCTTGAGAAGTCATCTATAAAGGATACATAGTACAGAGACTTACCCAGTGATGGAACCTTCACAGGTTCAAACACATCACTGTGCACAAGCTCTAATATTTGTTTCGCCCTCTTACCACCAAAGGGGAAACTCACCCGATTCTTCTTCCATATACACAATTTTCACATAAATAAAAATCCAGAGAGCTATTACTCATACCTTCTACCATACCTTTACCATGAAGTATTCAAAGTCTCTTCTCTCCAATATGTCCAAGCCTTTGATGCCACAACATGGTCTTCTCTCCAGAGACCACTAGATTTTCTGCTCCACTTTCAGGAAGCACATAACTATTGCACCCATCAACAACAATGCTACCTTGAAGCTTGTACAGAGTTCCAATTTGAACTCCACGCATCAATACCTGTGCCCCCGAAACCATCTTGCAGGTATCCTTCTCGAACATTGTTTTTATACCTGCATCATCTAACTTGGTTATAGAAATTAGATTTCTAGCTAATGTAGGAATATGTAGAACACCTGGAAGTGTTCTAACCCTTCCACCTTGCAACTTCAACTTTACTTTTCTGCGACCAACGATTCTAGCCTTCCTGTCATCCCCCAAGAAGACATCACCACCTTCATATTTCTCATACTTGCAAAACCATTCTCTATGGGGAGTGAAGTGAAAGGATGCACCTGAGTCAATCAACCATGCCTCATAATCTACATGTGTACTTGAAGAAGCCAAGTACACATCCCCACCTTCATCTGAGGTGGTTTTCACCTCTGTAGAAGGAGCATCATTAGATCCCTTTCCTTTATCAGGAGCTTTAGATTTACGGTCCATTTTTTAGTGCCATTCCTTTCCACATTTCCAGCATACCACCTTTACAGGCTTTCCTGGAGATTTAGATCATCCTCTAGATTTAGATCTCCCACTTGATGACTTATTTTTGTTTCTGTTCTGGGACTGTCCTCGTACAAACAAGGCATCACCATTCTGGCTCTCCATATTTTTCTGTCTCATCTCGTCTGTCAGCAAGGATGAGACTATTTCATCAAACTGCAAGGCAGTTGCATTGCTACCTGTTCCAATAGCTAGACTATCCCACGAATCTTGTAGAGAACACAAAAAACTAATGCACTTATCTTCATCTGAAATTTTGATATCAAGAGACGATAACTGACTTACCACAGTATTAAACGCATTCAGATGCTATGTCACCAAGTCTCCATCTTTCATCCTCAGG
Source organism: Pinus tabuliformis (assembly GCA_031772625.1). Lineage (NCBI taxonomy): Eukaryota > Viridiplantae > Streptophyta > Pinopsida > Pinales > Pinaceae > Pinus > Pinus tabuliformis. Next base: position 583,198,537 of record CM062820.1, read on the forward strand.
TTATACAACTTTTTCCGTAGGAACAGTTTATTCACCAGAGACTTAGATTGGTACAAAGTCCCTAACTTGTCCCACAAAGCCTTCGTCATAGCTTCCCCTGATACATTCAGCAATATTGAATCTGAGACACACAATCATATTGTGCTCTTTGCCTTCCAATCCAACTTCTTCTATTCTTCATCAGACACTCCCGTTGGTTTAGTACCCGGATCTACCATGATCCACTGATCTTTATCCACCAACAGATCCTCCATCTTGAGTTTCCACAACTCAAAACTCTGAGCATTGAATTTCTCGATCTCTATCTTTCCACTACTCGCCATCTTCTTTCATCACCAGAATCGATCCCGCAGATCTCCCACTGAACGGGGTCTACCACAGGCCCGAGCGAAACCCCTAAGCAACAAAGGCATTCCCTTGAAGCCAAAACAACTCTGATACCAAATGTAGGTTTTAACCTCGTACAAAAATTACCTGCATATGAATTCTAAAACACAGAAAATAAACAATGCGAGAGCATAACACATAAAGCACATATACACTGAGATTTTCCCCTAGATCCCAAATCGGGACTACTAGCTTGATTTTTCATTATGTTCCTTTCAATGTTACAATACATATTTATACATGCCGAAGCATTTAATACCATGGACCAAAAACCATCACGTTGAAAACCATGGACTAAAAACCATCGCGTCCAAAACCATGTGCGAAAAACATGCATAAAACCACAGGTAGGTCGGCCCAACCTAATATAGGGTCCGAAACCTCGGACCCCATAGAGTGGGGTTACTTGCACCTCTCAAACCCCCTATGACTCCCCCCGCTACGCAATCGGCGCAATGAAGGGGGGGGCTCTGCCCCCCTTCTAACCCCTCGGTTAACTATGTGGGCTAGTCGTGGAAAGAATATAACACAACCCAACATTCATCACCATGTAACAACAATATCAAGACTTGGATTCTTCTTTGCCATCTAACAAAAATATCAAGAATTCATGATCTCAACGTTCATCACCATCGTGGTCTTCAGATGTTGCAAAGCATTCATTTAAATTAATGCTCATGCAAGAGTATAAGGATCTTGAACTTAACTTGATTGTAGATGTCAGGAATATTTTGGAATCTGAGGGACAAGAGCAAAGTCAATTGTTTGACCTCGCTTCTATATGTCATACTTTGGAATATTCCAAGAATTTGCAATTGAGATAAGAATGGCCCCTATGGTCTGTCATCCTTATCTTGATTGTAGATTCATGGAATATTTTTGTGATATCCCTAAGGGAAAATTCATCGTAAATATGCAAAGTGAAATAGACAAACACACCACGATATTTAAAACAAACCATCAAACCACGAAATTGAAATCCAAACTACATTGTCTACTCATTTTACTAAATCAAAGGAGGTGTACTACAAGATGTTGGAATGTGTGCACCTGGGCTTTCTCTAGGCAAGCTAGCAAAAGCCTCAAATGAACAATGGAACACTCTCCTCCAATATGTTGGTAATCCCTGCCCAAGAGTTGCGATGTCAATGCCCTAGAAAGGTGTTGTTTCCTGAAATGATCTGTTGTTAGAGCCTTCCCCGATGCTCAAAAAATTATGGGAAATTAATCTCGGCCTCTACATAAGAAACCTAGAATAACCCACGAAGGGTCTGCCCAAAGCTTGACCCCGGAATTTTGACTCTCTTGGGCTTGGTTGGCTCTCCTACTAGGTAATTCAACCCTCCTGAGTATTTTACTACTAAATACTCCCAAAATGCTTGCAATCCCCGTTAGAAGGCTTCCCAAGCCTTCCCTCTTGATTTTCTCTACAACTCCCCTATCTCCACAACTTCCTGAGTGCCTCAAGCTATGACTACACAATCCCTGCATTGTTGTTACTCCCCATGCTGCTGGAACTTGACTTATAGCTGTTGTAAATCGACTCCCTTTTGCTTCTACTAACTGGAATAGCTCTTGCTAAAACCCACCCATGAACCTGTTGTCTCGGTTACTGATGATGGTCTTTTGAAGGCCATGTAGTTGAAACACCTCCCTGAAAAAAATTCAGCCACCTGTGAGGCTGAGTACTAGGCTGGAATGGCGAAGAAGTGAGTGTACTTCAAGTGATCCACCACTACATAGATGTAGTCTTTGCCCTGTATTGTGGGAAACCCGATAATAAAATCCATCGATATACTTTTTGATTTCCCCTCCAGAATGGGAAGTGGGTGCAATAAGCCTGCGGGGTGTGCCTGCTCTCCCTTGTTCTGTTGGCATGTGTCACACTCCCGGATATGCCTCAAAACATCATCCTTAAGGCCCTTCCATGCAAAGCACTCCTTGATGGCCTAATATGTGTTTATGAACCCCTGATGCCCTGCTAATGGTGAATCATGAGTAGCCTGTAGAATCTTCTCCCTCGGTGGGGAGTTGAGTACCAAGTAAATCCACTCTCGGTAGTATATCATCTCATTCATCACCCGATATTGATCATTTGTCACCAACCCATCAAGGAACTCACATGAAAACTTGTCCTTAGAGTACTCAACTAGTAACTACGCCCTCTATTCTGAGGCAATGCTCATCAAGGGCAGAGTGGCTGGTCTACTAGAAAACGAATCAACTACTACGTTGTGCTTCCCTTTGACATACACAATGTCAAAGTCATACACCTGTAGTTTGTTCACCCACTTCTGTTGCCTCTCCTATAGCTGTTTCTTCTGTAAAAAGAACCTGAGGCTGTTTTGATCGGTCTTGATCTTGAACCTATTTCCCACCAAATACTGCTTGAACTTGGCCAACGCATGCATGATGGCCAACATCTCCTTATCTTAGATGGAGTAAAGTAGCTCATGGGGCAATAGCTTTATACTCTCAAACATTATGGGGTGCCCTTCCTGCATCAATACGATCCCCACACCCACTCTTGATGCAGCACACTCCAACACGAAAGGTTGAGTGAAGTCAGGAAGTTCCAACACCGGACAGCTACTCATGACCTTCTTGAGGCTATCAAAAGCCTCATGCACTGTATTGGTCCACTCAAAAGCCCCCTTCTTCATCAAGTCTGTGAGGGGTGCAACAAACTGGGAGAAGCCCTTCATAAACTTCCTGTAATAAGTGAAAATGCCCACGGAACCCCTAAGCTCGATCACATTCTAGGGCTTTGACCAATCCCGAATAGCTATAATCTTTTCCTCATGTACTCTGACAACATCCTCCCAATGATGTGCCCTAGGTAGAGCATATCGGTTAGCCCAAGATCGCATTTGGACAGTTTGGCATAAAATTGTTGCTCCTCCAAAATGTGCAGTACTATCTCAAGGTGTTGCAAATTCTCTTCCCATGTCTGGCTGTAAATTAGTATGTTGTCAAAGAACACTAACACGAAATTCCTCAGATACCCATGAAACACATGGTTCATGCATGATTGGAATGTTGTGGGTATGTTGGTCAGCCCGAAGGGCATAACCAAGAAATCAAAGTGCCCATAATGGCACTGAAATGTTGTCTTCGAGACACCTTGGTCCCTCACCTAGATCCGATGTTACCCTGACCGTAGATCAATCTTCAAGAAGGACTTTGCTCCCCTCAATTTGTCCATCAACTCATCTATACTGGGAATTGGATAGATGTTCTTCATCGTCTCCTTTTTGAGGGCCTTGTAATCAATGCACATTCATAAGGACCCATCCTTCTTCTTCACTAGCACGATTGATGAAGCAAAAGGGCTAGAGTTGAGCCTGATATGCCCAAGTGCCAACAACTTGTGGATGGCCCTTTTGATCTCATCCTGATAAGCCTTGGGATGTTTATAAGGGGTGGTGATGACAACCTTCACTCTTGGCTCCAAATCGATAGTGTGCTCAAACCCTTGATCTATTGGACCTCACTAACTCGTGTAATGGCTTTGCGAGGCCATTCAAAAACATGGAAGTCGTCCTAGATTTTGACAAGTGAGGCACCATCACAAAGAAACACAAAAAATATGAGATTTAGGTTTTTGCACTCCCCATTTGCTTGAGCCTTGTCAGCTCCCCGAAATACTCCTCTTGATCCTTTCTCTCAAACTGCTCCAACACCCTCCTAGTGAAATCATCATAGGCAGTGATCTGATTAAGAATATTAGTTTTTTGTGCTAAGATCCTCCTCAGATTAGAAACAAAATGTTATTCATGTGCTTAAGGATCCATGAGTTTTGCAAGTGAAAAAAGATTTTTTATGTTAATTTTATGAGCAATTTTAACATAAATAAGATATTGAACAATAACATAAAAATGTACATAACATCACAAAAAACACATCAAAACAAGAACATGATGAAGGAGTTCACCCCTTTTAGGCTGTCTCCTTGGTCCAACTTCTAATGGCTTGGGCCTCTCTATTATGCTCAAATGTGTAAATATATGTGTTTACAATGCTCAAATTCTTATGAAACTTGCTGCAATGAGTCTAGAATGTCCAAAAATGGCTACCTAGCCTCTTGTTGCACCCAATTTGGTCGAAAACTAGAGAAGTTATGACCTCTCCTAGTTTCTTCGCTATTATTTCTACATTTTCCCCAAAATCCGGTAACAAATCCGCAAATTTGCTCGAAATTCCACTATCGAAGCAACAAATTCCCCAATTTTTAGGCGGATTTGTCAGACCAATAACTAGCCCATTCAAATCCGTGAGCAGTTACATTTAATGCTAATAACTTGGTCAGATTGCACGGCTTGGAAAGGCAGTTTGATTGGTGGTTTAGAGACTGCCAAATCTGGTGGTTAGCATAACCGTTGGCGGTGAGTGTTCACATGGAGGAGACCTCGACGGTTAGACGTTGGCAGTCAAGTGACGACGGTCAGTGGTGGTGTTAAGCTAGTGGTCAGGCCAGCGTTCACATGGGGGGTGGTTAAGTTCGCCCAACCCCCTAATCTTAGCGGCGTTAACTTTAAATATTTGCACCACTATAATAGGTTAAGTGACAACCTCATGGTGCAATGGTATTGATGTTTGTTGTGTGTTGGGAGGTTAATGGTTCGACCCCTGCTGCCTCTGCCCAGTCGATAACAAACTTTTGGTGGCCTCTTGGGCTGCCACGTGGCGTCCTTCGGCTGGGCCACGTATCAGCTCGTGGTTGGCCATCATTTCCACCAATAGAAAATCATGAATTTCAGCCAATGTTATAATGCCACTTGTCAATACCCCATTCACTAACGGGACTTTGACTAAGTCAAACTTCCACCTCACTTGCCCAGTCAATGCCACGTCAGTAGTACAGATTGTTCACTGGGCTGTCCATTTTTTGAAAATTTGCCTATTTGGCAAAGTGGACAGAACTCATTTCTGGAGTCATACGGAGTCCGTTTCACACGAAATGATTTGCGTCAGATTCAAGATGACGAGCACTACGTGGTCATTCAAGTTCCACACCATTCTGACGACTTTGATTTTTTAGTATAATTTTGAGCACCTGATCATTCCTCCTCACTGTAAGCCTTTTGGACTCTAAAAGATCAATTTTAGTTGTCGAGCAGATGAAGGTACAGTTCCCTCACCTTTCCAATCTCTATCCGTTTGGATTTTGAAGGATTTGTTCCCTTGAGCCCCACTCGAAGATAATCGATACTTCCTCTTTTCGATGTCCTTGTTCTTATGTCAAGTATAGTGTCTTGCTGAAGGTCATCAAGGAATTTTGGAAAAAAATCTTCAATAGATGGAATTTGAATATTCTATCCTTGATCTTCAATCAAAGGAGGCTCACACAACCTTAAGTTATCAACATTAACAATAACATAAATTTGCATATATGAAGGCAAATCCAACTTGAAGGTATTGTTACCAATATTTTCCAAAATTCTGAATGGATCATATCTAATTAGCTTTAGCTTTTTATCTTCTCCTTGGAGCCTCTCTTTTCTAATGTGAAGCCAAATTTCATCACCTTTGAAACTTGTGATCTACACGATTCTTGTTGTGCCTTGCTTTGTACTTGCCTTGGATCTTTTCTATTTGTTCTTGAACTTTTTGGTGTACCAATTGGATTTGTTCAATGAACTTTCTTGCTTTGTCTATGTCACTATGACCATTAATAGAAACATCTTTTCCAAAAATGAAATCCAAAGGATATTTAGGCAAGTCTCCCAAACATGCCTCAAATGGCGATGTTTGAGTTGAAGAGTGCTTGGCCCGGTTGTAAGCATGTTGAATATCATGCAAATTTTTATCCCACAACTTAGGATGCTTGCTGCAATATCCACGAAGAAGATATATCACTGTTTTGTTCACCATCTCTGTTTGACCATCTGTTTGTGGATGAAAATGTGTACTCTTTTTTGATTTGGTGTCCATGAATCCCCACAAGCTTGACCAAAAAGTCCCAACAAAGTGAGAATCTCGATCACTAACGATGGATGTGGGAAATCCAAAATGCACCCATACATTTTGAAAGAATAACTGAGTAGTTTGTTCAGCTGTAAATTTCTTTTTTACATGGCATCAAAATACACATTTTGTTGAACCTATCCACAACTACATACAAATAATCATGACCTCTTTTGACAATGGAAGACCTCCTACAAAATCCATAGAAACACTCTCCCACGGTCGTGAAGGAATCAAAAGTGGTGTGTACAATCCTTACTTCCTATTGCTAAGCTTACTAACTGCACATAATGAACATCCTTTAATAAAACATGACACACTTTCAAGCATACAAGGCCAATAACAATACCTATGTAGATGTGCCACCATCTTACTTGCACCGAAATGACCAGCGATAAGAGAAGTATGTGCCTCTCTTATGATGTTAACTCTTTCTCCCTATGGAATACAAAGTTTTCCAAGATGGTACAACAAGTTATCGTGCAAATGATTATCCAATTCCTCTACTTTGTTGCCTTGACTCAAGCTTGCATAAACATCTTGAAAGTCACTGTCCAATGCATATTGCTAAATATAACTTTCATGCAAAACAAAATTATGCTTAAGTAAAGAAGCTACACTAACAATAGGCCTAGAAAGCATATCAACAACTTTATTGTAGATACTTTTCTTACACCTGATTACCAAGTGGAATTGTTGAAGAAAACCCATCCATCGGAAGTGCCTTGATTGCTCCAACTTTGATTGAGATTGCAAGTATTGCAATGGTTGATGATCAATGTGAATGATTGTTTCCTTACCCATCAAGTAGTGTTTCCACTTTTTCACACTTTGCACCAATGCATACAATTCCTTGTCATACGTAAGCTAGTTAATCACTGCACCATTAAAAGTTTATGAATGAAAACAAATAGGCTTACCATGTTGCATGAGGACTGCACTCATGGCATAGTCACTAGCATCAGTCTGAATCTCAAATGATTGTCTCAAGTATGGAAGTGCAAGTAATGGAGCTTAACTGATCTTTTCCTTCAATGTATCAAAGGCCTTTTGTTGTTTTCCTCCCCACTGATTTATTTTTTTCACACTTGTCAGTGCATGCAAAGGAGCTGCTATAGAAGAAAAGTTAGTAATGAATTTCCTCCAATATTAGGCTACTCCCAAAAAACTTCTTACGTCAGTAACTGTCTTGGTCCTTGGCCAATTCAAATGACATCAACCTTGGAGGGATTTATTTTCAATTCACCTCCTCCAACAATATGACCCAAGTAAACTAAAGAAGTTTTTCCAAACTCACACTTTGACATATTAACATACAATTGTTATTTCTTCAAGACATCAAGTATTTTTCTTACATGAATGACATGTTCATCACGATATTTATTGAAAATTAAGATGTCATCTAAGTAGAATATAACAAACTCATCAAGAAATTGCCTTAACACATCATTCATCACACACATGAATGTAGTAAGAGCATTACATAAACCAAAAGGCATAACTAGCCCTTCAAATAAACCTTGTTTTGTTTTGAATGTTGTCCTCCAAATGTCTCCTTCAACGATTCTAATTTGATGGTAGCCACTCCTTAAGTCCAACTTAGTAAAATACTTTTCATCTTTCAATTGATCAAGTAAATCATCTATTCTAGGTAGTGGGTAATAGTTCTTTACCGTAATTTTGTTCAATGCATGGAAGTCTACACACATGTGCCATTTTCCATCCTTCTTTGGCACCAAGACAATAGGTGAACCACAAGGTGAAGAAGATGGTCTGATGCTCCGTTTATCCAACAACTCTTGAATTTGCTTCTTAATTTCTGCATTGACATCACTGACATCCTATACATGCCAGTGTTAGGAAGAGGAAAATCCTGTTGCAATTGTATCTCATGTTGGATTCCTCTCTTGGGAGGTAATCCTTTTGGTTCCTGAAACATCTCATCATATTTGTTAACTACATCAAAATTCAAATTTCAATTTTGAATCACAACCTTTAAAAACTTCATTATCAACATCATTCTTGAGTTTGATCATTAGAAGCACAAAATTCTTGCTTGAATTCACTAGTCTTTTCATTTGCCTCACATTAACAAGTGAAAGGTTTAGTTTCTTGCTATTAGTTCTCACAATATATTCCACTCCATATTTGAACAAATGGTATTTTTTTCATGTCTATGGAAGATAAATTTTATGTTGTAGAGGTACGTGATGCCCAAAACTATGGAACATATGTCTAATGGAACAACATCAAGCTCCACTTCATCTATGAAATTTGCAGTAATGGCGAATTTCAGTTTACACTTTCTAGTAACCTGTAATCGTGCGTTGTCACACACCAATCTAAGTGGATATGGTTTATGATTTGGAATGGTTACCAAGTTTAAAATTTTGACAATGTTTTTAGAGATAAGATTGGCTTGAGAGCCACTGTCGAAAAGTGTATCAATCTTGCTATGTTTTGGGATCACCCTCATGTGAAAAAGTTTATCCTCTTCTTTTCATTTGGAGTTTCATTATGTGAATTTGAAGTACTAGTGCTAGCAATGGATTATTTTCCTTTTATACCCATGGTTTTAATTTTAGTTTCATCACCCAAGTCGGATCCCAAATCTTGTTGAGTGGTTGCAGTTGTCTTTTGCTTTCCCTTGTTGTTGATTTTTTTGGTTTCATTTCGGGATGGAGCTTCCAACAATGAGCTTCAACATGACCCTATTTGGAACAATGTTTGCATGTTAATTTCTCTCCTTCTTTCTTGATAGATGCATTTTTATTTCCATTCCCTTTGAAACCATTTTCTTTTCCTTTACTCTTAAATGGATTTTTACTACTTCCTCTAGAGTTTTTTTTCCCTCTTGCCTCAAGATGAGTGGCTTGCGCACACACACGTCATCTAGATTATTGGGATTAAACATTAAGATAGTCTGCATAAGGTAACCATGTAAACCCCCTATGTACTTCAACAACATGTCTTCTGATTGCTAATATACACCAAACATTAAAGATCTTTTTCTTAATTCTTGGGTATAATCTTTTAAGCTGTCTAAGGTTCTGCCAATCCATGATGGCTTTCTGCATATAAGCTAGAGGGTAGAATTGTCTTTTAATTGCAGCAATGAAATTAGACCAAGAAATTGAGATCTTATTGTGTTTTTTTATCTCCTCTCGTGTCTTTTATTCCCACCATACTAGTGCTGCACCCGCCATTTTCAAGGAAGCTAATTGAGTCTTTATGTCATCTTCTTGAAGGTTTTGAATTTTGCAATAGACCTCCAACTAATGAATCCAATTATCAAGCTTCTCTGCATTTACTTCACCATAATACATGGGTAGCTCAAATTTAACATCAAGTTTTAGTAAGGGTGATTTACCAGTTCCTTTTGAGGTATGTTGATGAGTATGAGTAAGGGTTGTGTTAGTGGAAGAGGGTGAAGATGCTTGTGAAGAAGAAGATGAAGAAGATGGTGGAGAGGGTGGAGCTTTATCTCCATTTCCATTACCTTCTTTTCCATTATCTCCTCCTGAAGAACCTTCTCCTTTGGGAGGTTTGGAGCTTTCACCCTGTAGCCTGGTATTCCTCTCTTCATAGAGGACCTTCACCATCTTTGTAATATCAAAGAAAGCTTTCCTAGAGACCTTCTCATCTTCTGTCATGTTTGTAGGTTCTCCTTCATGAGACATTCTCTCTGGAGTCTTAATTGCAACTTGAGGATGAACTCGTGTTGGAGATTATGGGAACGATTCCCTCCTTCCCCTAGACCCAACTTCAGGGCTTCCAACCAGCTTCCTTCTCCTCTTTTGAGTTTTAAACTTGTAAGCATGACATAAAATTGCAAATAGTTAAATCCTTCTTACACAAAGAAAACCTAGTGCTCTGATACTAAAATGATCTGATTAAGAATATTAGTTTGTTGTGCTAAGATCCTCCTCATATTAGAAACAAAATTTTATTCATGTTCTTAAGGACTCATGAGTTTTTCAAGTGAAAAATGCATTTTTATGCTAAGTTTATGAGAAATTTTAACATAAATAAGAGACTGAACAACATCATAAAAATATACAGAACATCACCAAAAACACATCACAATAGGAACATGATGAAGGAGTTCACCCCTGCTAGCCTACGTCTCCTTGGTCCAACTTCCAATGGCTTTGACTTTTCTATTATGCTCAAATGTGTAAACATATGTGTTTACAATGGTCAAATGTTTCTGAAACCTACTCCAATGAGCCCAAAATTTTCAAAAATGGCTACCTAGCCTCTTTCTGCACCCAATTTGGTCAAAAAATGGAGAAGTTATGACCACTCCTAGTTTCTCCGCTATTCGCTCTACATTTTCCCCAAAATCCGATAACAAACCTGCAAATTTTCCCGAAATTCCGATATTGAAGCAACAAATTCCCCAATTTTGGGGTAGATTTGTTGGACCAATAACTAGCCCATTAAAATCTGCCAGAAGTTACATTTAATGTGAATAACTTGGTCACATTATATGGTTTGGAAAGGCGGTTTGATTGGTGGTTTGGAGACCACTAGATCTGGTGGTTAGCATAGCCTTTTGCGACAAGTGTTCACATGACAGAGACCCTAACAGTTAAATGTTGGTGGTCAAGGGATGCCGGTTGAAGGTGGCGGTGTTGCCGACATTCACATGGGGGGTAGTTAAGTCCGCCAAACCCCCCAATCCTAGTGGCGTTAACTTTATATATTCGCACCACCATAATAGGTTAAGTGAAAACCTCATGGTGCAATGGTATTGATGTTTTTTGTGTGTTTGGAGGTCAACGGTTCGACCCCCGCTACCTCTGCCCAGTCGATAACAAACTTTTGGTGGCCTCCCGGGATGCCACGTGGCGACCTCCAGCTGGTTCATGTGTCAACTCATGGTTGGCCATCATTTCCACCATTAGAAAATTGCAGATTTAAACCAATGTTACAATGCCACTTGTTAGCACCCCATTTTTCGAGAGGACTTTGACCATGTGAAACTTCCACGTCACCTACCCGGTCAATGCCATGTCAGTAGTACGGACTGCTGAATGGGCTGTCCATTTTTTTGAAAATTTTGCATGTTTGACAAAGTGGATAGAACTCATTTCTGGAGTCATACTGTTGTCTAGGAAAATCCTCTCTATAGACAGAGATGATCCCTCTAGCCCAATGACTAGGACTAGCAACCTATGTGACAATCTATAATGACACTTTCCTAACTTACAATCGAAATGAGAGAAGAGGAAAATGGCCTAACTTGTTATGATGCTATAATGTACTCCTTTATTGAAGACCTTGAATCGCTTGTGCCTCAAGCTCAGCTCTACTGCTTACAACATTTGGATCCTTGCACAAGAGATCAAAGACACATCAAAGCATACAAGTACAACAAGCATTATCGAAAGTAATCCACTTAATAAATCAAGGAGCATTAAGATAAATGATGCATTGACACAAAAATTTATAGAAAGTGAACCAGCAGTTGTATATTAATGAAATAAAGGAGGAAGCATACAACCAAGCCTTGATGTCAATAAGCTCTCATTGAGTGAATTTCCAAGTCCAATCTCAAGCTCTCAAAGCACTCCTTCTCCAAGCCAAATGAGTAGCATGTAGGCACTATCCCAGCATAAGGGTGCAAATAACCAAGTACCAACCATTTGGGAATGGGAGAGGATGAATATATAGGCAGGGAAAGGGAGTTAGGATCTATCCAAAGATATGAGAAGGCCTTCATCTTAAGGAGGTAGCTCATAGGGATAAGATCGAAAGGAAATATTGGGAGAATTCAACCACATCCACATTGAACAACCTCCAGCTCGTCATTCTGGAAGCCTCTAGATCACAAAGCTTCTTGTCCTCTTTGGGAAAACTTTCCTTTTAGGGATCGTCATGGGTAACCAAGTGAAAAGCACGCTAGCAACACGAGGTCATAATAGTGCAACTCACGACCAGCACTAGTTGCTAGTGTCACAATCGCACTGATCCTGAAATTAGGGTTTTAGAGCTTACTTCTTCAGGGAAGGCTCAAGGCATGTTTCCATCAGTGTTTCAGGGAGGATCTGAACTACATATCAGGATGGGTACACTACATGATTGCCAAGTTTCAGGCACTTCAGGGTATGACACAGGGAAGTGCAGGAGGCATGACAAAATATTGTGTAACAGATGCCCCCTAAAGCATGAAGGCAAAACAGGGAGTGATGGTTGAGATGCTTTACGAGCTTTTGCAAGGACGAGAACAGACACTGTCATGAGATCTGCAAAACAAGGACACATATACATATACATATTTGATATCAAAACGTGAATCCATGGTATGGAAGCAATCATCTGGATATAAAGGACTATGTGAAAGGATCCACTGCATGGGCACAACCATTTGAAGGAAAAGGATCATCTATAAATGTAAGATCCAAGGTATGGACACAACCACCCAATATAGAAGGATCATCATCATCATAAATATAAAGTCCCATGGTATGGTCATAGCCATCCGTATAGAAGAAACATTTGTATAATCATGAATAATACATAACTCCACGCAGGCTGAGTTATAACAGACAAAACTCAGGGTCTTTTGCTCCATCCCAACCCAGTCAAAGTATGAATTCTAACATGCAAATGAATGTGTCAAAGTCGAACATGCTAGAAAGCCATCTGATTACCAGCCAATGATGTGAATCGTTATCACACATGAGAGGAACCACCAATAATGAAAATGACTCTCAAGGTACAATAGTGCATTATGTGAATGTGAAAATGAAGCTAATGTCAAACACTCGTGGAATCATCCAATTGAAGGCCAATGATGAAATCCTGTCGTCGGATGCGAAGAACTTTCCATTAAGGAATGCACACTCTAAGGTACTGAAAGGGAGTTTCTAAGTCATCTTCCTAGATAATGAGCTGAAGTCAACAAGAAGTGCCCTGTTGAAGGAGGCCCGTGATGATTCCCCCATCATCGACACGAAACAAGGAATAAAGTGAAATGAATGAGTATAATCCAAGATTGTAGCAAAAGGTTAGACAATGTATAGGTAACAAATTGTAGTAGGACTTCTCTTGAATATATTAGTGACATGACTCTGAAGTGTGGCAGCATTTGACTCAACATAAAACCGTGGATCATGATGACGAAATAGGACAGTCAAATGAGAAGAAAAATGGATCACCCAAGCCAAGAAAGACAAGTGACTAAGTGAGGATATCCCAAGCCCGACATGAGATGAAGATGAGTGTCATGTTCAAGAGTGACATGCTGCCTATACAAAATATGTCTCACTTTCATTTTTCCCGACTATTTCTACTGAGTACTTTTATCACAAGCTTGAAGGGGATAACATATGCTTGTCGTATAAGTTCATTCTTCGAATGAATCCATCCTAGTAAATTTTACGATTCCTAAGAAGGAGAAACTCGTCATGATGACAAGTCTTTCTCTGTTTAATTTTTAACAAGTTCGACGAATGAATAACTCGATATCTTTTTCGTATTTAGAGAGTTTGAAAAAGAAAACTCCATCATGTACCTTTTCGTAATTTGTCTCTCGAATCTGAAAAGGTAGAAAATAATATTCGAGAGAACCTCTTGACCATGTCGACCAAGGTGTACCCTTTTTGTAAATAGTCAATCCTAGCCCGAAAAAGGGGTAAACTTATGCTGAGACGATGTTAATTCATTTAATTTAACAAGTTCGGAAGGACAAGTACTCGACGATGTTTTCATATTTAGAGAGCCCGAAAAGAGCTTAAAGATGACTCTCAGAGGGTTTATTTTTGTTTATTTTTAACAAGTTTGAAAAAGAGATAAAACAAAAACTTGTTGAATCAATAAAAAAGGATCACTGTAACCATTGAAAAGAACTTGTAATGGCATAAAGACAACCACACATCACTGATATAGAGGAAAATAATAAAATATTGGTAAAACTGTAATTTTAAACTTATAAATAGAATAAAAAGAAACATTTTTACCATTTTCACTTGGAGTAAATAGGAGAGTGCATTTTACCCTATTTCCCTTGATTCTTCTGGTAGGAAGTGTGGGAGATCAAGTGCACCATTTCACGAACTGTTAGCTTCAAGTAAGAGCTCTTCCATTTTCCCTGCTTTTCATTCCACTTTCATGTCATTTCTGAGGATTTTTGCTAGTTAAAAGGGATGATTTTGAATTTTGAAATTGGGGGCAATCAACATGAGTTTTCTCATTGGATCCATGCTGATCGCTCCTGATCCCAAAAGGCTCTCATGCTGCCAGCGTGGAAATAATTAAAATAGTCACGCTAGCCACAGGGTGGAAAAATCAAGAGAAATATTCTCTCTTGAGCGAAAATTTTGAGTTTTTGATCCATGAAAGGTCATGTAATAAATGTAAATGACTGTTTTGCAAGAGATTTTGACAACATGCTCATCGAATGGAAGGAAAGGGTCCATGAGGCAAAACATCACCAAGCTGCCCAAAATGCTGAATGTGTCAATGCTTTGAGGAACTGGGGGTTATTGAAATTCTTTTGAACCTCAGGACTCAAAGCTCAAAACGAGCTGCTACACTATCTGATCAGTTTATGGGGATATTGATTGACAAATCTTCATCATTGAAGACCAAGAACTAGCGTTGGAAGTAGCTGATATCTACTTCATTACTATATTTTCTAGGAGAGGGGAAAGAGTCCAACTATTTGGATCCCGTTGATCTGGATTTAAACAGGAATGTAATAAAATACAGAGATAACCATAAAGACAGATATGTAGTGGAAATAATACTTCATTTAATTACTGTAAAATACTGAAATATGCTTACAAACAAAAATGGAAATAAACCAGCTAGGGCGATGGTAGCTTATCTCTGAGAAGAGATGTGGCGGCTACATGCCTCTGAACTGTCTTACAATGAGGCTCAAGGGCCTTTTTATTATTGAGCAATAAGAGAAAACCCTAAACAACCAAAACCCTAACCCGAGGAGATGTAACACCAAGAGTTTGTGGGCCCTGTTGGGGTGAGTTGGACAGCCAACTTCCCTGGGTCGCGAATTGGTCATATTATCTCCATTTGACGTGCATGATAGCTCGTTGGAAAGATATCTCTGAGGACTACGATGAAAAAGACGATTTTAGACGATTTTAGGACCCGAAAAACTGCTAAAAATAATAAATTGTGCTCTAATCTAGGAAACTGAAAAGACTGAAAGAGACAGTTGTGGGGGTCCAAATGGGATAGGTGGGTGGCCACCAACATCCACCTGGATCACCCGTGGTGGAGGTGAGAGCACCAATGCCTTAATCAAAAGGCATTGCCCAGGTGTAGAGACAACAGTGAGCGGGAAGGTGAAGATACTGACCATCGAAAATCTTCCCTTGATGACAATTCTACACACCATGGGTCGTATCGCTAGGTCGCAAGCTCTGCACAAGGTCTCAAAATCACAATTCTAGTATCAGTGGATTTCCTTACTCCAATAGTGTTCAACTGGTGTGAGGGAATGTTGGCCAGCATGAAGAGGTAATTGACCAAAGGCAAGTTGGGAACTTGAAGAAATTCGGCTTTGGTTCAATTTTGGTCACTTTCTTTTTGGAGCGTGTGCCCTTATTTCAGTATTAGTGGACAAAGGTGTCAGATCCTACTCCAAAAGATCCGACATTGCTCAGATGGAGTGAGATCATGCCTCATGGAGGAGGGGGTCAGTGGATGCATTTCCCTCTGTAGTTCCTCGGTTTGCTGCGCCGAAAACTGATCGTTGTGGATGACTATGCTTATGAAGGCACAAAGTTCAAATGGGATCCATATCTACCTCTACCACTCGGTGAATAATGGACTGATGTAGGTAAAACTTGTTTCTGGAATTTTTTCAAGTTTTATGAGTTTTTTTTGTTAAAGTGTATCTGAGAGTTTACTTGTGATAAATGTACAGATTTTGGACCAAAAATGCCTCTTGGCATGTCTCCAATAGCACGGAGAGTAGCACGTCAAATAGAGGATGTTCCATATGAGGAAGGAGCAGATCCTATGGTAGAGATGGAACGAAATCTAGAAGTGATCACTCGAGGGATTCCAAAATATGCAACTATAGATGACGTGCCACTGTGATACCAGGGGCATATAGTAGGAGTATCTGCAAGACTAAGTCAGATTTTAGGCCGAGTGATCAAAGGGTTCTCATGCTATCGAGAGCATCATGTGGGTGAATAGCCTTTTCTAGTTGTGTTTTTTGCACTATTGTAGGCTTTGAAAGCCATGTGTCCTAAAACACTTATTTTTTGAAATTTTGATGAACAAACTTTGATAGATGCGATATATATATATATGTGTGTGTGTGTGTGTGTGTGTGTGTGTGTGTGTTTATCTTCTGCTTATGTGCTCATGTATCATGATGGTGTGATCAATTTTATAAGTTAGGCAAATGTCTATCAAGAACATAATCTCTAATGCATCTGTTAGTGTATTCAAACTCTGTGGAATGCGTTGATATGTGATATAATCAAAATTTCTTTCCAGTAATTGAACACGTAGATACATACACAAAATTTGTGTATTTATTACAGAGTAATGATTATTTAATTGTAACACAACAAGTCGTGAATCTAACTTAACAACGAAATTTCTAATGCCAAGAGAAACTGCTTCTAATAACAATTCAATAATTGCACTATACTCGGCAATATTATTAGTTTTTCATCCCAGGAAAATACCTTGTAAATCGATCAACTCACCATCAGGGGCAAAGAGTGCCCAAGCTGCGGAAGATAAGTTTCGTGTGCTACGAGAAGAACCATCAACAAAACCAACATAATGGTTTGACGACATCTGCAAAGCTAGTGGAGCATAAGGTAAGCAGAAGTAACATGTCTGCAAAGAAAACAATCACACCAAAAAATCAAAACTACACACCAATGAATTCACACACTAATGTACAAAAGTAATTACATGAAATTCACGCATAATACTTTTCCAGATAAAGTTCATTATGGGGCTGTGATAATGCATTACCTTCGTAGTCAACTAGCTCATGGACGCCTTTTTGCAAGACACGTTTAACGATATATGGGCCATGCCACATAAGTTCGAACTTCCCAGCTCCCAACTTATTGTTGGCTTGGTCATACAACAAGACCAAGTCACCTTCAACGAAAATGTGTGGAGAAACAGTTTGATCAAAATGAGCTTTAACTCGTTTTTCTGTGCCTCGATCACCATCGTAGCAATATGAAGGGTCTCATCAAGTCTCTCGAGATAAAGTTGAAGGAGATCAAATAAACATATATAAAAATATCAGAGGCATAAAAAAACTAGACATGGCGGAAAAGGACCGAGAGCCTCAATGTATTCCTCTCATAATGTTATTGTACAAAATCATGATAATAATACAAATATAAATACATGAGGAAATTTGCCTCAAGATAGTGCGTCAATATTGGACACTTTGGTTGAGAAAATATCTCAACCATACAATAATTTAGGAGCCTAACTATTTGACCAACAAACCCAATATAGAAAGTTAGGAATTAAATCCTAGCATTCACAATTTTAATTAATTTAATTATTTTGGACTTAGAATTGTTTCCATCACATGAAAGTGAGGCTAACATTCCCCCCCTCAATCATAAGTCCAAAATAAGAACCAAGAACCATCTTCCAAGTTCTCATGCTAAAACTGTTGATCCTCAATGAAAAAATGGCTAAAAAACCGCCAAACCTGGATGCTAAAAAAAATCCAATCTAAAGAGAACATGAATCAGCTACAATTTTGATACATCTCTTAAAATTTCTTGAAAACTCCATTAGGTTCCAAGCTACAAAAGGATCCATCTATCCTTCAATCAACATCCTTTGTCCACTGAAAAAATGTTGATGACGCCCACTATGAATTTTCTTATGCACTGACAAAATGTTGAGAACGCCCACTGGCTACTTTGATGTTGACCGCTCACTGGCGAATTTGTTCGATGATGACTGCAAAATGGCTACTTGATGTTGACTTCCCACTAGATAATTTGACGATGTCCACTGGCTGATTTGAATATGCCCACTGACTGCTTTGATGATGTTGTCGGGACTTTTAGTGTGACAATCACCTTCAATTCCATTATCATTTCCCTCCTTTGTCAGTTGAAAGGAGAGACAATCATCTGTACTTGATTTATGAACCCCCTCCCTTCAGGTGTATGAGAGTTTCACTATTGTACTCCCGCTTTCAGGTTCATGAGAATACCATTTTCATTTGATTGTTGGTTGCAATGGTTGCCTTCATGTGAGACTGAATCCTTCGGTAACAAATAGACAATTGTTTGAATGTAGATGACCACTTCCAAGGATCAATCCATGCATAATTGATCTTTACTCTTGGTGGTTGATTTGACTTGCAACATCTCTTGAATGAATTATTTTTCTTGCCACAATGGTGACAAGGATGGAGGTCAAATCATTTAGTTTCCATATGACTATTTCTCTTACAATGGTTACACTTAACCATATTCTAATCACTGTATAGAAAACCAACACTTACAAAATGAACTGGTTTTGAGAAATCTAGAACAAACAGAGTATTTCTTTGTTGTATCCTAGGCCATGTCGATCTTTGTTGAAGGAGATTTCTTCCCAAGGTCTGATCACTTTCTTAGAAAGACTATCTTGTTGTTGCTCTTCATACTTGTTGTTGATGCTAATATTTTGTCCTTGATTTATTAAATCTTTTGTATCACATTGGGCATCAGTCATTAACGGTTCATCGGTTTGACATGCTACATCAAATTGATCTTTTGTCTTTTGTACTACTTGTTGCATCATTAAGTAGTACAACTAGCTGGAGAAGATCACTTGTGTCGCCACTGACATCAACTTGGTGGATTAGATCATTTGTGATACAACTTGCATCAATCTAGTGAATTAGATCATATGTATCACAACTTTAATCAACTTGTTGGATAAGCTCTTTAGTGTCACAACTTGCATCTAACTTCTCTGTAAATTGTGCATCTAGTAAATCTTGATTTTCACTTAACTTAATTTGGAGTGCATTGATGAGTTTTTCTTTTATTTATAGCTCAATTTGAAAATCTTTTGTTGCTTCTAATGTGTTGGTCATTTGATTGATTAAGTTTTTATTTTTCTTTAACTTCCATTCCAGTAATTCAATTGTATTCTGTAACTCTTGATTGCACTCTTTCAACTCTTTAATTTCTAGCTCTACACTTTGAAGACGTTTTCCTCCTTTACCCATGTTGATCTTTGACACACTCGCTTGTATTGACTTTCTTGATTATCGTGCTCCAACTTGCTTTTAGTTTTGAAATTGCTTGATTTTTCGAACTCGCTCACTTGATGATTGCTTGATTATTGCACACTCGCTTGATGTAGATATGAACAAGCTTGATTGTTATTTGAATATCACATTTTCTTGCTTTAGAGTTGAATTCACTCGCTTGATGCTTGCTTCAATCAATTTCAATCTCGCTTGATGTTGTGAAGTTTTCACTTGCTTGAACACACTCACTTGATTGATCAAAAGAAGGGTGTTGAATACTATCGAAAATGCACCCAAGAGAAGACTTAATGATTTGAATGACTCAGTTAAAAGAAATGAACTCACTTGGCTTAATTGTCTCAATTGAAGAAAATTGACTCACTTGTCCTCCTATCAATTCAAAACTTGGGTGTCGGTTTCAACCGAGAATGCACCCTTACAATTCAACTCAATTTGAATTTGATTACAAGATGACTTACAAAAAATAAATTTATTTGAAAGTTACACATTGACTAATTTTCTTTGAATGTTGATGTAGACTTTTCCTTGGAATGCCTGAGTTTTCAAATTCATTAACTTGATTTGCCTTGAGTGAATCATGTTGAATTGCTTCCCGATGTTGATTATGTGTTGCAGCTTCTGGATTGTTTGTACTTTGCTTATGTATGCTTGATTACATGATTTTGAAGAGAATTTATTATGTGCATACAATTCTTTAACTTGTTGTGTACTCCATGTGTACCATATTACAAAGAAAGTGTCAAATCGAAACACAAAACATAAGAAACATCAAGAATCATGCGTCATCACAAGCATACTCATGGTGTATCTAAGTTCCCCTTATTCAATTTTGGGCGGATGTAAGATACATCAACACCACAAAAAATATGTCTTTATTAAGTATTTGAGTACATCAACATTTCATCTTTACAACATATTCCTTGAAACTTCTCAAGAACAAAGTTTGAGAAATCCTTGGAGGCAAATTGTCTTCAAAAAATTAGATGTTCACTGACTAAATCTCTCTCAAAGTAAAAAATTACTTTGGATTACAACAATGACTTTTTATTTTAAAAATATTCCCTTATCACTCCAAATTTACAAAATATGCACCTTATGACTTGTTGAGGCCCCGAAAATCGGGTCGACAACAAGGGGGATACCCACCCGGTCCGGACCTTGGTTGGTAGCTCCTTATCCATTTGGTATAGCGGGTTCGACTGGGGATAATGGGACCAGTTTCCCAATCTAAGGGTGTGTGTGTGCAGAGTTGGATTATGCTGATCTAAGAGTTCTGACCTAAGCTACTTTAATCTAATTCTATGCTATTGTAATCTAATGAAAACAGCACATCTAATCTATGCTAACCCGGGGTGTATTTCTTCTATTATGCGATCTAAAGAGATTTCAAACAATAACTGGTAATAAAGATCATTCAGCTATCATAAGAATGGAAATCAATTAAGATGACCACTTTGCATAAAAAGTTAGGCAAAACAGTTGTGAACAACATATCGCATAATAAGTTATTCATATATCAAACATAAATAAATGAATCCACCGTACAAAAGTGCCAAATGGTAACTCGCACATTTATGCAATAACATATAAACAACTAAAAACTGTATATCACTTTAAGAATATAAGCAGAAATGGTCAAGAGATAAAAGTACCATTTATGACTGGTTCTACTCATAAGCTTCAAGTAATAATGATTTATCTCTCCTTGTTCTGATATCTACTAAGAGTACAGAAGTGAAACATCAGTAGCAGACATCAAATGCAAAAAAAATTAATAAACCTTGATCCATTCATTCATCAAAACCTCCTCTGAGGGTGCAGAAGTGCATGTTCTGAGGACAAGTTTTTGACAAATTTCCGGACCCTTCTCCAAATGCATGAGAAGGGTTTAAATACTGCTAACTAAATAACTTAATTACATGAATTTCGGATACGGTTCAAAATGACCGCCCTTTATCTAAGTAAACTTATTTCTAAAAATTGAATCTAATTTCTAACTCTTTCTGCATTCGCTCCTTAGTGCTGTGAGTATGCAAAATTTGCCTGGGAAGAGTCGGTTGGTCATCTTCTGCTTTTGTTTGAGCTACGAAAATAGAAATGACAAGCACTGACACCTCTTTTTAGTAAACTGGAAGATATTTTTGAGAATTATCTCCTGGTTGAGCGAATTTACTGCGTGTATGCTTGGTAACAAACCAGATTCCTCTTAGCTGCCTCTGCTTTTGCTATTTAGGCTTTTTGGACTCGTGGATGAGTAAGCAAGTTAGGGACTTTGCTTTCTAAACAATTTTCTTAGCGCTAATCGCGCATCAAAAACTGCCTCCGTTCTTTGATCCGGGCCTTTTTGGTGCGTTTTCCGTCTTTAGCGCTTTTTCCTATACCGGGCATGAGCTTCAGAATTTTGTAAACATGCTGCTTTTGTGAGTTTCTTGACCTTGAGTGTCGAATCGCCTATTGATATCAGTATCTGTTCAGTAACACTCTGAAATCTGCGTTTCTGTTGTATGCGGCATCCATGTAT
Organism: Pinus tabuliformis; assembly: GCA_031772625.1. NCBI lineage: Eukaryota > Viridiplantae > Streptophyta > Pinopsida > Pinales > Pinaceae > Pinus > Pinus tabuliformis. The sequence continues at coordinate 583,220,664 of CM062820.1, forward strand.
GAGAACATCTCTTCTCTGTTCTCCGAGCATTGGCGCTTTCCCCTTTTTCCTTAGATGTTTCCTGCAGTTCACGCAAAGGAAAAAGTAATGATAATAAAGTTTGACATGAAAGCTTCAAGTTCTACGAATGTGTAAAATTATGACACTCACACTGAACTGACTCTTTGAAAAACACAAAACTGTCCTCCATGAATACCTTGGCGTACATTCATTAATTTTCTTTAAGCTGTGCGCTCAATTTTTGGTTTAGAGACAACTTTTCTTGGGTGCTGAGCCGAGGAAATTTGCGATGGGTGATTTCTGCGACTCGCAGATCGCAGATTGCATTGATCGCATTGATCGCAGATCGCAGTTATTGCAGTGTCGCGGCATCGCAGATTGCTGCAATTTGTCAAGTTATTCGTGTGCTGCTTATGCGACGCTGCGATATGCGATATCTCATATCGGCCATCGGAGATTTTCTTAAGATTAGTCATTTATCGGCGCTTCTCAATGTATGCGATGTGATGAATTTCGCGCCGCTTCTTCGCAGTTGCTTTAATGTGCTCATCAAGGAATGCTTGACTCTTCTCCGTGCGATGTATCTTTGAGGAGTATAATACAAATTTTTTTTATAAAATCTTTTTGGACTTTTTATTACTAAGGGTCCCCACTTCTTTAGTGTTATTGCTAATACTGAAAAGAAGTAGGGGGGTTGTTGGTGGCCACAACAATGGCGATTCACTTGGAAGAACCAGTTATCTCTGCTTTTCTATTGAATTCTTTAAACTTCCAAAACAGAAAAATTTTCATAAACCTAAACTTTGTTATGGATAGACATAGTACATTATGCCTTATCAATGATATTTTGTTTCAACTTCTTTCTTCTCTAATTGTTTGCTTCCTCAGTCTTGTCCTTGTATCTACATCAGCCATTACTTGGTCATGTAAAGAAAAGAAAATAAAGTTTTCTCTGTGTGCTAGCCTTGAAATATGCTCGTTTGCCGTAGGTAGAGCCTCTGCTACCCGTAGGCGTCCATAGCCTCGACAGGGTTACCTGTTACCCAGCAATGATCCTTTATCCTGTTTAAGGTTACCTACAACCCTCAAAGGAAAATCCATTTTGACACTTTTTCCTTTTTATTCTTAAAGAACAATGTCTTGGTTTGGTAGACAAATTATGACACAATCATTCACTTGATTTACACTTTTGCTGAACAAGCTGGCTCGTGATGAGACCCCTTGTCTTTTGATTTTCAATAATCTTGAGTCATTGCCCTATTTTGATGGACAGTGTTTGGCAAAGTCAGCAAAGTTATAATATCTGTGATCATGATAAGCCGGCTCGTGATGAGACCTCTTATTCTTTGAGATATAGTGTTTCTTGGATTGTCCCTCTGAATGCTGTGATTTTCTTTAACAGGGAGGATATCATTGTTTTCCTTAAGAAACTCCAGATGAAAACAATAGAGTTTGCAAATAGCAGTTTTACAAAGAATCTTTATTTTGTTATTGATACCTTTCATTGTGCTGATATAAAACAATTCCTTCGCTAAAGGTTGCTTTCATCGAATTTTTTGAAGTTGAAACTAATATCATATCTAGGCTAAAGTTTTTAACTGTGTTTGTCAATAATAAAGATCAGATTTTCAAAATTGTTTCTGTTTATACAAGCGAAAAGCTCAAAATCTGAAAGAGAGTTGGTGCCTTTTTCGCGAATACCTATAGTAACCATTAACAGCCGGTTTTATTATGAAAGAAAGAAAGAAAAACGAAACTATTCTACAAAATAGAAGAATAATCTTCTATGGAAAATATATTTTAAGGATTTGACCATTCACAGGTAAATAATCCCTTCTACCTGCTAGATCCTGTAAGACAAACGTTGATGGACCTATGACTTCAACAATCTGAAAAGGACCAAGCCACATCTTTTGAAATTTTGTATGTTTGCCCTTTTCTTCATGAGCTTTATCCCATTTTAAAACTAAATCTCCCATCTGAAAATTTTTTCTGGTCATTTTGTTTGAATCAAAAGAGGATTTTATTAGCGCTTCATGATGAGCACGGGTTCTTTTAGCTTGTTCTTGCTGTTCTTCTAATTTGATTATTTCCATTTGTCTTAGCTGTATGGAGGAAGTAGGTACTTCATCAATGTACTGTATTAAAGACAAAGAGGGAATGACTAAGTGAGTTGGAAGAACCGCTTCTTTCCCATAAACTAAATTAAAGGGGGAAGTGCTGATCGAAGCTTTTTTTGTTATTCTATCTACCCATAAAGCGTTTATCAAAGCTTTATGCCAATTCTTTTGGTTCTGGTCAACTGTTCTTTTAATAATCCTGATTAGGTTTTTATTTGTTGACTCAGCTAACCCATTACCTTGTGGATAGTAATTGGCTGAATATTTTAGTTTGAATCCTCTTTTAAGTGCGAACTCAGTCATTGCATTTCCAGAAAAGTATGATGCATTATCAAATATTAAAACCATTGGCAATCCAAACCTAGTGATTATAAATTGATCTATGAATTCGATAATATTTTCAGAATTAGCTGTCTTGAGAGGCACTGCCTCTACCCATTTACTAAAATAATCTATTGCCGTGAGGATGTACCTATGCTGCTTAGAAGAGTGAGGAACGATCTCACCTATTATGTCCAAGCCCCACTGGCTGAATGGTTGCTCGATGTTTACCGGTTGTAGTGGCAGGGACAACTTCTTTTGTTTTCCAGCAGTAGTTTGGCAGACTTGACATTTCCTCACGTAACCGTGTGAATCTTTGAACAACGTAGGCCAGTAATATCTTGCACGTAAAATTTTATGTGCAGTAGCATCTCCAGCATAGTGTCCGCCTGCTGGTCCATCGTGGAGTTCCTGCAAAACTTTTTCGGCTTCAGTTTTTTCAAGACATCTAAGAAGAACATAATCATAATTCTTTCTAAAGAGAATATCATTTATGAGCTAATATTGTTTAGCTTTCAATCTTAGAGCTCTTTTCTTAGTGTGATCCAGGTGTGATGGAGCATACCCGTTCTTAAGATAATAAATGATATCAACATACAATGATTCTGCATCGTTCAGGCTTACCTCATACATTTGTACCTCTTCGGATGGCATTTCAGGGATTTGCGATGCTCCAGCTAACATCTTGCAGAAGCCTTGACCTCTTACAATGTTTGCTGGTTTGATCTCAAGATCATATTCCTGTAAAGCAGTGATCCAATTCGCTCTTTTCTCGCCCATATCCTTCTGTACTAGAAGATTTCTTACTGTTGGAAACGATACTATGATCTTAATATGGGTTTTGAGTAAGAAAGGTCTGAAATATTTAACCGCTTTGAAAACAGCATAGGCCTGTTTCTCTATGTCTGAATAATTGAGTTCAGCACCTTGTAGATTCGAGCTAAAAAATGCAATTGGAGCTTCTGTTTTTTCTTGATTGGCTTGGGTTAGAATCGCAGCATATGATTTTTCTGAGGCAAATGTGTATAAAACAAAAGATTCTGAAAAATTCGGGGTTGCTAAAGATGGAGCGTTAATAATAGCTTGTTTGATCAAGTTGAATGCTTCATGTTCATCTTGACCCCATTTGAAAGATGAATTATTTTTAATCATGGTTTGCAAAGGAGACATAATTCGTGAAAAATCTGGGACAAATCTTTTTACAAAATTGATTTGACCAAGGAAAGATTGCATGGATTTTTTATTATGAGGTAGGGATATTTCTGAGATTTCTTTGATTCTGTCAGGATCAATGTGAATACCAGACTTTGACACTATGAATCCTAGAAGTTTTCCTTCACTTAATGCGAAAAAAGATTTCTTCGGGTTAAGTGAAATCCCATACCTTAAACATCGTTGAAAAATTTGCTTTAAATCTCTGAGATGGTCACTTCGCTTCTTGGAATACATTGTTATATCGTCCAAATAAATCACTACAGATTTGTTGACTAAACCCTTAAATGCGATGTCCATGGCTCTTTGAAATGTAGCGCCGACATTAATCAAACCAAATGGCATTTTCTGATATGCGTATGTGCCCCATTTAGTTCTAAATGTGGTTTTCAACTGATCATTGGGATGCACCAGCACTTGATTATATCCTGAAAATTCGTCCAAGAAAGACATTAGTTCTGAGCCTGCTACTGCCTGTAATAACTGTTCCATAGGTGGAAGAGGAAAATTGTCTTTTTGACAAGCTTTGTTAAGATTCCGAAAATCGATACAGATTCTGATATCTCCATTTTTCTTTCTAATAGGTACCATATTGGAGACCCATTTGGAATGTATGACGGGGAAAATTATTCTAGCTTTTAATAACTTATTTAGCTCAGTCTTTATCTGATTTTCTAAATTGGGGTGGATCTTCCTCAGTTTCTATTGGACAGGTTTTTCGTTGTCAATCATAGGAATAGTGTGTTGAATGATAAAAGTGTCGTATGTCTTCAGCTCATCGTAATTCCAGGGAAAAACATTTTTATATTGCCTCAAAAGATGAATATAAGCTAGTTTTTCTTCAGGGGCCAGGCCTATGCCTAGATTAATGTTTTGTGGTTTATCATCGGTTCCTAGGTTTACTAATTCATAGTTCAAATTTGAATTGTAGAGCTTTGAATTGGTAGACCTTTTAAACCGATTTTTCAAATCGTACAAGTCTTCTAACTTAACCACCGATTTAGGTATAGCATTATCAGTGCTATTTTGTTGTGTTTGTCGATCGTGATGGTCTTCGTCAATTATCTGATTGGAGTAGGATCCTTCAGAAGTGAGGAAATTTACAATATCAGGATCATCATTGAATACTCTCCAATTTGTAATGTTGTCAGGGATGGATGGTCTAAATATTAATTCTATTGAGAATCTATCTGGACTAAAATCTTCGGAGGGAATAAGCCTAGAGGCTACGTTAGCCAAAAGGTCTGCACTCGCGTTTTGGAGTCTCGGGATTGAAGAGATATTAAATGCTATGAAATGCTCAGTCAGATCTTGTACTAAAGATTGATAGTGTTTTAAATGACCTGATAGGCAATGTATAGTGTTACGTACCTGTTTGACGATAATCTCAGAGTCCCCAAAGACCTGAAGATACTTGACGTTTAACCCAATTGCTTTGTATAGGCCTTGCACCAAGGCCTCATATTCTGCTGTGTTGTTTGTGCAATTGAATTCGAGCCTGCATGTAAGCATGGTCTTGTTTCCTTCTGGCCTAATCAGAACGCATCTTGCTCCTGCTCCGTTAGATTTAGAGCCATCGAAATATAATTTCCAAAACAAAGATGTATTTACAGGTTCATCTACAAAATTAACACACTTTGAACTAACAATTTGGGAAAAATTTTCGACTTGGGACAAAACTGAATTTTCTAAGTAAGGTGATGGGTGAGCATTGAAATTACCGAGAAAAGAATCTACCGAGTAATTGCCTATGATACTGCTGTTATATGATACTGCTTCATTTTCTCCCTCTAATTCCGTTACTATGTACTTCTGGTGTAATTCTCGTTCAACCTTTATCTGATTCGATTTACCGTTATAGGGTAACCACATGTGCGACCAGTCGGTTGCAAAGTATCCATGGAGTTTCTCGGACCAATCCCTGCTAAGAATTAATCCATAGAATTCTGGGATATCGGCCACTAGAATGTCAATAACCTGACATACCTTCGGGTTAGATGACAATCTTATTGTTACTTGATTAATTTCACCAATCACTTTGACTTGAGATCGATCAAGCTGAACTATACGCACTGCGGATTTTTGTGGTTGAACATTTAGCTTAGCACGTATTGATCTGGGTAAAATATTTGAAGAAGCACCGGAATCTACCAAACAATTGTGCACATTTTTGTTGAAAATCTCGTAAGTGAGAAGAAACGGGGGAGTGTGAGATCTTGATCTTCCTCCAATTAAGGCGATATCATTTGGATCAATTTTATTGATCGCGTTAGTTGGAGGTCTTCCCATGTTATGGGAAGCTTGAGAGAGTACAGCGGCAGGCAAAGGTACAATAGGCACAGCGTGTAATTCTTTCATCATTATCTTCTGTTGATGCTTCAATTTGCTCAATTCATAAAGGGTAATATTAGCCCTAGTCTTTTTCATGTCATCAACAATATTGTACTCCATTTCATCCGACACTATCAGTGTTTTTGATGGAGTTGTTTGATCTGCTCGGACTGGGCTAGGCTGAGTCGCTTTAGTTGTTGCTTTCTTTGTTGCGACTTTATCTTTTGTTGTAGGGCTTGCGCCCTTCTGCTTAGGGGTAGTTTGGGGAGGATCAAGCTGATTTTTGCTTCGTGTGCTACCCGGAAATATTTCTTGATCCTCTTCTTGTGGGAGGATGAAATCCCACATTCCTTGTAATTCCACAACTTCTTCGTCATCGGTTTGCCCTTCAGTGCAACTTTCTTCTTCTTCCTCTTCCTCAGTTTCAGCATTGGAGATGGCATTGGGTGGTTTTGTATCCATTGAAGGACCTCTTTTAAAAGTTCTGTAGGGCTTTTTTAAAGAAGTTTCTGCTACTTGTTTTTTTATGTCAATCATCTAATTAGACATGGTCTTTAATACTTTCTGCAATACTTCCAAATCGAAAGGGTCTTTTGTTTGTTTCTTCTTAGGATCTTCCTTGAAGGTGACTTTTTTAGACTTTCGTTCCTCTATCTCGGATCTCTTTTCCAGGGCTATTACGCGTTTCTCTACTGCTATCGCCTCTGTCATGTTTTCAACTAAAGTTGTTTTATTTGCTCTATCCACGAAGATTGCTATGTTTGATGGTAAAGCAGTAATATACCATTCACATCGTACTTCTTCGCTGGGTTGGGAAGCAGTAGGAATTTTGTTGAGAATTTTATTGAACCATAAATCAAAATCTTTGATAGGTTCTTTAGCTTGGGCCTTGAGATTGCATAGGTCATTGATTAATGTTGCTGTTGATCTGTCATCACCAAACTTGGTAAGGAATTGATTGTGGAAGATATCCCAACTTGTGATAGACCCGGAAGGTAATGAAAAATACCATGACCCGATTGTTCCTTGCAGTGTGTAGGGGAAAAGCCGAACGACAACATCTTCATTAGTAACTCCGTTGAGATTGATAGAAAGCATGAAATCGTTTATGTGTTCTTCTGCTAGCATGCCTGTTTCTGGATTGAATTTAGGCAGCCATTTCTCAGGATGGGCCGGTATTGGGCTCAAGGGTGCAGGCATCAAGACTGCCCCAGGGTTGTTCCATGGAGATTGGGCCATCGTTGAGCTGCTAGTAGAGAAAAGTGCAGGAGATGATCTCTGTGACTGGGAAGAAGAGGATACTATGATCGTGGATGATTTAAGAGGGATTATGGTAGACGAATGAATGATGGTTGGGAATGGAGGTGTGGGTGGTTGACTTCACAGTGGAGTAGTTGAAATGGGTGATGTAGACGAAAGAGTCTCATTGTCAGACTCTTGTGGTGATTTCCTCGCTCTTTTCATGGTGGGAAGAGGCAACTCAGTTGGCTGGATGCCAAATTTTTCGCTTTTCAATCTGGTTAGGGGATGAGCAGGATTGTACTGCGAAGTCACACTACTTTGAGATTTATCAGACCTCTGAGGAGAAATGGAAAATCCCTGAAGTTTGTGAATCAGAGATTCGACTTCGGGAGGTTTTATGGTAAATTGGTCTGAAATATCAAGGTTTGCAGCAGCGATTGATGCTCGAGTGACTTCCGACTCTGGATTTAAATATACTGGAGAAGTCGGGGGAGATGATAAGGGAGATTTACTCTCAGAATGATATTTAGATTTTGATTTAAGTGCCATTCATAGTTCGGGCCCTCCTTCTAGCGCCAAATATGTTGAGGCCCCGAAAATCGGGTCGACAACAAGGGGGATACCCACCCGGTCCGGACCTTGGTTGGAAGCTCCTTATCCGTTTGGTATAGCGGGTCCAACTGGGGATAATGGGACCAGTTTCCCAATCTAAGGGTGTGTGTGTGCAGAGTTGGATTATGTTGATCTAAGAGTTCTGACCTAAGCTACTTTAATCTAATTCTATGCTATTGTAATTTAATGAAAACAACACATCTAATCTATGCTAACCCGGGGTGTATTTCTTCTATTATGCGATCTAAAGAGATTTCAAACAATAGCTGGTAATAAAGATCATTCAGCTATCATAAGAATGGAAATCAATTAAGATGAACCACTTTGCATAAAAAGTTAGGCAAAACAGTTGTGAACAACATATCGCATAATAAGTTATTCATATATCAAACATAAATAAATGACTCCACCATACAAAAGTGCCAAATGGTAACTCACACATTCATGCAATAACATATAAACAACTAAAAACTGTATATCACTTTAAGAATATAAGCAAAAATGGTCAAGAGATAAAAGTACCATTTATGACTGGTTCTACTCATAAGCTTCAAGTAATAATGATTTATCTCTCCTTGTTTTGATATCTACTAAGAGTACAGAAGTGCAACATCAGTAGCAGACATCAAATGCAAAAAAAATTAATAAACCTTGATCCATTCATTCATCAAAACCTCCTCTGAGGGTGCAGAAGTGCATGTTCTGAGGACAAGTTTTTGACAAATTTCCGGACCCTTCTCCAAATGCATGAGAAGGGTTTAAATACTGCTAACTAAATAACTTAATTACATGAATTTCGGATACGGTTCAAAATGACCGCCCTTTATCTAAGTAAACTTATTTCTAAAAATTGAATCTAATTTCTAACTCTTTTTGCATTCGCTCCTTAGTGCTGTGAGTATGCAACATTTGCCTGGGAAGAGTCGGCTGGTCGTCTTCTGCTTTTGTTTGAGCTACAAAAATAGAAATGACAAGCGCTGGAACCTCCTTTTAGTAAACTGGAAGATATTTTTGAGAATTATCTCCTGGTTGAGCGAATTTACTGCGTGTATGCTTGGTAACAAACCAGATTCCTCTTCGCTGCCTCTGCTTTTTCTATTTAGGCTTTTCGGACTCGTGGATGAGTAAGAAAGTTAGGGACTTTTCTTTCTGAACAATTTTCTTAGCAATGCGCGATTAGTGCTAGGCGCTAATCGCGCATCAAAAACTGCCTCCGTTCTTTGATCCGGGCCTTTCTGGTGCGTTTTCCGTCTTTAGCGCTTTTTCCTTTACCGGGCATGAGCTTCAGAATTTTGTAAACATGTTGCTTTTGTGAGTTTCTTGACCTTGAGTGTCGAATCGCCTATTGATATCAGTATCTGTTCAGTAACACTCTGAAATCTGTGTTTCTGTTGTATGCGGCATTCGTGTATGAGAACATCTCTTCTCTGTTCTTTGAGCATTGGCGCTTTCCCCTTTTTCCTTAGATGTTTCCTGCAGTTCACGCAAAGGAAAAAGTAATGATAATAAATTTTGACATGAAAGCTTCAAGTTCTACGAATGTGTAAAATTATGACACCCACAGTGAACTGGCTCTTTGAAAAACACAAAACTGTCCTCCATGAATACCTTGGCGTACATTCATTAATTTTCTTTAAGTCTTGCGCTCAATTTTTGGTTTAGGGACAGCTTTTCTTGGGTGCTAAGCCGAGGAAATTTGCGATGGGTGATTTCTGTGACTCGCAGATCGTAGATCGCAGTTATCGCAGTGTCGCGGCATCGCAGATTGCTGCAATTTGTCAAGTTATTCGTGTGCTGCTTATGCGACGCTACAATATGCGATATCGCATATCGACCATCGGAGATTTTCTTAAGATTAGTCATTTATGAGCACTTCTCAATGTATGCGATGTGATTAATTTCGCGCCGCTTCTTCGCAGTTGCTCAATGTGCTCATCAAGGAATGCTTGACTCTTCTCCGTGTGATGTATTTTTGAGGAGTATAATACAAAATTTTTTTATAAAATCTTTTTGGATTTTTTATTACTAAGGGTCCCCACTTCTTTAGCGTTATTGCTAATACTGAAAAGAAGTAGGGGGGTTGTTGGTGGCCACAACATGACTCCAAAAATCACTTATTACTCCATTACATAAAGAATTAAAAATACTCCTTATCTCTCCAAAATGTACAAAAAAAAAAAAAACTTTATGATCATACTTTCCATTAAAATATTATTAAAACTTTATGAAGTCACTTAAAATCATGTTCCTTTTTAAACTTTCAAATCACTTTATAAAAGTGATTTATAAAAGATAATGTGAAGATTTCATTTTGAAGTGATTTGTAAAAGTGATTTAATGATTTCGTTGACCTGTGAATGGAGAGAAGGTTTTGTTGGCTCCTCCAAAGCTTTACAACGTAGGCTTTTCCAATGCTAGTTCCTTCACAGTGTTGGCTCCTTAGCAAAGGCTCCTCTTGGCCAAGTTCTTAATGAAAATTTTCACGTAGATCTCAACACATTTGCAGCACCCTCAATGCAAGTCTTCACACACGCCAGATGTTGGTTAGTCCTTTGCGCAATAATTTCCTGGTCCAGATCAGCTCCAACTGGATTCACGCTGGGTCTTGTTGGCTTCTGTTGGCTTATGATGGTTCACGATGGAATCTAGAATTCAAATATGCACAAAGACATGAAGAGGAAAATTCAAATATGCACAGAGACACTTCACTCTACTTTGGCACGGATCAAAACTTCATATCACTGCTTATGAATAGAGGCACTGCTCACTGCTTACAAATATGCAGATTTGGATTAGAATCTACACTGCACGCTGGGAAAGTTCTGTAATTTCGTGCCTCTGTGCAGTAATATCTTCTTCGCTCTATAGAGACAAGGATTGTGGATAGATTTTACCAGTAAAAAAATGCATGCCGCTCCTAGATCTTTGCTCAATATGAGGGAGGGTTTTAGCAAGATCAATTATACCTTTTTTAATTTATTCATGTGATTGAGATGCGCAAAAATGACAAGAACTCAATTTATGAGAAAATAAATCCTAAATTATGTACCCAGACAATTTAGAAATCGGTCAAGTAGATCCAAAAGTGGAGTATTTAGACCCAGAATTAGCTCCTTTAGACCAGAATATGGACTTAACACTACTAGAATATCCACTATAAGAATGATTTATTGCAATAGGAATTTCATCATCTTCGCAAAATAATTTGAACACTATTTCAAACAGTTTCCCATCACATCGTTGAATCACATTAACAATCCATAAAAGTGTAGTAAAAGCAAAAAGGATATCATATTTATCAGATTTATTGTGTTCGATATTGGCACTAAATTCTTTCAGAATCGCAGACCCAAAAATTTGTGCAAAGGATTCATTTACCTCAAAGAATCCTACTATATATTCCTCAATATATTCACTTTGATCATAATCCTCAAGAATCTGACTTTATTTGGCTAATATCAAGCCTAGTAGCTAAATATGGCAAGGTATTGATCTCCAAATACAATAGCAGGGCTCGAAGTTTGATTTCTTGTGTAGTACTCCATCGAACAACATTCAAATATCTGATACACTCCTCCATGCAGTAATTAAAGAGGAGTTCAACAACAATTAGTATAATATACAAGGCTTCATCCAAATGTTTGATTTGATGTCCTCCCCAATTTTGGAATTTTTTATTAGACCTATGATTATTATCATGCGACGCACACATAGTAGCAAGCAATCCAGTTCAGTGCTAAAAAATGAAATTTAATTCATTAAAAAAACATATTACTTACCAACATGCAGTTCTAGGATTATGTGCAGATCCACTACGCAATTTACACGGGCTTTGACAACTCCATTCTTAGCATTCTCTCATTCAATGCACCACACTAAATCTAGACTCAGTGCAGGTACACAACAGACAACTCCTTCAATCAAACTAGTTGCACTAGCAACACAACTCCATTTAACAACAGCACCGAAACCATCACAACAAACATAGATTTCATAACCTTGCTCTGATACCACATGAAGGAGATCAAATTAGCATATATAAAAATATCAGAGGCATAAAAAAACCAGACATGGCGGAAAAGGCCGGAGAGCCTCAATGTATTCCTCTCAAAATGTTATTGTACAAAATCATGATAATAATACAAATATAAATACATGAGGAAATTTGTCTCAAGATAGTGCGTCTATCTTGGACACTTTGGTTGAGAAAATATCTCAACCATACACTAATCTAGGAGCCTAACTAGTTGGAGAGAATCTCTCAACCAACTAGACCTAAACTGACTCCTAACTTTGAGGAACAAACCCAATCTAGAAAGTTAGGAATTAAATCCTATCTTCCATAATTTTAATTAATTTAATTATTTTGGACTTAGAATTGTTTCCATCACATGAGAGTGAGGCTAACAATAGTAGCCGCTCCTCTTTAGGTGAGGTATCGAGGAGTAGATCGATAGCTTATTTTAACAAAAGAATTTCACACTCAATCAAGAGTGTCGCCTCTAAACCATAAACCAGTTGGAATGGAGTGAAACCAGTGGTTGTCTTAGCTGTTGTATGGTAAGACCAAAGAGCCGAGCATAGCATGAGATGCCAATCCTTTTTATGCTTCCCAATGGTTCTTTGAAGCATAGTAATCAAGACTTTGTTAATTACTTCAACTTGGCCATTGGCTTGTGGGTAGTAAGGAGTTGAGCTATCATGGCGACGACCCAACTAAGCAGTCAACTTTGCCATCATGTATTGATGAACATGTGATTCGTGATCAGTGAAAATGGCTTTAGGGACGCCAAAATGAGCTATGACATGGTTAAAGAGGAACTGAGCAACAATGATACTGTCAGAATTATATGTAGGCATCACCTCGGTCCATTTAATAAAATAGTTGATGATGACAATGATATAGTCATGCCCCTCGGTCAAGCAAGGGTTACATGTCATGAAATCTATGCCCCATTTAGCAAATGGGACAATGGTCACGACTGGGTGTAAGGGTGTTGGCAGGGCGCGCTATTTGCGGTTATAAATCTAAAATTCATGGCACTTTTGAACGGCCAAAATACAATCTTTGAATATAGAAGGCCAGAAATAACTGGCGCAAAGGATCTTCTGAGCAGTGGCATAGCCTGACATGTGACCACCACATGCCCCAGAGTGGCAATCATTCAAGACTTGTTCAACCTCTTCAAGTGTTAGACATCTGCGAAGAACAAAATCAACACCGACTCGATACAACATATCACCAATAATCCGATAAGGTTGAGACTGATGTTAGATGCGGCGTCAGTCAGATCGAGACAACTTGGATCAGAAAGTTTAGGTTTGAAGATAAACAATGATATCTATGTACCACGGGTAGAGATTACTGATGAGAAACAAAGTTTCATCAGGAATTGGCTCAGTAAAATCAGTGGAGATGTTTGTGGAAGGAAGGGCACAAATCAATTCAGAAAAACGAGTGATTTCTTTGATTTGGTGGTAGTGAAATCCAAATCAAACTCTTGCAGGATAACAATCCATTTAGAGTATTTTCCCCCAAGCAACTGACGAGTTAGAATATAAGTTATGGGGTTACAGTCAGAAATCAATGTGGTCTTCCATAAAAGAATGTAATGGGTAAATTGTTGAATAACATGGACTGCTGCCAAGGAAAGTTTCTCGACATGAGCATATCAAGTTTCAGTATCAATTAGATTTCAACTCAAATAATATAACAAATGTTCATTTCCATCGCTGTCATCTTGGACCAGCAACACAGTAATGGTAATGTTAGTCGCGACCAAGTATAGGAAATAATCACGATGATAGTCAAGGGGATGCAATAAAGGAGCACTGATGAGTGTTTGCTTTAGAACATCGAAAGATTTTTGGGCAATCTCATCCCAAATGAATGGGATCCCCTTTTTTAGCAAGCGAGTAAATCCCTTAGCAAGCTCAACATAATTAGGGACAAAGCGGTGAAGAAAATTAGCCTTTCCTTGCAAACTCTACAATTGTTGCAGTGATGAAGGGGGCGGGGGGGAGGAGGGTAGATTTACAATAGCCTCAAATTTTAGAGGAGCTATTCATATACCTTCTTTGTAAACAAGAAAACCCAAGAGTCGGCCATATTCCACGTAGAAGACACATTTATGTGGATTGAGATGGATATTATAGTGTCGACAACGTAGAAATATTGCTCGAAGGTGGTCGTGATGGTCACGACGCTTGGCAGAATGAGATGGTAAGTTTTCTAGATAAGGTTGAACAATGTGTTTAATATCATGAAATTCATATGACATTTCTCTCTGCAAGATAGCACCATCATTTTTAAGACCAAAAGGGAGCTTCTTATAAGAAAATGTCCTCCATGGACAAATGAAAGCAATCTTGTGTTGATAAGCGAGTAATATATTAATCTGGTTGTAACCAGAAAAACCATCAATAAAAGAGAAAATCTCACTCTCAGTGCACTCATACTGATTTGATCATTAAAGGGAGTAGGATAGTTATCTTTAGGGCATGCGCGATTGATGTTGCAGTAATCAACACAAACTCGAATTATTCCCTACTTTTTAGTAACAGGTACTATATTAGATACCCAATCTGCCAATGGGATAGGGTAAATAAAACCAACCTCTAGAAGTTTTTCAACTTCTCCCTTAATAGCAGCGACCTTCTTGGGATGCACGGGACAAAGCCGTTTGTGAATGGACTTTACATTAGGATACATGGGTATTTCATGCACCACAATAGTTGGATCAATACCAGGCATTTCCTCAGGCATTTCCTCATACGACCAAATGAATACATCACGAAATTCTTTGAAAAGCTCAATGTAAACCCTGATCTCATCGGGAGAACAAGAAACTCCAATGTGAATGTTCTCAACAATTCCAAGTTTAATGGAATGTTGATTGGCATGGTTGTAGTAATATTTCCCATATTACCTTCGACAAAACTTCATGCACCAAAATAGGTGTTTGATGTGGTTGCGTCGAGTTATGAGAAACAAAAACTTCAAGACACGAAGGAATCTCACTTAGACTTGGAAGAAACGAGGAAAGATGATGGACATCATTTCAAGGAGTTTTGTCAAGAGACATAGCCTCAAAAATACTCTCGTTGGTGGGGAATGTCTCGTTCAAGGGATCCATAGAATCCCAAGAACCAAGCTAAGGATTTTGCAAATAGGTATCTAGGTACATACTGAGAAAAACATGAATTTCTAAAGTTGTCGCTAAAACCGAGACAATTTCATGATAAGCTTGTTCTAAGGGACTTAGTGGCATAGCATCACCAAATGAATCAACTTAATCTAGAGAAGGAATGATCCATGATCGGTGGAGATAGAGATCATGTTGATCAAAGTGACATGTGGAGATGGGAGAGAAAATGTTCCCATTAAAGTAGAATCTTTGAAAAGACCTGCCCCCATGTTCTCATATGGAATATTGATATTTCCCACATATGGGACATTTCCATTTGAGGCACTGGAAGAGAAAAACTACAATTGATCAATGGTAATAATTTTTCCTTCACGAGGAAAACAGAGCACCTAGAACAAAGAGGAAACCCCAAAAAGCATGGCATGGGTCAAACTTCGCCCAAGTAGAAGGTTGTAATTTAGATTCACATCTACAACTTCCACTTCTAAATTGACAATATTCCGTTCCAAAGTGATAAAAAAACTTGTGAGAATACCATAAGAATGGTAGCCTTTGCCATCAAAGGCCTCCAAAATGTTTGAGGACTAGTTGAGAGGTGGGGAGCCAATAGCTTTCCAACATGAAACATACATGATGCAAGTGGAAGCACCTTCATCAATGATAGTCTGATGGATCGTCTTTCCTTTTATAATGACTTGAATCAAAAAGGAAATCTGATGAGGAAGATGGGAACATGGTTTTCAATATCAAAAATAATCAAGCTTGGATCAAAAGAATCAAAGCCTCCAATAGCAGACAATAATGATTTCCATTGCATTGGACAAGTTTAGAGAACTTCCAAAGCAAACATCACTAAAGGTGCTTGAGTTAAATCTTCGACAATACTATAATGTTGAGCAGCTCTAGCGTTCAGGTTATAGGATGACTTCCGAAGCACACCTTTGGGAGGCAGTCGGATAATGGATTCATTATTAGGTCTCTCGATATGGAGAGGACCAGAACTAGGTGGAGCAGAAGTAGAATGTATATCTATGGCTTTTATTTCCACTATCTTCTTTTGAGGGATTTGATAATATTGCGATCGATTGGCTACAAAGATAGGCAATGAACCCATCATCATGTACACCTAAGAACCACATGAGGCAGAGGATTGTGGTTGGTCTAACAACTGAGTCTGCTGAGATGGGAATGGCTCTTTCAATATAGTCGGGGTCCCTTTCAATAAATGACTAACTTTGGCATGTCAGGGACAATCCTTTTTATAATGATCTTCCTCACAAATGAGGCAAGGGTATTTCGGCTTTGGTTTGGAGGCATCATGATTCAGTAGGTGACTTAGGAGGATCCTATTTCGGGGTATCATACTTTTCTTGCCCCTTACCCTTCTTCTTACCTTTCAAGGCTTTATCTTTCGCGGTAGACTGGATGACATTGACCTTAGAGGTTTTACCAAGATTCAATGGGATTTTCGAAGGATGACTAGAACCAATATTCAAAACAGAGTTTTTCTTCGAAGAAGCTTTAGTAGAAGTTTGAGATATTGATCCAATTATACCATCAACAGGTGGCACATTGGGAGACTTCGAAGAAGTTGGGTCTGGAGATGGCCTCGGAGCATCAGGCAACATTTCATATAGTGTACCAAATTGGGAATAAACCAAATATAAATACTAGGCATGGGAAATAGCTTGATCCTCAGTAACGCAAACACCCATTGTTATATCTGCAACGATTTTGTTTACGAATGACTTGGTAAACCATTTGGTCAAAAAATAATCAGGGATTTCAAATTTGAAGAGGTAACGCCTACTTCTCCATTCATGGATGTGATCGAAGATATGGGTTGCGGTATCCTGTTTCAGAGATGTAAGCAAGTGAGTACTGGTTTCATAATGAACTGGTAACTAGAAGTGGGCGAGGAAGGCCATAGCCGAAGAGTTGAAGTCTGCATAGGTACCTCAAGGCAACTCTGTAGAGTCTCCAAAATGTATTCAAAAGATCATCCACTTTCACCTTTATCATCACCATCTCACTCACATGTCACAACTCCATGACCATATAACCTTTCATTAGCCTCCATTTTCATAATTTTATGGGTTACCTTTGTGTTTTCCAAAAGTTAATGATTTCTAGTATTATAAGTGAATTAAATGGTTAAAACTTATAATAATGACATATATTTGCTAATACTTAACAATGGCTTGAGTTTCAAGACATGTGTAGGTCATTTGGAAGCTTCCAAGGCACCCTTATGTGGCATCCAATGCTCAAATTCAAATTATCTTCAAGATATGGAAGAAGATTTAGATAAAGGTCAAAGAAGATATGTATCTTATCATTACCTATTTGAGTTGTAACTCTATGAGATTTTTTAGGGATCTAGGGAGAGAATAATGGACCCCCATTAATGAGGTAGCTTCTTATGTTTTTATATAAATAGGAGAGCCTTCTCCTTTGAAAGGCATGTGTAAAGTTGGGGAAATGCTCAAGTTTTGAATATAGAATTTGGATTTCGCACCATGCTCATGAGTGATGTTCACCTTGATTTGGTTATGCTTTCATTTGGAGCCTTTCAACTTTCCATCTCTCATGCTTTTTGATTGGCCACCTACAATGTGTGAGATTTATTGTTTTTCATAGATTAAGATTTATTACTTTCATAGATTAAGATTTATTTATTTCATATCTTTTCCTGTGTGAGAGGTTAAGAGTGATTGTCTTTATTTTCTTTCCAGCTAGAAGTTAAGAGCATTTGTTTTTATTTTTTTCATATCTTTTCCTATGTGAGAGGTTAAGAGTGATTGCTTTTATTTGCTTTCTACTTAGAAGTTAAGAGCATTTTTTATTTATTTCTTTCATATCTTTTCCTGTGTGAGAGGTTAAGAATGTTTGTTTTTTCTTTAATTTGTGAAAGAGTGGTGTTCTTTTCAGTTACTGCAAGATTGGAAGATTAAGATTTCAATTCTGCGCGTTATAGTATAATTGTACTATAATTTATTTTGAATTGAGTGTTGAATTAGAATAGGTAAATTTGGTTTTTCATTATTTGGTTTCGTAGTTAGATTAATCTAAATTGAAAGTTAATTTCTAGCATATATAGTGCATGCATGCTTCACAAGTTTTAGGAAACCCTTGGGTTGACAATTAAATGATAAGTAATTAATTTGCCTAAACATTTTGGCGCCATTGTTGGGGAAGTGTGCATAGAAACTAGCTTTTAGTCTAGAGTTCATATTCTTTTTCAATTTTTCCCTAGGTGCATGATTAAAGCATGTAGATGCAAAAATAATTTTGTTGCATATCGTTTTTATAAAAATATATATATAAAAAAATCAATATTAACCATTTATGGACAAAGGTTATAGAACGCAGATTAAACATTGTTTGGAGAACAAGGACTACATTGAGGAATGGTATCGAAAAGCGATTGTGCCACAACAATCATCCGTTCTTCAAGAGATCTATGCGACAATTCTAAAGTCAAGATGACTTCTCATGTCCTTATATACAATTAGGTACATTTTGCAAATTTGGATATGAACATTTTAGAAAGTCTAATTTGTAAATGGCTCCATTGGAAACATTCATATACTTAAAATAAATAAATAAATAAATAAAATAAAATAAAATAATTTTTTTTCAAGTAAAATAAATTAGGAAATAAAATCAAGCTTGATTACATTTTTTTTTAATTTTTAGACTTTAAAATATTTTAGAATTTTATTTATTTTCTTATATTTTTTTCACTAACCTCACAAAAATATTTTCAATAAAAAAAATCATGTTTTGATTTTAAATAATAATAAAAAAATCATGTTAGATTTTCAAAAAAAAAAAAAAAATCTTCATGTTTTGAATAAGGGAAATGTAAATTTTTAATAAAAATTATCAATTATTTTTAAAGAGAATTGAGAAATTGACAATTTAAGCTCTCATGCAACCTGCAAAGAAAAAAAATTCAAATGCATTAGCTTAAAAATCAAAATCGAATTTCAAAAAAAAATAAAAAAATCATTTATAAATCTTGCTTCAAATTGTTGCATATCTATTTGTTTTTTTTAGGAGCTGCATAAACGACTCGTTTCTGCAGCCAAGCCTGATTTGATTCCGCATCCATCATAAAAAAAACTTTGTGTGTTGAAGGGCTTGGCATAGACTGATTTTTAAATCCAAGTATCATAAGTCTCTAACCCAAATGATCCATATTGGTCCCTCGAGAGTGGGCTCCCTGTCCATGTAATTCTTGCACAACATTCTGATGCACTTACTCTATTTTCTTGGAGCCCTCAACTTTCCTCCTTTGTCACCATCCATTATTTCTCAGATCAATCAGATTCTTCAACATGAACCTCAGCCTAAAAGGAAGCCCTTGATTATTGAACATTTTTGTGATCTTATCGAGTCCATGTATCATGGAGCTGGCAGGATTTGCCTCTCATAGGATAGCTTTATCGCTGTCATTAGTTGTTGTTGTGTGAATGCATTGGGCACAATTGCTGGCATCCTACTGATAGATTGATCAGGAAGGAACAGATTGGGGGTGCCACCTTTGTCATCTGCTAAGGAGTATTCATTTCATGCCAAATCTCCAGATCTAGTAGTCGTTCTGGAAGAAAGCCTGAGTGCAATACTTATAGAGGAAATGCGTAGCAGCTTAAAAACGTCAGTTTTAAAACATGATTTATGGCCAAATGAAAACGTATTTCGAAAAAATAAAACATGGTTTTTTCTCAAGACGGAGTCAGTTATAAAACCCAGGAATTATTTTCTCAAATTTGTAACCGATTGGGAGATATTATGGGTTCTCTAGAGCCTTACTTGGTAAATTGCATGAGAAAAAAACGGTTTGCAATTAATGCACAGAGGCAATTGCGGCCCTGATTTGATCTCCGTGATCTACAGGAGGTAGATCCGCCATGGAAATGATAAGAAGTAACATATTAATTATCAACTTGGTGAGCTTTAGAAGGATTGAATTGTATTTGCGTTAAGAAGCAGAATTGACCAACAATTTTGTGTGTTCAGACTCAATGAATTGAGTACAATTGAAGATATTTCATTATTTAGAAATTTGGTATTCTAGTCGATCATTATTGTGTTGAACTGTATTTGCGTCAACTGAATAACATCATGTAGCTATTCAATTGAATTGTATTTTCCTCTAGAAGCGAAATTGTCCAAGTATTCTGATTGTTGAATGTTCAGACTCAATGACTTGGGTACATTTGAATGTGCAGACACAATGAGTTGGATATAGTTGAATTTAAGGCTTCATTGGGATTTACGTTTCCAACAATGATAGGCAACCAAAAACCAGTCATGGGTGCAATACATGCAGTTGGGAAATCGTTTTCAACTCAGAAAACACAGATTTGCTGGAGATTTTATGGCTAGGCCAAAATCAACGCCATTTATCCAATGTTATTCCTTCAACAGTCAACTCCTAAAGGGATTACGATTTTCACTCCCAACAGTTATGATTGAATTGAGGTCATGAATCAGGTTGCTTTGATGGTGTCGTATGGTACAAGGATGATAGAGTGTGGCTGATTTAAAAAAAAAAAACAGAGGTTGTCTGTGGTACAACCGGTTTTAGGCTCAAGATGGCGATATCTAAAGTATATCGGATGGAATTCGGTGCTCATCCGGCTTCTTTCAGGAATTCTCCCGCTTCGCATTTACCTTAGTGGCCATTGATTTTTGGTGTGCCTTGCTTTTCACTCATGGAAAATTTCGTATTAATTTTGATATTATGTGTTTTTCGTATATGTATATTTTGATGTTAGTGGAATGTTGTTTTAATGTTTTATATGTATAATGTTTGTTATGTTTTGTTTTTAAAGTGCATATATATGTTTTGTATAAAAAAAATAAAATTAAGAAGTGTTTTTTATAATGTTTGTACTTTCGTTTTATGTATGTCATGTTGTATATATATATATATATATATATATATATATATATATATATATATATATATATATATATATATATATATATATATTTTTTTTTTTTTTCATTTTGTAAATATTTCTTTAATTTTTTTAATTGTATATTTTGTTTTTTTCAAGAAAATTGCCATGAGAAAAATTGTCGAAAAATTGTGATACGAAATCTGGAGCAAATTGAGAAAAATATTGTTGTGATGGTCCACTCAAACACACCTGTCAAAGCAAGAAAAAAATAAAAAATAAAATAAAATAAATAAATAAAATGATTCTATTTGCTAATTTTTCTGGAAGAGGTATTGATCAATTTGAAGATTAGGTTGGTTATTTGTTCATAATAAAAATGCATAGTTGTGTGTACTTAGTTGTATGTTCAAGATTTTAGTTACAGAAACTACACAATTCTACAGCTGAACCACAATTCTGCAGCTATGTATTTAACTCAATGATCTATTTGTCAAAAATGCATTCTAATAAGAAAATCATGATTAAAATTTATTGGTTATGTCTAATGATGATGTTTTCAAGCATGATGCACGAAAGAAGAAGAACTATGAAGGTGCTTTATCTGCAAGATCGATTGATGAATTTTTGATTGAGGAAATTGTTTTCTTTTAGAAATTGGATTTATTATCACAATTGTGAAATTGTACTAACCATTTGAAACAAAGATACGTCATGAACCTGTTAATTATGCAAATTTTTCGCATGTATCAAAAGAAATTGATCACTTCTCTTTGAACACACTTACGTTTTATTGCAATGTTAGTGCCATGTTTATTTTCAGGTTCCAAGTCAATCAGAGAATTGAAGGAGGCCAATTTGTGCACGATTGGTTTTCTACGACAAATTTCAAGAGACATGAACCAGTTAAATCTATTTCTATCATCCATAAATGCCATCATTTTTCCTCTCCAAACTCACAAGATATCCAAGCATTTTCGCTAAGCATCGCCATCACCATTTTCCTTGAAAGATTCACATGTTTCCTTTACATTTTCCATAATTTCCATTCATTAACCCATTAATAGAGACATTCAACTCGCTTACATGTTGATTTTTCCTTTTACTTTTCGTTTGCTTGTTTACCCTCTTGTCATTTTCCTTTCCATTAAATAAACCTTGATCCACTGCAAAAACTTTCATTCATAGTCCTTCCAAAATCATCATTTCATACTCACGTTAGATGATGGAGGATTCATTAAAGCCTCCCTTCTAACAAGTCTTGGCCTATCGACATCAGCACATTATCTAGGTTCAGGGCCATAGTCCTTATTAGTACCTTAATCGTTAGATCTTGCAAGTGGCTTGACATCAACTCATCTATTCACACTTTGCAAAATGTACTTAGGTACCTTGGCACTTGTTGACATTAATGGTGAGTTTTCCTCGCATTTCTTAACGACATTCATTAATGGCCAGTAATCCAATGATTTCTCTTCATGCTCGATGGAAACACATTCATTTGCATGACTAAAATTGTACCATTGAGTTTTGTAGCAAGTGAAGACTATATCATTTCAGCGTTTTATAACAGATACAACAGATTTAGTAGTAGAAATAAAGAATCCACTTTCACCACTTTATCCACTATTTATGCAACCAAGAAGCAGATGAAATTCTACATTATATTCCATGATTTAGCAGCAGTTACAACTTCTCTACATATGCACAATTTGTCCACTTCCTAGGTAAGTAAAAGTATGTTCTTTTCTAACTTTTAATTATAGAATCCATTGAATACTAAAATTATAATTTTTGGAAAAAGCTTCACCATATTTCCTTTCTCATTTGAAAAAAAAAAACATAAACACCTTTAGTTGGGGGGAAGGGACATCCATTTATTAACACATCCATATCACTTCATTCCATTTCACTTCATTTCATCCTAACATACTTGTCCTAATCATTATAATTTCATTATGGTTCAAAAGTTATGTGATTTGCAAATAATTGCTTAAATGATGAGCATATTATATGGTTGATTTAAAGATGCATTCTTAAATATGTTCAATGAATCTTTCAGCAACAAAAAGAAACAAGGTATTGAAACATAAGAACCAATACCAATTAAAATTTGGTTGTCACACAAGAACAAACCAAACATGTTGCAATACAATGTATGACAAGGAATACTTTGCAAAAAAAAAAAATGAAATTGTCAAATGCAAAGTTTAAGGACAATTGATATAAGCCAAGCTCATTCAAAAGCAAATCATGTTTAAGCAATGCAGTAGATTACACGAGGACATGCAATAACGTCAATTGGGGAGAATGTAGAGTCTCCAAAATGTATTCAAAATATCATCCACTTTCACCTTTATCACCACCATTTCACTCACATGTCACAACTCCATGACCATATAACCTTTCATTAGCCTCCATTTTCATAATTATATGGGTTACCTTTGTGTTTTCTAAAAGTTAATGATTTCTAGTATTATAAGTGAATTAAATGGTTAAACCTTAGAAAAATGACATATACTTGCTAATACTTAAAATGAGCTTGAGTTTCATGACATGTGTAGGTCATTTGGAAGCTTCCAAGGCACCCTCATGCGGCCTCCAATGCTCAAACTTGAATTGTCTTCAAGATATGGAAGAAGATTTGGATAAAGGTAAAAGAGGATATGCATCTCATCATTACCTATTTGAGTTGTAATATGAGATTTTCTAGGGATCTAGGGAGAGAATAATGGACCTCCATTAATGAGGTAGCTTCTTATGTTTTTGTATAAATTGGAGATCCTTCTCCTTTGAAAGGCATGTGTAAAGTTGGGGAAATTCTCATGTTTTGAATATAGAATTTGGATTTGGTACCATGCTCATGAGTGATGTTCACTTTGATTTGGTTACGCTTTCATTTGGAGCCTTTCAACTTGCCATCTTTTATGCTTTTGGATTGGCCACCTACAATGTGTGAGATTTATTATTTTTCATAGATCAAGATTTATTACTTTCATAGATTAAGATTTATTTATTTTATATCTTTCCCTGTGTGAGAGGTTAAGAGTGATTGTCTTTATTTGCTTTCTACCTAGAAGTTAAGAGCATTTGTTTTTATTTTCTTTCATATCTTTTCCTGTGTGAGAGGTTAAGAGTGATTGTTTTTATTTTATTTCTACCTAGAAGTTAAGAGCATTTGTTTTTATTTTCTTTCTACCTAGAAGTTAAGAGCATTTGTTTTTATTTATTTCATATCTTTTCCCATGTGAAAGGTTAAGAATTATTGTTTTTTCTTTCATTTCTTAAAGAGTGGTATGCTTTTCAGTTCCTGCAATATTGAAAAATTAAGATTTCAATTCCGCACCCTGTACTATAATTGTGCTATAATTTATTTTGAATTGAGTGCTAAATTAGAATAAGTGAATTTAGTTTTTCATTATTTGGTTTCGTAGTTAGATTGATCTAAATTGAAATTTAATTTCTAGCACATATAGTGCATGCATGCTTCGCAAGTTTTACAAAATCCTCGGGTTGACAATTAAATAATAGGTAGTTAATTTGTCTCAACAAACTCGATGTACCATTTTGTGGCAACACCTGTCAAGGTTCGATGAAAGAGGCAGAGAAGAATGGAATCACTAATGTAGGAATTAGAAGAGCACCATAAGTGATATGTCATCACATGGGCTTGAGGGTCCTCTTTAGCTTTTCCTTCAAATTTGGGGCAATCGCTTGGAGTTTTAGTGGGAACTGGAGGCAAATAAGGCAAATGAAGAATTGGATCATTAGTAAGCCTCGAGACATCAATCAGTTCCAACGTCAATAAAAATGGAAATTGTGGGTTAAAAGTCATATAAGGCCTTTGATAAGGCCTAGTCTGCGGATTCCAACCTTGTTGGTAAGGATTTTGCCCCAAAAATGGAGGATTTTGACCATAAGGGGATTGATTTGTCCCCAACTGAGGGATACCTTGACCATAAGGTGAATTCCGCCTAGGGTGGGGTTGATATTGACCTGCCATAGGCCGTTGGTAACCATAAGGAGGATAAACATTATGTGCGGCATATGGATTGTAAGGTTGTTGCACCTGCTGACCCTGGTAATAAAGTTGTTGGCCCTGCTGCTGCAGGGGTTGGCCTTGTTCTGCAAGGTTTGACCTTGTTGATATACAGGTTGAGCTTACTGCTGCAAGGGTTAACCTTGCTGCTGCAAGGGTTGACCTTGCTATTTCAATTGTTGACCTTGCAGATACAAGGGTTGGTTGGGTGGTTGGATAAACTACATCTGTTGTTGCAAAGGTTGCCCCTACTACTGCAAATATTTCCCTTGTTGTAGTAAAGGTTGTTGAACAGTTCCTTGAGGGATCCCCTATTGGTATTGATAAATTCCAATTGGAATTTGACCATATGCACCCGAAATAGGATTTTGACCAGGTTGCACATGAGGACTAGCTTGCAGAACGTAAGGTGGATTTTGCAGTGCTTGTGAACTATATGGAACATAAAATTGTTGGAGAGATATCTAGGCCATGTAAGGCTGTTGATACTGGATATTACTTGCCTCGAATGGATCAATGGGATTAGGAATAACACTAGGATTAGGTTGACTGACTCCAACCATGTGAGGTTGAGATCCACTCACATAGGTTCCACTAGACACAAGAGGAAAGTTTGGATTTCCCCCCCCCAGGCTGTGAATGAGGCGGTGGTGCATTCTATCCACTTGATGGAGGGACTGAGGAACTTACAGACGTATAAACCGAAATTTTCTGTTGCATCGGAATGGAAGGTTGAAACCAAGGAAAATTTTAGGGGCTAATATTCGTAGGTGGGCTAATTTTCCAATATTTTTCCCTAAAAAAGATTTGCTAATTTCAATTTTTCTAAAAATGGTTCATTATTTGACCTTAAAAATTGCCAAAATTTTATATAGAGATTATATAAAATTATTATAAATTTGAATATTTTTACAAAAATATTGTTAAACACTTTATAGATTGCATATGATAGACTATGAGATTCTCTAGGGTTTCTAAACTTCAAGATAAATTTCTATCCTTCAAATTTTCCCTGGAACTTGAAACGATAGTAGCGGTTGTGATGGAATCGTTGGTTGAATCAAAACTGAAGTGATGACAATTTGCATAGGCATATGAGAGGTCACGTTAGGAATAAACGGACCAGAAGTATGCATAGCATTGGATGACCAAATTGGATTTTGGTACAATGAAGAAGCACTAGGGGTCCCTTAAATTAATTGAGCGAAGGTTGTATAACCATGTGGAAGCATAACCCACTGTTTTCAGGAGTTGGTTGAGATGGAACTCTTGCGACATAAGGAAAGCCTTTCGGAGGAAAGTCAGATTCATACTCATTATCAACATTAGGGGTGTGAGTAGCGGACACTTCCGAAGGACCTCGAGGAGAGGTTGGAATCTCACCTTTTGAAGCCATAGGTGGAAACAACTGGTGAGGAGGAATCCGAGATGAATGAAGAGATAACTCCAAATGAACACCCAATTGATTGTATGGACTATAGGGATGTTGAGGATATATCACAAATGGATCAATTAATGGATTCAGAGGGAATAAAACAAACCTTTGTGGACTCTCTGGGGTTTCTAGATTGGACTCATGCGATGACAATGAATCTCAAGGTGGAGGACGAGAAGAAAGAGGTTGGATGCTTAGGACAATTCCAAGTTCAAAGCCTTGAGCTTCAAGTGACTGCGAAAGTTTTCCACATGAAATCCTTGGGAAGAACATTCAGTATCAAACAAAGAAGGGGAATTGTGAGGTGAACTCAATGGTTCAGCCACAGTGACTTTCTCTCAAGAGCAAAAGGAGAAGAGATGATTCGTTGAGGACTGATTAAAATTAAAATTTACAAGTAATTTACTCAATGTGAGGCCAAGAAGCAACTACATAGGTCTGACATGTTATCGTTGGCAATTAATTTTATGACACAAAACAAAAAATAAATCAAAACGGGTAATGCTAGGAAAGATGGTTTACCAAGTATCCGTCGTGAACTATTATATAGACCTTAGTCGAAACCAAGGACTTGACGTACGACGATCGATCTCCCCGAATGCTCTGTTTGGTGTATCACGTTTACAAGGTGGCTGACTCGGTTACATGTGGCTAAAAGATAGCAACCTAGTGGGGTATCCCAATATATACTCGAAGGTACAGGGAGCACAAGTTCATGTTAGCGTTGTCTAATGCATAACCGTTCGATGAAAGCGTCCCTATATACTTGCCATATTAAAGGGCCTCCTATATACTTGAACATATTGGACAACCTTCAATATACTTTCATACTGGGACGAGATTTCATCCCCGAGGTACAATGCAGGAAGTTAACGACAATTTATATGTTTAAAGATGCTCAAATACATCTTTAGCCTAGACCTTTTGATATTTGCATTAGGTTACAAATTCTCATTAGGTTAATTGAGGTAAATTTTAATTTTATCTTCAATTAAGTTTCAGTTTGATGGCTCAACGATATCACATGTTCCTATGCTAAAACTAAATGATAAAAATAAAATATTTTCATTCGATGAAGGCTAAACTAATGAAGGAAGAGAGACAACCAAATAACACATCAACAAGCAAAATGCATTAAAACACAACTCTTTATCTTTCCAATGCAAAATGCAAAAAATGAGATCTAATCTTTCACTTTCACAAACAGATGCAATGGCAAAATGCAATCCTAAGAGAAACAAAAATCACTTTTCTTTCACTAATATGCACTATTTTTTATCTTTTTCTTTTCAATTTGATTCAACAATTCAAACTAATGCAATGAGAAAAGAAGAAAATTCAATCCAAAACCACTAAAATGAAAATTTCATTCACCTATGGTTCTGAATGCAAATTGTTTCAAAAATACTTAAATGAGGAAATATTTCACTTTTCTTTTCAAAACAAAGGAATCAAACAGGCATTCACTTTCAGTCCTTCCCAAGCATGAAACTATAATCTATGCTTGAAAATGGAGCAAAAGCAAATTTCAAAGCATCAAAATGACTCAATACTGATGAAAATTAATTTGCATACATGAACCGAAAGCAATTTGAGAAAAATGTCCTGACTGCAGTAAGACTCCTAAATAGAAGAAATATATCTTAGAGAGGGAGACCAAGCAATGAGTGAAGGGTGACCTAGATACCCTAGAAACCCTAAAAAGCTCTCAAAATTCAAAAACACTTCAGCAAAACCAAGAGACAAATTACAATCACACAAGGATGTCAATCAAGAAAAATATAGTGTAGACACACTGGAAATCATTGATAGAGGTCAAAAACAGTAAAAACAAGAAGAAACCCTAATTTTCTTCTATCCTTTGGGATCAACGCGCCTGTTAAAGGCAAGAGGGTGATGAAAGGTAGATTAGCGCAACTGTAAATTTAAAATCAACGTTGACAGCGCTTCTGTCAGAGCAAAAAGATAAGGGAAAAATAAAAAAAACCTTCAAGATCACTACAGGATAAACATTCCCAGGAAATAACCAGTGATTGCAAATAGCTATAGTGATGTACACAAGCCAAGAAATTGATGGTTGGTCAAACTCATCAGAGAATCTGATGAAGGAATGGAGGCAAAGGGTTATAGTTTCGCCAATGGAGTCGCCATTTTGTTTTCTAGGAAAATCCTCTCTGCGGACAAAGACGATCCCTTTAGCCCAATGAGTGGGACTAGAAACTTATGTGACAATCTATAAGGACGCTTTCCTAACATACAATTGAAATGAGAGAAGAGGAAGATGGCCTACCTCATTTTGATGCTATAACATACTCTGTTGAAGACCTCGAATCTCTTATGCCTCAAGCTCATATCTATTGCTTACATCATTTGGATACATGCACAAGAGAGAAAAGACATAACAAAGCATATAAGTATAACAAGCATAATTGAAAGTAATCCACTTAACAGATCAAAGAGCATTCAGATAAATGATGCATTAACACAAACATTTATGGAAAGTGAACCAACAGTTGTATATATAATGAAATAAAGGAGGAAGCATACAACTAAGCCTTAATGTCAATAAGCTCTCCTTTAGTGAATGTCCAAGTCCAAGTTCAATCTCTCCAAGCACTCCTTCTCCAAGCCAAATGAGTAGCATGTAGGCACTATCTCAGCATAAAGGTGCAAATAACCAAAGACCAACCATTTGGCAATGGGAGAGGATGAATATATGGGTAGGGAAAGGGAGTTAGGATCTCTCCAAATATAGGAGAAGGCCCTCATCTCAAGGAGGTATATCATAAGGATAAGATGAAAAGGAAATATTGGGAGAATTCAACCACATCCACACCGAACAACCTCCAACGCGTTGTTTTGGAAGCCTCTAGATCACAAAGCTTCTTGTCCTCCTTGGGAAAATTTTCCTTTTAGGGATCAATGTGGGTATCCAAGTGAAAAGCATGCTGGTAGTGTGAGGCTAGAATAGTGCAAATAGGAGCCAACACTAGTCGCCAGTGTCACAGTCGCGCTACTCCTGAAATTAGGGTTTTAGAGCTTATTTCTTTAGGGAAGGCTCAAGGCATGTTTCCATCAGTGTTTCAGGGAGGATCTGAATTTCATATCAGGATGCGTGCACTGCATGATTACCAAGTTTCAAGCA
Source organism: Pinus tabuliformis (assembly GCA_031772625.1). Taxonomy (NCBI): domain Eukaryota; kingdom Viridiplantae; phylum Streptophyta; class Pinopsida; order Pinales; family Pinaceae; genus Pinus; species Pinus tabuliformis. The sequence goes on from CM062820.1 coordinate 583,250,181, forward strand.
CTTTGGTGTATGACACAAGGAAGTGCGGGAGGCGTGACAAAATACTGTGTAATAGATGGCCCCTAAACCATGAAGGCAGAACAAGAAATTATGGTTGAGATCCTTTACATGCTTTTGCAAGGACGAGAAAAAACACTGTTAGGAGACCTGCAAATCAAGGATGCATATACATATACATATGTGATATCAAAAAATGACTCCACGGTATGGATGTAGCCATCCGGATAAAAAGGACTATGTGAAAGGATCCACTGCATGGGTGCAACCATCTGAATGAAAAGGATCATCTGTAAATCTAAGATACAAGGTATGGACGCAACCACCCAATATAGAAGGATCATCATCATCATAAATATAAAGTCCCATGATATGGTCATAGCCATATTTATAGAAGAAAAATGTGTACAATCATGAATAATATGTAACTCCATGCACCCTGAGTTATAACAAACAAAACTCGGGGTCTTGTGCTCCATCCCAACCCAATAAAAGTACGAATTCTAATATGTGAATGAATGTGTCGAAGTTGAACATGCTAGAAAACCACGTGATTACCGGCCAATGATGTGAAATGTTATCAGGCACACGAAGAACCACCAATAATGAAATGGCTCTCAAGGTACAACAGTACAATTCGTGAATGTGAAAATGAAGCTGATGTCAAACAATCGTGAAATTGTCCAATCGAAGGCCAATGATGAAATCATGTCGTTGGATGCGAATAACTTGCCATTAAGGCATGCAAGATCTAAGGTACCGAAAGGGAGTTTCTAAGTCATCTTCCTGGATAATGAGATGAAGTTGACAAGAAGTGGCCTGTCGAAGGAGGGCTATGATGATTCCCCCATCATCGACACGAAACAAGGAATAAAATGAAATGAATGAGTATGATCCAAAGCTGTAGCAAAATTTCACACAATGTATAGGTAACAAACTATATATAAGACTTCTCTTGAACATATTGGTGACACGACTCCATACTATGGCAACATTTGACTCAACATAGGACCGTGGGTCATGATGACGAAATAGGATAGTCAGATGAGAGGCAAAATGAACAATGGAACACCCTCCTCTAATCTGTTGGTAATCTGACCCAAGAGCTACGCTGTCAATGCCTAGAAAGGTGTTGCTACCTGAAATGATTTGTTTTAAGAGCCTTCCCCGCTGCTCAGAAAATTTGGGGAATTAATCCAGACCTCTACACAAGAACCCAGTATAACCCACAAAGGGTTTGACCAAATCTTGACCCAATAATTTCGACCTCTTGGGCTTGGATGGTTCTCCTGCTGGGTAATTCGACCTTCCTGAGTATTATGCTGTTGAATGTTCCCAAAATGCCCGCAATCCTTATTAGAAGGCTTCCCACACCTTCCCTCTTGATTTCCTCCACAGCTCCCCTATCTCCACAACTTCCCGTAGTGCCTCAAGTTATGATTGTGTAATCCCTACTGTTGTGACAGCCCTTGTTGTTGGAACTCGACTTACGATTGTTGTAACTCAACTACATGCTGCTTCTAATAAGTGATATGAAGTGGAATTCCCTCCTTGTGCTAGCATTTGAAGTCCACTAAAGCAGAGGTTTGGATTTCCGGTCAAAAACACCCGGTGTGCTGAACAACACATGCAGACTTGACTCTACTCAAGTGTGCTCTTGTCAAAAGACAAATTCTGAAAATGATAAATGATGAGAAAAATGAGAGCCCCTCCTTCCTCTTGTCAGTTTTCCGCCAAGGCTTCCCTTTTGGGCACACATCGAATTTCCCTCACCCTTTTCGCACCAATGAGAGCATACTCTCCATGTGGATCAAAAATCCTTTGTGGTGGTCTCCACACTCCACCAACACCGAAATATTTCCATCTAAATCTAATTTTGGGGTGATTCTTATGCGAAAAATCAAATGTGGGTCGCCTAGGCCCACTTCTCCTAAGTGAAACGATGCAATACGCTAAAATTGAGCAAAATTTGATATTCAGTTAGTGAAACACTAAATAGGAATATCAAAATTTTAAAGTCTAACAAATAGGAATGAGGTCAAACAACTAACTATTCTCTTGTCATTTAAATTCCAAAATATTCCTAAAATTTGCAATCGAGTTAAGTTCAACACCTATGGTCTTCCTTATCTTGACCGTAGATTCTTGGAATATCCCAGGATCTGATGGATAATAGAAAGGTCAAACAATTGATATTGCTCCTATCCATTAGATAGCATAATATTCTTGGAATCTATAGTTGAGTTAAGTTCAAAACCTTCCTCCATCCTTATGTTGATTGTATATTCATAGAATATTTCATAATTTGACGAATAGGAATTAGCAATCGAGTTAAGTTCATCACTCGATGATGAACTTAAGAAGATTGTAAATTTTGGGAATATTCTATAATTTGACAGATAGAATCAAAGGTGATGAATTAAACTTGATTTCAGACTTCAAGAATATTCTAGAATCTAATAGACAAGAGAAAAGTCAATTGTTTTACCTCACTCCTAGTCCAAGAATATGCAATCCATATAAGGATAGAGGAAGAGAGTGGGACAACATAAATCTCATACCTCCTACTTGATATGCATGGTTACAATCAATCTTATAATTATTTTTATGCATTGTATAATGATGACAAAACATTATTACTAAAACCATGACCTTTGGAGAATGTTCCATTATTATTCCAACATTCTATGGAAGTGAACAAATAAATGGCTCACTACCTAGTGCTTATTCATTTCCTATAGTGAAGAGGGCCACCACACAATGTAACTCATCTTTACTTTCCCTCGCCTTGTCATTAAATACCATATTATTCTCATCCAATGGATAACATGGAATGATAATGCATTAGTTTATCCACTAAATACTACTTTATTCTCATCCAACACATAATATGGAATAACAATAAGCTAATCATAAGCTAATTGAACGGTTCTATTTGTTTACCTTCGAGTGTATGGCTACATAGAATGTTGGCATAAAAGATGGAAGTGAACAAATAAGATGGATAAGATGGTCAGTGATCCTCATATTGATTGTAGATTTCTAGAATATTCTGAATCTAATGGATAAGAGTGAGGTCAAACAATTGAATTTTCTCTTGTTCATCAAATTCTATAATATTCCAAAATTTGCAACCGTGTTAACTTTAGCACCTACAACCATCTTTACAGATAGGAGTAAGGTCAAAAAATTAACTTTTCTCATGTCCATGATTCCAGAATATTCTTAGAATATGCAACTGACTTAAGTTCAACACCTTCCTCCATCCTTATCTTGATTACATATTCCTATAATAGAGCTCAAACAACTGACTTTGCTCTGATCCATTAGATTCTAGAATATTCCTAAAACCTACAATCCAGTTAATTTCTTCAGCTAGTGATGAACTTAACTCGATTGTAGATTCTATGAATATTCTAGAATATGATACTGAATCAGAGGTGATGAACTCAACTCAATTGCATATTTCAAGGATATTATGGAATTTGATGGACAATGGCAAAGTCAATTATTTAACCTTCCTCGTACTCATCATATTTTGGAATATTCCAAGAATATGAAATCGAGATATGAATGGAGGAAGAGAAATGGAACAACATATAGTATCCTACCTCCTACTTGATTGAAATGGTCACAATCAATCATATAATTATAGGCTAATTTGGTCATATAAGGATGATGAAAGATTGCTACTGAAATCCTATCCTTTGGAGGATGTTCTTTTATTATGCCAACATTCTATGTAAGTGAACAAATAATGGGCTCACTACCTAGTTCTTATTGTTTCCCTATTCTCAAGGTGATTTCCTCACGATGCAACTCATCTTTATTTTCTGTGGCCATGTCCATTAAAAACCATATTATTCCCATCCAATGGATAAAATGGTATGATAATGAGTCAGTCTATACATTGAATGCCACTTTATTCCCATTCAACAGATAAATAGAAAGGAAATGAGCCAATCATAAGCTCACTTAATGGCGCTTATTGTTTACCCTCGATTGTATGGTTACATAGAAGTTTGGCATAATAAGATGGAATTGAACAAATAAGATGGATAAGATGGTCAACCATCCTTATCTGGATTGTAGATTCCTAGAATATTCCAAAATTTGATGGATAGGAGTGAGGTCAAACAATTGACTTTGATCTTGTCCATCAGATTCCAAAATATTCTTGAAATCTGAAATTGAATTAACTTCAACACTTATGGCCATCCTTCTCTTGATTGTAGATCCCCCAGAATCTAACAGATAAGAACAAGGGAAAACAATTGACTTTACTAATGTGTCAAATTCTAGAATATTCTTGGAATATGTAATTGAGTTAAGTTCAACACATTCCTCAATCCTTATCTCAATTACATATTCCTAGAATATTCCAAAATCTTATGAATACGAGTGAGGTCAAACAATTGACTTTGCTCATGCCCATCATATTCCAAAATATTATCAAAATCTGCAATTGAGTTAAGTTCATCAGCTAGTCATGAATTTAATTCAATTGCATTTTTTCAGAATATTTTGGAATATTCTGGTGGTGAAACTTATGAGAGGTAAATTAGTTAATTTTTATGGAGTTGTTAAAGGATTTTAGCTTGAGTGGTTTCGTGAATAATTGATTGGATGGTTTAAGTCTAGGAACACATATTGTAGCTAGTGTGTTTGTGGCATTTATGAAATAGTTGTACCCTATGTAATAGTGGTAATGGAAGTTACTGATTCTCTAAAAAATCTCATTGTGATTTAAAAAAATAATAGAAAAATAATTACGTGGGGTTTAATTTTAGTCACATTTTAAATTAGTTTTTTGGTCATGAACATAAATTAATAAGTTTATGTGAGATTAAACTATAACATGTAAATTACTTATGGATTTTTGAATTGATAGTGAGTGAATGCTTTGTTAAGGCATTTATGAATGAATGAGTGAATGCTTTCTTGCAATTGATTATTGGTTCAAATTTCATGGACAATCCCACTTCCTAATTTTATCTGAAACAAATATAAACTAATTAATTTATAGGGGGTTAAGTTATGAGGTGTAAATTAGTTAATTTACATAGGATTAAATTAGTTAATTTACATAGGATTAAATTAAATCATCCTAGATCCATCTTGACTTTGAATTTACCAAGTGTAAGGAGGGATTAAATCTCCTCAGATGTAAACCTATTTTAGAGTGAAAAGATATTTGATCCCTCTAGAAAGTTGGTATATCCAAAGTTAAATGGATCTAGGCTAGTTATCTGAACCTATCTCATACATTGAACAAATAAGTCAAAATAATCAATAATCATGATTTAATAGTCATACTTAGATTCAAACAAAATCTTATCTTTTTACTTTTCCGTTGTTGGCTTTCCATAATTTAGGATACAAGTAAATTGGGAAATGTCATGTATTAAATTCTAGCTTTAAGTTTACATGTTAGTCTCTTACTATTGTTTCATAATCCTTTATGTTAGGATATGTGTGAATGGGGCAAGAGACTTATATTTAAATTTTAGTCTCTCGTTGTACTTTTTTTATCTAATAATAGTATCCCACTAATTTTCCTTAGACTTCTGCATGCAAACTAGTTAGAAATCCAAAAGAATGTGTTATCGGATACCGTAAAGAAATTTTCCTCAATCCAATTTAAATTTAAGAAATAGTTTTGGGAATTCCATACCATGTGACGTTTTAGACAAATTGATTATAATCATAGTTACTTATCCTTAATTAATTTTTAAGTATTTTGTAAGTTACAAAGAGGCCATAGATGGAATCTGCTACATTTATAAAAAAATATTCACTTTCACTTTAGGGATTGGATATTGTTAAAGTCTTGAATTTTCTTCTTTTTTATATCCTCTTACCTTCATTTCCATCCTTTTCATGGTAGTTTTACTACATTTTCAAGTTAAAAGGTCACTTTAGAGATGCTCAAAGATAATAAAACGTATCATTTATTCATGGTTTATAGTTTATTATTTCTTTATGAAATTTAATTAAAACATTTCTATAGCTACTAAAATGTACTTATTCTGCAGCTAATTAAATATTCTGGAGCTACATCCATGGTTAGACAATTTATAGTGTGTTTGAAGAGGAATAAAGCATATAGGTAGATGGAAAATGTTCAATATCTGGACATCCACCTATTACATTGATCTCGAAACTCATAGGGTTCGATAGATCTGATGGTCAAACGTGAAGTCAACTCTGGTTATAATACTCCAACCTTGCATATAATTTGAAGGAAGATGGTGGCATCATCAAGTGAGCGTGGGATTGAACGAGAATATTTATGGATCAAAGGCTATGATATGTCAAATCAAAATCTTCTTGTGATTTTCTCTTCTCGTAACAAATCATTAGAAGAATGATTACTATTTTGATTTAATCTCTTAATTGTCAAATAGAAACTAGCTTCTTCGCTTATAACTCTTAGAATTGTTATTCAACAGAGCATTATAAAAATCCTTGGAGTGAGGCAATGGACATATTTAATCTCTTTAAGTTTGTAATCATTTGATATCAAAGACTTCTGCTTTTAATAAAAAAATACTTTGTTCCTTAGGTGATTAAATACGTGGGTGAATAGCTTGTTAATTGATTTCATGGTTAAGTTCAATAGGAAGGCCCCTAAAGAGTTGTAAGTTATTTTAGTTGTTGGTTATGTTAAATGTTGATTTGTTTCATGTGTAGTTTCTTTTTCCGTTATAGATCTGATCTGAAAATATAATATAACATCAATAAACCCAAGAATAACAAGATAGAAATAGATAGAAATGCTTCTTTATTAATCAAACTCTTAAGGTAGGGCAATACCATACATTCACTCCGTAAGGAAGGAGAACACTCCACAAGCCATATGCATGTTCATAAAACAATCCTTGACATCTCTCAATGTGGAGTCTCTAGCCTCTATATAGGCCTCATACATACAATACCATGGGTCATTACCATGGTTCCCCCAATACCATCTATCTAATACCATGGGCTTATTACATTATTGCTAACTACTTGTGGTCCCTTACATGATACGGGTTAACCACCTAATCTATTACTATTGCCCATCCCATTATTATTCCATTGGGTACCTCCCTTTGCACCCCATATTATCCCCCCTAGGTATATAACATTCCACCCCCCTTAACTGTTTCGTCCCCGAAACATGGGAAGAACAAAAATAATAAGATCTACTCAAAAGAGTAGTCTACTGGTACCATGCACGTGCATCTAGCCATCCGAGAGAAAGGTGAACCCTCGATCTCGCTGATGCCTCACTCGCTTGAGATGGAAGTTGACCTTGGCAGCTCTTCTGTGTTGATGTGTAGTAGGTGGATCTTCTCTCCTCTCTATTTGTCATGCGGGGGTTGTTGTCCTTGTGGCTAATTGGTTGCCAACATGTTGGTTGTTTTCTTGTGGGGTGATGTGGGTGATGATATGTTGAAGTTTTAATCCACTGTGTCTTTTTCTTTAATTCACCCCTTACTGGAGCCTGACTGTTATCTGGTGCATGTTGTGGTGTCTTATCTTCCAATATTACTTCAACCACAGAGCCCTCGTCTGATGTATCAACACCTGTATCATTTTCTGCTTTAGTCTCTGTTTGTGTTTGATTGTCGATCATCAATGACTCATCATCTGATATGTCAGTCCCTGGAATATCTTCTACTCCAGCCTTCGTGGACTCTACCTGTTTATGGAAATATCATGTAATGAAATTTTCTTCTTTTTATACCAGAGCTTCAGGAATTTCTTCTGCACGTTAATATTTATAGTACCCACCGATTCCATCCACGGGTATCCCAAAACAACATCTTCATCAGCCATATCTGAAGCATAAAAATTAGAATGCAATACATACTGGTCCATAGAAATCTTCAAAACTTTATAAAATTGCAACTGCTCATTATTAACCTGTGTGTGCTCCATGTGGTTCGCTGGCACTTGTAATTTTTTTGCCAAGTTGAAATTTATGAGATTTTGCTTGCAACTCGGATTTATAGACACAATGATCTTCTCCTTCTGAATCAATCCATGAACCTACAATAAGGAGATACTAGCAGAAAATAACCCTTTAGGTTTCTTGGTTTCCTTCTTTCCTGTACCAATAAAATCTTTGCTAGGTTGTGTGTCGGTTTGTGTGAGCTTAGTAAGAGGACCCACAAAATTAGATTTATGGTCAAAGTGGTCACAAATAGATTTTGTGAACATCTGCCAAGTAGTTGTCCTTGGATGGCATTTTTGATGACACTGCCACCATTGCCATCTTTCGTGGTCCACGTACATTTTTCCCACACTCAGCTGAGTCGCATCATCTATGATGTAATTCAATTTGAAATATTGCTTCATTTGTGCTAGCCATTTGGCTGGATGAGAGCCATCAAATTTATACAAGTCCCTCACATTCTAATCTAGGTCCGCCATTACAAAAAAAATTGGTGAAAATTTGAAATGGCCACAATTTAGTCAATATTGCTCAAAATCCCTATTATGACCTGTTTTTGGAAATGGAACAACCATTCTGCATCTTTCCATGTGGTAGAAATCCCGATCTACGCACTGGAATTGCTGATCCACGCTGCAACTGTCCTGCTGTCACAAAAAATTGCTGAAAAATAGTTGATTTTAAATCAGCGATATCTCCCTCATCCGGGCTCTGATTCGATTGATTTTTTTTTGAAATCAGGTATTTTTTCACAAAGAATCTAGATCTACAATTATATTTGTAGATTTTGCACCAGGACATCTAGATTTGCACCGCAAACTCGCTGCCCCAAAAAATTGTCTACAACACCACTGATTTTTAGATCAGCGATATCTCCTTCATCCAGACTCTGATTCAGTCGATTTTTTTTTTGAACTTGGGTATTTTTTCACAAAGAATCCAGATATGCAATTAGATTTTGTAGATTTTTCCCCAAAATGTACAGATCTGATTTGCAAACTCACTGCCCCAGAAAGTTCCTACAAAAAAAAAAAAAAAAAAATTCTCCACTTTTGCCCAAGAAAGTGCTCTGATACCACTTGTTATAGATCTGATCTGAAAATATAATATAATAGAAATAAACCCAAGAATAACAAGATAGAAATAGATAGAAATGTTTCTTTATTAATCAAACCCTTAAGGTAGGGCAACACCATACATTCACTCCTTAAGAAAGGAGAACACTCCACAAGCCATATGCCTGTTCATACAATAATCCTTGACATCTCTCAATGTGGAGTCTCTAGCCTCTATATAGGCCTCATACATACAATACCATGGGTCATTACCATGGTTCCCTCAATACCATCTATCTAATACCATGGGCCCATTACATTATTACTAACTACTTGTGGTCCCTTACATGATACGAGTTAACCACCTTATTTATTACTATGGCCCATCCCATTATTACATTATTCACTTTGGTACCTCCCTTTGTACCCCATATTAGCCCCACTTGATATAGATCTAACCCAGAAATATATGAGAATACAAATAAACCTAATAAAAAACAAGATAGAATATAGTTAGAAATGCTTCTCTTTATTGATCAAACCCTTAAGGTAGGGCAACACCATACATTCACTCCTTAAGGAAGGAGAACACTCCACAAGCCATATGCCTGTTCATACAATATTCCTTCACATCTCTCAATGTGGAGTCTCTAGCCCTATATAGGCCTCATACATACAATACCATGAGTCATTACCATGTTTCCCTCAATACCATCTATCTAATACCATGGGCCCATAACATTAGTACTAACTACTTGTGGTCCCTTACATGATACATGTTAACCACCTTATTTATTACTATTTCCCATCCCATTATTATTCCATTGGGTACCTCCCTTTGTACCCCATATTATCCCCCCTAGGTATATAACATTTTCACTACAAATAGTTGGATGCTTTCTATGAGTACTTTGTTAGTATATTTCATGCTTTTCATTGAGTAGTTTGCACAAGTCGAGTGCTCACATATGATAAAAAGATAAGGTTCCAGAAAAAGAAACACTTCTTGATTAAGAAAAAACTCCTACAAAGGAAGATGTCCCTACACAATTAGATGAAAACCAAATAAAACCAACTCCTACAATTACTCTAGTAGAACAAACTTTTGTTTCCTTACAAAATCCTCCTTTTCCTTAATGAATCAAAATCAATAAGGGAATTGAAAGGAAAATTGTTTTACCATAATATGATATGCTAGATGAATTGAAAAATATTTACATCAAAACTCCTTTACTCCAAGTTATAAAAGAAATACTTATAATTGCAAAAATAATTGAGTTGTTCATTAAAAAACCATGAAGAAAGAGAAAATATGTCAATAAAATTCAATTGTTAGGAAATATTGTAGATATTATGATGTGAAACCAATAGTCCCAAAATATATAGATCTTGGTAGCCGTATTGTAAAAATCCACATTAATGGTATTGAAATCCAAAAAACCTTGAATAATTTAGGAGCAACCATTAATATTACGAGTAAACAAACTATGGACTAGTTAAAGCTTCTCAATCTTCAATATACCCCAACTTTACTACAATTAGCAGGTAGATCTATTATCAAACTAGGTGGTATATTGGAAAACGTGTATGTCTTTAGATTCATGGGAGTATCATGTTGATTTATTATTTTAACTCCCAAGAATAATTTAGGAGGCCATCAATTGATCCTTCGTAGAGTCACCCTGGCTAGCTACAACTGATGCATTCACGAGTTGTAGATCTGGTGATGTGTATATCTTTGATGGTAGCTCTACTAATAAGTTCTCATTTTGTCCACCTGTAAAAACAATAACTGAAGTAGAAAGTGAAGTTTGGATAGATGATGATAATGAAGACTTTGATGATATTTAACTAGTATTTACTCTTTCACAAATAAATGAGGAAGATCAATTAATAAATTTGATGAATAATAATGATTCTTCTTTATATTGTGAGCAAGATGAAAGTTTTCAAGAGAAATGTGATATTGAATATTTATCATCTCATCAAATAGCTTTACATTCTATGGAAAAGTTTGGAAACTCCTTAAAAGAAATTTTTCTGGGGAAAACATTAAATATTAACAAAAACTTAGAAGATTTTCAAAAGACGAAATTGATAAAGATGCTACAAAAACATTATTCTGCATATGCATGGGAATACACTGATATGAAGGGAATTGATCCTAACACATATATGCATCATATTTAGATTCAAGAAAATTCCAAACTAGTTAGATAACCTCAGAGAAGGATGAATCCAAATCTAAGATAAATTATAAAGGAGGAATTAGAAAATCCGCTTAATGTGAATTTCATTTATTCGATATCAAATAGCCAATGGATTTCACCTTTAGTGATTGTTCCAATGAAGAATGGAAAACAGAGAGTGTGCATTGATTAGAGGGAATTGAATAAGGCTACTTTAAAATATCATTTTTCACTACCATTTATAGATAAAGTACTAGATACCTTAGCAAGGAATAGATATTTTTCATTTCTTGTTGGTTTTAGTGGACATAACCAAATCCAATTTACACTAGAATATCAAGACAAAAAAACCTGTACATGTCCATGGGTAGATATGCTTATAGGGTACTTCCTTTTGGGTTATGTAATGCACCTACAACATTTCAAAGAGCATTTTTAGGTATCTTTTTTTATCTAATTCATGATTGTGTAGAATTTTACATGGATGATTTCACTATCTATTGAATTTCTTTTGAAGAAGCCCTTGAAAAATTAGAAAAAAAAAGTCTTATTATATGCAAGGAAGAAAACATTTCATCAAGTCATGAGAAATATTTTATGATGTTTAATGAGGGAATTGTTTTAGGCCACCATATTTGAAGTGATGGAATTAAGTTGGACATATTTAAGGTAAAAGTAATTTCTAAGATTTTAGTTCTTACTTGTCAAAGAAATGTTAGAATTTTTCTTAGTTTTACAAGGTATTACAGAAGATTCATAGAGAACTTGACAAAAATAGTCTCTCCACCTTTTAAACATCTTACAAAAGATTGTGATTTTGTTTGGAATTCTAATTGCCTTAACACATTTGAATCATTGAAGAAAAAAGTCGTTGAAGCACCAATCTTAAGAGGACCTAATTTGTCTCTTCCTTTTCATATTTTAACTGATGCTTTAGACAATGCTTAAGGAGCCATGTTGGGAAAAAAAGATCTAACTCCTTATGCTATTCATTATACAATTATAAATTTAAATCGAGCAGAGTTAAATTACACTGTAACAGAAAAGGAGTTTTTAGTTGTTGTGCATGCCATCAATAAGCTTTCACATTACATCATTGTTATGAAACTTTCATTCATAAAAATCATTCTACTGTTAGATATTTAATGAATAAACCAATTACTAATGTCATGATTTCTAAATGGTTGTTGTTGTTAAAGAAATTCAATATTACTATTCTAGACAGGTCAGGAAAAGAAAACACAGTTGTTGATTCCCTTTCTAGAATGTAGAATGATAATATTGATACTCCTGTAAATTTAAAGATAATTTTCTTGACAAATATCTTTTTGCAGCATCTACTAAAAATCCTTGGTTTGCAGATATTGCTGACTATTTAGCTACAGGAAAGTTACCCCCATAATTATCAACCAAAGAAAAGAAAAAAGTTATCAAATCTAGTGCACCTTACTCTTTGATAGAGGGAGAATTGTATTGAATTGGACTTAACTTGATTGTTTGAGGACGTGTTCGAGAGGAAAAAGTACCAGACATATTGAAAGATTAACATGATGAACCATGTGGAGGACATTTTTCCAATAAAAGAACTACTTATAAAGCCCTTCTTGTGGGATACTATTGGCCTTCTCTTTTTTAATATGCCAAGGAATATGTCAAGAGATAGGATAGCTTCCAAAGAATGGGAAAATGCATTTCATCATATGAGATGTGTTTACAACCTCAGGTACTTGTACGGTCTTTTGAAAAATGGACTTTAGATTTCCTTGGTCCAATCAATCCTATTTGTAAGAAAAAAAGGCAAATACTTGTTTGTACAAATTATGTTACAAAATGGGTAGAAGCTAAACCACTTTCCTTTTCTACTGAAAAAAGTTGTAGTCATGTTTCTTTTTGTGGATACTTTTACTCATTTTGGTGTCCCAAGGGAAATTGTGATAGATCAAGGTACACAATTCACGTCTAAGTTGGTGCAGAAAATAATGGAGCAATACAAAATCAAACAACGGAAGTATACTCCATATCATTCACAATCCAATGGGAAAGTGGAATCTACCAGTAAAGTACCTGAAGCAATTTTGACCAAGATTGTACACTTGCGTAAAAGGCATTGGGTAGAGAGGCTTCAACAGGCACTTTTGGCATATCGTACACATGGAGGGATGCCACTGGACACAATCCTTATGAGCTTATCTAAGGAAAGAAAGTATTACGTCCATTTGAATTCCAAGTGGATGCTTTCAGAACAACAATCAAAATGGGTCTCGATCTATCTGAAGCTCAAAAAACAAAGGTTAGTAAAATTGAATGAGTTAGATGAAATTCGACAAGATGCTATCCAAAGAACCAACATAGTCCAGCAACAAAGATCAAGATGGCATGAAAAATTCATCAAAGTTAAGAAATTCAAGCTAGGTGATTGGGCTCTTATTTTTTACTCTAAATTCAAATATTTTCAAGGAAAATTTCAAACTCACTGGCCTAATCCTTATGAGATAGATATTTTCTTTGATAATGGACAAGTTAGAATCAAGACTATTGATGAAGAAAATATTACCTTCCTTATTAATAGTCATATATTAATATTATATCACAAGCCTTTAACAAGAAATAAGTTTGTCAAATATTTGAAAAATGATTCTGATTTCAAATTGGTTGAGAAAGGAGTTTTTTTTCTTGATCTTCCAACCAAATTGTAATTTTATTTCCTCGAAAAAAAAGAAAAAAATAAAAAATAAAAAATAAAAAAAGAGATAAAAATAAATATAGACATGAAAGACAACATTGTTGGCATGTCTATACAAAAAATGTCAAATGAAAACCAAGAATTCTTGACGGTTTAGATTTTCACTTTCCTTGTCTTTTTTCCACTTCTTTGTTATTCCCTTTTCCTTCTAATAAAATTTCAGGCATAAAAGAAACATTTTTGAGTCCTGGATTTCTTCAAGCATCATAAGGAAACAACAACAATAATAAAATTCCATTCCATCAATAATAGTAAACTTTTAAAATGAACACCTATCGAATCAGTAACATTCTGTATCCAACTTCAAATTCTACAACTGTTATGAAACCAGCTCAAGAAAAGATAGAAAAGATAGATCAACGCCTTAGAATTCAACCTCTTCGAGGGGGAAACCTCCTTTACATTACATAAATGAACAATTCTTGGATGATACAAATGACAAAACCTCCTTTCTATATATAGGAGTCTAAGGAGTCACAATATAATCCAGCCGACCTAACAATAATAATATAAAGCCACAAAAATAACAATAGAGGGATTCTATGGGGCACAGAAATAACAATATGGGGGTAATAGGGGCACAACAATATAAATAAGGGGTATAACTACAATAGTAATGGGGTAATCACTAGTATTATAGGGACCCAACATGCCCCTCTCCTTCAAAAAAGTGTTGTCCTCAACGCTTGAGTAGTTCTGGATACTTCTGCATAAAATTCTCATCCTCCCATGTGGAATCTTCAGCGGATAAGTTCTTCCACTTGATAAGATACTCTGAAATTGATTGATTTCGTAGCTGTCGAGTTCTTGTTTCTGTGACTGCTTCCGGTTCCAATATAATTTTTCCTTCCTCGTCAAGTTCTGGCAATATTGTTTGAATTGGGAGCTTGTCACCTATAACCTTCTTTAAACATGAAACATGGAAAACTGGGTGCAATCAAGAAGCTGCAGGAAGCTCCAATTTGTATGCCATAGTACCAATCTTTTGCAACACCTTGCACGGACCATAATACTTTGGTGATAATTTATTATCCTTCTTAGCTTGCTTTAGGGACATTTGCTTATATGGTTGTAGCCGTAGGAACACCCAATCACCTACATCAAAACTTCTTTCACTGCAATGTTGATCTGCCTGTTGTTTCATTCTATTTTGTGCCAACACGAGGTTATCCTTTAAGAGTTGGAGGACTTGTTTTTTATGTTCAATGTGATGTTCCACTGCCTGAACCTTAGAATTTTCTCTTAAATATGATGTGATGGATGGTGGTTGATACCCATAAAGTGCCATAAATGGGGTCATTTTTGTTGTTGTATGGAAGGAAGTGTTATACCACCATTCAGCCAGAGGCAACCATTTGACCCATTGTGTCTGTTTATCAGATACAAAGCAATGAAGATATCCTTCCAAACATTTGTTTACTATCTCAGTTTGCCCATCAGATTGAGGATGATAAGATGAGCTATGAGCTAACTGAGTACCAAGACAAGAAAATAATTCTGTCCAAAAATTTCCTGTGAAAATGGGATCTCTGTCACTTACAATAATCTTTGGGTTTCCATGTAGCTTTTGAACTGTTTCCATAAATGCAGTAGAAACTGTATTGGCTTTAAATGGATGTGATAATGCACAAAAGTGTGCATACTTGGTAAGTTTGTCAACTACCACCATGATGACACTCTTTCCCTCATACTTGGGTAAACCTGTGATAAAATCCATTGAAACCTCCTCCCAACATTAGCTTGGAATGGATAAAGGTTTTAATAGACCCGGTGTCTTAATTGTTTCAACTTTATTTTGCTGGCAAACCAAACATTCCGCCACAAACTTTTGAATATCTGATTTAAGGCTATCCCAAAAAAATTCCTTCTTAACCCTGTGGTAAGTTTTTAAAAATCCTGAGTGCCCTCCTAAGGGAGAAGTGTGCAATTCCATAAGAATCTTTTGTTTTAGCTGGGAATTCTTACAGAGGTATAAGCGATCTTTGTACCATAACGAATCATTTTGCTAGCTAAATGTATCAGAAGTACTGGCATCTTGTTGTAGCTTTCGAATAAGTGCCCACACTTCTTCGTCATTCTTCCATTCCTCCCTTGCTTTGTTTATCCAATCTGGTTGAATAATAGAAATGGCACACAACAATGCTTCCACATCCTCATCCTTTCTTGAGAGTGCATCTGCCACCACATTTTGCTTCCCTTTTTTGTAGATGATTTCAAAGTCATAACTCAACATCTTTGTGACCCACTTTTGTTGCTCTTGAGAGGATAATCTTTGTTCTAAAAAGTATTTAAGGCTATCATGATCCGTTTTTACCTTGAAGTGTCTTCCCATTAGGTAGGGTCGCCATTTCTTAAGTGCATGGAGTATTGCCAACATTTCCTTCTCATAAATAGCTTTGCTTAAAAACTTTCCCTTGATTGGACGACTTTCAAAAGCAATGGGTCTTTCATCTTGCATTAGAACAACACCAATTCCATTTCCTAAAGCATCAAATTCCACAATAAAGGTTTTTGTGAAGTCCGGTGTAGCTAAGATTGGTGCTTGGCACATTGCCTCTTTAAGATGTTCAAAAGCTTTTGTTGCTTCCGGAGTCCATGAAAATGAATCTTTCTTCAATAATGTTGTTAGAGGTGCTGCTATTCTCCCATAATTCTTAACAAACTTGCGATAATACCCTGTCAACCCAAGAAATCCTCGCAGATGCTTTATGGATGTGGGGATTTTCCATTCCTTAATGGCTTTAATTTTGCTAGGGTCTACCTTAACTCCTTCATGAGATACAATATGACCCAAATATTCCACCTCCTGGACTCCAAAGAAACATTTGGATCTTTTTGCATATAATTGTTTCTCCTCCAATAGTTGTAGCACCCTGTCAACATGTTCAACATGATCCTTCCAAGACTTGATGTAGATTAGTATATCATCAAAAAATACTAACACAAATTTTCTAAGGAATGGTTTGAAAATTGAATTCATCAAATCTTGAAATGTTGAAGGTGCATTGGTAAGGCCAAAAGGCATGACCAAAAATTCATAATGACCCTCATGAGTTCTAAATGTCGTTTTCGGAATGTCTTCAATCTTCATTCTGATTTGATGATATCCCGAACGAAGATCCAACTTGGTGAAGTAAATTGATCCATGCAATTCATCTAGTAATTCATCAATAACAGGAATGGGGAACTTATCTTTAATAGTGAGCTTGTTGAGCTCCCTATAATCCGGACACATGCACCATGATCCATCCTTCTTGTGCACCAATACTACTGGAGCTGAGAAAGAACTTTGACTCGGTTGAATTATACCAGCCTCTAGCATTTCTGCAACCATACGTTCAATTTCACTTTTTTGGACATAGGGATATCTGTACGGCCTGATGTTTGCAGGAACACTTCCTAAAATCAGATGAATAGCATGATCATGATCACGCATAGGTGGGAGACCTTTTGGAGTCTCAAATACCTTGGAATGATTGTCGAGGACTTTTTGGAGATCTGGAGAAATAGATGATTCCAATGTGGAAACATCTAGCGAACATAATTGTGCAATTACACCTCTTTGCTCCTTTTTTAGAAGCTTTGTCATGCCATTAGAGCTGATTATCTTTCCTGGTTTCCCTGCAATACCCCTTAATTCAACTTCCTTTCCTTCCGTAGAAAATTTGATGAAAAGTTCTTGAAAATTAAAAGCTATTGTACCCAAGGATTGTAGCCATTGGACTCCTAGTACAACATCAGCACCTCCCATTGGAATGGAAAGCATTGGGCTAGTCAATACATATTCTCCCATGGATAGCTTGATATTATGGCACTTTCCAGAGCAATTTATTGTTCCTCCATTTGCAATCATCACTTGACACTCTGGTGCTGGATATATGAAGCAATTCAATTCTTTTGCTACCCTACAATGAATAAAATTGTGGGTGCTTCCTGAATCAATCAACACTATTACCTTTTTCTTCTTGATTTGTCCTTCTATCTTGATGGTTTGAGGAGTGGTAATTCTTGCCAATGCATTACAAGATATGGTCGGATTTATTTGTTCTTCATCTAGGCTTTGTTCCTGGAGTATATCTTCTTTTGACCTTTCTTGCTCCTTTTCTTCTTCCTCTTCACAATCTATGTAGAATAATTTCTTCTCAGCACACTTATGACCTTTAGTGTATTTGCTATCACAGCTGTAACAAAGCCCTTTTGCTCTTTGTTCTTCCAATTTTTGTGGTGTCAACCTTATAGGTTGTGGAAGACTAGGGGCAACAACACTTCCGTCTTTATAGTTGTGAGTGGTATGCTTCCTGGTTGCCATAATTTTGCTTTCCATTTTTCTTGCTAACCTGAATGCCTTCTCTAATGAATCAGGTTCCCAAAGGCGAACATCATGTTGGATATTATCCTTTAAAGACCCTATGAACACATCAATCCTATGCTCTTCTGGAATATCTTTTACCCTTATGTTCAATTTTTGGAACTCCTCAATGTGCTCCATTACTGAACCCTTTTGTTTGAGACTTATCAATTGGCTAAAAAAAGTGTTTCTTTTTGTATCTTCATAATGTGCTATCAATTCTTCCGTAAAAATTGCCCAAGTGATAAATTGTTTACGAGAGCAAAGCCATTGATACCATACAAACTGATTTGGTTCCAAATATACAGTTGCCATATGTACCTTTTATGCGTTTTGCACATTATTGAGATCGAAGAATTGCTCCATCTGTAATATCCATGTGGCGGGATCCTTGCCATCAAACTTCCTCATATTGATTTTTTGAATATGGTGATTCTTCAATCCAACATTAGCGTCTATGGAATCATGATTAACATTTCTTTTGTTCTCATCATGAGTTTCCTTTACTACCTTTTCACCATTAGTGACCCTTACTTGTAGCAACTTCTTCAATTCTTCCATGTCTGTCTTCAAATCTATCTTCAAATCTGCCATGTCTCTCTTCAAATCTGTCTTCGAATCATCCATCTTAGCTTCCATGCCCTTTATCTTAGATTCCACACCATTTATCTTAGATTCCACGCCACTTATCTTAGCTTCTGTTAGCTTTTGTGAGTGTGACATTTGTTGCACTTGTTCTTGTAATTTTGATATATCATGTAGCATTTCTTCCTCTTCTTCATGAGTCATGCTAGAGCTTTCAGGTTCCTTACTAGGTGTTTGCATTTTCTTTCCTCGGGGCATCAGTTATCGATAATAATGCTTTACTATGCCCTTTGAATTCCGTTAAACCAAGCTTACACAAAAATAAAAAAATAAAACTACACACCTTTTTTCACTTTATAGAAGCCTGATATTGAATCTGATGTATCTCTGTAATTTCGGATCATCCAGTTCTAAAATTTCTACCTGTAGTAGCCTTCTGTGTCCTCTTTCCAATGCCACAAGTCTGAGCCAAATTGGATTCTCCAAGGAAGAGTTATGTGAAATCTCCCACAGTGACTTGCTTTTAGACTGGTTCAGTAGAGCGAACTTGTACGACGTGCCACGAGTCACTGTTTCAACCTTTGAATCTGAAACACACATACAAGAAACTACAATTCGTCCTCTTTCTGTACCTTCTTACGAAATTTCAATCCGATCCTCAGAGAGAAATTTTTGACGATTTTCCCCAGGTCACCTGTTTTGAATGTAATTCAGGAGTTTGCAAAAAGACCAACTTCCTCATATCATATCTCTGGAAATATCACGCGAAAAGCCCTGAAATTTGGACCCAAGGTTCAGCGTGATTGCTTCTCAAATGGGTTTTTTTTACGACTTCTGAAACGTCACAAAAAAAAGTTATAGCGAAAATTCCACGATGACCTGTTTGGAGCAGCGAAACCCTAGAATCCAAAGCTTTGATACCAAATGTTATGAAACCAGCTCAAGAAAAGATAGAAAAGATAGATCAACGCCTTAGAATTCAGCCTCTTCGAGGGGGAAACCTCCTTTACATTACATAAATGAACAATTCTTGGATGATACAAATGACAAAACCTCCTTTCTATATATAGGAGTCTAAGGAGTCACAATATAATCCAGCTGACCTAACAATAATAATATAAAGCCACAAAAATAACAATAGAGGGATTCTATGGGGCACAAAAATAACAATATGGGGGTAATAGGGGCACAACAATATAAATAAGGGGTATAACTACAATAGTAATGGGGTAATCACTAGTATTATAGGGACCCAACAACAACTCACATCAATCTCTATCTAAGGAAGCATTAGAGCACTCCATACCTGCAACAAAGGAAAAATACATCAAATTCCAAAGAGGCGTGTGCCAAGGTATGTAAATAGGATGTGAGATTATCTTTCATTTAAGAACATTAGATATCTAAACCTATAGAATTATTATGATACATACATTATAAAAATTGAGCAAACACCTAGACCTTATAACACTCCTTACAATCATGACCTTATTTTGTCATCATATTCCTATCCATCACATCAAAATATCTCCATTATACACAAAATCACCTAAATTCTAACCATCCTATAAAAATGGATCTAAGGATCGTGGAAATCATTCGTATAAAAGAAGAAATTTTATTATGAGTAGAACACCGCAATAGTGATCTATTTCACTTTCGCCTGACCTTGACCACCATCAAACCATTCAGCCTTATCGACCACCCCTCCATCACCTCCATCACCCTTCTCAATGAGGATAAATTCAGGTTCAAAATTCCTTCACCATGGGTTTCATCATCAAATCGAAGTGCAATGGAGTAAAATTTCTTCAAACATATCCACGAGTCAAAGATCAGTTGCAGATTGTGGGTTAGTTCGATTTATTTTATAAATTTGATGGGCACAAGACAAAGGTTAAAAATGATTTTTCACAGGGATTTGACAGAGTTGAGGCGGATATTAGAGATACTAAGCTCATAATTACATAATCCATAATGGTAGAGGCAACAAGATTATCAAAATATGCAGAAAGTTGGTTCAAAAATAGGAAAATCAAATAAAAAGAATGGAGAATCTTCCTCTGAAACCCATGTATGTAAATTTCCATCTTCAAAAAAAGGATACCAGAAACTACATTGAAAACCAAGTGGAGAAAATTGTTGTTAGTTATAAATTTTTAACTTGTGAAGGACAACATGGCACAATGTTTTTCTACCATGTTCAACTCTTAATGCACTTCATTGATGGAAATGAGTTGAATTTACCATACTTTCTACTCTGTAGTATCAAGAAAATGGCCTCTAGTGTACAACGATATTCCCAAACCTTTGAAAATGCCTTGTATCATCATGCATTAATAAAAATTCTTATTGAAGCACATTTGAAGGCTAAGAGAGACAATTGGCAAAGTTTTCTGGTCCGAAACCATCTTGTAGAATCTCCAGAAGAGGAAGTGGGAAAAAAATAAAAGCAACCAGTGCACAACAATTTAAAACCCTAACCCTGAGGTTGTCAATGAAGAGGAGGGTTTGATTATCAATGAAGGAGATTATATGGGAGATTTTCTAGAGGAATCAGAGGACAAAACCATCCTTTGTCAGTTCCTAGAGAACATTAAGTAGAAAATTGGGGAAAAAAATGTTAGAGGAAGGAAAGCCAACTCAAACATTAAGTAGTGTGAAGAAATTAAAGAAGAAGAGTTAGTGGAAAGGGAATAGGGAAAAATGAGCAAACCAGGTAACAAGAGAAAGAATATTTAAAAGACAGAGGAAATAGAACTGAAGCTGAGAAGGAGTAAACAAATTTCTAAGCATTTAAATATATGACCATCTTAGATAGTTGACCTCGAAGAGGGAGATTATAGCACAAACAAAGATACAAGAGTGTCACCATTTTATCGAACATAAAGTCCAACCAGAAAGACACATGAAATCGATCTTGTCCAACACGATATTTATGAGTACGTGGAAACATTGGAACAAAGAGCACAACAAAAGGTAAATTCCCCTCTACAAAAGGAATGAGGACATTTTTAATGAAAAGGATCCCTTGGCTGATAATATCCCTAAAAAAGACCAAAAAATTGAAGATGATCTCAAGCAATAGATATATGAGTTGGAAACATTAAACAAACATCCCAAAGAAGAAAATGAGGCAATATAAATACAAAATTAAATTTTGAGGACTCAAGATGATAGTATGTTGTTGAATTTGTGCCAATGGTATAAGAAAATCACGAAACTAAAGGCCACCAACAGGGTTCTCAAAAACAAAGTCAGAGGATTGTAGAGCAAGATCTTACAACACTAGCACTTAATGTTAAGAGTTAAAAAGGAGATACAAGTCTGGATATCCTAATCCAAGCTTCAAAAGAAATGCAGTGAAAATAACACTTTATTAGTTTTGAAGTTTTGAAGGTTTAAGGAGAAATTCAGGTTTGAAACTCCTTCACCATGGGCGTCATTGCCATATTGGAGCTCAATGGAGTAAAACTTCTTCAAGCATATCCACGGGTCAAAGATTAGTTGTAGATTGTGGGTTGGATCGATTTCTTTGAGAAATTTGATGGGCACGAGATAGAGGTTAAAAAGGATTTTTCACAGGTGTTTGATGGAGTTGAGGCATAGATTACAAATATTAAGCTCATAATTACATAATCCATAATGGCATAGGCAACAAACTTACTGCGAAATGGAGAAAATTGGTTCAAAAATAGGAAAATCAAATAAAAACAATGGAAAATATTCCTCTGAAACCCAGGTAGGGATACTCCCATATTCAAAAAAGGGATACCAGTCACTGCATTGAAAACCAAGTGGAAAAAATTGTTGTTATTCATTCAAAAAAAATTAACTTGTGAACGATGATACAACGTAATGTTTTTCTACCATGTTCGACTCTTAATGCACTTCGTTGATGGAAATGTGTTGAACTTACCATATTTTATACTCTGTAGTCTCAATAATATGACCTCTAGTGTACAATGTGATTCCCAAACCCTTGACAATTCCCTGTATCATCATGCATTAATCAAAATTCTTATTTAGCACATTTGAAGGCTAAGGGAGACAATTGGCAACATTTTTTTGGCTTGAAATAGTTTTGTAGAATCTCCATAAGATGAAGTGGTAACAAAAACTAAAATAAGCCAGTGCACAACAATTTCAAACCCTAACCCTGAGGTCATCAATGAAGAGGAGGGTTTGACTATCAATGAAGGAGAAAAAATGGGATCTTTTCTATAGGAATAAGAGGACAACACCCTCCTTTGTGAGTTACTAGACAAAATTAAGTAGAAAAATTAAAATCAAAATTTCAGAAGAAAGAAATCCAACTAAAAAACTAAGCAGTCTGAAGAAATAAAAGAAGCAGAGCCAGTGGACAAGGAACAGGGGAAAATGAGCAAGCCAGGTAATAAGAGAAAGAATATTCAAAAGACGAAGGAAATAGAACTAAAGCAGAAAAGGAGTAAACACATTTCTAAGCATTTAAATATATGGCTACCTGAGATAATTTATCTCGAGGAGGGAGATTATAGTACAAATGAAGAGACGAGCATCACCATTTTATCAAACCCAAAGTCTAAGCAGAAAGGCATCTGAAATCGATCTTTCATGACAAGAGATTTATGACTACGTGGAAACATTGGAACAAAGAGCACAACGAAAGGTAAATTTTCCTCTAAAAAATGAAAATGAGGACATTTTTAATGAAAATGATCTCTTCACTGATGATATCTCTCAAAAATGCCACAAAATTGAAGATGCTCTCAAGCAAGAGATATATGAGTTGGAAACATTAAACAGGCATCCCAAAGAAGAAAATGAGGCAATAAAAATACAAAATGAAATGTTGAGGACTCAAGATGATAGTGTGTTGTTGAATTTGTGCCACTGGTATAAGAAAAGCACGAAACTCACGACCAACAACAGTGTTCTCAGAAGAAGAAAAAAACTCATAGGATTGTAGAGCAAGATCTTACAAGCCTATCGCTTAATGTTAAGAGTTGAAAAGGTGGTACTAGTTTGGATGTCCTAATCCAAGCTTTAGAAATAATACAGTGAAAAGAAAACTTTATTAGTTTTGAAGTTTTGGGTAGAAATTTAGGTTCGAAACTCTTCAACATGGGTGTCATCATCAAATCAGAGTCCAATGGAGTAAAATTTCTTCAAGAATATCCATGGGTCAAAGATCAGTTGCAGATTGTGGGTTGGCTCAATTTATTTGAGAATTTTATGGGAATGAGATAGAGGTTAAAAATTATTTTTCACAGGCGTTTGATGGAGTATATGTAGATATTAGATACATTAAGCTCATAATTACAGAATCCATAATGGTGAAGGCAACACGCTTAACGAGAAATGGAGAAAGTTGGTTCAAAAACATGGAAAATCAAAGAAAAATAATGGACAATATTCCTCCGAAAACCAGTTATGGATACTTCCATCTTAAAAAAAAGGATAATGGTCACTACATTGAAAACAAAGTGGAGAAATTTTTTGTTAGTCATTCAAAAAATTTTAACTTGTGAGGGATGATATGGCATAATGTGTTTCTACCATGTTCGGGTCTTAATGCACTCCATTAATGGAAATGATTTGAATTTACCATATTCTCTACACTATAGTCTCAAGAAAATGGCCTCTAGTTTACAACAAGATTCCCAAAGCCTTGACAATGCCCTTCATCATCATGCATTAATCAAAATTCTTATTGAAGTAGATTTGAAGGCTAAGGGAGACGATTGGAAAAGTTTTTTGGCCCGAAACCATTTTGTAGAAGCTCTAGAAGAGGAAGTGGTAACAAAAACTAAAAGAAGCTAGCGCATAACAATTTCAAACCCTAACCCTGAGGTCATCAATGAAGAGGAGGGTTTGACTATCGATGAATGAGAACACATGGGATCTTTGCTAGAGGAATCAAAGTAAAACATCCTCCTTTGTTAGTTGCTAGAAAAAATTAAGTATAAAAATGAGAAATAATATGTTAAAAGAAATAAATCCATCTCAAACATCAAATAGTATGAGTAAATAAAAGAGGTAGAGCTAGTGGACAAGGAACATGGAAAAATGAGCAAGACAGTTAACAAGAGAAAGAATATTAAAAAGATAGAGGAAATAGAACTGAAGCTTAGAAGGAGTAAACACATCTCTAACTGTTTAAATATATGGCGACCTGAGATAGTTGACCTCGAGGAGGGAGATTATACTAAAAATGAAGAGACAAGAGCATCAACATTTTATCGAACCCCAATTCCAACTAGAAAGACACATGAAATCGATCTTGTCCAAGAGGAGATTTATGAATACGTGGAAACTTTGTGTTAGAAAATTATATATTACAGAGCAATGGAAAACATAAAATATTGCATAAATATAAACACAGAAAATGCATAAAACAAGAGAGACAAAGATATACGTGGTTCTCCCAATTTGGGCTACATCCGCAAAGAAACAGCCAAACCTTCCTTTTATATTATCTAGCAAAATGAAGAGATACAACCTACAACAGATCCGTTGTAATTCCCTCTTCGATCTCACACAATCTCCTCTCTCTCTCTCATTCAAAATACCGATATACATAGATGCAGTACAATTCCATCATATATAGCGAGGGGTTTCCTTCTAGGGAAAAAAACCTTAAAGAAAACATAACTTCCACTGTCAGATTTCTGCCTAATGAACGGGCCAGATTGACTATGAAATTACAACATTTTACAAGGCAATTTTACATCTATTTTTAGCTTTGGGGGCACTACCCCGAATCCCCCACTGGGGGGGGCACTCCAAATAATCTCCTTCACACCCCCCTGGACCCCCTTGGCAGTGCACATTTACAGGTGATGTTTCCGCCACATTACAAACTAGGGTCCAATGCAGCAATACCTATGAATAAAGAAGATAATAAGGCTCCACACCCAACACATTGGAACAAAGAGCACAAAAAAAGGTAAAATATACTCTACAAAATGAATATGAGGACATTTTTAATGAAAATGATCCATTGATTGATGATAGCCCTCAAAAAGACCACAAAATTGAATATGCTCTCAAGCAAGAGATATATGAGTTGGAAACATTAAACAAACATCTCAAAGAAGAAAAATGTAGGTTTTAACCTTGTACAAAAATTACCTGCATACGAATTCTTAAACAAAGAAAAATAAACAATGCGAGAGCATAACCCATAAAACACATATGCACAAAGATTTTTCCCTGGATCCCAAAACCGGGACTACCAGCTTGATTTTTCATTATGTTCCTTTCAATGTTACAATACATATTTATACATGCCGAAGCATCCAATACCATGGACCGAAAACCATCGCGTCCAATACCATGGACCGAAAACCATCACGTCCAAAAAACATGTGCGAAAATCATGCACAAAACCATAGGTGGGTCCGCCCAACCTAACATATGGTCCAAAACCAAAATTTTCCGGGACGCTGCCCCGGACCCCATAAAGTGGGGTTACGGGTGCCCTTCAAACACCCTATTAACTACGTGGAAAGAATATAACACAACCCAACAATCTCCCACTTGTTGTTTTCTTTCCACAGGGGTCCACAGGAGAGCTTAGTCATTTTTTCAGCCCTGAGATTCCCATTGCTTCTCTACACCAAGAGAACTTCTCAGAGCTCACAGATTTTGTCAATGCATCTGCAATATTCTTCAAAGTGTCCACCTTTACCAACAACACCTTTCTGTCTTCTATCATATCCCTCACAAAGTGATACTGAACATCAATGTGCTTTGTCTTTGAATGATAAGCAGGGTTCTTTGCCAAGAAAATTGCACTTTGGCTGTCACAGTCTATTCTTATAGCTCCCTGTACTAACCCCATACTTGAACACAATCTCTGCAACCAAACTGCTTCCTTGCTTGCATGAGTGGCTGCCATGTATTCTGCCTCTGTAGTTGATAGTGCCACTACAGATTGTTTCTTACTCATCCAACTGACTGCACCTCCAAATAGGTTAAACACATACCCACTTGTAGATCTTCTCTGATCCAGATCTCCAGCCCAGTCTGCATCAACAAAGCCATGAATATCCAACACTCTGTCCAATCCTGGTCTTCCTTGGTAGCACAAACCATAATCACTAGTGCCACGCAAATACCTGAAAACCCGCTTCACTGCTGTCCAGTGCTCCTTCCCAGGTTTTGACATAAACCTGCTCAATACTCCCACTGCATGTGTAATGTCTGGTCTAGTACAGATCATTGCATACATCAGGCTACCCACTGCACTTGCATATGGAACATGGGACATGTCCTCTTCCTCTTCTTGTGTCTTGGGACACTGTTCAGCAGATAACCTCACACCTACAGGAATAGGAACCTTCACTGGTTTACTATCCTGCATATTAAACCTCTGGAGTATTTTCTCGACATACTTCCTCTAGTTTAACCAGAGCTTCCTCTTTGACCGATCTCTTTTAATTTCCATGCCCAAAATATAGTTTGCAGCACCAAGATCTTTCATGTCGAATTTGGAGGACAATTGGGTCTTCAAATCCTGGATAATTTCTTTGTCATTTCCAACCAGCAACATATCATCCACATACAAGACCAGATAAATAATACGGTCACCAATTAATTTAAAATACACACAATGATCTGCTTTGCTTCTGGTGAAGCCAAGTCCCCGTATAAATGTATCAAATTTCTGATACCACATCCTTGGTGACTGTTTTAACCCATACAGAGACTTCTTTAACTTGCATACCAGTTCTTTCTTACCCTTCACCGCAAAGCCTTCAGGTTGCTTCATGTAGATTTCCTCTTCCAAATCCCCGTGAAGAAATGCTGTCTTCACATCCATCTGTTCTACCTCAAAATCAAAAGCAGCAGCAACAGATAAAATTAATCTAATAGAAGTTACCTTGGCAACAAGAGAAAAAATATCACCAAAATCAATTCCCGGCACCTGGGAATAACCTTTTGCTACCAACCGAGCTTTGTATTTCTCCACCTTTCCTTCTGCATTTGTCTTCTTCTTGAACACCCATTTGCTGCCAATGGGTTTCCTTCCAGCCGGCAACTCCACCAGATCCCAAGCCTCATTTTTGTGCAAAGATGCCATTTCATCGACCATGGCCTCTTTCCAGAGTTTTCCATCCTCTGAATCCACTGCTTCCTTCACAGTTCTGGGATCATTATCAGTAACAGACAAAGCAAAATTTGAACTGAAAGCAGATGGACTATACCTTTCTGGCTGCCTTCTTTCTTGAACTGATCTTCTCACAGCCGGAGTTTGTGGCTCTTCATCTTCTGATTCCTCCTCTGCTGCAGAGTCTGATTCTTCCTCCTTTGGCTCAAACTCTATCTTCTCAGGTTCCTTTGGTTGGACTTCATGTTGAATAACATCTTTTACCTCTCTGAACAACACATCTCGGCTGTACACAACCTTCCGTGTGACTGGGTTCCAAAGCTTATAACCCTTTAAACCATCCTTATACCCAATAAAGATGCACTTTTCAGATTTACTATCCAACTTGGTTCGTTTCTCCTTTGGAACATGTACATATGCATCACATCCAAATACCCTTAGATGTGAAAGAGAGGGTTTCTTACCAGTCCATACTTCTTGTGGAGTCTTATCCTCCAACGCTGATGAAGGTGATTTGTTGATCAGGTAACATGCAGTATCCACCGCCTCTGCCCAGAATTCCTGTCCTAACCTGGTACCACTAAGCATGCTTCTTGCCCTTTCCATCAACGTCTTGTTCATTCTTTTTGCGACTCCATTTTGCTGAGGTGTATATGGAGTACTCTTCTACTGTGCTATACCACACTTCTTACAAAATTCTTCAAATTCCTTGCTGCAAAATTCTCCCCCATTATCTGTCCTCAGCACCTTTATCTTCTTCTCTGTCTGATTTTCCACCAGAGCCTTAAATTCTTTAAACCTGTCAAAGACTTCAAATTTCTTCTTAAGAAAATATATCCATGTATTCCTTGAGAAGTAATCTATGAATGATACATAGTACATAGACTTACCCAGTGATAGAACCTTCACAGGTCCAAACACATCACTGTGCACAAGCTCTAATATATGTTTCGTCCTGTTACCACCAGAGGGGAAACTCACCCGATTCTACTTCCCATATACACAATTTTCACAGAAATCAAAATCCAGAGAGCTATTATTCATACCTTCTACCATACCTTTACCATGAAGTATTCGGAGGCCCTTCTCTCCAATATGTCCAAGCCTTTGATGCCACAACATGGTCTTCTCTCCAGAGACCACTAGATTCTCTACTCCATTTTCAGGAACCATAGAACTATTGCACCCATCAACAACAGTGCTACCTTGCAGCTTGTACAGAGTTCCAATCCGAACTCCCCACATTAATATCAATGCTCCTCGAACCATCTTGCAGGTATCTTTCTCGAACACCGTCTTTACACCTGCATCATCCAACTTGCTTACAGAAATCAGATTTCTGGCCAATGCAGGAATATGTAGAACACCTGGAAGTGTTCTAACCCTTCCACCTTGCAACTTCAACTTTACTTTTCCCCGACCAATGATTCTAGCCTTCCTATCATCTCCTAAGAAGAAATCACCACCATCGTATTTCTCATACTCGCAAAACCACTCTCTATGGGGAGTGAAGTGAAAGGATGCACTTGAGTCAATCAACCATGCCTCATGATCTACATGTGTACTTGAAGAAACCAAGTACACATCCCCACCTTCATCTGAGGTGGTTTTCGCCTCTGCAGAAGGAGCATCATCAGATCCCTTTCCTTTATCAGGAGCTTTAGATTTACAATCCCTTCTGAAGTGCCCTTCCTTTCCACATTTCCAGCACACCACCTTTGTAGGTTTTCCTGGAGATTTAGATCTCCCTCTAGATTTAGATCTCCCACTCGATGACTTATTTTTGTTTCTGTTCTGGGACCGTCCTCGTACAGACAAGGCATCACCATTCTGGTTGTCCATATTTTTCTGTCTCATCTCCTCCATCAGCAAGGCTGAGACTATTTCATCAAACTGCAAAGCAGTTGCATTGCTACCTATTGCAATAACCAGACTATCCCACGAATCTGGTAGAGAACACATCAGACTGATGCACTTATCTTCATCTGAAATTTTAATATCAACAGATAATAACTGACTTACCACAGTATTAAACGCATTCAGATGCTCTGTCACCGAGTCTCCATCTTTCATCCTTAGGTTATACAGCTTTTTCCGCAGGAACAATTTATTCACCAGAGACTTAGATTGGTACAAAGTCCCTAACTTGACCCACAAAGCCTTTGTCGTAGCTTCCCCTGATACATTCAGCAATACTGAATCCGAGACACACAATCGTATTGTGCTCTTTGCCTTCCGATCCTCTTCCATTCTTCATCGGTCACTCCTGATGGTTTAGTACCCGGATCTACCGCGATCCACTGATCTTTATCCACCAAAAGATCCTCCATATTGAGTTTCCACAACTCAAAATTCTGACCATTGAACTCCTCAATCTCTATCTTTCCACTGCTCGCCATCTTCTTTCACCACCAGAATCGATCTCGCAGATCTCCCACTGAACAGGGTCTACCACAGGCCCGAGCGAAACCCTTCAGCAACAAAGGCGTCGCCTTGAAGCCAAAACAACTCTGATACCAAATGTAGGTTTTAATCCTATACAGAAATTACCTGCATACGAATTCTTAAACAAAGAAAAATAAACAATGCAAGAGCATAACCCATAAAACACATATGCACAGAGATTTTTCCCTGGATCCCAAAACCGGGAATACCAGCTTGATTTTTCATTATGTTCCTTTCAATGTTACAATACATATTTATACATGCCGGAGCATCCAATACCATGGACCGAAAACCATCGCGTCCAATACCATGGACCGAAAACTATCGCGTCCAAAAAACATGTGCGAAAATCATGCACAAAACCATAGGTGGGTCCGCCCAACCTAACATATGGTCCAAAACCAAAATTTTCCGGGGCGCTGCCCCGGACCCCATAAAGTGGGGTTATGGGTGCCCTTCAAACCCCTTATTAACTACGTGGAAAGAATATAACACAACCCAACAAAAATGAGGCAATAAAAATAAAAAAATTAAATTTTGAGGACCCAAGATGATAGTATGTGGTTGAATTTGTGCCACTGGTATTAGAAAATCATGAAACACAAGGCCAACAACAGGGTTCTCATAAATACATTTAGAATATTGTAGTGCAAGATCTTACAAGGCTAGCATGTAATATTAAGAGTCGAAAAGGAGGTACTAGTTTGGATCTCCTAGTCCAAGCTTCAAAAATAATGCAGTGAAAAGAACGCCTTATTAGTTTTCAATTTTTGAAAATTTGAGGAGAAATTCAGTTCGAAACTCCTTCACCATGGGTATCATCATCAAATCAGAGCCCAATGGAGTAAAATTTCTTCAAGCATATACATGGGTCAAATATTAGTTTCACATTGTGGGTTGGCTCTATTTCTTTGAGAAATTTGATGGGTATGAGACAGAGGCTAAAAAGGATTTTGTACAAGTGTTTGATGGAGTTGAGGAAGAGATTAGAGATATTAAGCTCATAATTACATAACCCATAATGGCAGAGGCAACAAGATTACTGAGAAATGGAGAAAGTTGGTTCAAAAACAGGAAAATGAAAGAAAAGGAATGGACAATCTTCCGTCGAAGCCTAGTTATGGATACTTGCATCTTCAAAAAAGGCATACCAGTCAATGCATTGAAAACCTAGAGGAGAAATTTATTATTAGTCATTTAGAAATTTTTAACTTGCGAGGGACGATAAGGAACAATGTTTTTCTACCATATTTGGCTCTTAATGCACTTCATTGTTGGAAATGTGTTGAATTTATCATATTTTCTACTTTTCACTTTCAAGAAAATGGCCTCTATTGTACAACGACTTTCCCAAACCTGTGACAATGCCCTGTATCATCATGCATTAATGAAAATTCTTATTGAAGCACATTTGAAGGCTAACGGAGACAATTGAAAAAGTTTTTTTGACTAAAACCATTTTGTAGAAGCTCCAGAAGGGGAAGTGGTAACTAAAACTAAAAGAAGACAATGCATAACAATTTCAAACCCTAACCCTGAGTCCGTCAATGAAGAGGAGGGTTTGGCTATAAATGAAGGAGAATACATGGGAGATTTGCTAGAGGAACCAGAGGACAACACCTTACTTTATCAATTTCTAGAGAAAATTAAGTAGAAAAATGAGAAACAAAATGTTAGAATAAATATATCCAACTCAAACATTGAGCAGTCTGGAGAAATAAAAGAAGCAGAATGAGTGGACAAGGAATAGAGAAAAATGAGCAAGCCAGGTAACAAGAGAAAGAATATTCTAAAGATAGAGGAGATAGAACTGAAGCTGAGCAGGAGTAAACACATTTCTAAGCATTTAAATATATGTCCACCTGATATAGTTAACCATGAGGAGAGATATTAAAATACAAACAAAGAGACAAGATCATCACCATCTTATCGAACCCCAAGTCCAACTAGAAAGACACCTGAAATCGATCTTGTCCAACAAGAGTTTTATAACTATGTGAAAACATTGGAATAAATGGCACAACAAAAGGCAAATTATATTCTACAAAATGAATGTGAGGACATTTTTAATTAAAAGGATCCCTTGACTGATGATATCCCTCAAAAATACCACAAAATTGAAGATGCTCTCAAGAAAGAGACAAATGCGTTGGAAACATTAAACAAGCATCTCAAAGAAGGAAATGAGGCAATAAAAGTACAAAATGAAATTTTGAGGACTGAAGATGATAGTATGTTGTTGAATTTGTGCCACTATTATAAGAAAAGCACGAAACTCAAGGCCAACAACAGGGTTCTTAGAAACAAAGTTAGAGGATTGCAGAGCAAGATTTTACAATACTAGCACATGTTAAGAGTAAAAAAGGAGGTACTAGTTTGGATGTCCTAATCCAAGCTTCAGAAATAATGCAGTGAAAATAACACTTATTAGATTTTAAGTTCTGAAGTTTTGACAAGAAATTCAGGTTCGAAACTTCTTCACCATGGGTTCCATCGTTAGATCAGAGCCCAATTGAGTAAAATTTCTTCAAGCATATCCGTGGTTCAAATAGCAGTTGCAGATTGTGGGTTGGCTCGATTTCTTTGAGAAATTTGATGGGCATGAGATAGAGGTTAAAAATGATTTTGCACAGGAATTTTATGGAGTTGAGGCGAAGACTAGAGATATTAAGCTCATAATTATAGAATCCATAATGGTAGAGGCAACAAGCTTACTGAGAAATGGAGAAAGTTGGTTAAAAAATAGGAAAATCAAGGAAAAAGAATGGACAATCTTCCTCCGAAACCTAAATATCGATACTTCCATTTTCAAAAAAAGGATACCAATCACTGCATTGAAAACCAAGTAGAGAAATTTTTCATAGTCATTCATAAATTTTTAACTTGTGAGGGATGATATGGAGCAATGGTTTTCTACCATGTTCGTCTCTTAATGCACTTCATTGATGGAAACGAGTTGAACTTGCCATATTCTCTACTATGTAATCTCAAGAAAATGGACTCTAGTGTACAACAAGATTCCAAAACCCTTGACAATGCCTTGTATCATCATGCATTATTCAAAATTCTTATTGAAGCACATTGAAGGCTAAGGGCGACAATTGGAAAAGTTTTTTGGTTTGAAACCATTTTGTAGAATCTCTAGAAGAGGAAGTGGTAACACAAAATAAAATAATCCAGTGCATAAAAATTTCAAACCCTAACCCTAAGGTTGTCAATGAAGAGGATGGTTTGACTATCAATGAAGGAGAACAAATGGGAGTTTTTCTAGAAGGATAAGAGGAAAACACCCTCCTTTGTCAATTTCTAGATAAAATTAAATAGAAAAATGAGAAAGAAAATGTTAGAAGACAGAAATCCAACTAAAAAATTAAGCAGTCTAAATAAATAAAAGAAGCAGAGCCAGTAGACAAGGAATAAGGAAAAATGAGCAAGCTAGGTAACAAGAGAAAGAATATTCAAAAGACAGAGGAAATAGGACTTAAGCTTAGAAGGAGGAAACACATTTTTAAGAATTTAAATATATGGCCACCTGCGATAGTTGACCTCGAGGAGGGATATTATATTACAAACGAAGAGACAAGAGAATCACCATTTTATCGAACCCCAAGTCCAACCAGAAAGAAACTTGAAATCGATCTTGTCCAACAAGAGATTTATGGGTACGTGGAAATATTGGAACAAAGAGCACAACAAAGTTGAATTCTCCTCTACAAAATGAATATGAGGACAATTTTAATGAAAATTATCCCTTGAATAATCATAGCCCTAAAAAAGACCACAAAATTGAAGATTCTCTCAAGCAAGAGATATATGAGTTGGAAACATTAAACAAGCATCTCAAAGAAGAAAACGTGGCAATACAAATACAAAATGAAATTTTGAGGACTCAAGATGATAGTATGTTGTTGAATTTGTGCGAATAGTATGAGACACGCATGAAACTCAAGGCCAACAAAAGGGTTCTCAAAAAAGAAATCAGAGCATTGTAGTGCAAGATTTTACAAGACTAATAAAGTTAAGAGTCAAAACAGAGGTACTAGCTTGGATGTCTTAATCCAAGCTTCATAAATAATGCATTGAAAAGAACACTTTATTAGTTTTAAATTTTTGAATTTTTGAGGAGAAATTCAGGTTTGAAACTCCTTCACCATGGGTGTCATCATCAGATCATAGCCCAATGGAGTAAAATTTCTTCAAGCATATCCATGGGTAAAAGATCAGTTGAAAATTATGGGTTGGCTCGATTTCTTTTAGTAATTTGATGGGCACAAGATAAAGGTTAAAAATTCTTTTGCACGGGCGTTTAATGGAGTTGAGGCAGATATTAGAGATACTAAGCTCATAATTACATAATCCATGATGGCAAAGGCAACATACTTCCTGAGAAATAGAGAAATTTGGTTCAAAAATAGGAAAACCAAAGAAAAATAGTGGTGATCTTCCAATGAAACCCAGGTATGGATCTTACATATTAAAAAAATGGATACCATTCATTGCATTGAAAAAAAAGTTGAGAAATTTGTTGTTAGTCATTCACAAATTTTTAACTGGTGAGGGACGATAAGGGACAATGTTTTTCTACCATGTTCATCTCTTAATGCACTTTATTGATGGAAATAAGTTGAATTTACCATATTTTCTACTCTTTAGTCTCAAGAAAATGGCCTCTAGTGTACAAAAATATTCCCAAACCCTTCACAATGCTCTGTATCATCATGCATTAATCAAAATTCTTATTGAAGCACATTTGAAGGCTAAGGGAGACAATTGGAAAAGAAAATTGGTCCGAAACCATTTTGTAGAAGCTCCAGAAGAGGAAGTGTTAACAAAAACTAAAAGAATCCATTGCATAACAATTTCAAACCCTAATTCTGAGGTTGTCAATGAAGAGGATGGTTTGACTATTAATGAAGGAGAACATATGGGAGCTTTGATAGAGGAATTAGAAGAAAACAACCTCCTTTGTTAGTTTCTAAAGAAAATTAAATAGAAAAATGAGAAAAAAAATTAGAAGAAAGAAATCCAACTCAAACATTAAGTAGTCTCAAGAAATAAAAGAAGCAGAGCTAGTGGACAAGGAATAGGGAAAAATGAGCAAGCTAGGTAACAAGAGAAAGAATATTTTAAAGACAACGGATATATAGCTAAAGTTGAGGAGTAAACACATTTCTAAGCGTTTAAATATATGGCCACCTGAGATAGTTGACCTCGAGGAGGGAGATTATATTCCAAACAAATAGATAATATCATCACCATTTTATCGAACTCGAAGTCCAACCAGAAAGACACACTTGAAATCGATCTTGTCCAACAAGAGATTTATGATTATGTGGAAACATTGGAACAAATAGCATGACAAAAGGTAAAATCTTCTCTACAAAATGAATATGAGGACATTTTTAATGAAAAGGATCCCTTGACTGATGATAGCTCTCAAAAATACCACAAAATTGAAGATGCTCTCAAGAAAGATATATATGAGTTGGAAACATTAAACATGCATCTCAAAGAAGAAAATGAGGCAATAAAAATACAAAATGAAAATTTGAGGACTGATGATGATAGTATGTTGTTGAATTTGTGCCACTTGTATAAGAAAAGCATGAAACTCAAGGCCAACAATAGGGTTCTTAGAAACAAAAGTAGAGGATTGCAGAGAAAGATCTTACAAGACTAGCACTTAATGATAAGAGTCGAAAAGGAGGTACTAGTTTGGATTTCCTAATCCAAGCTTTATAAAAAATGTTGTGAAAATAACACTTCATTAGTTTTGAAGTTTTAAAGAATTTTAGGAGCAATTCAGGCTCGAAACTCCTTCACCATGGGTGTCATCATCAGATCAGAGCCCAATGGAGTAAAATTTCTTCAAGCATATCCATGAGTCAAAGATCAGTTGTAGATTGTGGGTTGGATCGATTTATTTGAGAAATTTTATGGGCACGAGAAAAAAGTTAAAAAGGATTTTGCACAAGAATTTGATGGATTTGAGGCGGAGACTAGAGATATTAAGCTCATAATTACAAAATCCATAATGGCGGAGGCAACAGGCTTACCGCGAAACAGAGAAAGTTTGTTAAAAAATAGGAATATCAAAGAAAACGAATGGACAATCTTCCTCTGAAACCTATGTATGGATACTTCCATATTCAAAAAAGGGATGTCAGTCACTGCATTGAAAACCAAGTGGAGAAATTTGTTGTTAGTCATTTAGAAATTTTTAACTTGTGAGGGATGATAAGGCACAATGTTTTTCTACCATGTTCGACTCTTAATGCACTTCATTGATGGAAATGAGTTGAATTTACCATATTTTATACTCTGTGTTCTCAAGAAAATGGCCTCTAGTGTACAACGAGATTACCAAACCCTTGACAATGCCCTATATCATCATGCATTAATCAGAATTCTTATTGAAGCACATTTCAAGGCTAGGGGAGACAATTGGAATAGTTTTTTGGTTTGAAACCATTTTGTAGAAGCTCCATAAGAGGAAGTCATAACTAAAACTAAAAATAAGGCGACACATAACAATTTCAAGCCCTAAACATGAGCCTTCAATGAAGAGGAGGGTTTGACTATCAATGAAGGAGAACAGATGGGAGCTTTGCTAGAGTTATCAGAGAACAACACCTTCCTTTTACCAGTTGCTAGAGAAAATTAAGTAGAAAAATGAGAAACAAAATGTTAGAACAAAGAAACCCAACTCAAACATTAAGTAGTTTTAGGAAATAAAAGAAGAAGATCCAGTGGATAGGAACAGGGAAAAATGAGCAAGCCAGGAAATAAGAGAAAGAATATTCAAAAGACAGAGGAAATAGAACTGAAGCTGAGAAGGAGTAAACACATTTATAAGCATTTAAATATATTTCCACATATGATAGTTGACCTTGAGGATGGAGATTATAGTACAAATGAAGACACAAGAGCATCACCATTTTATTGAACTCCAAGTCCAACTAGAAAGACTCCTGAAATCAATCTTGTCCAACAAAATATTTATGACAATGTGGAAACATTGGAAAAAAGAGAACAAGAGGAGGTAAATTCTCCTCTTCAAAATGAATATGAGAAAATTTTTAATGAAAAGGATCCCTTGGCTGATGATAGCCCTCAAAAAGACCACAAAATTGAAGATGCTCTCAAGCAAGAGATATATGAGCTGGAAACATTAAACAAATATCTCAAAGAACAAAATGAGGCAATAAAAATGCAAAACGAAATTTTGAGGACTCAAGATGATAGTATTTTGTTTAATTTGTTCCACTGATATAAGAAAAGCATGAAATTCAAGGCCAACAACAAGGTTCTCATAAATAAAGTTAGAGGATTGCAGAGCGATATCTTACAAGACTAGCACTTAATGTTAAGAGCCAAAAAGGAGGTACTAATTTGGATGTCCTAATCCAAGATTCAGAAATGATGAAGTGAAAAGAACACTTTATTAGTTTTGAAGTTTTGAGGAACAATCCAGGTTTGAAACTCCTTAACCATGGGTGTCATCGTCAAATTGAATCCAAATAGAGTAAAATTTCTTCAAGCATATCCATGGGTCAAAGATAATTTGCAGATTGTGGGTTGGCTCGGTTTCTTTGAGAAATTTGATGGTCACGAGACAAGGGTTAAAAATGCTTTTGCACAGGAATTTGATGGGGTTGAGGGGGCGATTAGAGATATGAAGGTCATAATTACATAATCCACAATGGCAGAGGAAATAGGCTTACTGAGAAATGGAGAAAGTTGGTCAAAAGAGATACTAGTCACTGCCTTTAAAACCAAGTGGAGAAATTTTTTGTTAGTCATTCACAAAATTTTAACTTGTGAGGGATGATATGGAACAATGTTTTTCTTCCATGTTCAACTCTTAATGAACTTCATTGATGGAAATGAGTCAATTTACTATATTTTCTACGTTGTAGTATGAAGAAAATGGCCTCTATTGTACAACGAGATTCCCAAACCCTTGACAATGCCCTGTATCATCATGCATTAATCAAAATTCTTAGTGAAACAAATTAAAAGGCTAAGGGGGATAATTGGAAAAGTTTTTTGGTCCAAAACCATTTTGTAGAATCTCTAGAAGAGGAAGTGGTAACAAAAACTAAAATAAGCCAGTGCATAAAAATTCAAACCCTGACCCTGAGGTCATTAATGAAGAGGATGACTATAAATGAAGGAGAACAAATGGGAGATTTGCTAGAAGAATCAGTGGATAACACCCCCCTTTATCAGTTGCTAGAGAAAATTAAGTAGAAAAATGAGAAAAAAAATGTTAGAAGAAAGAAAGCCAACTCAAACATTAAGCATTCTAAATAAATAAAAGAAGCAAAGGCAATGGATAAGGAATAGGGAGAAATAAGCAAGCTAGGTAACAAGAGAGAGAATATTCGAAAGACAGAGGAAATAGAACTGAAGCTGAGAGGGAGTAAACACATTTCTAATAATTTAAATATATGGCCACCTAAGATAGTTTACCTTTAGGAGGGAGATTATATTACAAATGAAGAGACAAGAGCATCACCATTTTATCGAAACCCAAATCCAACCAAAAAGACACCTGAAATTGATCTTGTCCAACAGGAGATTTATGACTACATGGAAACATTGGAACAAAGAGCACAAAAAAGGTAAATTTTATTCTATAAAATGAATATGAGGACATTTTTAATGAAAAGGATCCCTTGACTAATGATATCCCTCAAAAAGACCAAAAAATTGAAGATTCTCTCAAGTAAGAGATATATGAGTTGGAAACATTAAACAAACATCACAAAGAAGAAAATAAGCAATAAAAATACAAAATGAAATTTTGAGGACTCAAGATGATAGTATGTTATTGAATTTGTGCCACTAGTATAACAAAAGCATGAAACTCAAGGCCAACAACAGGGTTCTCGGAAGAAAATTCAAAGAATTGCAGATTAAGATCTTACAAGACTAGAACTTAATGTTAAGAGTCGAAAAGGAGGTACTAGTTTGGATGGCCTAATACAAGCTTTAGAAATAATGTTGTGAAAAGAACACTTTATTAGTTTTGAAGTTTTGAAGTTTTGATGACATGAAAAACCATCTGTCTAGGGGAATGTTGAAGTCCTGAATTGTCTTCTTTTTTTATCCTCTTACCTTCATTTCCATCTTTTTCATGATAGTTTTACTACATTTTCAAGTTAAAAGGTCGCTTAAGAGATGCTCAAACATAATAAAAGGTA
Source organism: Pinus tabuliformis (assembly GCA_031772625.1). Classification (NCBI taxonomy): domain Eukaryota; kingdom Viridiplantae; phylum Streptophyta; class Pinopsida; order Pinales; family Pinaceae; genus Pinus; species Pinus tabuliformis. The sequence goes on from CM062820.1 coordinate 583,289,791, forward strand.
TCATTCGTTCATGGTTTATAGCCTATTGTTTATTTATGACATTTAATCAGAACATTTCTTTAGCTACTGAAATGCACTCATTTTGTAGCTAACAAAGGATTATGAAGCTACATCCATGATTAGATAGGTTACAACTTGTTTGACAAGGGATAAAGGATAAAGGTAGACGAAAATGTTAAACATATGGACATCAACCTATTACATTAATATGGAAACTCACAGGGTTTGAGAAATCTGATGGTCAATCCAAAAGTCAACTCTAGTTATAATACTCAAACCTTGCATAGAATTTGGAGGAAGATTGCGACATCGTCAAGCGAGCATGGGATTGAATGAGAATAGTTTGGGATCAAAGGCTATGATATGTCAAATCAAAATCTTCTCATTATTTTCTCTTCTCATAGAAAATCATGAGAAGAATGATTCATATTTTGATTTGATCTCTTAGTTTTAAAATAGAAACTAGCTTCTCATATTATAACTCTTAGAAGTTTTATTCAACAAAGGATTATAAAAATCCCCAGAGAGAGGAAATTTCATCTTTAATCTCTTGAAGTTTGTAATTGTTTGATATTGAAGACTTCTTATTTTAATGCAAATTACTTTGTTCCTTCGGTGATTCCTTAGGGGACTTTTGAGGTCTAAAATGGGCCTCCTAAGGAAATTATAAAATAATAGTGGAAATAATAAAATAATATTAGATTACATCATCAAATTTTAGAGGGAAAAAAGAAAAAAACTATTTTTTCAACTCGTATTTTCAACTTATCTCCGTATGGGTTTACTCAAATTTCGAGCAGAAACACTCATTGGATGCAGAATTTGGTTCCTCATCCAAGGTGTACCCATATTGCATACTTTCGATCAACCCTGATACAAGAAAAATGATAAATACATGAAAAACGTGATTGCAATCACGTTTTTTAATGTATTTCTCATTTTTCATATAGCAGAGTCCGTCGAAAGTATGCAACATGGGTACTCCTTGGATGAGGAATCAAAATTTTCATCTAATGAATACTCTCTCTCGAAATTAAGTAAAACCTTAGGGAGATAAGTTGAAAAGTAATTTTATTATTTTATTATTTTTTAAACTTTTTATTTTTTTACTCTAAAAATGGTGAATCATCCCTCGTGGTTGACATCATCATCTTGAATCCTATTGGTCCTTATAAAGTTTATTATGGTTGAACATTTTTCTTAGGAGGCCCATTTTATACCTAAAAATTACCCTAATGAAATGTGTGTGTGAATATCTCATTAATTGATTTCATTCTTACACTCAACAAAACAGGCCCCTAAAGATTTGTATGTTAGTTTAGTTATTAGTTATGTTAGCTGTTGATTTATTTCTGTTGTAGCGGCAGAAACACCCTCCAAAATTTTGGCCAGCATCCAATTTCGGAGTCTCCTTCGAGAATCTTATTTGATGTTTGCACGCACTTAGGTTAGCCCCGTGAGGTCGTATGAGTCTACACACCTACCTTGCTTGATCGTTCAACAGACCAAAGTTTCATGTTGATAACGATGTCTCGCTTGCGACCATGTTCTGGGCGTACACAAGGTCTTTGCTCCATGTGTACGCCTTGTATTCACTATGTAAACACCCGTCACGTTCACACATGGATTCATATGCACTGCGCACAAGCGTCATCACGGTCGTCCAACGATCGATCACAGACATCGCGCTTATCGCTCGCACTGTCGGTCAGTCATGTTGAGCATGTGTGTCTTGATGTTTTGGGACGTCCTATCATCAAGTCATGAGGGTGTGTGTTTGGAAGATCACGTATGCACCATTTCACTCACTCACATAGTTAGTCATTTTGTTGAATTTCTGACGACTGGACCACCCTCTCATAGCCAGACCTTCACCTCTCATCGAATCGATTGGATCCCACCAAAAATTGCACAGACACTGCTAACGATGCATACTATGCTAATTGAGGAAATTACACGGACAGGCTGGACAGACACCAAGTGTCCGTCCATGGCTACCCCCCTGAAACTTGCGCAATTTTCCCAATCAGTCACCTATTGGCCAGCCGACTGTTCCCTCAGAAAACTACGAAGTTTTCTTGAGCAAGCCCTCTGCTGCCCAGCAACCCGCTCAGCTTAGAAACTATGCAGAGGTGGTCAGCAGGACAGCCTCCATGCATTTGCGCAGTTTTCCCGCTAGTGCCCCGTTGCCTGCTGTTGGTCCCTTCTAAGAATTGTGCAGTTTCTCCGACCAGTGTCCCACTGCCTGATCCCATTAAAAACTACACAGAGCTTGCCTATCAGTTACCTTGCAGCCTGGCACTGGTCCTCTCAAAAACCTACGTAATCCTTCTCTGCCTAGCATCCCAGACCCGCAAATAGTCACTGTTGGACCAGCATGCTCGACTCCATCTCCCAGTGACTCCTATGCAGTTTTCACCAGTAGTGCCCGAAACCCTCATCCCAGCTAACCTTGTCCGCTCTCCCAGTTGAATGCATCCAAAGCTACCATGCTTCATGGTAGACTAGGAGATTTATGAATTTGATGTTGTCTCATCATGAGTGACTGTAGATACAGATACATGCACAAATGTGATGCGACGACAGATGGGATGACAAAGGAGAGAACATGCAAGAGCACTTGGTCTCGAACGAACAAATAAATGACCCATGCAAGATGTGTTCAAGGATGGACGGATGGTCAGATGAACATGCGAAGATGTGTTCACAGACGAACGACTGTGAGTTCACGAACGAACAAATGGATGGATGCATATTTTCGTGCACGAATGACCATGTATGCCATGACCAGGTACAAGCAAGGAAGCAACATGCCAACGCGACATCAAGCAAACCAATGACCATCGAAGACTCTGCGCACCATGCCATGCGGAGGTGAAGTTGTGACACACCATGAGTGTTGGACACAGATTGTCATTGATGTCAATATGGCAATATTCGAGGAGCAAACGCAGCCAAGAGGAGCCAAGAGGAGTAGACGGAGCCAAGAGGAGTAGAACTCAGATATATATATGTGTGCACTCATTTAAACAACGTTCGAGGACCATATATGCCAAAATAGAGCTATTGGAGCTACAGAGGAGCCATATATATACCATACATATATGCCAAAGCACAAGAGCAAACAGAGCTCACAGAGGACGTAGACAGCCATCGGAGCAAAAGAGGAAGCAGACAAAATGTGTTTTTAACACTATTGGAGGCGCAGACTTATATATATGTATACATTTATGCTATGAGGCCCATGAAAACCATGAATGCATGTTTTTACACTATCGGCGAAAAGAAAACCCATATACATAGGCTTAACACTATCGGGAAGTGGAAAAGGCAGAAAGACTAAGTATAGGAAAATACACTATCGGATCCAGAAAACAGACTTTAAAATATATGCACAGGGGTTTTGGCATCCTATTGGGTTTGGCACCTCATGTAGCATCAACATGTCGGGATTATGTATTGCAAGTGGTTAAGGCCCTGCCACACTTAAACCCACGATTGCGATAAAATATGTGGACCCGTCGTGACAGTGTAATATGACTTAATGCATTATCGCATTCGTCGCAGATCACAAGCCGTAAAGCCTTGCCACATGAAAGTGTCGATTGCGATAAGGCTGCGAACCTGATGGGGTTTATTTACTATGGTTTAATACCATATCACATTTGGTCCATCGGAGCAGGGGAATTGGCCATCGGCTATGCAATAGGGCATGACTTATTAAAGACCATCAGGGATGAACCGATTGCGATTTCACTATGGACCTGATGCAGGAATAGGTGCGATTGTAATATTTCCTCAAGTTTGCCTTTTTGTCTGTTTGACTGTTTATCTCATATTCTCTGTGTAATGGAATTTTTAGCTTGTGCAGGGTGTTTTAAGTTGAAAGGCTTATGATGGTTGTTCCGACAGTTTAGAAGGCTGAGCATCAGTTAAAAGGGGTGAATCATGGTGATTATGATTGCGATCAGGACAAAACATCTTCGTTTAATTGAAAGAACTCTATGTATTCCCGCAATCATTGCGAAAAGGAGCACTGCTACGGTAGACTGGGAGGATGTGTTCTCCGTGGATCGTTTGGACCAGTCTAATGAATTTACGTGTCCCCAGAAAGTCAGTGAACTTGCATAGCACAGAGGAAGTCGCAGCGACTAAGGAGGAAGCCTAAGAGGCGGTGTAAGCGGAAACAAATGGAAAAAGGCATGGGAATGAATAAAACAGTAAAAACATAGAATTGTGGGTGTGGTTGTTGTGGTGAAGAATCAGTAGAGGCAGCAGAAGCAGCAGAGGTAGCAGAAGCAGTAGAGGGAGTAGAGGTAGGAGAGTAGGAGTGAGGGAGAACCTAAGTTGAACAGAGATTAGCAGCATACCAGTTTATAGCAAGGTTGGGTTTGATCCCAAGAGGTTGGAGCCTCAAAATTGAACAGGATTGAAGTCCTTAGGGGTAGGTGCTCCTAAGTGCAGAACCACTGCAAAACAAAGTTGGTGCTCTGGAGGTTGGAGCCTCACTGAAGTCCAAGTTGGAGCTTAGCAACTAATCACAATTAGATATATACTTATATTGTATTTATTTCATTGCACTGTGTTGTGTTTAATAAAAGCATTAATCCCAGCTATTGATTTTTGTGTTCTATATATATCTATATCTATATCTATATATATATATATAGACTTTTGGTAATAACTAGAACAATTAAAAAGAAATACTCATTCACCCCCCCAGTATTTCCAACAATTGGTATCAGAGCAGGCTTCTTCATACTAGCCTAACAGCTTGAAGAAGGATCCGCAGCCATGATGAGAAATCACGAAGCATCAGGAAGACCTCCTCTGTTCGATGGCACTGACTTTGGTTTTTGGAAAAAAGAATGACCTTCTACTTAATGTCCCTTGGACCTGAAGTCTGGCATTTTGTTAAAAATGAATACCAAATGACAACCGCTCTTCCAACAGATCCAAATGAGAGGAAAGCCTACATCGCAAATGCAAAGGCCTTGAACTCCATCACTAGTGGAATCACTAATTCCGAGTTTACAAAAGTCATGCACTGTACCTTTTCCAAAGAAATGTGGGAGAAGCTAGTTGGCTTATACGATGGAGACTCAAAAGTCAAGAAGGCAAAGCTTCAAACGCACAGAAGACAATTTGAAAGTCTAAGGATGGAAGATGAAGAAGATATTGCAGCATACCTCCTCCGAGTAGCTGAAGTGGTAAACTCCCTCGAAGGATTGGATGAAAAAATTGAAGAAAGTACCATTGTTCAAAAGGTATTAAGATCTCTTCCAGATAGATTTGACTCCAAAATAAGCGCTATAGAAGAAGCAAAGGATCTAGATACCCTCAAAATGGATGAACTCCATGGAATTCTCATTGCCTATGAAATGAGGAAAGGTGGCCCAAGCTCCAAAGATGCAGCATTCAAGGCATTAAAGTCAAAGAAGGGGAAAGAAAGGAATGACAGTAGTGATGAGTCAGATGTGGAATTTGAATTGGCTCAATTTCTACAAAAACTGAAGAAAAGATCTAAGCTTAAAGGCAAGTAAACCCTTATCTATTTTAAATGTGGAAAAATAGGTCATTATGTAGTAAAATGTCCTCATAAACATGATAGTGATGATGAAGGAAATTCTAAAATAATGGCACACAAATATAAAGGGTTCAATAAGAAGAAATTCTTCTCTAAGCAATATGAGTCTGATGAGAATGAGTTTATCGTCATAAAAAAGAAATCATACGAGGAAGGTGACCATGATGAAAGCCAAGAAACATTATTCATGGCACTCGCAGATGATGATGACTCAGGGCTAGAAGGAAATGTAGATGAACTATTAATAAGTGCCATTGAAGAAAATGAGAAACTACAAAACAAAATCATTTCTCTCAAAGTGGAAAACGAGGAAACAAGAAGGAGAGAATATCTCTTGGAAGCAAAGCTTAAAGAAAAAGAAGAGACTTGTGAAGAACATGAGGCCAAAATAGTGTCTCTGACAAAGGAGTTGGAGCAAATTAAAAAGGGTTGTAAAATCTCTCAAATACTTGAGACTATTCTGAAAAATCAAAAACCTCAACATGACAAGTCTGGAATAGGTTTCAAAGGAGAATCCTCAAGCACTAAGAATAGTGTGAAAATCTATGCCGATGCACTTTCCTGCAAACCAAAAGAAGAAAAAGTATGTTATCAAAAGTGCATCCCAGATCCAAAGAATGAAGAGAGAATTATTCCAAAGAAGAACGTGGAGTCGAATCATGGACACTATAGCAAATACAAACCTATACTCCACCAAGGGCCCATTGCAAATCCAAAGAATGAGGGAGGAGTAATTCCCAGGAAGGAAATCGACTCAAACCGTGGTTGCTTCAACAGGTACAAAACCATCTTTCTTGGACATTGTTTTCACTGTAAAAACTTCGGTCATCAAGCCAGACATTACGTGGCTCGCAAAAGTGAAAAGCCAAAGCTAAAGGACCGAATAATCAATTCATATGCCCCCAAAAGGCAAGGACAAATAAAAACCTTCAATTCATTTGATCCCTTGACCAAATTTGATCTGATTTGCTCTTTCTGCTACAATAATGGACACTATGAACAACACTTCCCACTCAAAGGAAGAAAGATGAGTAGTAAGAACTCCAGCATGGATAAATGCGGCCTGGATCTATATGCTCAAAATAATGGAAGTTTGTCTCACTAGGCAAAAAGGAAGGGAATGTGTCTTTTGGAAGCGGATCTCACAAAATTGCAGGCAAAGGAACTGTTACTCTGATCAATGGAAAAGGAAAAGCTCAAGATGCTCTGCTAGTTGACAGACTCAAACACAATCTCCTGAGTGTTAGCCAAATCTGTGATCAAGGACATAAGGTTGTCTTCAGCACCAAATATTATGAAATAAGGAACTCTGCCTCAGGGGAACTTGTGGCAAAAGGGATGAGAACACCAGACAACATTTACATTTTCAACAAGATTCAAGAAAATAAATGCTACCTGAGTTAGACAGATGAAAGTTGGTTGTGGCACAAGTGACTTGGACGTACAAGCTTCGAAAATCTGATCAATATCAGCAAGATCAAAGCTGTACGAGACATCCCAAGGCTGTTCAAACCAAATCAAGGAATATGTGGTCCATGTCAACATGGAAAGCAAACCAGAACCAACCACAAGACAAATGAGCTCTCTACATCGAAGCCCTTAGAGATCATCCATGCTAATGTGTGTGGGCCAACTAGAATCAGGCACTCCAAGGAGAAAGGTACTTTGTGTTATTTGCTGATGACTATACTAGAATGATGTGGATATATTTTATAAAGTATAAATCTGAAACTTTTGAGTTTTTTAAGAATCTAAAATCCCTTGTAGAAAATGAAAAAGATTCAAAAATTAAGTGCCTCGAAACAGACAGAGGGGGAGAATTCACATCAAATGAGTTTAGTGAGTTCTGTAATATTCATGGAATTAAAAGGGAATTCTCTGCTGCCAGAACACCTCAACAAAATGGGGTAGTTGAAAGAAGAAACCAAACAGTCCAAGAAATGGCAAGAACAATGTTATTAGCAGCAGACTCGTAGCCTAAATTCTAGAGAGAAGCAGTAGGGGCAGGTGTCTATACATTGAATCAAAGTCAATTAAGACCAAATTGTGAAAAAATTCCTTATGAGTTATGGAAAGGAAGACCTACTTCAGTGAAGTACTTCAAGATCTTTGGAAGCAAGTGCTTCATAAAAACCAATGATGGCTCACCAGGAAAGTTTGATTCTCGGGTTGATGAAGGGATATTTCTTGGATACTCTACACGGAGCAAGGCTTACAAGTGCTACAATTATCGAATGAAGAAAATAGTGGAAAGCATTGATGTAAAGGTTGATGAAGATCTTCCAGAAAAGGAAATTGAAGAACATGAAGATGACTTTCTCATTGAAGAAGAAGAACCTAAAGAAGAAGAAATAGATGAGGAAGAAGAAGAAGAGGAAAGAGAACCACCTCATACCCCTTCAAAGATGAAGTATGTCCAAATATATCATCCATAAGAGAAGATTATTTTCGACAGAGATGAAGGTGTGCAGACCCGAAGAAGGATAACAATTACACCCAAGAGAAAAGTAATTTCCCTTCTATCTATGATAGAACCAGAAACATTTGCAAAAGCAAGTAAGGACCCTCATTGGGTAAAATCCATGGAAGAAGAAATGTCCCAAATTGAGAAGAACAAGACATGGGAACTGGTACCTCATCCAAAGGACAAAAACATAAAAGGAACCAAATGGGTGTTCAAAAATAAAATGAATGAGGAAGGACAGGTTATCAAAAACAAGGCAAGGCTTGTCTGCAAAGGCTATTCACAAATTGAAGGAATTGAATTTGAAGAGACATTTGCACCAGTAGCCTGTATGGAAGCTATTAGGATGTTCTTGGCATTTTCTTGCTCAAAAGGATTCAAAATCTATCAAATGGACGTGAAATCAGCATTTCTAAATGGGGAACTCAAGGAGGAAGTCTACATGGAGCAGCCAGAAGGGTTTGATCTAACAGTAGGAAAGGACTCAGTCTGTAAGTTGAAAAAGGTTTTATATGGGTTGAAACAGGCTTCTAGAGCTTGGTATGCAAGATTGGATCACTATCTACAACAGCAAGGCTTCAAAAAGGGAGTGGCTGGAAGTAATCTATATATAAAGATAGATGAAGGTAAGTTACTAGTTACTCTTGTTTATGTCGATGATCTGATTTTTGCTAGTAATAATGATGAAATGAACCATGAATTTTCTCAAAACACGTCAAAATATTTTGAGATGTCAATGATAGGAGAGTTGTCTCACTTCCTTGGACTTCAAGTATTTCAAACCAGAGCAGGATTGTGTATATCCCAAACCAAATATCTAAAAGACATGCTCAAAAATTATGGAATGGAGGACTGTGCACCCATGAGCACACCTACGACCACAAACTGCAAATTGAGCAAAGAGTATGACTCCCCTCTAGTAGATGCAACTCATTACAGGTCAATGATTGGAGCCCTTATATACTTAACACCTACAAGACCAGACATAATGCAGGTAGTAGGAATGGCGGGAAGATTTCAATATGCTCCCAAACAATCCCATTTATTAGTTGTAAAAAGAATTCTCAGATATTTGAAAGGAACTTCTAATTTTGGTCTTTGGTACCCAAAGAGCTCAACACTGATTGTAACTACATACACCAATGCTTATTGGGCTGGAAGTATAGATGATCGGAAAAGTACTAGTGGAAATGTGTTCTTCCTAGGAGACTGTTTAGTATCCTGGCTCAACAAAAAACAGTCATCCATATCATTATCCACAGCCGAATTCGAGTATATTGTTGCAGCAGACTATTGTACTCAGATACTATGGATGAAGGAAGCTATAAAAGATGTCGACATATGTACAGATCAACCAATTACCATCTATTGTGACAACACAAGTGCTATCAGTCTCAGCGAAAATCTAGTGATGCACTCAAGAACCAAACACATACCAATCAAGTATCATTTCCTCCATGAGCAAGTAGCTGAACAAAACATCGTCTTGGAATATATCAGTACTAAGGAGTAGATAGCTGATATTTTCACAAAACCTCTTCCTCGAGAAGCATTTGAACATCCGCATCAAAAGATGGGGGTTATTCCTCTATCATCACTCAAATTCATTCATAAGGATGTAACAGGACAGGGGGAGCAGTTTGACAGGGGGAGTCTGTATGCATTCCTTTGCCATTAATGTCAAAGGGGGAGAGAAGAAGAATATTGCCATCAATAACAAAGGGGGAGATTTTTGTACACAGATTGTCATTGATGTCAATATGGAAATATTCGAGGAGCAAATGGAGCCAAGAGGAGCTAAGAGGAGCAGAACTCAGATATATATATGTGCATGCATTTAAATAGCGTTCGGGGACCATATACGCCAAAATAGAGCTATCAGAGCTACAGAGGAGCCAATATATACCATACATATATGCCAAAGCACAGGAGCAAACAGAGCTCACAGAGGACGTAGATAGCCATCAGAGCAATAGAGGAAGCAGACAGAATGTGTTTTTAACACTATCGGAGGTGCAGACTTATATATATCTATATATCTATATATATATATATATATATATATATATATATATATATATATATATATATATATATATATATATATATATATATATATATATATATATATATATATATATACATATACATTTATGCTATCGGGCCCGTAAAACCCATGAATGCATGTTTTTACACTATCGGTGGATAGAAAGCCCATATACATAGGCTTAACACTATCAGGAAGCGGAAAAGGCAGAAAGACTAAGTATAGGCAAATACACTATCGGATCTAGAAAACGGACTTGAAAATATATGCACGGGAGTTTTGGGATCCTATCGGGTCCAACACCTCATATAGCATCGACATGTCAAGATTATGTATCACAAGTGGTTAAGGCCCTGCCACACTAAAACCTCTGATTGCGATAAAGTATGTGGACCCGTCGTGATAGTGTAATATGACATAATGCATTATCGCATCTGTTGTAGATCGCAAGCCGTAAAGCCTTCCCACATGAAAGCGCCGATTGTGATAAGGTTGCGGACCCGACGGGCATATTTACTATGGTTTAATACCATATTGCATTCGGTCCATTGGAGCAGGGGAATCGGCCATCGGCCATCGGCTATGCAATAGGGCATGACTTATTAAAGACCTTCAGGGACACGTCGATTGCGATTTCACTATGGACCCGATACAGGAATAGGTGCGATTGTAATATTTCCTCAAGTCCGCCTTTTTGTCTGTTTGACTGTTTTTCTCATATTCTCTGTGTAATGGAATTTTTGGCTTGCACAGGGTGTTTTAAGCCAAAAGGCTTACGACGGCTGTTTCGATGGTTCAGAAGGCTGAACGTCAGTTAAAATGGGTGAATCATGGTGATTATGATTGCGATCAGGACAAAACATATCCGTTTAATTGAAAGAACTATGTTTATGCCCGTAATCATTGCCAAAAGGAGCACTGTTACGTAAACCGGGAGGATGTGTTCTTCGTGGATCGTTTGGACCAGTCTAATGAATCTACATGTCCCCAGAAAGTCAGTGAACTTGCACAGCGCAGAGGAAGCCGCAACAACTGAGGAGGAAGCCTAAGAGGCGGTGTAAGCGGAAACGAATGGATAGAGGCATGGGAATGAATAAAACAGTAAAAACAGAGAACTGTGGGTGCGGTTGTTGTGGTGAAGAATCAGTAGAGGCAAAAGAAGCAGGAGAGGCAGTAGAGGCAGCAGAAGCAGCAAAGGCAGCAGAGGCAGGAGAGTAGGAGTGAGGGAGAACCTTAGTTGAACAGAGATTAGCAGCATACTAGTTTATACCAAGGTTGGGTTGGAGCCCAAGAGGTTAGAGCCTCAGAATTGAACAGGACTGAAGTCCTTAGGGGTAGGTGCTCCTAAGTGTAGAACCACTGCAAAACAGAGTTGGTGCTCTGGAGGTTGGAGCCTCACTGAAGTCCAAGTTGGAGCTTGGAAACTAATCACAATTAGATATATGCTTATGTTGTATTTATTTCATTGCACCAGCAATGAAATAAATACAATAAAAGTATTAATTCCAGCTGTTGATTTCCATGTTCTATATATATATAGATATATGCTTTTGGTAATAACTAGAACAATTAAAAAGAAATATTGATTCACCCCCCCCCCCCTCAGTATTTCCAATAATGAGGACATCCATCACTCGGCAACACTGCACCTTGACATGCACCAGCAGCAGCATGAACGTCCCAGCACTATCATTTCGAGCCTTGGCATGAGTCATGTCGTCCACATCTCTACTGTGGGCCATACTGTCGATCAATGTAATGTAACGTGGAAGTCCAAGAGACCCACTTGTCATATCAAGAGTCATGTAAAGTTGAAAGGTCATAGAAGTCAAATAGTCATGAGGGAATTTGAACATCCACAAGGGTCAGTTTAACCCTTGGCTATAAATACCACCTCATTTGTACATGCAAAGGACTTTTCACCTCGGCTCCTCCCACATATCCTTGAGAGTCTGTAATATTTTCTTTGAGGAGTAAGTAGTGGCTCCAATGTCCCACACATAGGGTTAATGATGTATGGTGTAACGATGTGTCTTGGAACTTTTTCTTAATTCAGAAGCCTGCTAATAGGCCAGTGCATTTTCACACATGTAATGTAATTGTTGTAAGACTGATCTTGAACACTTGTAATGCATGTTGCTTTAACCTATGTTTAACACTTGAACTCATTCAATTGTTGTAATACATATATTTAGTGAAATTGTGTTGTATGAGATATTAATGTTGTGTTGCTCATGTTGGTTACCTCCCCGGACATCAGACAAACCTTTCACATAAACTTTCTATAACAACCATTGCACTCGCGTGGACTTATCCACTATGTGTTGTATGTATTATCTTTCCTTGTGTGTTGTGACTGCCGCATCCATGGGGACTGCACTTTCGAAATTTGTGCACGTCTTATTGTGTTGTGTGTTCCTAATAGAGTTGGGGCTTCCTCCCAACTGACTTGGGACTCACTCCCACCCTCTCCATCTACAGTGAAAGAACCATTGACACAATTAACACTAGAAATCACCAAGCACGCAAACCTCACTACTCGAAGACAAAGAAAACCACTTTCATGTGCTGACAAGCTTGAGCTAAGGAAAATCTTTAAGATAATGGAAACCAGGCCATCATACCAGATGGGACTCCCACACCAAATGGTGTGAGGTCTAGTTGGGACTTCATATCGGGGTGATCCCCTAAATGTTGTCGGTCCAGCACCGTCAACATTTCTGGCACTAGAAGGAAGGTGACTTGTTGTTTATGGTTGAACGTCCTCTCACACTCACTCATCAACCATCTGGTCAAGGCAGTAACTCGCACTCCCTCTCACTTACACGCGACTCTACAGTTGGTTACTTATCACCTCTGAGAACTGAACACAAAATTCCATATCATCATCTTCGCTCTATCTGTCCCATCACCCGCCAGTTTACAAAAGTATTCGGATTAATCCCAGGCATACATCATCTTCCATACGCATCAAGGAATCCAAAAACCACTCCCACATGAGTTGTTGTATCATCAGTGGAAGAAGCAGTTCTTTCCACACTTAAAGGTCTGGCAGAAGTTGTTGAAGACTGAGAGGAGCATCTGATCTTCTGACAGGGAAAAGGAGACACCCTCATAATCTTAGGCTCCAATTCCGGTACAGGAGGTAGATGGGAAGGCAGCGGAGGAGGCGGAGGTAGAGACAAACCAATAGACTCAGAGCTGAAACTGTTAGATTCGGAAGAAGAGGAGGAGAATGAAGAAGAAGAAGACATGGTTGACCAGAATCTGGAATGGATGACACAGGGACCATTAGATCTCTCGGGTGCTTTTCACAAGATGCCAAGGCAAGCGGAGAGAATGAACATCAAGTTCGACCCTGATAGTACAGTGAAGGTAGAACACCATTTTGACAACTTCTACTTGCAGCTCTAGACCCTTGAAGTACAGCATGATGATGTAGCATGTACACTGTTCCCATGTACCTTAGGTGGTCACGCTGTAGCATGGTATCACAACCTTCCGGTCAACTCCATACAGAACCGGGTTACATTCAAACATGTGTTTCTTGATAAATTTGTTGATGAAAAGACCCCAACCATGCTGCTTAAAGAGTTAGGAAGCTTAAATATGGAGGGGAAAGAAAAGGTCAAAGACTTTAATCAGAGGTTTCTGCACATCTTAAACAAGTTTGTAGTGGATACGAAACCTCATGACTCCATCACTGTTGACTACTACACATCCACATTGCACACCAACATTGCGCAGCTTGTCAAGCGAGCTGTGAAGCCAACACTAATAGAAAACCGTGAAGAGACAATCGTTGTTGAAAAATACATGCGCGCGATTAGAGTCATCCAGTATGATGAACCAGAAAAAGACTCCATAGACATGACCAGGAAGTCCCAAGAGACGGTGAGCAAGGGTAGAGACAAAGAGACAAGTGATATTGAAACCCTCACTCACCTTGTGAAGAACTTGACAACAGAAGTGTCTGAGCTCAAACAACGGAAGATAGACACTTCTGCGAATAGCCCTCCATCTAGGCAAAGACAGGGAAACATGTCATCAAGTAGCAACCGTCTCCCGAACCAAACTGCGCAGAGCTCTATGTTCCAACTCAATCGATGTGAAAATCATGAATTATGTTCATTCCATGAAGTTTGTCACCCAAAGAATTCTTGTTCGAATTGGAATCGAGTCGCAAACTCGGTACACAATCACATTCTTGAACTGGACAATAATATACAGGAATAGCTGGGAGATGTGGATAATGAAGAAGATGTTGCAACTAGTGAGCCATCAAGTTGTGGGCATGTGGTTAACATGTATCAGTGCTCGTAGGCAGGGTTTAATACAAACACTGAGAAGAAGCCCCAAAAGTAGGATGCCCGTTACAATCTCAGAAGTAAAGGGGCTCCCCCCATAGTTGGGGAAATGCAAGAAAAGGTTAGACTGTTGATGAGGAAGGTTGACCCACCAGCCATCATAAAGCATAAAATGCAAAGCCCGGGAAGATAGCGGCAGACATGAGTACGTCCATGAGCAGCAAACTACAAAATACTCCACCGGATAACATGAACATCAGTCGTACCCCAGGCACCTCGGTGAGTATACCCCCTCTGGACTACAACATTGTTAATGACATGAATAAAACTCATGCGAACATCAATTTGTTCAAGCTAGCTAAGATCCAGAGTCAGCGAGACATCCTGTTTCGCACACTGGGACAAACAACAATGGACAGCGTAGCCTCTACTAGCAAGTGAGCAAGCACACCTCCCAGGTCACTTTCGACTGTGTTAAACACACTCCGGATGGAAGAAGAAAACTCAGGTTGCCCTCCATTCCTGCTCTCATTTGAAATTTTCAAATGTAATTTTCACAATTGCTTGGTTGATTCTGGCGTGGTAGCCAACGTCATGCCACTCTCCATTGCTAAAAATATCAATGCACAATGGAGCAAGACATCCACGCAAATCATCCAACTTGATCGTACACCTGTACCAGCCATTGGTGAGCTCTGAGATGTGATCATCCGACTATCTCACGATGGTCGAGTCCACCAATGCATCAACATTGTTGTTGTGGACATACCAGAAGCATACGGTTTACTACTCAGCAGAGACTGGTCCAGCAAGCTGAATGAATATTTTGCTACGGACTGGTCACAAATGTGGCTTTCGTACAAGGGTAAAAGCAATCAAATCCGGGTGATATCCGAGAGGTATATGAAGCATAATTTCACTCCCATCAATGACGATAATGAGTCGTTGGCCTTCACAAAACTCATGTTTGAAAACTGCCTCATGGAAACAACATTTGGGTGTTATCCTGCACGACCAACTCCAACCCCACCAGACACATAGTTGGGTCTCCTTCCTTGCCCAACTGACGAAAATGAAACATTTATAGTACATTGTAACATTATTATTAGTAGCAGTAGCAACATCAATAGTAGCAGTGCAAGTGCACCAAAAAGTCTGTGTACAGATGAGTTGTGGACCATGTATTTTGACGGATCAAAGACACATGACAACTCAAGGGCCAGGTGTATCTTGGTTGACCCAAACAACAGAAAACATATGATTTCAAGCTGCTTGGAGTGCGAGTGCACAAACAATGCTACTGAGTACGAAGCACTTGTGTTAGGCTTACAAAAAGTCATTAGCCTCAACATGATCGCACTCAAAGTGGTAGGTGATTTGGAAACAATGGTATGAAGATTGGTGGAGAGGCTAAAGCACATGAGTCTCCAAGCCCCAGAAATGGTTTCTACAGATTGTACCGGGTTTGGGAGATATTAAAATAATTAATTTTTTAATGGAGTTCCTAAGTTTAAACTTAGGAAAAATAAAATATTAATGGGTATTAATATAAAACTAGGTTAGAAGGTTCCAAAAGTCATGGATCAAGCCAAATATAATCTTAGCCATTGATTAGAGATTTAATCTCAGTCATTGAAGGACCAACGAGAAAAGTATAAGAAGAGGTTTGAGGGTCAGTTGGAAAACACACCAGAGTGATCAATCATTCGATTTGCTAGAGCGAAGTTGCTAAGCAAAGTCGAATTAGTGATCAGCATTGAGGGGTAGTGAGTACTGAACAGAGAGGAAGAGATAGTGCCAAGAGACCGGCGTAGAGGCAAAGAGCGAGAAGCAGCAGCCAGAGCAGGCCATGTAGAGCCTAACAGAGACAGCGCAGAGGCTAGAGGGACTACGTCATCCACACAGAGAGAAACTAGAGTGATGTAGAGGATCCCAGAGGCTGCGCAGTGCCTCAGAGGGTTGACATAGAGGGGTTTGGGGTTGAAGTAGAGGCCAGAAGGGCCAACACAGTGCTTCAGAGACACTGGAGAGGGTTTCGTGGGACAGGTTTTCTGAATAGAGAGGTATTGCTTCCAGTTATTTTTCTTTATTGAGTGAGCCAGTTTGGCACCCAGTTGTACTCAAGGAAATACTACATAATAATAAACCCTCATAATAGCTGCACAGATTTTCCTGCATTGGGTTTTTCCAGGGACATTTGTCCAAAAATAACGGTGTCACTTATGTGTTTGTTTTCTTTCACCTGAGGATCTGTAGATGTTGAGACTATATTGTGTTTATTTCATTATTTATATGTTTTAAATAATTTGTTCGAATTTAACAAGTAGAAGAAATAAACCAGAAGAATACAGATTAATTTTCTAACAAAAAGACTTAGAAAACTCAACATGGTATCAGAGGGTGGTTGCAAATCAAAGGAAAGCTGAAGGCATCAGCTAAGCAGAGCATTTGCAGTAGATTCAGTTATCCCGAGTGACAAAGTTGATCCTTGCATAAAGCAATAGAGGAAGGGTTGAAACAGAGGGACTTTGTCATCGTTCTGGGCCTAAGAGAGACCGGCACAGAGGTTGAGGAGGGCAAAAATAGGCTCACGCAAAGGCCAGAAGGGTTGATGTAGTTGGTTTAGGGAGTTGTTTTGCTAGTGTTGGGATTGCACTGAGCCAAGAGGCTCAATCCTTCAGTTTCTAGGGTGAAGGAAGTTAGTGGGGTACTATGGTCAGAACAGTACCTAACTGGGCAAAACCAAGGTAGAGGGAGTTATTGCCGAGGTGGATTTCTAGCAAAGGAATCCGGATCAATGTTGAAGTTGCACGGAAGATCGGAGAGGGGCAACTTGACGGTTGGTAGAAAGATTTCCATGAGGGAAATCGGGACTCAGAGGGAGACCAGAAGAGAAATTCCAAACAGGAAGTAGAGAGACTCGGAGGAGTCGAACCGAGAACTTCCAGACGGGAAGTAGAGAGACTCAGCAAGAGTCGAACCGAGAACTTCCAAGCCGGAAGTAGAGAGACTCGGAGGAGTCATAGAGAAGAGCAAAGGGATGGCCATGAATAGGCTGAGGGATTAGAGTAGGCTAGACGGAGTATCCAACTTTATGGTCTAGAAGGCCAGGATCCTGTCCATTCTAGATAAACATTGCATCAAGGGCTTCACCTAAAGAGTAATGGCTATCCTAGTTGACTCGGTATCTAATGAAAGGTACGAGGAGGCGATGGCCAAGGGAAAATGCATCATCCTTGATGGGGTCAAGGATCATGTGGTCTAACATATTGTCGAGAAGGAAATGGCAAAGGATATGTGGGACACCTTGAAGACGCTATACCAGCATACTTCCGTGCAGAGGAAGATGTTACTTGAGGATCAGCTTAGGTCATTCCGGATGCAGAACGGAAAGTAGATAGATCTCTTCCTTGGTCAGTTGAAGGAGATACGAGACCAACAGACTTCCATAGGGGCCACACTGGATCAGGAGTTAATAGTGAGGAATGGACTAAATACAGTCTCTGAGGAGTGGGAGACATTTTTCTATAGCATTCTGGACAGGGCGAGTCTTCCATATTGGGAAGAATTGTGGATGGCTATTCGTGAAGAGGAGATCAGACAGTTGACCAAGACCGGAAGTAGCAAAAAAGGAGTTTGGATCAAGAAGGAAGAGGAAGAGGATGTAGCTCTGGCATCTGCGGGAAAGTAGGAGAAGAGGAAGAAGAAGGACCTCTCGAAGGTCAAGTGCTTCCACTGTGGGGAGTTGGGTCACTATGCGAACCAGTGTCCGAGTCAAAAGAACAAGGGAGAGGCTTCTGACTCTAAGGCATCGCTAGCGAAGGTAGAGAAAGAAGTTGAGGAGGATGACGATTGTGCCATGAGTGCTCATGTGCCACTAGAGAAGAAGTGGTGTTTTCGGGAAAAGTGTCTATTCATAACGACCCTATCCCACTGGGTTGTGACAGAGACCTCAAAAACAAACAAGGAAAACTACTCTTGTATTCTCCTTTATGAACTATAAACGAAGATGATTAAGATGAACCGACCTGTGTCTTGCGCTAGTTGTTCGATCCAATCTCTCTTCTCTTTGCCAGCTTCCAACAATTTGCTCCCTCACTTGCCCAACGTCACCAAGTTCCTGCAAGTTCACAGAAGAGAGAAACTACACAAAGACATGGATTTATGTTCATAAAAAGCTTAGGATCAGATTTAAGCTAAACATACAAATATAACACACATCAGATATACAAGCATGTAGGAGAAACTCAAGTAGTTTTATTGATAAAACAAGAAGATCCAGGAGGAGTTACAACTGATGATTCCTGATCCAGCATCAACCTCCCAGCATAGAATCCCTTCTTCACCTCCAACAAAGCATAAATCACCCAATACTCTGATATCTATCACAAAACCAACAGCAATTCTCTGCAATGTACAAAATTCCAGCCTCTGGATCTCTTGGTGAGGGATCCATATATAGATGTATGCAAAGAGGATGAGTCAGCTCATGAATTGATTAGTGGCTTCTCTCTGTCAGTTCTTGCTTCCACTTGGAGACTGAGAGCCTCTTACTCATCACTGGTCGAATTCAGTGAGGCAAGTGTCATTGGAGAAGATTCTGGAAGCTTCCATTGTCTCTCCACCTCGTGGAATGACTCTGCCACTTGTCATTTCTTGCTCAACGCACCCTGGTAGTGCATTCAAGTGCATTGCAACGCACCTAGCCAGTGTATTTGGGTGCTTTGCAACGCAGTCAGCTAGTGGAGCACTTGAAATGATCCTGTTTTGACTAGTTTTGAGCAGTTTCTGGTGGAGAACTTCTGGGAGAAGCTGTAATTTGTTGACCTTGTTTCTTTAGGAGCTGGAATAACACTTTTAGGGACTTAGGATCCCTTGGTTTATGGACATTTCATGCTTATAGCTGTAAGGCACAAAAATGTCTATAACAGTTGCCCCCTAAAGTATGAGGCCGTTTATCAGGTGAAATGCTTTATTAGGAGGATCCGAAGTTCTTCTGATGCTGGGGAGAAGACCCGTAATAAGATACAATACAATACATTATCTTCATATTGTTTTCATGATCTAGCTGAGGCGGGCATTCCCATGCTCAGCTTTATAAATTCATTTTCATGTACATAGGACAGACAATCGTCTGATGGTAGACTGATGATTCTGACGAAGTCATCATCCTTTTGGTAGGATGATTATCTGTGCTGCAATGCTGTACATTCCAATGTCTTTATTTTTCCTGAATATATATCGCAGCCCGGATGGATGAAACTAGATCCGAGGTCTTCAATCTCGTCCGATCTTCACTCTAAGTACAAGTCGATCCATGTGAGAAATGTTTTGAAGTCGAACATGGAAAGACATCGCTTGATTACCAGTCAATGATGTAAACTGTTAACAAGCGCGAGAGGAATCACCGATAATGATAATGACCCTCAAGGTACCGCAGTACAATTCACGTGGTGTGAATAAAGGACTTGGCGTCAAACACCACACAAAATCTTTCGGTCGAAGGTCATTGATGTATACCTGTCGCCGGAAGTGAGAAACTTGCCATTGAGGCATGCAAGCTTCAAAGTATTGAAGGGGTGTTCCTAGATCAACTTCTTGGATAATGAGCTGATGTCGACAAGAAGCGATCCGTCAAAGGAGGGCCTTAATGAATCCCACATCAATGACACAGAACGGAGCAAATGATTTTGATGGAGGTGAAAACGATCTGGTGACATACGGTTCAGAGTGGCGGTCATGAAAGAGTGAAGTATAATGTATGGTAGTGGATGGGACACGGGTGACTTCTCTGGATGACTTCTCTTGAACATGTCGGCGACACTTATGTGATGGATCGGTAGCATTTACCCCAAATGTGGATGGTATGGCGTGACCATGGTGATGTGACCGGTGAATGAAACAACCCAACCCGACTCTGGCACAGAGTGGAAGTGTCATGTTCAAGAGCGAATTGCTACCAATAAAGTTTCTTTGAGTTTTCTTCCCAATTTTTCCCCAGTCATTTCTGACCAGTACCTCTTTATTTTTGTCAAGCTTGAGGAGGATAACATATGCTTGTTCTATAATTTTCCCTTCGGGCAAACCCATCGCTATGTTTTAACGAGCCTAGCGATAGTGAAACTCGTTCTCGTCTAAAGACAAGTTTGTCGCTATTAATCTTTTTAACGAGTCTAACGACAAAGATAACTCGGTCCTTTTCCTTTTTAGGGAGTCTGAAAAGGTACGTAAAGATGACTCCGGAATTCCTTTTTCGTCATCTAATCCCTTAAGTCCGAAAAAGTATAAAATAATACAGAAGGGATGAATTTTCGATAGTTTTATCGAGCCGAACAAAACAAGCGCTCGATCTTTTTGTGCAATAATCCCTCAGGTCCAAAAAGATTAAAATCTAGAGGAGGGATAGCACTTCCGGTCGCTTTAACGAGCTGGAAGGCCAAAACTCGGCAATCTTTTCATATTTTACGAGTCAGATGAAAAGAGCTTAAAGAAGACTCGTCTTTTGAGGAACGAGTGATAAAATGGGTAGCAGCTGATTCCAGGTATGGTTTGGAATTCTCCAATCATGGCAGTGTCACAAGGATGGCTAGTGAAATCACTCTTCGTAGTTGTTCCTCAAAATGGGTAAACAATCAAATGGAGGTGAATGATCGGCCAATGGAAAAGTGGAGGTGACGGTGCAAACACGACCAAGGCTTTAATGGCTGAAAATGCTTCATTCACGATGGTTATTTACCGAAGGATAGTTCATTTTTTAACGAGCTTAAACGCGGGTGGAAACATTTGCTCAATCTTATGTTTATTTTTTAACGAGCTTGAACTATGTGCTAAAACTGCTCGATTAATCTAGTCATATGATAAGAATGTCTCATATAAAAACGACAACTTTTAGATTTTTGCCCCACATCCTTTCTTTATGCAAGTTTGGTGACGACTAATCCTACGAGTTTAAAGGGTTAGAGGTCCTAAAAATTTTAAAAATAAATAGTCGCCCCTTGCTTGCATGCCAAAAGGTTTGCATGCCCCCAGGTATAAAACAGAGTTTCAAAGTTACCCCTCAATTTGCAGACAAAACATTTGTTCTATCAGGAAAGGCCTACCTCTTACAGGTTACCCAAAGATTGCTCTATTCGCGGTGCAAACAAAACACTTCTTTGGCGATGTCTACCGAGATAAACAAATGTGAGAGACTCTGTCTGTCAACTCACATAACTTTGACAAGAGAATCTTATTCTAGAACAACCCCTCTTCCAATCACGGACGGGGTACGGACTAGTCATATTCTCCTGCGGAAACCTACTCTATACCCGAAGTTTTCCTGCCGAAGCAGACCAGGACGCATGCCCCCTGGGTTTCAGTCATATCCCTCCGAATTACTCGCGCTCATCAGGAGGACGGACTGGGACTTGAGACATTTCTTGCGTGAAGAGACCATTTAGGGACGGTATATGACTATTTGCTATGCGTGATCCGGGAAATGAAAGCTGGTCCACGAGCTTGACCACTCTTCCTTCGTGCGGAAAACACATTACTCTAAAGAGTGAGGAGACGATGGCTCCCATGCAATAAATATAGTCTCATCCAAGGAGTAGGTTATAATCCAAGGGTCCTTGAACGACCATGACGTTCACGTGAACTGTCTTCCCTCTCAATGTTATGGGCACATCGGGAAGGATCCCTAAAGGTCGACTGGTTCCTTTATCAAAGCCTGTTATATTTCTTATTTCAGGGAACAGCGATGGCAAACCAAGCGCTTTCCAAGCAATAGAGGAAAGGATACTCACAGAAGCCCCCTCATCTATGATGGTGCCAGCCATGACCATTCTATATATTTGAATGATAATTCGGAATGGTATGCTTGCTGGCAAACGGGGTCTGCCTAGTTGATTCCAGTCGAAGGATACAACTAGGTTGCTTGGAGGTGGGACCGAGTAGATGGCTGGGTATGGCTCTGACGAACTTCCTTCCTGCGGTAAAGGAATGGGTGGATTGCCCCCATGTTCGTCGGAGTCTGTGTTGATGAAGAGAATTTGGACGGTGTCATCCTTATTCTCTTCAGTGACTGTATCATTGGAAGATAAAACCTCTGAAGGCAAGACCGGGTGAACTGCCGCCTCGACCTTTTGACTTTCGTCTGGTATGGATTCAGTTGGTTTATCCTCATTGATAGATGCTTCAGCTGACCACTTGAGCGGGCTAGCTGGGTTCTCAACTAGTGACGGACTCGGCAAGAGTTTTTTGTATCCAGGAGGAAGTCGTAACGGTGAAACTGGACGATCATCCAAAACTCTTTTAGCCTCGTCTAAGAAGGGACAATAGTGGAGGGCGTGGTCGCCTTCGCACAGTCTACAGGGAAATCTAGCTTTCCCTTTTTTTCCTGGGGCTTCACTTTCACTAGTTGACGGTGTGCTTTCAACATGATCTCCAGAGGTTGATGACACCGGATTGTGCAAACGAGGAGACCAGCCCCTTAGTATCCGGGGGATGCAAGGACAATCTCTGTGAAAGTGGTCTCCTCTACAAATGACACATGGCGATTTAGGCTTGGTTGGTGCTGTGTGTGGATTCTCATTAGAAGACACTCGTTTTCCCTTATTCGCCTTTGGATCCTTCTTCTTTTTCTCTTTCTTCTTCTTTTCCTTCTTCTCCTTAGGAACTTGGCTTTTAGCTTTACCGGTCCCGTCAAGCAAAGAGGAAGGAGGAGAGGAAGAATTAGAGGAAGTAGAAGGCTGGTGGGTAACTCTCGACTCGTCTAATTGCTGATTCGATTGTTCAGGAATAGTGGTGTTCTGAACGACATTGGGTGAGAAGAGCCATACTGGCAAGCCAATTGTCAGTCCTGGAAGTGACAATGTGGCCATATGGGGCGCACCAACATCTCCCCAAGAGGAGAAGGGACTAGGATTTCCACCAAGGGGAACTCCTTGGTTGGTAGGCTCCATTTTCTCAACCCAAAGATCAACGCAGGAAAAGGGTATGAATATTCCGTTTAAAATAAATTTTAACACGCTTTGACACAACTTGTTTTTTCAGTTTTAAAGAGTCGAGAAAAAACAAAAGATGACTCTAGTCTCCTTCAATTTTTAATGAGCCTGAAGTGACAAGTGCTCAGATGTACCTTTTCCATTAAGGAGTCTGAAAAGGAACGAAAGGGACTGCTCTGGAGGTCTAGGTAGAGGGAGTGCCAAACCAATCGCAAAACCGCAGAATACTTTTTAGGGTACGGCAGTCAATCTTCCCGAATGTTGTGTTCGGTGCATTGCGATCAGTAGGGCGGCCGACACGGCTTCCTATGGATAAAGGTTTTATGCCTATAGGGGTCTCCCAATATATACCCGAAGGTACGTGGGAGAACAAGTCCGTACTGGCACTTATCATCTCAAAGTGGAGGAATCACCCAACCATCAGTGAGGACAACAGTTACCAGGCTTTACGATGCCGGAATACGTCTCTAGCTTAGACCTCTAGATGTTGTGCGTTAAGTTACAAAGCGTTGTTAAGTTCATTGAATTTATTTTAGATTGATCTTTCTTATGAAGTTTGCCTTTTGGGTTCACCACGAGATGTAGATGTAATTCCTAAAATGCAATCTAAAGATGATAAGCAAGCTTTTACCTCTTTTTAGCAATGAAAATCCTAGCTACAAGGGGAAAAGAAAGACACAATCTTTTCTCAAAGAGCAAAGAGCACACTGTAAATGCACTTTTCCTAAATCAAGCCATAAAAACTGTCAATATGCAAATGCACTTGTGCATGTATTTGTTTTTCACTTTCTTAATATTGATGCCTAAAAAGAAAGTTGTTGTACAAATTTGAATTCGCTTTCAAGTGAAAAACACAAACAAGCTTCTTTTCGAAATCAAAAGGTAGAGACGATTACGACACTTTATGATTTTGAAGTAAACACTTGTTTCGACACTAGAAATTCACAAATTCAAGCCAAAGGCAAAATTAAAAGCGTAATCAACTGTCAACAGCAAATATACTCTCTCCTAAGATAAAAAACGACACTTACGACAGATCTAGATCTAAGGGCGACAGTATGACTAGTTTACTTTTGCAATGGGAAACTGTAAATGACGTAACAAACACACAAAAACAAATACAGTTTCTTTTATACAACTGAGGTGGAATTAAGGCAAAGAAAAGGGGCTTTTAAACAGACAAACACACTGATCACAGGCTGCAAAAGTCAGAGGCAAAACTGGAAAAAGTCAGCAAAGAACCTCAGCTAGGCAGGGCTAGGCTGATCAACGCACCTGCTACACAGAGAAACTAAATTGCAACGCAGGTAGCCCTCTCGGGGAACTGTGCTGAAATGCAGAGTCTCTTCACAGAGCCTGCGCTGAAGCAGAAGCGAGAATTCTCTCTGGGTTCAGGGTCACGGTTTGCAGTTTAATCTATGGTTTTTGGCTGGGTAAAAGCAATCAATTGTGTACAATCAGAGGGTTGATTTACAAGAGGTTTAAGAGCTATCACAAAGGGTAATCAGATCATTTGTGAGTCAACTGTTCAGATCATAAACAGGCCTAGTGAATGGACTAGAGTAGCAGATGTCTACTTTGCATTTGTAAATGGAAAATGCAGTTCGATTCGCTACTCCTAAGTTTATGAGATGAACAACAATAGAAACACAAATAAACTAACTAGACACGATCCCCAGCGGAGTCGCCATTTTGTTTTCGGGAAAAGTGTCTATTCAGAATGACCCTATCCCATTGGGTTGTGACAGAGACCTCAGAAACAAACAAGGAAAACTACTCTTGTATTCTCCTTTATGAACTATAAACGAAGATGATTAAGATGAACCGACCTGTGTCTTGCGCTAGTTGTTCGATCCAATCTCTCTTCTCTTTGCCAGCTTCCAACGATCTGCTCCCTCACTTGCCCAGTGTCACCAAGTTCCAGCAAGTTCACAGAAGAGAGAAACTACACAAAGACATGGATTTATGTTCATAAAAAGCTTAGGATCAGATTTAAGCTAAACATACAAATATAACACACATCAGATATACAAGCATGTAGGAGAAACTCAAGTAGTTTTATTGATAAAACAAGAAGATCCAGGAGGAGTTACAACCGATGATTCCTGATCCAACATCAACCTCCCAGCACAGAATCCCTTCTTCACCTCCAACAAAGCATAAATCACCCAATACTCTGATATCTATCACAAAACCAACAGCAATTCTCTGCAATGTACAAAATTCCAGCCTCTGGATCTCTTGGTGAGGGATCCATATATAGATGTATGCAAAGAGGATGAGTCAGCTCATGAATTGATTAGTGGCTTCTCTCTGTCAGTTCTTACTTCCACTTGGAGACTGAGAGCCTCTTACTCATCACTGGTTGAATTCAGTGAGGCAAGTGTCATTGGAGAAGATTCTGGAAGCTTCCATTGTCTCTCCACCTCGTGGAATGACTCTGCCACTTGTCATTTCCCGCTCAACGCACCCTGGTAGTGCATTCAAGTGCGTTGCAATGCACCTAGCCAGTGTATTTGGGTGCTTTGCAACGCAGTCAGCTAGTGGAGCACTTGAAATGATCCTGTTTTGACTAGTTTTGAGCAGTTTCTGGTGGAGAACTTCTGGGAGAAGCTGTAATTTGTTGACCTTGTTTCTTTAGGAGCTGGAACAACACTTTTAGGGACTTAGGATCCCTTGGTTTATGGACATTTCATGCTTATAGCTGTAAGGCACAAAAATGTCTATAACAAGTGGGGATACATCGAGCTGTAGTCAGGAGGACTACAGGCGATGAGGGGCACGATCCTTGAGGTACCTAACCTCTTGGATTATACCTTGCTACGGGAGCTGCAAAGAGGAGTAACAGGACTAGCAGATGTCGGTAGAGACAGATACAGATGAAGCGGTAGAGAGTGATACAGTGCAAGAGTCCCCGGGCAACACGAGGCTAGCAGGTTGCGATAGTGCGAGAGGCATGAGAGTGTTGCAACGGTGTAAGATGGTACAGAGAGGTGCGCAACAGTGCGAGATGCAAGGAGTTGTTGTAGAAGAACATAGGTCAGTAGAGAGAGCACTTGTTAGTGGCAGAGAGAGCTTCAACATCGGGAGTGTTTCTAGCCTGACAGGGATGCCAGAAGTTGGGTGGATCAGTTACTTACTTCTCACTAACTGACGTGCAGTGCAATAGCATTTAGTAGTAGCACGATGCAACATGATGAGAGGGGGTTGCAGTGCAGATGCAGTGTTGGGAGAAAGGACCAGCAACAGCATGAATGCAGAGGGAGTTGTTATATATATGCAACAGTGGAAGTGGAAGAGCCATGGGCAGCAGTATAGGATGCAATATTGCAGAGGATGTTGGATGGGAAGGCCTAGCATCAACACATGTATCGGTGCCAGATAATCAGAGTAATGCTCAATGAGGAGTATTACTAGAGCACAGTCCTTGTTAAGAGGGATTCTTGATTTGGGTTAGCATCGGATGTGATATAGCCATGAAAATTGGTACAGAGGCTAAAGCACATGAGATCTCCAAGACCCAGAAATGGTTTCTACAGATTATACCCAGTTTTGGAGATATTAAAATAATTAATTTTTTAATGGAGTTCCTAAGTCTAAACTTAGGAAAAATAAAATATTAGTAGGTATTAATATAAAACTCAGTTATAAGGTTCCAAAATTCATGGATCAAGCCAAATCTAATCTTAATTATTGACTAGAGATTTAATCTCAATCATTGAAGGACCAACGAGAAAAGTATAAGAAGAGGCTTGAGGGTTAGTTAAAAAACACACCAGAGTGATCAGTCATTTGATTTGCTAGAGCGAAGTTGATAAGAAAAGTCGAATCAATGATTAGCAGTGAGGGGCAGTGAGTACTGAACAGAGAGGTAGATATAGTGCCAAGAGACTAGCGCAGAGGCAAAGAGTGAGAAGCAACAGCCAAAGTAGGCCACGCAAAGCCCAACGGAGATAGTGCAGAGGCCAGCGAGACTGCGTCATCCACACAGAGAGCAGTTGGAGTGACATAGAGAATCACAAAGGTTGCGCAGTGCCTCATAGGGTTGACGCAAAGGGGTTTGGGGTTGACGTAGAGGCCATAAGGGCCAGCATAGTGCTTTAGAGTCGCTAGAGAGGGTTTCGTGGGATAGGTTTTCTGAATACCTATTTTCGAATAGAGAGGTATTGTTGCCCATTATTTTTCTCTATCAGGTGAGCTAGTTAGGCACCCATTTGTACTCAACAAAATACTGCATAATAATAAACCCTCAAAATAGCTGCACTGGTTTTCCCACATTGGGTTTTTCCGGGGACATTTGTCAAAAAATAACGGTGTCACTTGTGTGTTTGTTTTCTTTCAGCTAATGATCTGTAGATGTTGAGACTCTATTGTGTTTATTTCGTTATTTATATTTTTTAAATAACTTGTTCAAATTTAACAAGTAGAAGAAATAAACCAGAAGAATACAGATTAATTTTATAACGGATAGAATTAGAAAATTCAACATTACTGAGTCTTCTGCTTTGTGTTTTCATTCTCATCCAACAAGTAGAAACAGAGAAGGAGAAATATCTAAACAAGCAAACCTATGTCATAGTTTGATCCAAGTGGCTCCAAAGACACACACAGGACAAAGAGGACTTATGAAAGCTCAAAAATCAAAGAATTTGGATTATGCTTGAACCAAGTTCATGATAAATATCTCGTTGTCGTGATCGCGGTGGTGCGAATGGTTCGTCAATCTGAGTCCAGATGAGGAAGATAGAGGCAGTCAAAGTTGGGTTGACTTTTGTTGAATATGCATGATTAATGTAGGCACAATTTGGACTTTTTCCATCGAACGGAATCCGGCCAACTCCGACCAGATTCCCGGCGAAATTTTCGACTCGTTTAAATGAATCCTTCGATCCAAATTTCGAATTTTCGAAAATGGGCATATTGTTTTAATAACAAAAATATAAAAAATAGGGGTGGCGGGCCACCAACCCCACCACCCCAAACCTTAACAATATAATGTATTAATGGAGGGGTGGGCCACTACTCCTGGCCCCTCTCCCCATACTCGGAACCGTCGGCACATAAAATTAGGTGGTGGGCCGACCCTTGGGGCATGGACCCAACCACACCCCTTTAATGAAACTGCCACGCTATGTGGGGACCACCATTGGAGCGAAGGTGAGGTGGGCGGGCTGCCCGAGGTGGGCCCAGCCCAACCTCCCTTCCATTTTAAACTTTGGTTATGTAAAAAAAGGGAGGGGGCGGGGTTTGACCGCCCGACCTCTTCCGTAACAAACGGATCCGTAACCACTGCGCCAACCAACCCCACATGGGAATATACACCCGGAAACTTATATTAACCTTCATTTCATCAGTGCACCCAAGCATGGAGGAACCAGGAGCGGGCACGGAAAATGAGATGATATTTTTTTAATTAATTTATTGTAGGTGGAACCATGACTGAGCGAAATTTCCAGGAGGGTGAAATTTTTTCAGTGTCCAAATTGGACAAACTTTATGTTGATCTTACACCTCTCGACGACACAAACCTGATGGTGCAGTTAGTTTCTTGATTTGAGCAGCTGATTTGCAAAGGACCCGTAGGAGGGAATCTTTAAGGAATCTAGGGGGAATCTAAAAGATTCCTTAAGCCCCAGATTTCCACTTTCTCGGAATTCAGAAATTTGACAGTCGATTTTGCACTATTCGACACTACAATATGATGGTGCGTTCAAATTTTCCATTTTCTCATTCTATTTTTCAGCCACTTTTTTAGGTGGAGTGTAGGTGTCAGCATTCATGTGTGAGTAGTGATTTCCATAAGATTCAATGCCGCGAGATTGATGGTTCGACTAGCTTCAATAGTTTGGCATCCTCTTCTTCAGATGGCCACTAGATGTGAGGTATATGCAGTGTGTTCATGTACTTCTTTTGTTATGCATTGTGTTGCATAGTTCCCTTTTTGATGTTTGACATGGGATCTTGTTTCTTACTTGTTTTCATGGTTCCTACTTGATGTGATGCAAAATGATTTATGGGATGTACTTGTTGTCATGATTCGTCATGTTTTATTTGAGATCCCTTTGTCGTTATGTTGATGGGATGCTCATGTTGTCTCCATGTATGTTTGCATTGAGATCCCTTTTATGCCATGTTGGCGGGATGCTCATCATCATCATGCTTGAGTTTGTGTCATACTGATAGGAGTCCTTTTTTACTAAGAGTTCCTATAGTGGAACATATCTTGGAGCCACTCCTGCATGAGAGAATTTTCTTTATATGATAGCGATGTCACCTCTTATGTACATCATCACTATTGACAACACTTAATGCAGTGGCCTACACCATATTGACACTGGGTCCCGGAGATGTAGTCCCTCTTGGACAAACTCCATTATCAACGACTTATGTTTTCATGTGTTGATGATTTTCGTGTTCCTCTTCTTTACAGCATGCAGATGTATTCATTTATGTTCTTTTAAAAATGAAATTTAACACATCACAAAAGTAAAAGGTCTTGGAAGGGCCCTTTGTCACACCCGGACTTGGATCAAGTGGTATCATAGTGGTCTTTGTGTGGATGTGAATTGCAAGCATGAAAAATGGAACGTGCAACGACAGAGGATGAAAAAGCGATGTACGAGACCATGCTCAAAATTTCCAAAAGAGTGGAAATAATGTATGAAACTCTACAAAAAGAGACAAAGGAAAAGGAGTGATTGCAGCTTCAATTGCGAGCCATGGAAGAGGCCCTGGAAGAACTGAAGCACAACCAACAAAATCCTCAAACAGAGAACGTTGAATTGAAGATGCTTCTACATTAAGAGAAAGAGGAAAAACGAAGTTTTCTACAACAGCTATAAGCTAAGGACGAGGTCTTGGAAAAGCTGCAGCATGACCCATGTGAGGTAAAAATTAGTTCTCCGTCTTCATGTATGTTTCCTGATGATGATTTCACTGTTTTTGAAAATCATACCACAAGAATTGGCTTTAAATTGTTGAAGAAAATGGGGTATGAAGGAAAAGGCTTGGGCGTTAATGTCCAAGGCATTGTCAATACCATTAAAGTAGAAGAATTACCCTGTCAAACAGGACTTGGGTATGTCAGAAAGGAAGTTGGGGAATGCGTCGAGACAGCTAGCGAACCAACAACAACAGATGATGAGAAGCCCTCATCAATTTTTCCAAATCGACAGAGGAGGTAAAAGATGTTGATTTGCTTTCGGTTTCATCTTCACATAGTATGATTTCTGTTGGAGATTTGGAGATCCCAATTACAGGGATAAACATGAGGCTCCTTACTAGGACGAGGCACGAGGAGGAAAAAGAACTTGGTGTTAATAACCAAGGCATAATTCAACCAATGGAGGTTGTGTAGAGACCTCAATTCGCAGGCTTGGGATACACCGAAGGAGAATGCTCGAAGGTGTTAGATTCTTCCGAGACATCGTCGAAATCGTTGAGGAAAGAGAATGATGGGAACACATCCCCATCATCCCATGGCAATTTCCATTGCAGGGAAAGAGTTGAGGCAAGCTCTCATCACCATACTTACACCAGAGATAGCAAGGAAAGGTATAACCACTCTCGACATTCGAATGTTCATTTCGATTATAATCATGTTGTTAAAGATGAACGTAAATCATGGAATCGAAAAACATGTACCTTTTGTGGATTACATAACCATACATTTTCTAAGTGTTAGAAAAGAATGGCAACACACAAAAGGAGGAGGCATGAAGGACCCTCTCAATAGCAGGTAAAGAAACATGTTAAGCAGATTCGGAAGAAGAAAACCTATTGCATTCATTGCAATAGAAGTGGCCATCAAAGAGCCACTTGTTGGAGGCTCCATCCAGAGCAACGCCTTAAAGACAAAGTGTCAATGCATGAACCAGGTGAAGCAGTTGTTCGACCATCGAAACCACCACAGGGAGATGATCCATTCACAACGATAAGTGAAAAATGGTTTTTAGATATGTTAGCTTGTCATGGTCGTGCTTTTGTAGATCATTTGTTGCATTTTAAAATGTAAAAGTGATGATCTGTTTCCATCACTTGCTAAGCAACAATGAGTCTGGTCTTATTTTGAGTTGCATGATAAACTGTGAAAGTGATGTCATGTTTCCATCACTTGTCGAAGAAACAATAGTGTTTGGCCTTATCTTTGTAAATCATGTGTTGTAGTCATGATGTGTTTTCCATCACTTGTTGAAGAAGTAATGATATGTTGGCCTTATTTTCGTAGCTGGGGTATTGTGTCCATCTTGATGTAAACTTTACCACCGAGTATGTGTTATAAACTCATGGAAAGTGTGGGATGTTTGGGTCATTAGTCGGTCATGAAAGTCAAGGATGTAATTTGCAAAACAATGTACTACAGGTTGTAGAGGTTGTAGGTGTCGGCTCATCGTTTAAGGCTCCGAAGAACAAAAGTAAAGGAGATGGAAGCGAGGCCTTTTGGGACGATTGTGATGTAGACAAGGTACAGAGAAGCTATAGGTTATTTTTCATGCTTTTGGAGGACTAAAAGCTCCTTAGTGGGGAGGATTGATCCAGGTGGCTCTAGAGACACACACAGGACAAAGAGGACTTATGAAAGATCAAAAATCAAAGTGTTTGGATTATGCTCAAACCAATTTCATGTTAAATATCCTGTCGTTGTGATCGCAGTGGTGTAAACGGTTCATCAATCTGAGTCCGGATGAGGAAGATAGAGGCAGTCAAAGTTGGGGTGACTTTTGTTGACTAGGCAGGATTAATGAAGGCACAATTTGGACTTTTTCCAGCAAACGGAATACGGCCAACTCCGCCTAGATTCCGGGTGAAATTGTCGCCTAATTTAAATGACTCCTTCGATCCAAATTCTGAATTTTCGAAAATGGTCATATTGTTTTAATAACAAAAAAATATAAAAAAAGAGGGGTGGTGGGCCACCAACCCCGCCACCCCAAACCTTAACAATATAATGTATTAATGGAGGGGCGGGCCACTACCCCTAGCCCCTCCCCCAATACTTGGAACCGTCGACACATAAAATTAGGTGGTGGGCCGGCCCTTGGGGCATGGACCCAACCACACCCCTTTAATGAAACCACCACGTTATAAGGAGACCACCGTTGGAGCGAAGGTGAGGTGGGCGAGCCACCCAAGGCGGGCCCAACCCGACCTCCCTTCCATTTTTAACTTTAGTTATGTAAAAAAAGGGAGTGGGCGGGATTTGACCGCTCGACCTCCTTCGTAACAAACGGATCCGTAACCACTGCGCCAACCAACCCCACATGGGAATATCTGCTCGGAAAATTATTTAACCTTCATTTCATCAGTGAGCCCAAGCATGGAGGAACCAGGAGTGGGCACGAAAAATGAGACGATATTTTTTAATTAATTTATTGTAAGTGGAACCATGACTGAGTGAAATTTCCAAGAGGGTGAAATTTTTGCAGTGTCCAAATTGGACAAACTTTATGTTGATCTTACACCTCTCGGAGACACGAACCCAGTGGCGCAGTCAGTTTCCTTATCTGAGCAGCCGATTTGCAGAGGACCCAAAGGAGGGAATCTTTAAGGAATCTAGGGGGAATCTAAAATATTCCTTAAGCCCCATATTTCCAATTTCTCAGAATTCAGAAATTTGATAGTCGATTTTGCACTATTCCATGCCACAAATTTGATGGTGTGTTCAGATTTTCCATTTGCTCATTCTATTTTTCAGCCGCTTTTCTAAGTGGAGTGTAGGTGTCAGCATTCACGTGTGAGTAGTGATTTCCATGAGATTCGATGCTGTGAGATTGATGGTTCAAGAAGCTTCAGTAGTTTGACATCCTCTTCTTCACATGGCCCCTAGATGTGAGGTATATGCAGTGTGTTCATGTACTTCTTTTTCTATGCATTTTGCTGCATAGATCCCTGTTTGATGTTTGATGTGGGATCTTGTTTCTTACTTGTTTTCATGATTCCTACTTGATGTGATGCAGAATCATTTGTGGGATGTACTTGCTGTCATGATTCGTCATGTTTTATTTGAGATCCCTTTGTCATTATGTTGATGGGATGCTCATGTTGTCGCCGTGTATGTTTTCATTGAGATCCTTTTTATGCCATGTTGGCGGGATGCTCATCATCAGCATGCATGAGTTTGTGTCAAACTAATAGGAGTCCTTTTTGACTGAGAGTTCCTGTAGTGGAACATCTCTTGGAGCCACTCCCGCGTGAGGGAATTTTTTCCTTATATGATAGTGACATCACCTCTTATGTACATCATCACTATTGAAAGAACTTAATGCAGTGGCCTACACCATCTTGACATTGGGGCCCAGAGACGTAGTCCCTCCTAGATGAACTCCATTATCAACAGCTTATGTTTTCATGTGTTGATGATTGTCATGTTCATCTTCTTTACAATATGCAGATGTATTCATTTATGTTCTTTTAAAAATGCAATTTAACACATCACAAAAGTAAAAGGTCTTGGAAGGGTCCTTTGTCACACCTGGACCTAGATCAGAGGTCTTACATGCTTCTCTGAAGGAACAACCTCTTCTGATCTCAATAAGTCAAGATCCCTCTTCCGCCCAAAAACAAATAAGTGCCTATGCACAAGCCTCTTAAAAAAAATACAAAGTTGAAAGAAGAGAAAGGCTTCTTGTGCAGAGAGTTGAAGCATGCAACTCCACTGGGGACTGACCAGGTTCGCTAGCAGTGGAGAAATGAATGTGTTCCTGCATGACTATGCTAGGGTACTATCTAGGCCTGCTGGTAGCATAGAAACCCCAAAGATGAAAAACTTATACTCTAAAAAATCTTCAACTCGTGAGCCAAACTACCCTTCCCGATTTCGAAACACTATGATCAAGCTCAAATTTGTGTTGTGTTCGACTAAGTTGGAAAATGGTGAACCGCGCCTATCCATGGGGTAAGTGGGGAAGCCAAAGAAACGTGCACAGCGATTCAATACTCCCAGAAATACCAAGGCCCTATGTTGTCAATGAACCAAAACAAAGAAGCTGGAGTTCTACGAGTGTGTCATCAAGTGTTGTAGCGGTTGCAACACCCTCCAAAATTTTGGCCCACGTCCAATTTCGGAGCCTCCTTCGAGAATCTTACTTGATGTTTGCAGACACTCAGGTTCACCCCGTGAGCTCGTATGAGTCTGCACACCTACCTTGTTTGACCACTCAACAGATCAATGTTGCATGTTGATAATGATGTGTTGCTTGCAACCATGTTTTGGTCATACAAAAGGTCTTCACTCTGTGTGTATGTCTTGTATTCACTATGTAAACACCTGTCGCGTTCACACACGGAGTCGTATGCATTTTCGCACAAGTGTCGTCATGGTCATCCAATAATCGATCACACACATCGCGCTTGTTGCTCGCACTGTCGGTCAGTCATGTTGAGCATGTGTGCCTTGATGTTTTGGGACATCCCGTCATCAAGTCATGAAGGTGTGTATTTGCAAGATCATGTATGCACCATTTCACTCACTCACACACTTAGTCATTTTGCTGAAGTTCTGATGAGTAGACCACCCTCTCATAGCCAGACCTTCACCCATCATCGACTCAACCGGATCCCACCAAAAATTGCATAGAGGTTGCTGAACATGCCCACTCCGCTGACTGAGGAAATTGCGCAGACAGGCTGGATAGACTCCAAGTGTCCATCCGTGGCTCCCCTCGAATATTGTGTAGTTTTCCTAGTTAGTCACCTACTGGCCCGCCAATTGTTCCCTCAAAAAATTGTGAATTTTTCCTGAGCAAGCCCTATGCTGCCCAGCAGTGCGCTCAACTCATAAACTATGTAGAGGTGGTCAGCAGGCCAACCTCCATGCATTTGCACAATTTTTCCTGCCAGTGCCCCGTTGTCTGATGTCAGTCCCTTCAAGGAACTGCGTAGTTTCTCTTACCAGTGTCCCATTGCCATCAAAAACTATGTAGATCCTTCCTGTCAGTTACCTTACAGCCCGACACTGATCCTCTCAAAAGCTATGCAGTCCTTGTCTTCCTAGCCTCCTAGTAGCCTAGACTGCTCCTCCCAATGACTCCTATGCAGTTTTCACCAGAAGTGCCCGGAACCCTCATCCCAACTAACCTTGTTCACTCTCCCAGTCGACTGCATCCGAAGCGAACATGCTTCATAGTAGACTAGGAGATTTATGAATTTGACGTCGTCTCGTCATAAGTGACTGCAGATACAGATACATACACAAATGTGATGTGACGACAGATGGGATGACAAAGAAGAAAACATGCAAGAGAACTTGGTCCCGAACGAACAAACAAATGACCCATGCAAGATGTGTTCACGGACGGGTGGACGGTCAGACGAGCATGCGAAGATGTGTTCGTAGATGGACGACCGTGAGTTTGCGAACGGACGAATGGATGAACACGCATTTTCGCGAACGAACGAACATGTCTGGCATGACCAAGTACGAGAAAGGAAGCAATGTGCAAACGCGACATCAAGCGAACTAACGACCATCGAAAAATCCACACACCATGCTATGTGGAGGTGAAGCTATGACACACCATGAGGACATCCATCACTCAACAACACTGCTGCTCGACATGCACCAACAACAACACAAACGTCCCAGCACTGTCATGTCGAGTCTTGTCATAAGTCATGTCATCCACATCTCTATTGTGGGCCATACTGTCAATCAATGTAATGTAACGTGGAAATCCAAGAGACCCACTTATCATATCAAGAGTCATGTAAATTTGAAAGGTCATAGAAGTCAAATAGTCATGAGGGAAGTTGAACGACCACAAGGGTCATTTTCACCCTTGGCTATAAATACCCCCTCATTTGTTCATGCAGAGGACTTTTCACCTTGGCTTCGCCCACATAGCCTTGAGAATCTGTAATCATTTCTTTGAGGAGTAAGTAGGGCCTCCAACGCCTCGCACACGAGGGTAGTGATGTATGGTACAACGATGTGTCTTGGAACTTTCGCTTAATTTAGAAGCATGCTAACATGCCAAGATATTTCACATAGGTATTGTAACTATTGTAAGACTAATCTTGAACACTTTTAATGCATGTTGCTTTAACATGTGTTTAACACTTGAACTCATTCAATTGTTGTAATACATATATGTTAATGAAAATGTGTTATATGCATTGTTTAACCCTATCCTGCCCATGTTGGTTACCTCCCCGGACATCAGACAGACCTTTCATGTAAAATTGCTATAACAATCGTCGCACTCATGTGGAATTATCTGTTGTGTGTTGTACGTGTTATCTTTCCTTGTGTGTTGTGATTGCCACATCTGTGTGGACTGCTCTTCCGGAAGTTGTGCACGTCCTATCGTGTTGTGTGTTCCTAACAGAGCTGGGGCTTCCTCCCAACCGACTTGGGACTCACTCCTACCCTCTCCCTCTACAATGAAAGAACCATTGACACAAGTAACACTAGAAATTAGCAGGCATGCGAACCTCACTACTCGAAGACAACGCAGACCACTCTCCTATGCTGACAAGCAAGAGCTGAGGCAAATCTTTAAGATAATGGCAACCGGGCCATCATACCGGATGGGAATCCCACACTAAATGGTGTGAAGTCTATTTGGGACTTCATACCGGGGTGATTCCCTGAATGGTGGCGGGTCTAGCACCATCAACAATTTTCTAAACCAATCACCACTTTTCAAAGCTTTTGGATTTTGAGTGTTTTAAATATATTTTTTTTTGATGATGTTAGAATCTAATTCTAAAAGCAAAATTATTCAACAAATTTTCACCAGATTTTAGTTAGAAATTCCTCTTATAGACAAAATTATAACCTCCTTTAAACGAGGACAAGGACGCTAAAGTTTAATTTAACATGAATAAGTTTTTATCATATATATATTTAGTTTTGAAATTTTAATGTTTTAAATTCATTACAATGACCCTAATGCCTCCATTAATAAAAATCCATCTACGTTGAAACTCTGATTTCGATCAAATTTTTAATTGATTTGAAATCAAAAAAACTTATAGGGAATGTCACGACTTTGATACATTGTCACACACTGTTATAAAGTTTCCCAAATTTCTGAACTCACCATTGACATCTATTAGAAAGTAATAGGAACTTGTAGGAAGATAAATGCCAAAGTAATCCAACAATAAGCATTGCGTGCATAGGTGTCTCACACCCGAAATTGTATTTGAGAAATTCCCAATGGGGCAAAACAACTATTTCAACTATGATTTTTATTCAACGCACATTAATTGTAACATAATACTCGCAGCTCTTCGCATCGCATCAGATAGAAAGGGCTTTTTTTTAGAAATATAAAAGTGATTTTTTTGCATTTTTCAATGTATAAGTAAACTTAGCACTCTCGAAAATGTATAAATATTTAAATTCAAACTCTGCTAAGTAAACAATTTAAATTTTTAATTTTTAAAAATATCCTAAAAATACTGAAAGGTAAAATTAAAAAATATGCCAAACCACAATCCAGCCAACAATAAAGATATCATGCACCCGAAATTAACACCCTAAATTCCAATAGTGAAAACTCCAATGAGACAAAACCTCTCCTTATAATTATGCATTGTATTCACTGTACATTGATTGTAATGTAATATTGTAATGTAATTAATCTACACTTATCTGAAGTGTGTAATTTTTATTGGACATATAATTTTAACTTTTATAAAAATTTATTTAGGTAAAGTTATATCTATATCTTA
The DNA here is from genome assembly GCA_031772625.1 of Pinus tabuliformis. Taxonomy (NCBI): domain Eukaryota; kingdom Viridiplantae; phylum Streptophyta; class Pinopsida; order Pinales; family Pinaceae; genus Pinus; species Pinus tabuliformis. The sequence continues at coordinate 583,327,859 of CM062820.1, forward strand.
ATTGTTTATGTCAAAATTATTTAGCATAAAATTTTTATTCATCAAGAAATTATGACTTCTGATGAGAAATTAATGGTTTAGGTTGTCTTAACATATGCCAAAATGTCTAACATATTCTAAGCATGAATGTGGGGTCTCATAGAATAAACCAACAACACCAAACTAGGGCTTCTAGAGGCCAAACCACCTTAACCCTCAACCAGTGATTCCACTTCACGGTCGGACATCACTGACCATCACCAGATTAGTGTCTACCCAAGTTGTCCAGGGATCCAAAAAAATTGTTCCAACCAAGGCTTCCAAGACCAGTGGCTCAACCCACAGATGTTTCCAGGCTCCAGAGCATTTGTCCAACCAGGGCTTCCAGGACTAGTAACTCAACCCACCAAGGGCTCCAGAGCATTTTTCTAACCAAGGCTTCTAGGACTAGTAACTCAACCCAAGATGTTACAGGGCTTCCAGAGTGTTTGTCCAACCAAGACTCTAGGAACTAATAACTCAATCCAAAGCCATAAAGAACATGAGCACCAACAAAAAAACAAAAGGAAAAAACCCACAACACCATGGATATCCAAGAAATGGCAAGGCTAGGAAAAACCACTGTCAATCTAGGCAATCCTCCATGCCAATGACAGATCATAACCAAGAAACCACATGCATGTTCCATGCATGCCAAAACTAGCAAGGAAATCATACATGCAATTTGGTACCTGCAAAGCAATCCAGTTGTAGCTACTGAGCCCATTGTCCCATTACACTTTCCTGCTTTTCCTCTTCCTTCTTGCTCCAAATCCCAAGTATGCCACACTCCTCCAAGAGTGCTCCAAGAAAACTCTAAGTGTCTAAGAGTATGGGAGAGAGTGAATAGAAAAGAGAGATCCAAGCTAAAACTAACAAAAAGCTAACACTGACAAAAGTTGTGTATTGATACTCAAAATAATTTTTATTAATGAGGCCTTTATTTTCTTCATTTTCCATTATTTTCCTTCAATTTCCTCGTCACATGCAACCTGTGACCTTTCACCTTCCTTTTCACCTATTTTCCATTATTTTTGTAAATAAAATGCCAATTAATGCCTCATGCCTTTCCAAAGCATTTTCCAATTCATTTTCCAATTTCCATAGCCATTTATTAATCACAAGTGACCCCGATCACTTTGTTTTTGACCAACATTCAACTTGGAATACGTGTCCCATGACCTTGGTTATTATTTTTCCTTTACTAACTTTATTACTTGGATTTCTAACTACAGTTGTTACAAGAGTTTTTCAGACTTGCAAAGACAGGGACCACTTAGGATCAGTCATAGATAGGAGGAAATAGTTGATTGAGCCTATGGTAGCAGATCTCATGATGGGCACCGATCAGACAGGGATGATACTTTCAGGGATGGTAGATTCTTGGATACACCTGATAGGAGAGGCAGTGGATATGACCTTTATTTTAGTTCTGATTTGGATAGGTACCATGGTCATCATCATTATCATCCTCATAAGAGGAGTGACAGGGAATATTTTCCATATGATATCAAGAAGGTGAAGCCACCTACATTCGATGGATATATGAAGAAGTCATGGGATGCAAAATCTTGGTTGCATGGAATGATTAAGTTCTTTAGACAGCATGATTAGTCAGACAACATGAAATCCATAATAGTTATGTTCAGTCTTAAAGGTAAAGCTGAAACTTTGTGGGAAGACGTGAAGAATGTTAGAGGCATTTGGGAAGAGGAGTTGACTTGGAGGGAGTTTGAAATACTTTTCAAGAAGAAGTATTTATCTGAGAGATACTACGATGAAAGGGTGAAGGAATTCTATGAGTTGAATATGGGGTTTATGAGTGATGATAAGTATATTATTAGATTCTTGGATTTGTTGAGGTATGTGCCTTATCTTAAGGAGGAGAAAGTGAAGATTCAGAGATTCATCAGTGGGTTTCTGATAGCGTTCAAAGACAAGATCGAGTTTGATGAGCCTAGATCATTGGAGGAAACCATTAGAAATTTGAAACATTGTTATGAGAAATCGAAGGATAAGGCAAAGTCTCAACAAGGTTGGAAAGGGAAAGAAAAAGTTAAGGGAAAGTGACCATTGAGGTGAACAAGACCTCAGAATGGAAGTGAGAATGAGAATGTCGTTCCTTACAAGAAGTTTACTATAGTTGGACAGGGACATGGGTCAAAACCTAGAGGGAAGCAGAATAATGGTGATGATAAGGGACAATTGCAATTTTTTATATGTGGCAAGGAGCATCTCAAGAAGGATTTTTCGTCGAATCAGGTTGGTAGACCTCAGATCTACAGTGCACAGGAAGCACAAACAATTGGGGATGTTAGGAAGAGAATTCCTAGTTTCTATGCAACATTGAATAACATGTATGTGGATCATCAGGAATGTATTATTAATATGGAAGGTAAGTTATATGATCAAGTTGTTTCTATTTTGATTGAACCTAAATCTCATTATAGTTATGTTAATCTTGACCCAGTGAATAAGTGTGGTTTGAATAAAGAAGTACATGCAGAATGTTGGTTAATGTAGTTGGCTACAAGTACAAAGAAGGTGTTCATCATTAGGTAAGAGATTATGCATTTGAATTGAATGGCATGCCTACATCAGCGCATTTGAATGTGCTTCCGTTGGGATCATATAGTATGTTGTTGGGTATGGATTGGTTGTATCTAGATTGCTATGATAAAGATATTATGTGCTTGGATGACAATGGAGAATAGAGTCTTACAGGGTAAGAAGAGAGCAACATTATTTAGAATGGTGTTGACGGTGCTAGACCCACCAACATGTCAAGGGGATCTCCCCAGTAAGAATTCCCAATTAGACCTCAGACCGTTTGGCACAGGAGTCCCAGTAGTGGGTCATAAGATAATGCCTTGACCGCGGTGTTGCACAGAGTCAAGTAAGATAACTTTGTCAGTAGCAAGGGTGTCACTGATGTGGATAGTCAAGGAATGTGTACAAGAGGTTCCAACACTTCGAAGGAAGAGGAAGGTGAAGGTGAGTTCTAGGTTGAAAGCGATTAGTCCCAACTCGGCTAGGAACACAGCACACAAAGGACGTGCACAGCGTCCAGTGGAGCAGTCCACTTGGATGCGGTAGTCACAACATATAAGGTAAGATAACATGAACAAAACTCACGGATCAGTCCAAGATGAGTGTGACGGTTGATATAGCAAGGTTCATGAGAAAGGTCTGCCTGATGTCCGGCAAAGCAGTCGACACGAACGGTGACATCATTAATAACATATGTAACACATTAACAACAAGATTCATATAATGGCATACAAATCAGTTCATACACAAGTACGTAAGTTAAACAACATATATCATTAAGGCAACCCTAACAGTCCAACTACAATAACAACATATGCATGAAAATGTGATGGCTCTTATTATATAAAGAAGTGTAAGTCACAATCATACAATACATCCATGTAAACCTATTATCCCCAACAGTGGAATGTTACAGCCACATCCGCCTGCTCCTCCAAAGTGATGTACTAGCTCCGTGCAGTGGAGAAGCCAAGGCACGTTACAATATTGTCCAAGCCTTCTTCAAGATAGTCTTAGTAGAAGCTTGGCTAACCAAAATCCTATATAATGTTATGAGGGACTATTTATAGCAAAGGGTGGGGTGACCCTTGACATGACTCAACATTACAATGCACATGTACCCATGTGAAAAATGGCTTAGACAAGCCAAACTAGACATCATTCGAACTTAGACAACCTTAGAAATCCAACTGCTCGCCATCCTCATGCTGATCAACAGTGACATATTGATGCCAAGATTGGTAGTCCTTGAGAGTGTCCGAGTGTTTTGCTGTGACATCCGTCTGAAACCTGAACCTTACCTCCATAGCATCTGGGTACACTTCTCGGGCTCTTCTATCCAACTCGTCTATGAGAATTCTCATCATTGTCTTTAGTGTGGCCGAATCGGAAATGTACTTGTGCATGATGTCTGCACTAATAGGCAAGTCTTGGCTGGTGGCGGTGCGCATCAGCTCGTCGAAGTATGAGTCAAGCCCCTGTTGGACCTACTTCTTAGTCTTCGCCTGAGTGAGGGTCCCAAGTGATGGTATCGCATGAGTGTGCACTATAACTTCCATGCTTTTGAATACTCGTGCATGGGAATCCTGTATGCTAGTGATGAGTTGCGGTAGGTCTTCATAGTTCCGGATCTGACTTCGGATATGTGCTTGCAGCTCGACCGCATTGGCCTTCATCATCTTTGGCAAGTGAAGCAGGGCTCCCATGTACTTCATCGTCCATGCTCGCATGTTATGAACAGCAGTATGTATGTTCTTCAAGATGCATACTCTTCTTGCACACTACTGCTACCATCCGTGGAGATGAATGGCTGCTTGATGCACGGTACCAAACTTGGAGTACAATGCTCACATAACTGTGTCCAAGGACAACACTTCATCCAGTATTTCGTTCTTCAGTTTAGCTAGGGTGAACATTGTCACCAAGTCTCCTCCTTCCTTGGCCACCTAAAGTTCCTTCGCCATTCGCTTATTCTCAGCTATGAGAAAATGAACACTTGAGCTAGTGGCTTCGGCATACACTCTAGTTGCATCGGCCAATGTAGCTGTATGCTTATGCACATCAGTCACAATCACTTTCTCTTCAAATTGCACAAGGGATGTTTGGTCTTCTGGAGTCGGTACACTTTGAGACTACACAACTCTGTGATGAGATTCATCAAAGGAGATGTTGTGCATCTCTGCTTCTGGTTAACCACCAAGGATCTCAGTGCCTCCCTGGTCATCCGAGACTTGCTCATCATCTAGATGAATTGAAGCAGGTAATTCAACCTCTCTCTGGTGAGGCATGAGGTCATTGTCCTGTTCCAACTCCTGCTGCTCCATGTCTGCATCCAACTATTCAAGAGCCTGTTCTATCTCATGAGCAAATTCTTGCCCCTGCAAGGGTTCACCCTATTCACCTAATGTCAGTTTTTTAGAAGAATAAACTACTTGTACGGGCATTGCTTCGTCTGTATGCACGTGATGCGCCCCCTACTGAATCTGTTGCTGCTTCGCTTCCTTCTCAAGTTGGCGCAATTCTTTTTCTTTTCGGAGTTTCTCCCTCATCTCATGCAACTCCTTCTATTCTTCTTCCATTCTCTTCTTATCCCTCTACCTTTACGTGATTCGCTTGTTGCATTGTTGCCTCTTCTATTGAATAGCCATAGCTACTTGTTCTACGAGTGGATCTTCTTGAAACTTGCAACTTTGTTCCTCCTCCTCCATGCGGTTGACAATCTTTCTCTTCCCTTTGTCGTGTGCAGGTATGCTTGGCTCTATTGTTTCTACTGTTGTTGCTACTGTTGGTGTTCTTCGTGATGGTGCTTCACACTGTTGTGCTAACCACTCTATGGGAAAATCGACTTGTTCATTCGGTCTAGAGGAATTGAAGCAATACCCCCATGAGTCCTCCTCGGCCCAATGACATACCCCATGGATCCAATTGAACTGAACTCTCATGCAGTGATCCTTCACAATGCAATGTGGGTCATACAGGTTGAAGCTTCGGAGGTCGAACATGTACTTCTTCATCTATTCAGCTTCAACATCCACTTGCTTGATGCTCTAGATCTCGTATAACCCAATCCACAACGAAAGAGTGGGCCAAGGTTCCTTCTTCTTCTGCTGCAGCCTAACTGTTAATCTTGTTGAGATATGATACGCTACTTCCTACATGACAAGCACGTCCAATGCAAACTTGGGTAGAATGTGAGGAGGCTTCTCTGCACTGAATACTAATGAAAGTGTTGTCCAGTGAGGCATACCAATCCACAATGCATAACAATGCCTTCATTGCTTCTTCTAACATGCAGGGTGGATCATGTTCGAATATCAACCTATAGACTAGGGTGACAAAATGGTCGACAGTTGTATGATTACTCCTATGAAACTGCATTCGAAGAATAGCTTGAAATACATGTTCACAACAGTCTTCGTCGGTGACCATGCCCACTCTAAGCCAGGGAACTCTTGTTGGGCATAGACTGCATCTAGAATGTAGGCAGACATGTAAATTTCTGCATGCATGCCTTCAAGCGATTGTCAAGCCTTCGTGACTTGCTCCTTCAGCTGATGAGCCAGTATGCGGGACCAGTTGCATGGTCTTCCTTCTCTAGCCAATTGGTCCAGCGCAACCACCCAACTCTGAGGGAAGGTCTTAGTGCTTGCTTGGCCACTCAATCGACATATGAATATGACCAAGTATTGGTATACCTTCCTGAATATCTTCGTCTTATAGATCTAATTGGGTGTCATCCTGAAATGAGCTGACTCCTTTACCCAATCCTTCAGAATGTCTCTGGAGTGGCCTCTGTTGTTGGGCAAGCTGAACGGGGGAGTCATGACATTCATGGGCTCGGTCATCTGATACATCTCATCATAATCTCATGCCCAGAAGGTTGCAAGCTTCATCCCATTGACATTGCTCAAGGTCCGTGTCTCGGGGTCAGTGTGAGAGATGATCCAGTGAATCATGTCCATGCATGGGAACGTGGGGTATCTGCATGCAATACGGTACAAACCAGACTTATGAATGTTCACGTACACCTGACGGTCTTCAATGTATTCCTCAAAAGTACTTGTGAATGTTTCATTCACCTCTTGCCACTTCAGTTTGATGTCCTTGTCTAGATACAGCTTCATATCTTCATAGATCGGCAGACCATAGGACACCTGCTCAGCTGCTGCTCCAGCTACCATACCATCAGTGTCCTGAGATCCTGTTCTCTTGGAAGCCATTGAGACAAATGAACACCTGAAAGATCTGGAAACAAGTAGCATGCATGGAAAGAAACATGTCAGTGAAAACAAAGCAAATCCGGGGAAGGACATAGCACATACCTGGGAAACTAATGAGCAAGATGGTGCAAATTTCACTGGGAGGCTGAGTGACTGGCTACTAGAACTACGCAAAAGGTAGTCGAGACTAACTGGGAGGCTAAAATGGCTGTTGGATATGCGAAATGCGCAATCCATTTGGGAAGTTGGCAGCTGGGATTGTGTAATGCGCAATCCCAACTAGGAAGGACTATTGGCCCAAGGGCTGATTTGTGCAAATTCTTGGGCCAAGCAGCCACTGCCCTCCAAGAATGCGCAAATCAGTCCAAGAGGCCAATGCTAGGCTAGAATGCGCAAATCTGGAGAGGAAGGTGAGCCTTCCTTCTCTAGATTACACAATGCATCCTTGGTGAAGGCAAAGACGGGGCCAAGGTTGGCCCGACTCGCCGATGGGCAACTGAAAGAAAGTAAGTCAATGAAATGCATGGCGACACTAAGTGATAGCAAATAGTGCATGAAAAACATGAATGGAAGATTCAGCAAATAGATCAACATGCATGTGGGTGAGGTTGTTCGCTGGTTGGGCGAACGTCTGTGCAAAACAGTTTCATGCATGCGACAGTAGTGAGATAGCAACGAAAATTGAAACAGAGCAATGACAATCTAAAATATATGTAAATGACAACAAGCGTTCAAAGAAATCAAGCAAACAACACTCACACAAGCGAATACACAAAAAGCAACAGAAATGTTGAAAAAGACAAGTTAAGGCCACTTACCCATGAATAGCCAAGCCGGATGTGTTGGAGAGTCCTAGATGTGTTGTGGGATGTCAAAGATCCAATATTGATGTGAATGAATGAGCTCTGATGCGTCGAATAAATAAGTTTGGTCTCAAGACGTGCATGCCAAAAATCTAGGAAAAAGTGACACTTGGAGGGATACTTCTAAAACAACTTTGCATGTAACTCCCAGCTACTAAAAATAGCTCCCTAAATCATGGGATGCCTTTTGCATGTTGTCTCTTGCTATTCCAGGAAAATCAAGTCATGCATGCATGCAAGTCAAGTTTCCTCAGCCCTGGGTGGAACTAGTCAATCGAACTGTCCATGCATGTCAATGCTCAACTGCTTGGGAAAAATGTGTATTCCTGACTGTAAGTTGGGCTGACTACCCAAAGAGATTGTGCAATTTCTGGGCAGAGCAGCTGACTGCTGCCTAGATTTTCCCAAATCCTGGGTTGAACAGCCTGCTTCTGGGAAAATTTGCACAAATCCTACTGGGAGGGTTGGCTGGAAAGATTGCATAATCCTGAAGCTCAATAGGCTATCAGAGAGGATTGTGCAATTCCTGGAGGGAAGGCTGGTTTCCCTCTAGGAATGCACAATTTTCAAGGGGAAGCTTCTTAGCCTGCTGCTGGACCAAGTTCGAGTGAGTAGCCTATGAGGGGAATGGATTGACTGTGATCGACACGCTGCCTTTGTGCGAGGAAAACACTGAAGCTTGAATACTTGATGAAGCAAGACAAATTTTTGCGTAAGGGTAGTAGGGGAGGCTCCAAAACAGGTTAAGGAAAAATTTTGGAGGGTGGTTGTAGCTGCTATAACACTTGGCGACACACTGGTAGAAGTCCAACTATTATAGACATTTTTGTGCCTTACAGCATTGAGCATGAAATTTCCATAATCCAAGGGATCCAAAGTCCCTAAATAAGTTGTTCCTACCCCTAAAGGAACAAGGTCAACCAATGACAGCTTCTCCCAGAAGTTCTCCACCAAAAACCACTCAGAAACAGTCAATTCAGGATCAATTCAGAGGCTCCACTAGTTGTCTGCGCTGAAATGCAGAGGTTACACTGGCTAGGTGCACTACAACGCAGGTAGAAGCACTACCAGGGTGCGCTGAGCGGGAAATGACAAATGGCAAGTTCATTCAACGAGGTGGAAAGACCCTGGAAGCTTCCAGAATCTTCCTCAATGACACTTGACTCAATGAATTCGACCAAGTGATGAGTAAGAGGTTCTCAACCTCCAAGTGGAAACAAGAACTGACAGAGAGAAGCCACAAGTCAAAACATAAGCTGACTCATCCTCTCTGCTTACATCTATATATGGATCTCTCACCCAGAGGTTCAGGAGGCTGGAATTTTGTACTTTGCAGAGAATTGTTGTTGGTTTGAGATTGAGATTAGTACATTGGGTGATTTATGCTTTGTTGGAGGAGAGGAAGGGATTCCTTTGCTGGGAGGTAGATGCTGGATCGGGACTCACTTGGTTGTATCTCCTCTTGAACCTTGTTATCATATCAATAAAGCTATTTGAGTTTCTCCTATATGCTTGTATTTCAATGATGTTTTGTTGTATTTGCATATTTAGTTTATATCTTATCCTAAACTAGTTATGAATGTGAATCTATGTCTTTTGTGTAGTTTTCCTCTCTTGTGATCTTGCAGGAACTGGGTGAAGCTGGACCAGTGAAAGAGCAGGCAGCGGGGAGCGAACAAAAGAGAGAGTGATTGGATCGACAAACTAGCGGAAGACACCGGTTAGTTACATCCTTCTTTCTCTATTTACATCTCATAAAGAAGAATACTCAGATAGTTTTCCTTGTTTGTTGCTAAGGCACTATCACCTCTTAGAGTGGGATAGGGTCATTCCGAATTGGATACTTTTCCCAACAACAAATTGGCGACTCCGCTGGGGAAATTATCTTGTTAGTTTATTTGTGTTTCCATTGCTATTCATTTCATAAACTCAAGAGTGCCGAATCGAACTGCATTTGCTATTTACAAATGCAAAGTAGAGATCAGCTACTCTAGTCCACTCACTGGGCCTGTTTATGATCTGAACAGTTGATCCACAAGTGCTCTAACAGCCCTTTGTGATAGATCTTAGTCCTCCTATAAATCATCCTCCTAATTGTACCTAATTGATAGCTTTTATCCGGCCAAAAACTGTAGATTAAACTGCAAACCGTAACCCAGAACCCAGAAACAACTCTCGTTTCTGTTTCAGCGCAGACTCTGTGAAGAGGTTCTGCATTTCAACGCAGGTCCCATGAAGGCTACCTGCGCTGAATGTCAGATTCTCTGTGTTGAGGGTGCGCTGATCAGTCTTTGCCTTGTGCAGCTGTGGTTCCTTGCTTCCTTTTGCTCAGTTTTCTCTCTGTTTTTTGCAGCCTGTTATCAGTCAGTGTACCTATCTGAAACCCCTTTTCTTTGCCTCAATTCTGCCTCGGTTGTATAAAGAAACTGTATTTGTTCTTTGTGTATTTGTTACATCATTTGCAGTTTCCCATTACAAAAGTAAACTAGTCATACTGTCGCCCTTAGATCTAGACCTGTCATAAGTGTCGTTTTGATCTTAGGAGTGAGTTTGTTTGTTGTTCACAGTTGATTTAGCTTTTACTTTTGTCTTTTGGTTTGAATTTATGCATTTCAAGTGTCGAAACAAGTAAATCATAAAGTGTCGTAATCGTCTTTTTGATTTTGAAAAAGGAACTTGTTTGTGTTTTCACTTGAAATCGAATTCAAATTTTTACAACAGCTTTCTTTTTAGGCATCAATATTAAGAAAGTGAAAACAAATACATGCATATGTGCATTTGAATTTTGACAGTTTGTATGTTGATTTAGGGAAAAGTGCATTACTGTGTGCTCTATGCTCTTTGAGAAAAGATGGTGTCTTTCTTTTCTCCTTGTAGCTAGGATTTCCATTGTTGAAAAGATATAAAAGCTTGCTTATCATCTTTAGACTGCATTTAGGAATTGTATCATACATCTCGTGGTGATCCAAAAAGGCAAACTTCTAAGAAAGATCAACCTAAAATAAATTGAATGAACTTAACAACGCTTTGTAACATAACGCACAACATAGAGGTCTCGGCTAGAGACGTGTTCCGGCGTCGTAAAACCTGGTCACTGGTCACCTCACTGATGGTTGGGTGATTCCTCCTGAGAGACGATAAGTGCCAGTACGGATTGTGCTCCCATGTACCATCGCGTATATATTGGGAGACCCCTATAGGAATAAAACCTTTATCCATAGGAAGCCGTGTCGGCCGCCCTACTGATCGCAATGCACTGAACACAGCATTCAGGAAGATTGACCGCCCGTACCCTAAAAAGTATTATGCGGTTTTGCGAAAAGTTTGGCACACCCTCTACCTAGAACTCCAGAGCAGTTCCTTTTGGCCTTTTTCAGACTCTATAACAGAAAAAGTCCATCCGAGCATTTGTCACTTCGGGCTCGTTAAAACATCGAAGGAGACTAGAGTCATCTTTAGCTTTTTCTCGACTCTTTAAAATTGAAAAAGCAAGTTGTGTCTAAAGCGTCTAAAAAATTCATTTAATTCGGAAACACACTTTCCCCTTTTGTATTTTGGTTGATCGAGTAATCCACAATCGTGGAAGAAAGTCAATTGAAACCCCGTCGTTCGCAGAGACTTACGAGTCAACCGTATTTGTCTCCAGAATCGAAAACAGTACGGACAAAGCGAACTCGTTTAACCGGTTCGAAATCTCCTATCAAAGTTAGGACAAGTGTTCCAACAGCATCCGAGATTCCGGTTACTCCAAACATTTCTGGAAACCCTGCCTCTATAGAAGAAGTTCAACAGCCACAGAGGGACAGTGATACTGATCCTAGTCTGAGAGCAAATACTTGCGTTACTGAACCAGTTCCATCTGCAACCAGTTCAGAGAGTCTTGCTCCTCAAACATCTGTCGCTGTCAATTCAACCCCTTCTTCGGCACCAGAAATATTTTACGGACCTGACGGTCTTCCCCTTCCACCTGGTTTGATTGCGATAGAGGAAATTGTAGAAGATCCGCAAGCAAGTACTCCAACACATTTTGGAGTCGGGGTCACTCTATTTCCTTCGACATCAGAAGTTAGTCTACCACCAGTGGAAGTTCCTGTAGAATCGCTAGGTGAACTTATAGACTCAAAATGTCTGAACAACCATCAACATCTAGGACTGTGTTGAATGACTCAGCGACAGCAGAACTCCCTGCCGTCACTCCGACAATGTTTGCCGGCGTACCATCTGTCCCAACTAGCTCGCAACCGCTAGAAGGAGCCCATCCAGGGACTATTTCGACAGTGTGGTCCGTTCCTGTTTGTTCTTCCAGAATAATATCCGGCAACTCTTATGTTGAGACTCGACAAATTGATCCTTTTGGAGGTCAATTTGGGCCGTCCAGTCCCCAAGGGCAAACGATCCCCTTGAGTTCTGGATTACCACCGTATGGGGGGCAGTATGCCCTTTCATTACCCCCTTCTGGAGGATATCCATACGGGAGTTCTCAACAGTATTCAGGTTATACTGGAATTACGACAAGTGGTTGGGTACCTATACTACCCCAACAACCAAGAGTTGTGTATTCTATGCAATAATGCGTACCTATGTCGAACATCCCGACAACACCAGCTATTGTAACAGTGTCACAAGTTCAAACGATGCCTGTTGTATGTCAACCTCAGATTTCTCAGGTTGTAATGCAACAGCCCCTTGACCCTGTGACTCAACCACAATCGCCAACTGGTGGGGCGAAACAGGTCCAAACGGGTACAATTACCCCACATCTTGGTCCGACGGTTAATATAGCACAACAGAACATGGCTTCACAACCGTGGTTGGTGCAATACCAACAACCACAATTCCAACAAGTGTACCAAGGTTCTGAGCAGTAGATCTTTGCGAACAGTGGACAACCGTACATTCAAAACGGTCAAAATCAACCACTTTACGGTGGTCATGTCCACCAACCGTATCAGTCATACCAGCATCAACTACATTATGCTGGTATGCAAAGGCCAATTGCTCAGGCAATTCCATCGTACCCTGGGTATGCTACACCTAACCTGAATCAACAGTTACCATTCGTGGCAACTTTAGAGTTACCCGATTTACATCGGTTAACAAACGATCCAATTGCTTACGCCCCTTGGTGGCCAGCGATTCCTCACAAACTTCCATCGGACATTCCTAAATTTAATGGAAATCCAAGTGAAGACCCATCGAATCACGTAATGACATTTCATCTGTGGTGTTCATCAAACACCCTAAACGATGATTCGATAAGGCTTCGCCTTTTTCAGAGGACGTTAACGGGTCCAGCGGCAAAATGGTATATTGAATTACCTAGAGCTTCGTTCGACAATTTCAACACCTTAGCCACGACTTTCTTAACCCATTTTCAATTACCGATAAGGTATGAAATGGGAACGGAAATCTTAACCAACTTCAAACAGACAACGGCCACTCACATATCTGATCATATACATGAGTGGCGACGTCGTCATAGGATGGTGAAAACGTACGTTCCCGATCAGCTATTAGCTGAATGGTTTATCAAGTCGTTACTTCCTGCCATAACGGAAGATGTGGCGAAGGGAGGAGTCGTAACGGAAGAGCAAGTCATCGCTCGTGCGCAATATCTAGACTTGGTCTATACTCAATCTGGCACGCTCTACGACAAAATATTTGATGCCCCTAGACCGGAATTCTCAATTCCTCCTCCTCCTAAATCGAACAATGACTCTCATGCCGGCGATGGCGTGATTGGCATGACAAACGCAAAATCGACAAGGGCTTCGTCCAAGAAAGCCCGTAAGATTTCAGATCAAAATGCAAAGGATGAAATTCTTGCTTCGGAAGTAAATGTCGTATCAGCAGATAAAGGCAAAGAAACCAAACAACCAGGAAGCAAGAAGAAACAAAGCAAAGGGAAGAAGAAGAAACAGGGTGAGTCATCTCCTGAAAAAACCTCTTCAAACCCTCCTGGAGATAGGAAACCCCCTTTCGGGTGTCAGATATGTGATGAGAATCACTGGACGAGAGAATGTCCATACAAAGCTGAGCTTAAAAGATTCTTTAAGAGTTCGCAAACCTCAGCTGTGTTAACTGACCCGTTTCCAAATCCAGGCACAAATTTGGTTGATAGAGGAAATGCTTCCCCGTCGCAAGTGCTAATGTTGTCGATTTCCAAGCAACAAAATGATGCTTTGATTTTGACAAGGAACAAAGATTACGGGAATCCGCAACTGTCGAATGACAAAGGTAAAGATCAACCAAGTAGTTCGACAACAACTTCAACAGAAGTTGTGCCACCCATCATCCCTGAATTAACAATAAAACCGCCAAAGGGAGTAGTACACAAGTCGACATTTAATCCTCGCGCCAGAGCAGCGCAGCATTATAACATAGTGGAAGATTTGGCACAATCGCCATCCGCTATGTCGACTCTTGAAGTACTACAAAATTGTCCATCCCAAAGGCAGGCTTTGTTATCGGCCATTGGTGGGGTTGATCCTAAGGATTCCAATCTTGTATCCTTCGACCACAAAGGATACGATCCTCAGTTACCAGCTCAACTAGCTTTCCTTATTCAAGTGAAAGCCCTCAACAAAACTGTTCACCGAACAATTATTGATGAGGGGACATCTACATGTATCATGTCGATGAGTTGCTGGAAAACTTTAGGATCTCCAACCTTGTCGCGATCTTCGACGACATTAAAAGCATTCGACGGAAGGACATATACCCCATATGGTATCCTAAATAACTTGAAGGTTGAACTGGGGGGGAAGACAGTAGAAATAGATGTTGAAGTCATCGATGGGAATCTTGATTACAACATCCTGCTTGGAAGACCGTGGATATATGCCATGGCGGTTGTTGTGTCGACCTATTTTAGAAAGATTGCATTCCCCTTTCAAGGGGGGATTACGATCGTCGACCAACAAAACTTCCTCCCCAATGGTTCACAAGTTACAGGAAGCATTCCCATGATCCATGGAAGCCCCCATTCGCTTCAGAATATCGGAGTAGGCCTACTAAAAGATCCCATATTGATGGGAACTTTTGCTCTTCCACCTCCAATTGATTTGGCGGAAGTAGCGTCGATAGGTACCTGCAATATGATATCTTCCACGAAGATCTCAGAAGACAATGTCAACATGGATCATGCAATGGTTTTTCCCCCGAGCCCAATAGAAATATTGTAGCAATCAATGTTTCGGGCATGGGAGGCGAACCCAAATCAACGCTCATCAAGCATTTGGGTAGATAGGTCTAGGGAATATGGTACCCCTTTAGATCCTTGGTCGAGAGTGCATGGAACCGACGAAGGAATTCTACAATCAATGTTCATTGAAGGAGCACCATGGAATGATTGCCACCATCATTCCCTTCTTCCAGAATACGAAGAAGATACTCAAAATGACCTTTATCACCCTTCAGTATTTGAATTTCTATCAAATACTGTAAATACGGTGGATTCCGAGGGAAACTTATCCAATATTGAAGAGACTATAGCCATAAATATCTCAACTAAAACAAATGTTGTAGAGAATATTTATGTCGGCAAAGGTTGTTCACCTTCAGAACTGGAAATATATAACACTCTTTTTCGAGAGTTCAGAGATGTCTTTGCTTGGTGTTATGATGAAATGCCAGGAATCGACTCGAGTATCGTTGAACACGAAATTAAGATGTATCCAGATGTCAAACCGGTAAGACAACGACTCAGGCAGGTGCACCCTAAGAAAGCCGCTGCCATTAAGGCAGAAGTTGAAAAACTTCTCCATGCTGGTTTCATCTACCCGGTTCCTCTAACCGATTGGGTATCAAATATTGTCCCTGTTATGAAGAAACAAGGGACAATTAGAGTGTGTGTCGATTATAGGGATTTAAACCAAGCTTGTCCAAAAGACAACTACCCTACACCCTTCATCGACCAGATAATTGATGAATGCGCCGGATGTGAAATCTTTTCATTCATGGATGGATTTTCCGGGTATAATCAAATAAATATCCGCCCACAGGACCAGTCAAAGATTGCATTCATTTGTCCGTGGGGCACATTCGCATATAAAAAATTACCCTTTGGTTTAAAGAACGCAGGGGCGACGTTTCAGAGGGCAATGAATTATGCCTTCCCTGACATCAAGAACATCGTTCAACCATACCTCGACGACCTTCCGACTCATTCGCGAAAGCAGACTGATCATCCGCAGCATTTAAGAGCGATATTTCTACGTTGCCGACACTACAAGATACGACTCAATCCGCACAAATGTGTATTTTGCGTCAGTTCTGGTCGTTTACTTGGCTTTGTAGTCTCCAAAGATGGGATTCGTCTCGACCCTTGCAAGGTTCAGGCAATCATCAATTTGCCTCCACCTTCAAATTTGCTTCAGATTTAGAAACTCTAAGGGAAAGCAAATATTCTTATGTTGAAAAACTAGTGCTTGCAGCTGTTCAAGCGATTCAAAGATTTCGACACTATGTCCTCTTTCGGAAAACTACCATTCTGTCAGATTGCAACCCCATGACTTATATATTGTCGCGACAGTTGTTGGGGGGAAAATATTCAAAATGGATAGCAATCCTTTAAGAGTTTGATCTGGAATTTGTAAAATCCAAATCAAAGAAAGCTCTAGTTTTCGCAGAATTATTGTGCAATCTCCCATCGTCGTCCAACGATGAAACATCCGAAGAATCAATTGTGGACGAGAATTTGTTTCTGATATCTACAAGCAATGAATGGTATGGAGATATAATAATTTATCTCCAAACCCAAAAGTTCAGGCCAAATACCTCTCACTCTGAACAAAAACGTATACGATACCAAGCAAAAGACTACATGATCGTCGGTGATACGCTTTACCGTCGTGGTAACGATACAGTTCTGAGGAGGTGCCTCACCCATGAGGAGGCCGAAAAAGCCCTGAATGAGTGTCATTCAGGTGTGTGTGGGGGGCATCAATCTGGATATGCTACAGCACAAAAAATCTTACGAGCAGGATACTTCTGGCCAACCATGTTCAAAGATTGCATAACCGCAGTCAGAAGTTGCCATGCTTGTCAAATTTTTGATAGCAAAACCAGAAGACCACCCGCACCTTTACAGCCAATAGTTGTTGTTGGGCCTTTCGCCAAATGGGGCATCGATTTCATGACATGTAACCCCACCTCGACCGACGGGCATGGGTATATTATAGTCGCCGTTGACTATGTTACCAAATGGGTCGAGGCGATGCCTACATTAGATAACACTGGTGAAACAACTGCCCTTTTCTTTTTCAATCATGTAGTCGCCAGATTCGGCGTACCATAGGCTATAGTTACGGATCATGGATCGCATTTTCGCAATCACATGATGGTTGAATTAGCTGCCAAGCTAGGGCTATCTCACAACAGCTCTACCCCGTATTATCCGCAAGCCAACGGACAAGTTGAAGCGATCAACAAGGTCCTGAAGCGTATGTTGCAAAGGATGATCGGAGTTCACGAAAGAAGGTGGCACCTAATCCTGTACTCATCCTTGTGGGCTTACCGAACATCGGTAAGGAATGCGACCGGGTTCACACCTTTCCAACTGGTATATGGCCTGGAAGCAGTCTTACCAGTCCAGTGCGAAATCTCGTCTCTTAAACTCGCAATCGATCTCCTCCCCGGAACTTCAAAAGAAGAGGCCCGTTTATTGGAATTAATCCAATTGGATGAAACCCGTCGTGATGCCACTTTGGCTAACGAAGCCCATAAGAAACGAGTCAAGGCGCAGTTTGACAAAAATGTCAAACCCCGTGTCTTCTCAGAAGGTGACTTGGTTTTGCTTTACGACCAAGAATCCGATAAATTGGGAGCAGGTAAATTTAATTCTTTATGGATGGGCCCCTATATTGTTAAACGAGTGTTAGCAAAAGGATCCTACAAGTTGATGGATTATGACGGAATTCCACTGGTGCAACCACGTAATGGGTTGTACCTCAAGCGTTACTATGCTTAAATAGTAACCAACATGCTTTTGTTGTATTTTGTTTTCGCTAAAGTGGTTGTTTTGGTCGAGTAATCCACCTTTTTACATTTATTGCAGATGTCGAATCTTTTGGATACATGTGTGGGATATGCTGACGGAGCGAGTCGTAGTTCGCGGAACCTATCCTCCGCAGCCTGGGCCATTTTTGATCCAAGCGGCGAGTTAGTAAGTTTCAGAGGTGTATGTATTGGTCAATCAACAAGTAACATCGCTAAATATAGCGCGTTGATAGAACTGCTCTCTGATGCCATCACCCATGGTATACGCCGACTAATCGTCGGGCTAGACTCACAACTCATAATACTACAACTCAATGGTATATATTTCGTCCGCAACCTAGCTATTTATCGCATGTTCCTAAGAGTTAAGATTTTGGAAAGGCAATTTGATTTAATTCAATACCAACATATTTCCATAAACTTAAACACATTAACCGACTCATTAGCAAACTATGTGTTAGATAGACATTTGCGACATTTATAAAAAGAAACACATCATCAATGTTGTACATATGGATCATCTAACTCAACCAGAATAAAACCCCGAAAATCAAAATATATATATAAGCTATTTATGGTTTACATATAATGTTCTGTAACCAAGACAAAATCGGTCACATGACCCAAAAACTCAAAAATGCTAGGGGGCACCCTAGTCTAGTGATGCTCATGATAGCACGTCACAGCCTGTGCGATCATGCGTAAGAGACGAGTCCATCGTCTAGGCACACCAGTAGTATGCCCCTGCACAGCTGTGAGGGTCTCGGCCACATCAAGGTCACGAAGAATAACCCTCCCAGCAGTCTCCCCTACTGGGGCAGCGGCTGGCGCTCTCGGGCGAACTGCTGGACGAACAGGACCAACATCTGCATGCATACATGAGTTTGATTAAAGTCTTGATAGAATAAAGCACAAGGACATTATAAATAAAAACAGTAAATAGTGATATGGTCGAATATTTTACCAATAGCACCCCACTGCTCGCCATCCGGCAGTACCAAATCCAGATCCCCCCGGAAGTCCATGCCAACATATGGATACTCGGAATAGACCATCTCCTGACGCTCGAACCACCTGAAGAAGGTATCAGAGAAATAAATCTGAGATTGACCGGCATGCCTAGACATGTGATCAACCCATCTCTGCATGCGTGGTTCAGTAGGAGAAGGCAAGTCGAGTGCAATGTACTGTGGCTGCATCAGTGGTATCTTCTCCAAAGCAAAGGCGGTCAAAATAGAACCAAACCCAAAGTTCTTCAACTTCTCGTCCTTTACCTTGGTCAACTGACTTTTCATCTGAAGAAGTACTGCATCACACCGGTTGAATATTTTCGGTTGGAGGCACTCCAAGGCATGCTGCACATAGGATCTGTTGGCTACATGAAGAGACGCGCTACCGGCCATCCTACCAATAGTATACAGAATGGACCTGAGGGACCTGTCAGCAACCTCACGGATAACGATCTTGCCATCTTTACTCGGCTGAGATCCTTCCCTGCAATACTGGCGGACATAATCTCTCACAGAGTCACTCCCTCGGGCCGAACCTGACAAAGAAATGGGGGCACCCCGCCTTGACAAGCCAGTCAAGAAGTAAATGTCTACTACGGTCAAGGGGATGGATTTGCCCCTAATCTGGAATACTTGGTTGATAGGATCCCAAGCATCGAGCAAATACTGCAGTAGGGAGATCTGTTCTCTCATGCTAGAGATACGGAAAAACTTCAGCAGGCCACAGTTCCGCAGCGCGTTCACCGTGACAAGATCATGTAGGGCAATCATTTCCTCTTCTTCATGTTCTCATTCTCGCCATGTAAGGGTCATTTTGCTCCAATATCTCTGAAAAACAAACATGAGAGGAGTTAGATCCTGGATTTGATGAGAAACTGGCAAAATTTTCATCAAAAACTGTGCAACAAAACTCTTTTTCTGCGCCCAGCGCACCTGCCCAGTGTTCCACCTGCGTTGAAGGTCAAACTGCCTTCATACAGCTTGACATTCAGCGCAGGTTTCGAGTGCACTAGGTGCGCTGATGGCAGAGTGACCCCATCAAACCCCAGGGGCTCAGAAGAACAAGAAATCAAGCACAGAATGCAGAAAGGAAACCATGAAATGAAAGAGCTCAAGTTTAGCTCCTACCTGGTCCAGACGGCGCCGAGAATCGTCCACAGAATCTCCCGGAATCAGCTGATGAAAATCAAGGGGGAAGAGGCACCTCCAAAGCTCCAACAAACCAAGTTCAAATGAAATGGTAAAATGAGAGGTAAAAACACTTTTTAATTGCTTTTTACGTAGTTCAAAGCGAAATATTAGGGTTTTAATCTCATTTTCAAGCAAATGTTATTCATTTCTAACTAGTTTGATGCAGCAATTGAGGGTACAGTACTATCTTTGAAAAGGGCAAAGCTAGTTATGGTAAAAAATCAAAATTAGACCATGTTATCGAGCAGTTTTAGCACATAGTTCATGCTCGTTAAAAAATAAACATAAGATCAAGCAAGTGTTTCAATCCGCGTTTAAGCTCGTTAAAAAATGAACTACCCGGTAAATAACCACTGCGAATGTAGAGTTATCAGCCATTAAAGCCTTGGTCATGTTTGCACCGTCACCTCCACTTTTCCATTGGCCGATCATTCACCTCCATTTGATTGTTTACCCATTTTGAGGAACAGTTGCGAAGAGTGATTTCACTTAGCCATCCTTGTGACACTGCCATCATTGGAAAATTCCAAACCTTACATGGAATCAGCTGTTAACCCGTTTCATCACTCGTTCCTCAAAAGACGAGTCTTCTTTAAGCTCTTTTCATCTGACTCGTAAAATATGAAAAGATTGCCGAGTTTTGGCCTTCCAGCTCGTTAAAGCGACCGGAAGTGCTATCCCTCCTCTAGATTTTAATCTTTTTGGACCTGAGGGATTATTGCACAAAAAGATCGAGCGCTTGTTTTGTTCGGCTCGTTAAAACTATCGAAAACTCATCCCTTCTGTATTGTTTTATACTTTTTCGGACTTAAGGGATTAGATGACAAAA
Organism: Pinus tabuliformis; assembly: GCA_031772625.1. NCBI lineage: Eukaryota > Viridiplantae > Streptophyta > Pinopsida > Pinales > Pinaceae > Pinus > Pinus tabuliformis. Next base: position 583,348,539 of record CM062820.1, read on the forward strand.
AAGGAACTTTGGAGTTATCTTTACGTACCTTTTCAGACTCTCTAAAATTGAAAAGGATCGAGTTATCTTTGTCGTTAGACTCATTAAAAAGCATTAATAGCGACAAACTTGTCTTTAGACGAGAACGAGTTTCACTATCGCTAGGCTCGTTAAAACATAGCAATGGGTTTGCCCGAAGGGCAAATTATAGAACAAGCATATGTTATCCTCCTCAACCTTGACAAAAATAAAGAGGTACTGGTCAGAAATGACTGGGGAAAAATTGGGAAGAAACTCAAAGAACTTTTATTGGTAGCAAGTCGCTCTTGAACATGACACTTCCACTCCATGCCTGAGTCGGGTTGGGTTGTTTCATTCACCGGTCACATCACCATGGTCTTGCCATACCATCCATCTTTGGGGTAAATGCTACCAATCCATCACACAAGTGTCGCCGATATGTTCAAGAGAAGTCATCCAGAGAAGTCAACCGTGTCCCATCCACTACCATACATTATCCTTCATCCTTTCATGACCGCCACCCTGAACCATATATCATCAGATCCTTTTCACCTCCATCAAAATCATTTGCTCCGTTCTGTGTCACTGATGTGGGATACATTAAGGCCCTCCTTTGATGGATCGCTTCTTGTCGACATTAGCTCATTATCCAAGAAGTTGATCTAGGAACACACCCTTCAGTACTTTGAAGCTTGCATGCCTCAATGGCAAGTTTCTCACTTCCGGCGACAGGTATACATCAATGACCTTCGACCGAAAGATTTTGCGTGGTGTTCGATGCCAAGTCCTTTATTCACACCACGTGAATTGTACTGCAGTACCTTGAGGGTCATTATCATTATCGGTGATTCCTCTCGCGCTTGTTAACAGTTTACATCATTGACTGGTAATCAAGCGATGTCTTTCCATGTTCGACTTCAGAACATTTCTCACATGGATCGACTTGTACTTAGAGTGAAGATCGAACGAGATTGAAGACCCCGGATCTAGTTTCATCCATCCGGGCTGCGATATATATTCAGGAAAAATAAAGACATTAACATGTACAACATTGCAGCAGATAATCATCCTACCAAAAGGATGATGATTTCATCAAAATCATCAGTCTACCATCAGACGATTGTCTGTTCTATGTACAGAAAAATGAATTTATAAAGCTGAGCATGGGAATGCCCGCCTCAGCTAGATCATGAAAGTAGTATGAAAAATAATGTATTGTATTGTATCTTATTACAGGTCTCCTCCCAGCATTGGAAGAACTTCGGATCCTCCTAATAAAGCATTTCACCCGATAAACTGCCTCATACTTTAGGGGGCAACTGTTATAGACATTTTTGTGCCTTACAGCATTGAGCATGAAATGTCCATAATCCAAGGGATCCAAAGTCCCTAAATAAGTTGTTCCTACCCCTAAAGGAACAAGGTCAACCAATGACAGCTTCTCCCAGAAGTTCTCCACCAAAAACCACTCAGAAACAGTCAATTCAGGATCAATTCAGAGGCTCCACTAGCTGTCTGCGCTGAAATGCAGAGGTTACACTGGCTAGGTGCACTGCAACGCAGGTAGAAGCACTACCAGGGTGCGCTGAGCGGGAAATGACAAATGGCAAGTTCATTCAACGAGGTGGAAAGACCCTGGAAGCTTCCAGAATCTTCCTCAATGACACTTGCCTCAATGAATTCGACCAAGTGATGAGTAAGAGGTTCTCAACCTCCAAGTGGAAACAAGAACTGATAGAGAGAAGCCACAAGTCAAAACATAAGCTGACTCATCCTCTCTGCTTACATCTATATATGGATCTCTCACCCAGAGGTTCAGGAGGCTGGAATTTTGTACTTTGCAGAGAATTGTTGTTGGTTTGAGATTGAGATTAGTACATTGGGTGATTTATGCTTTGTTGGAGGAGAGGAAGGGATTCCTTTGCTGGGAGGTAGATGCTGGATCGGGACTCACTTGGTTGTATCTCCTCTTGAACCTTGTTATCATATCAATAAAGCTATTTGAGTTTCTCCTATATGCTTGTATTTCAATGATGTTTTGTTGTATTTGCATATTTAGTTTATATCTGATCCTAAACTAGTTATGAATGTGAATCTATGTCTTTTGTGTAGTTTTCCTCTCTTGTGATCTTGCAGGAACTAGGTGAAGCTGGATCAGTGAAAGAGCAGGCAGCGGGGAGCGAACAAAAGAGAGAGTGATTGGATCGACAAACTAGCGGAAGACACCGGTTAGTTACATCCTTCTTTCTCTATTTACATCTCATAAAGAAGAATACTCAGATAGTTTTCCTTGTTTGTTGCTAAGGCACTATCACCTCTTAGAGTGGGATAGGGTCATTCCGAATTGGATACTTTTCCCAACAACACCAACTCTCTGAATGGGCCTTGTTCGTGAAAAACGAGTCTAACACCTCTGGAAGTATTGTTTAGTTATTACCTCATCTTGGTTTCAGTTATTACCAAACCCTTGGTCGATTCACACACATTCCAAGCCAAGGCAACACAATTGTTTCGATTGGGGTTTAGAGGTATATATGTGCACAAGCAGTATAGTCGGCAGAGTCTTAGTTTCATCTCTGGTGTTGCTCCACTACAGACAGGCCTGGACAGTACCCCGGTGGAGTCACATAGGAACACAAGCATGGCTCCGCTTCCAGCGAACCTGGTCAGTACCCCGGCAAAGTTACTTGCATCACCTCCCTACGCAGGAAGCCTTACTCTTCTTTCGCCTTATTCATTTTTCATTTTGAATTTGTTGACTTTTCATTTTTTTCATTTTTCATTTTCACTGTGCATAGCACTTATTCATTTCAGAGGCGGAAGAGGAATCCTTACTTATTGAGAGCAGAGCAGGTTGTTCCAGCAAAGATGTATTTTATTATATATCTGATGTGCCTATTAAGGTTTTCCCCCTCACCTTACTCTACTTGACTGAGCTGACAAGGGTTAACCCAAAAACAATCGACTAGCAAAGGTGACACTAGTTAGCATGCAAGCGTTGTGTTTACACCAAGGTTCACTTCGAACAATACGTATTTTCCTTCAATGTATCATGGACTAAGAGTAACAAGTTCATCATACATAGGAAAGATGATAGATAACCAAGTAGCGATAGTTGTACGAACCCTCTTGTACTTTACCCATATTGTTTCATGAGTCACACATGGTTTCATGCGAACTAACCTACGAACGAACTAACAACAAATCCAAGCAAAAGCAAAAGCAAAAATGAGAGTGAAGCAAGCAAACAAAGCATGAAAGCAAACAAGAATGCAAGAAAACAACTGAAAGCAAACACTACTCCTACTCCTACACTAACAGTGCATGGGCCTGATCACGTGAAGTGATATTTCTAATGCAGCCACCTCCGCATTGGTAGACCCATGTGGGTGAAGGCTTGGTCTGCGAGTAACCCAGTCATGTAGACCAGCATAAAAGAAATATATAACAGTGAATACAACCACATTTCGTGTTTCAAAGTGCCCATAAGACATAAGTGAGTGCATGTGCATGACGGACGGTCCGTGGACTTATCATGGTGCTGTGTGACACTACGTGCAACTTTGAAGCATAAGCACACTCTTGATTGTGACATGCAAGCAAATGAAAGAAACAAAGATAACTTGCATCGTGAATGAGTGCTTGCAATGTAAGACTCCTCCAATGCATGAGCAATGGGATCGTGCAGTTCGAGTGGAGGAAGTGTGATCTGTGAGTGAGATGGATCTTCAATGCATACAGACGAGTGATGAGGAGCCTTGGGTGATTGAACAGTTTCATGATCGGAAGTGAGACTGACCCCAAGAAAGTGAGGGCCTGACATAACCATCAGCTCGGGCTGAAGTTCCTCGATAGTCTTGGGTGTCTCAACTTCATCATCAGGTAGTTCATCATAAACCGATGGCTTCAAAATATCAATTGCGATAGATTCATGATTGTGATCAAAATTGTAAGAAAATGGATCACGACCGCTGTGATCAGAAAAATCAATGAATTCTTTGGCATCCTCATAATCAGATGAATGAAATAGAGGGGTAGATGAAAAGTGAACAAACTCATCCTCTGTGTTTCCGGAAAAGACAGATGAAGGATCAAGTAGATTTTCAATGAGTAACTTATCCTCTCCGTTGTCGAATGATGGACTAAAATTCAGTGAGTCCTGTGAGTGATCAACAATGGGTACATCTGTAGATGAAGACACACATGAAAAATCATGATTGGCAGGTTCACCAAAGAGATTAGGAAAGAATGGAGGGGGCTCGACGGAAGGGAGTTATCCTTTGTCGAGTGTTGATGTTCAAGCTCCCACTCATGCTATTCATGAATGACAACACATGTTGGTTGTGCAACACCAACTCCGTCAGTGGGTTGTTCCTCGTTCACAACAAGTGAAGAGTCTAGAATGGATGAACACAAGACAACATCATTCGGAGGAACACCTGAGTGTGAAGATGGAGGTCGAAGAAAATAATGCATATGGGAACTCAAAGGACTCACAACCAAATCTGCATGAAAATTGAGTGGAGTGATGTTGGGAGGGTGTGAAGGATGAACAGGTGTCCGAACATGATCCTCAACATCACTAGGCGATGGTGGAACTGTTAAATGAGGGGGAGGCGGATAATCCATTGAGACGGTGCCTGATCCCACATGGGATTGCAGTTCCAACAATGAAGAAGGTTGAGCGAGGCTTGACATCAAGCTTTCTCTTGGGAAGGGCAGATTTCTTAAGACAATACTCGAACCGATCCCAAAGATAAGAAAACTTCATCTATCTCCTCGGAGCTTGAAACTGTAAGTCATGGAAGCGCTACCAAAAATCAATAACGGATCCATGCAGAGCCCTCCGTTGTTGCAACAGTTTCCAGTCAAGATGGTCTGGATCAAAATGATAGAACATGTCTTCAATAAGATCACATAATTGCTCACATGAGTGCACGGTGTCAGCTGGTAGGCTGAGCTCCCAACAGAATGGAGATTCGTGAAGTGTGTATGAAAGCAGCAAACTGACCTGTTCGTCAATAAACTCATCTTCCTCATAAATCATGGAAATAAAGTTTGTAAGTGTTCAAGCCAGGCCACTTTCCCTTCACCATCATATGTGTGAGTGGACAAGAGATCAAACAGCTTCCCCAATATGGAGACATCTTCACGATTCAAAAAACACCTCGGGGGAAGAAGAATGCAAGACTCCATGAAAGATATGCAAAGGTTCAAAACTATATGAGAGGACACTGCTTGTCATCAAGCCCTCCTTCTAGCACCATAAATGTTGACAATGCTGGACTCGTTGACATGTTAATGGTATCTCCCCTGTAAGAAGTCCCAATTAGACCTCAAGTCGTTCGGTGTAGGAGTCCCAATAATGGGTCATAAGGTAATGCCTTGACCACGGTGTCACACAGAGGAAAGTAAGATAACTCTGTTAGTAGCAAGGGTGTGACTGATGCAAAGATTCAAGGAATGTGTATGAGAGGTTCCAACACTTCGAAGGGAGAGGAAGGTGAAGGTGAGTTACAGGTGTTATCACACAGATTTTCCTTGAAGTTGTTGGGAAGAGGAAAGGGGTTCAAGGTAACCACAAACCAAATTTTAAGTATAGAATCTAGCCAATCTGTACTCAGAGAGGGCTCTCTCTTTATGATTTAGCTTGGTTTTGAAATATATTAGGCTAGTTGTGAAGTTTAGGAGTTTTGTTTGAGTTTGGGTGGTGAGATTCAATAGCAGAGGGGTAGGACTGAGTAGTTTAGGCCATTGGGCTAATGGAGTCAAAGAAGATGGCTTAACTGGATTTGGTTTCTTAACAAAATATGGTTTCACAGGGCAAGATGGTTAAACAGGGAACAAATAAAGACTTGGAATAGATGGAATGGACTCAAAATGGGTGAAGGGCAGTTAAGAATCCTTCAACCTATTTGAAAAAGGGAACTTGAATGATTACTAATAAAGAGCAATTGAGTATTCTTTACTAAATAATCAAAGTGAATAAACTATAAAACAGGAGCAATTAAGATTTCACTGTTTATGCTAGTTCAGAAGAAAACATTGAGAATAATAACAATTGAAAACATAGTGCAATCAAGCATTTTCCGAATTACTCTTTTTCGTTTATCATTCAGATATGAAACATAGATGATATAAGAAACAAGGAAAACTTTAAAACATAAGGTATAGAGGACTTATTGATCCGGTGTTTGATTCAAGAAATCTGTGGAAAGTCCTTTGCATCAATTCTTTATCTAGCAAGCCATACAAAAGTTGGTCCAACAGCACTTTATTCCAAAATAATCAATATTATAGCAATGTCTAAGAATCCACCCTCAATACTCCAATTGAGGGAGTATTTATACAAAAATTTTACAAAAAATATCTCATAACAGAGTGAGATATATTCTAGGATGACTATGAATAAGTTACAAGAAAATAGAGACAAATGGTCTCGAAGATAGGAGAAAAGGTAAACTGATGTTGTGTTGTTCCTATTCTCACTGAGTGTGCTGGAGGCAGGCCCTATGATTTGGCTTGTTGTTGTCTTCTTTGGTAACTTTGTGTTGGCTGCCCTGTTTTCACTGATACTCTTTACCTGTTCTGATACACTTCGACCTGTTTGATCTCTGTTCATCTCTGTTCATCTTCTTTACCATTACTTACTATAGTAAATAACCAAAATTTACATTTTACCAAGGATAATTTTACAAAATTTCCAATATGTATTCCCACCATTTTGGTTCTGGCAATCTGTGTTTCTGAAATTTCCTCAGGGTTTCATCAGTTTCTGTGTACCTGAAAAAGGTAGGCTGAATTGGGAACAAGTGCTTTATCTCATGCTCAACATAGAACAAGTTCTCCAGACTTTCATAGAGAACTCTGCCTATAGGCAATGCTTTTGTTCCTCATGCACTTGTTGATGAACCTTCTTGGTTGCCCGCATACTTGTTCAATTTCTCCACAGAGTCTTTATGAGTCATTGGTTTATCATGGATAACTAGAGGACTTGGCAACCCTTTACTCTGCAAAACATCAAATCTCTTCATGAAGGCATTGATTTCTTCCTGCATGTCATGGCACCTTCTTTCTAAGTTTTGCATCAGAGTTCTTTTAGTAAAAACCCTTTTGATCTCCAAAATTGTCCCTGTTCTATCTTGAATGCCCAGGTCTTCAAGCTAGTACTTATTCTTGGTATTCAAAAACTATATGAGATCACTGGCTTCTTCAGGCATGTTTACTAATTCTGCCTTTGTCTTCTGAATTTCTTCTTGAGCTAATTTCACTAAATCAATTTGCTCAAAAATTATTTGAATTGATGGCCAAGCATCATTTATTGATTGAGTGATGTTGGTCCAAAGAATTTTCTTGATTTCTGACAGAGGCTTATCAAAAGTAAGATATTTTTCCAATGATTTCACTTTATTACCTAATACTTTAATCTCTCTTGTCTTTTCTGCAACACTTATTTTTGAGAGATCATACCTTTGTTTGAAGTTGGCATATTGATCTTTTACCTTATTTAGCTCTGAAACTTGTAGTTTCAGGTCCTCCATTGATTTTGTTAAAGAGGGAGTCCATACAGGTTGATAGAATTTTTATTTTATTGAGGAAAAACCTGTGAACGGATTTGAAACCAACGTTTCGGACTAGCTTAGTGAGTCCATCATCAGGGCAATGAGATTTGTTTTTGAGAAGAAAGAGCGTGAAAAATACGGAGCTTATTAATAGTTATTTGAAAAATATTGTTGTTGTCTTTATTAGTAGTCGGCTTATAAATGGTAAATTAATTAAAACTTATTTAATTAATTTATTTAGATAGGTATTTATTATATTTATTCTATATTATTATTATTTATCTATTTAGTTATCATTTTATTATATATATATATATATATATATATATATATATATATATATATATATCATTTATTATTTAAATCTCATATATCATTTATTATTTAAATCTCAAAAAAATAAAAATCTATTATTTATTTATTATTTTATTTATTTATTAATTTATTTTTATTTTTTGTTATAAATAAATTAATAAATACCTATTTATTTAGATAGGTATTTATTATAATTATTATATATTATTATTATTTATTTATTTATTTATAATTTTATTATATTATTGTTTATATATATCTATATCTATATATATATATCTATATATATATATATATATATATATATATATATATATATAATTTGTTATTTAAATTTCAAATACAATAAATCTATTATTTATTTATTATTATTTTAATAAATACCTGTTTATTTAAATAGGTATTTATTATATATTATTACTATTTATTTATTTAATTATAATTTTAATATATTATTGTTTATATATATATATATATAATTTATTATTTAAATTTCAAATAAAATAAATCTATTATTTAATTATTATTATTTTTATTATTATTGTTATATATATATATATATATATTAATTTATTATTATTATTATTATTATTATTTATTTATTATTATGTTTATTGCTTTTTTATTTTATTTAAAAGGGGTTTCTAGGTGTCACTTAACTTTAGTCCATCGTCTCTATTCATATTATTGGAGGAATTTTCGATTTCAATTGCTTCTTTTACCCTTATTTTTAAATAATGGTCTTCCTTATGAATTAATTTTGCCTGTTCCATGCAAATATAATGTGAGGAGGAACAAGCATGCTCAGCTAGCCCAGATTTTTCTGACCTATTTCTTGAAATGTCATTAATATGCTCTTTTAGCCTAATGCCAAAGGATCTCCCTGTTTCACCTATATATACTTTGCCACAAGAGCAAGGAATTGAGTATACTCCTTTGTGATTTTTTGGGTCAATTAGGTCCTTGGCAGAATCTAGCATGTTTTTGATGGTGTTAGGGGGTGTGAAGGCAACCATAATGTTATGCTTGGTGAGAATTCTAGCGCTTTTGTCAGTCGTTCCTTTAAAGGAACCCTATATTTAAAGGAACCACTGACAAAATCGCTAGAATTCTCACCAAGCATAACATTATGGTTGCCTTCACACCCCCTAACACCATCAAAAACATGCTAGATTCTGCCAAGGACCTAATTGACCCAAAAAATCACAAAGGAGTATACTCAATTCCTTGCTCTTGTGGCAAAGTATATATAGGTGAAACAGGGAGATCCTTTGGCATTAGGCTAAAAGAGCATATTAATGACATTTCAAGAAATAGGTCAGAAAAATCTGGGCTAGCTGAGCATGCTTGTTCCTCCTCACATTATATTTGCATGGAACAAGCAAAATTAATTCATAAGGAAGACCATTATTTAAAAAGAAGGGTAAAAGAAGCAATTGAAATCGAAAATTCCTCCAATAATATGAATAGAGACGACGGACTAAAGTTAAGTGACACCTGGAAACCCCTTTTAAATAAAATAAAAAAGCAATAAACATAATAATAAATAAATAAATAATAATAATAATAATAATAAATTGATAAAAATAAATTAATATATATATATATATATATATAAATAATAATAATAATAATAATAATTAAATAATAGATTTATTTTATTTGAAATTTAAATAATACATTATTTATATATTTATATATATATTTATATATATAAATAAATAAACAATATTATAATAAAATTATAACTAAATAAATAAATAATAATAATATATAATAAATACCTAGCTAAATAAATAGGTATTTATTAATTTATTTTTATTTATTTATAATAAATAAATAAAAATAATTAAGGAATTTAGACTTCTGTGATCCATAACATTGTTTAGATAATCTTCGGCAAAATCACATAACCAATCTTTTGTCGACGCGTTTCGAACCAACCAGTGTGGTTCATCGTCAGGACAAGTTGAAGAACCAATCCGGCTTAGCTTGATTAAATAGAGTGTGCAGAGACTCCAACGGCTATAATGCCAATGGCTAATTTTGACCAAAGGTCCTAGTCAAACCACTAATTTTATTATTAATATTCTTAGAAACAGCTAAAACATATAATTTATTATTATTAGCTTATATACTAAGAGAGTTCATTTGTTAATTTGAGTATATCTAAAAATGAATAATATAATATTTATATAATCCATTTTTTATTATTTAAATATAATGGTCATGTATAATCGTTCATATTTATTAAATAATCTATATATATTATTATTCCATTATTATTTAAATAAATAGTATTAAATTATTATTATTCTAAGAATTTTGTTATATTAGGTAAATTGTGTATTAATTTAATAATAATTATTTAAAGCTAATGGTCCAAAGGTAAACTCTAATATATTATTTTTATTAATTATTTAATCATAATGGCCCATTCGAAAATAAAAATAATAAGTTATATACAATAATTTATGTTTATTAAATAATCTATATAATTTATAATTCCCATATTATTAAAATAGTATTCTTGTTAAATCATTATTATTTAGTTACATTAGGTAAATACCATAATTAAAGTACATGTTTATTAATAATAGAATATCCAAAAAAATATAACTAACTCAAACTAACTCAATATTATTGGTATATCATATATTTATATCAAATTATTATATATAAAATAATAATTTCTTATTTATTATTTAACATAAAGGTCATTTTGTAAACTATATCTCCTCTTATAATTTATATTTTAATAATCTATAAATAATCAATATTTATTCACTAAAAAGATATTAAGATTAACTATGTCATTAGGTAAATAGATTATTACTAATAAGGTTTAAAAAAGGGTTTTAATAGTTAAATATATAAGAAATTAGTTAAAGGGAAATTCTAAAGGAATGGAAGAAATAAATATAAATGCATAAAAAATGGAGACAAAAAATCTAATCTAATTGAAATATACCCCCTAGAATCATAAACGGGATAAGGTTAATACTTAGCCCGAAATTACTTAATAACTAATTAATAACCCATACACTCCATAATAATAGGATTAATCCGCCAAAAACACACCTTAAGGAGAGGGAACACACCTCAGGTCTCTGAAAGACCCTATTGACCCTGTCTTCCCTCTCCTTAAGGTGTGTTTTTGGCGGATTAATCCTATTATTATGGAGTGTATGGGTTATTAATTAGTTATTAAGTAATTTCGGGCTAACTATTAACCTTATCCCGTTTATGATTCTAGGGGGTATATTTCAATTAGATTAGATTTTTTGTCTCCATTATTTATGCATTTATATTTATTTCTACCATTCCTTTAGAATTTCCCTTTAACTAATTTCTTATATATTTAACTAAAAAACCCTTTTTAAACCTTATTAGTAATAATCTATTTACCTAATGACATAGTTAATTTTAATAACTTTTTAGTGAATAAATATTGATTATTTAATGAATATAAATTATTAAAATATTAATTATAAGAGGAGATATAATTTACAAAATGACCTTTATGTTAAATGATAAATAAGAAATTATTATTTTATATATAATAATTTGATATAAATATATGATATACCAATAATATTGAGTTAGTTTGAGTTAGTTATATTTTTTGGATATTCTATTATTAATAAACATGTACTTTAATTATGGTATTTACCTAATGTAACTAAATAATAATGATTTAACAAGAATACTATTTTAATAATATGGGAATTATAAATTATATAGATTATTTAATAAACATAAATTATTGTATATAACTTATTATTTTTATTTTCGAATGGGCCATTATGATTAAATAATTAATAAAAATAATATATTAGAGTTTACCTTTGGACCATTAGCTTTAAATAATTATTATTAAATTAATACACAATTTACCTAATGTAACAAAATTCTTAGAATAATAATAATTTAATACTATTTATTTAAATAATAATGGAATAATAATATATATAGATTATTTAATAAATATGAACCATTATACATGACCATTATATTTAAATAATAAAAAATGGATTATATAAATATTATATTATTCATTTTTAGATATACTCAAATTAACAAATGAACTCTCTTAGTATATAAGCTAATAATAATAAATTATATGTTTAGCTGTTTCTAAGATTATTAATAATAAAATTAGTGGTTTGACTAGGACCTTTGGTCAAAATTAGTCGTTGGCATTATAGCCGTTGGAGTCTCTGCACACTCTATTTAATCAAGCTAAGCCGGATTGGTTCTTCAACTTGTCCTGACGATGAACCACACTGGTTGGTTCGAAACGCGTCGACAAAAGATTGGTTATGTGATTTTGCCGAAGATTATCTAAACAAATAAAAATAAATTAATAATAATAATAATAATAATAAAAAAAAATTAATAATAGATTTATTTTATTTGAAATTTAAATAATAGATTATATATATAAATAAACAATAATATATTAAAATTATAATTAAATAAATAAATAATAATAATATATAATAAATACCTATCTAAATAAACAAGTATTTATTAAAATAATAATAAATAAATAATAGATTTATTGTATTTGAAATTTAAATAACAAATTATATATATATATATATAAACAATAATATAATAAAATTATAAATAAATAAAATAAAAAATAATAAAAAATAAATAATAGATTTAATTTTTATTTTTTTTAGATTTAAATAATATATATATAAACAATAACATAATAAAATGATAACTAAATAGATAAATAATAATAATATAGAATAAATATAATAAATACTTATCTAAATTAATTAATTAAATAAGTTTTAATTAATTTACCATTTATAAGCCGACTACTAATAAAGACAACAGCAATATTTTTCAAATAACTATTAATAAGCTCTGTATTTTTCACGCTCTCTCTTCTCAAAAACAAATCTCATTGCCCTGATGATGGACTCACTAAGCTAGTCCGAAACGTTGGTTTCAAATCTGTTCACAGGTTTTTCCTCAATAAAATAAAAAACCTCCATTGATTTGATTAGCTCCTCTGTGCTCAAATTAGCAATGTTGCCCTGTGCTGCTCCTGTTGTTCCTGTTGTTGTTGTACCTGTAACTGCCTCTGCTGTGACTGCTGGAATATTTGGTGCCAATGTTGCTCCAAGAGTTGATGGGACTGCAGTTGAGACTACTGGTATCACATTGGGAGGCTGAGAGGTCGACTCTCCCTGCTTGTCCTTCAATGCTTTTTCAAGTGCTTGTTCAGTATCATTCAGTCGTTCATTAAGCTTTAAGAGCAAATCCATCAGCTCTTCTTCAGATTTTTGCTTTATAACCTCATCAGTCTGTGGATGCCTTGAAGGTGGCAATTTTAGTTGTTTCCTTAGGGCAACAATATATTCATCTTTCTTTTTTATCAGGGCTTCTGTAACCTTTGCATATTTGGGATCATGACCCAATCCAATAATTATTTCTTCCAAAGACTTTATTCTATTATCTTTGGCCTGGGAGGAATCCTTCTCCAAGTGTAGTTGGGCAGTAGTGTTATCTAAAGAATTTTGCAACCTTTGGGCCATCATTGCCTTACCAGTCAAGGTTGAGTAAATCATTTCTTTAGTTTGCTTATGCAATTCAATCTGAACCAAAGGATGAATATCCTTAGCCATGACTTCAAAATTTGTTCTGAGATAATCTGCTATTGATTTAGGTTACTACACCTTTGACTTGAAATAACTCATTATCATTTTGCCTTCTTTGATGTCATAGGCTGACATCAATCTCTATTCATTTGTGGGAGCCATCTTCAAATATTGGTTATAAACCTGAAGTCTTGATGGATCATTCTTGGCCTTTATTTCTATAAATGTCTTCTTGATGTCTGAAGCATCAATCCCTGGTGGCCTGAAAGAAGATATCTCTGCACTTTGTTGCCTTTATAGCTCCTGTCTCTGTGAGCTAGTGGATGTTCCTCCTACTGGAAAAGTCCGCTGACTCTCCACTCTCTCTTCCCTCTGACTTTCTATAGTTTCTTCAACAAATTCTTCCTCTGAGAGGGGATTTAGTCTTTGTCTTTTTGTTCCAGGTTGTCCTGAAGTTTCACTGGAAGGGGTAGTGGTTTCCCTATCTCTCTTTTTGTTTATTTCCTCAATTAGAGGAGTTTGCAGAACTGGGGGCTCTCCCATATTGATCTGAGTGGGAGGAGTATGTATTTGAGCCTGTTCTTTAGAAGTCTTAGGCTGCTTAGACATTGTAGACTATTCTGTGGTTTGAAAGTTGGTCTCTAATTCTTTGCCCTTTAATGTTCCTGTGGCTGGTGTGCTTGTTTCCTTGGAAGGTTGCTGAGAGGTCCCAGTACTGGAGGCACCAACTCTTGATCTTTGAGATAACTCAAATGGTACCTGTCCAAAAGAATCCAGGTCAAGTGTTTTCTCAAGATCTCTCATAACATTCTCAATATTGACCTGTTCACTATCATGCTCTACTAGGGTTCCTTCCCTCCATTCATCCATATTTGCATATTGTTCAATTTCTGGAATCCTATGGTGAATGTATGGTGACAACCTGTTTTTCATTCTCCTATCACAGATGAAACTATTAGGGTCATATGGCCTCCAACCAAAACTTTTGCGCAACTTAAGATGATCTTCTAGAATTTTCTCTGCTTCTCTCCATGCTTCCCTATCATTGCAGACATAAGGGCCTAACTAATTTTTTATTCTGAGTTGAGCTTTCTTTTTGGCTTTGCAAAAATGAACTTGGTCTGTATGTATCATTTGTCTGAAATACTCCAATGCAAACAATCTCATTGGAACGTATTTGGGTAACTTGAAAGGGCAGAGCTCACATCCATATATCCGGATCTCTGTATGGTTCTTGTATAGGTACCAATCACCTATTCTGTATTACTTGGAGAGCTATAGGATTCTCTTGATGTCACCACTAATTCTAGGAGGGGAAACCCCTGTCAATAAAGTGGTTGCAGGATGAACAAATTGGTCAATGAACTCATTGTATGAGTAAGGGGACTCATAAGATGCATGGAAGATGGGGCTCCAAAAGGTAACAGACCTTGGATTGCCTTTATTGTCAAGTTTCTTCACAGGGAAAGGGAAGTTCTCTAACTGATAATACAACATAAGATGATAAATGAAAGTGGTGTATTTAAAGACTCCTTCATTGTCTAGTCTCAGGAATTGGTCATGAATTTTGTTGGCAATATAGGAGGCATAATCATATTTAACAGTAGGGGGTTGTCCAGGAGTAAAAATTGACAACAACACTAAGGTTACATCATCAACATACTCACTGAAGTTGAATCCCATGATTAAGGCTATCATATCAACAATGACTTTTCCTATGTCTGTGAAGAAAGCCTGCAGATAGGGAGGTGGGCCTTTAGGCTAATGTTTAGGTTCCATGAACATCTGACAGATGCGAGTCAATTCTGATTGAGACACTTGGGAGTATTTCTCAAGTAAATATCCCATAGAAAGAGGAGTGAGAGCTTGTTCAAGGGAAAATTGCAACATTTCATTAATGGATGCAGCTGTTATGGGGAAAAGAATTGTTTGACTTGGGGACATGACAGCTCTAAGGTTAGGGTCATAGTTTGCCTGGCATTGATGAATTAGATTAGGGAAAACATGGACTGAGGGGAGAAAATACTTGGGAAGGTTTGATTCCAACAGTCCCAGGATATCTGAGCCATTTCAGTATTGGTTTCTGACTTGGCAAAAGACTTTCAAGTGGTGTTTGTCACTAGATAAGTCCCTTATCTGAAAATCTTTATCTGCAAGAGGCAGATAGTCTAAGTCTTTATGAGGGGCATTCATGGGCGTAAAAAATAGAGCCACAGGGGTTTCCATTTTTGGTTCTTGTGGATTTAGAAAGGAATTTGGGTTTTTTGGTGAAGAATGGGTGAATTAACTAATCTAGGAACTTATATCGGCAAAATAAAGACTGAATTTGCAAGGAATTTGCCTTTCTCCGTGGATTTATACTATAAAATCAAACTTGCAGGGTTTCGGCAGAAATTGGATAAATACATGGGAATGAACAGTGTAATAACATGTGATGATGGTGGTTTAACAGGTTCTGGCTGAGTCGGCTGCAATTTCCTTGGCAGGGTGGCGGTTGGAAGCTTGGAAGGTTGACTTGAACGTTGTTTGCATGCGAGCACAGTTGCAGTACAGAATAACAAAGAAAACGACACTTTGTTGGTTTTATTAACAAAGTCAAAAGGTGGCGGGAGTTAATTATTCGAGCGGATGACGTAAGCAGGAATAGATGTTTTGTCGCATGTGAAGGGTCGTAAGCGGTATGTGATCGCACTGCTTTTGGCGACGGGCGGGTTTTGGCCGAGAGCCAGTGATCCCATAGATTGTGCAATGCATGGCAAGGTACTGTGCCAAAACCACTTTGTGATCGCGCGCTAACGCGCAGTCACAAAGTCGTGTGTGATATTATTAAGGACCATTGGATGATGGAGGCACGATCGGACAGCTAACGGGAGGCGCGATACGGCGGGGTTTAATGTGCACGGGCCTGACCCAATTAACAATTATTTAATCGTATCGGGTGCAATGTAATTGGTTGGGAAGGGTTCTTAATTAACCATGAGGGTTAATTAATCCCTATTAATGGAGCGAGGGGATTAGGCTCTTAATGAACTACAGATTAATTCATTAATCCCTTTTCAAATGTGTTTACGGTTATAACTAACCGGGGCGGGGTATATAATAATTTGGGGATTTTAATATATTTAAATAATACGGGAAAAGGTAAATTGTGCGGCATTTATATAATACCTAGGTTAATAGTTAATATGAAATGAAATGTAAAAAAGCGCTAAGTAAACATTAGGATGAGTATTAAACTTAGGCTTTAAGTGGAAAAGGGGTTTTTAGGTGATATTGTATATTTTTCCTAAGTAAAATCCTATTTTACTTAGGAAAAGACTTACGAGAGTGAATGAATGATGATTCTAAGTATTTAGGCTTTTAGATTATTTGGACGAGGGTCCAGTCCCTCCAGAAGTCAGAGAAATGCTCTGAGCCCCTTCAATTTTCAAAGACCTCAGTACTTTAGGGGGAATTAGTGAAATCTTTTAGGGAAAAATGAAAAGGGGAGTTAATTATTTGACCTTATCTTGCTTGAAATGCATTAGGTGTTATGTCCACCTTGCACTTGTGATGAAAGTTAAAATTAACACATTTAGAGACATTATCCATCACAAGTAATTCTGCAACATCATCTACCTACCCTACCTACTTTAACTTGACATTTTTTCTTCTTTATTAGGGTGCACTTGGACTAGCAAACCCTTAACACATTTTTCTTTTCTTTTACATATAGATATCTATCTAAGTCTGGCCTTATTACATCCAAGGGCTTAGATTAAACTGTTGAGCTCCTTTTATTCACTCTACCTATCTACTTATCTACCAAGATTAAATAGTTTGGTCAGATTTTATTCTCTATCTCTAAAACATGAAATTGAAAAATATGAGCTAGTCAAGTTTAAGTTGTTTGACTGTTCATCAATTGTGGCATAGGTTACAAGTTGCACACAATTGTTTATTACATAAGAGTAAAAGGTAGTGGCATTTAGACTTGCACACTTTCCTTGGTCTTTCTTTTGGTGGGGTTCATTTTCTTTCACTTTTTTGACCATTTTATTCTTTTCACCCTTTGATTTTTCTTTTAGGGTATACCCTCTTTACATTTTTTAAAATTTTTGATTTTTTGACAATATGGAAAACCTTTGCAACAAGTAAAGGTATGAACATATTACATAGCCCATCAAGTCAATCATGAAATATGACACCTATTGGTATAGGAGCATAACACTAGGTTGAAAGGGATCAATCCCAACTCGGCTAGGAACACACCACACAAAGGACGTGCACAGATTTCAGCGGAGCAGTCCACTCAGATGTGGCAGTCACAACATATAAGGTAAGATAACATGAACATCACTCATAGATCAGTCTGAGATGAGTGTGATGGTTGATATATCAAGGTTCATGAGAAAGGTCTATTTGATGTCTGGCAGGGCAGTTGACACGGATGGTGACAGCATTAATAACATATGCAATAGATTAACAACAAGATTCATATAATTGCATACAAATTAGTTCATACACAAGTACATAAGTTAAAAAACATATATCATTAAGGCAACCAGAACAGTCCAACTACAATAACAACATATGCATGAAAATGTGTTGGCTCTTATTATATAAAGAAGTGCAAGTCACAATCATACAATACATCCATGTAAACCTGCTAGCCCCAACAGTGGAATGTTATAGTGACATCCACCTGCTCCTCCAAAGAGATGTAATAGCTCCGTATAGTGGAGAAGCCAAGGCGCATTACTATATTATCCAAGCCTTCTTCAAGATAGTCTCAGTAGAAGCTTGGCTAACCAAAAACCTATACAATGAGTTATGAGGGACTATTTATCGCAAAGGGTGGGGTGACCCTTGACATTCCCCTTTGTGACTATTCAACTACCCTCATGACTCTTCACTTACTCTATGACTGTTACACCCACTCTTGACACTTGACTTACACTTGACATGACTCAACATTACAATGCACATGTACCCACGTGAACAATGGCTTGGACAAGCCAAACTAGACATCATTCGGACTTAGACAACCTTAGAAGTCCAACTGCTCAACATCCTCACACTGATCAACAGTGACATATTGATGCCAAGATTGGTAGTCCTTGAGAGTGTCTGTGTGTTCCACTGTGACATCCGTCTGAAACCTGAACCTTTCCTCCATAACATTTGGGTACACTGCTCTGGCTCCTCTGTCCAACTCGCCTGTGAGCATTCTCATCATTGTCTTTAGTGTGGCCGGACCATCAACATACTTGTGCATGATGTCTGCACTGATAGGCAAGTTTGGGATAGTGGTGGTGCACATTAGCTCGTCGAAGTATGAGTCAAGCTCCTGTTGGACCTGCTTCTTGGTCTTTGCTTGAGTGAGGGTCTCAAGTGATGGGATTGCATGGGTGTGCACTATAACCTCCATGCTTTTTAATACTCGTGCATGGAAAGCATGTATGCTAGTGATGACTTGCGGTAGGTCTTCATAGTTCTAGATTTTACTCCAAATACGTGCTTGCAGCTCGACCACATTGGCCTTCATCATCTTTGGCAAGTGAAGCAGGGCTCCCTTATACTTCATCGTCCATGCTCGCATGTTATCAACGATAGTAGGTATGTTCTTGAAGATGTGTACTCTTCTTGCACATCATTGTTGCCATCCATGGAGATGAACGAATGTTTGATGCATAGTACCAAACTTGGAGTACAATGCTCGCATAATTGTGTCCAAGGACAACACTTCATCTAGTATTGCCTTCTTCAGTTCAGCTTGGGCAAACATTGGCCACCTATATTTCCTTCGACATTTTCTCATTCTCAAACACTCTAGCTAGTGGCTTCAGCATACACTCTAGTTGCATCGGCCAATGCAGTTGGATGCTTGTGCACATCAGTCACGATCACTTGCTCTTCAAATTGCACAGAGCATGTTTGGTCTTCCAGAGTTGGTACTCTCTGAGACTGCACAACTCTGTGATGAGATTCATCAAAGGAGATTTAGTGCATCTCTGCTTCTAGTTGACCACCAAGGATGTCAGTGCCTCCTTGGTCGTCCAAGACTTGCTCATCATCTCGATGCATTGAAGTAGGTGAGTCGACCTCTCTTTGGTGAGGCATGAGGTCAGTGTCCTGTTCCAACTCCTGATGCTCCTTGTCTGCATCCAACCATTCAAGGGCCTATTATATCTCATGAGCAAAGTCTTTCCCCTATGAGGGTTCACCCTGTTCGCCTGATGCTAGTTGTTCAGAAGAATCAACTACTTGTACGGGTGTTTCTTCGTCTGTCTGCATGTGATGTGCCCCTTGCTGAATATGTTGTTGCTACGCTTCATTCTCATGTTGGCATATCTCTTGTTATTTTCAGAGTTGCTCCCTCAGCTCATGCAACTCCTTCTCTACTTCTTCCATTCTCTTCTTATCCCTCTGCCTTCGCGTGATTCGCTTGTCGCATTGCTACCTCTTCTATTGAATAGCCATAGCTTCTTGTTCTACAAGTGGATCTGCTCGAAACTTTCAACTTTGTTCCTCCTCCATGCGGTCGAAAATCTTTCTCTTCCCTTTATCGTGCGCAAGTATGCTTGGCTCTGTTGTTTCTACTGGTGCTGCTACGCTGGTGCTCTCCGTGATGATGCTTCATGTTGTTTTGCTAACCACTCTAAGGAAAAATTGACCTATTCATTGGGTCTGGAGAAATTGAAGCAATACCTCCATGAGTCCTCCTCGGCCCAATGACATGCCCCATCGATCCAATTAAACTAAACTCTCATGCAGTGGTCCTTCATAATGCAAAGTGGGTCATACGGGTTGAAGCTTCGGAGGTCGAACGGGTACTTCTTCATCTATTCAACTTCGACATCCGCTTGCTTGATGCTTCGGATCTCGTATAACCCAATCCGCAATGGAAGAGTGGGCCAAGGTGCCTTATTCTTCCACTGCAGCCTAGCTGTTAACCTTGCTGAGATATGATACGCTACTTCCTGCATGACAAGCATGTCCAAAGCAAACTTGGGCAGAACATGAGGATGCTTCTCCACACTGAACACTCTGATGAACGTGTCATCTAGTGAGGCATACCAATCTGCAATTCCTAACAATGCCTTCATCGCTTCTTCTGACATGCAGGGTGGATCCCATTCGAGTATCAACTTATACACTGGGGTGACAAGATGGTCAGACAGCCGTATGATTACTCCTCTGAAACTGCATTCAGAGAATAGCTTGAAATACGTGTTCACAACAATCTTCATTAGTGACCATGCCCACTCTAAACCTGGGAACTCATGTCGAGAACAGACTGCATCTAGAATATAGGCAGACATGTAAATTTCTGCATGCATGCCTTCGGATGACTGTTGAGCCTTCGTGACTTGCTCCTTCAGCTGATGAGCCAGTATGTTGGACCAGTTGCATGGTCTTCCTTCTCCAGTGAGTTGGTCTAGGCGACCACCCAACTCTGAGGGAAGATCTCAGTGCTTGTTTGGCCACTCAATCGACAGGTAAATACGACCAAGTATTGGTATCCCTTCCTCAATATATTTGTCTCATAGATCTGATTGGGTGTCATCTTGAAACGAGCTTGCTCCTTTACCTAATCCTTCAGAATGTCTCTGGAGTGGCCTCTGTGGTTGGGCAAGTTGAACAGGGAGTCATGACAGTCATGGGCTCGATCGTCTGATACATCTCATCTTAATCGCATTCCCAGAAGGTTGCAAGCTTCGTCCCGTTGACACTACTCGAGGTCATCGTCTCAGGGTCAGTGTGAGAGACGATCCAGTGAATCATGTCCACGCATGGGAACGTAGGGTATCTGCATGCAATCCAGTACAAACCAGACTTATGAATGTTCACATACACCTGACGGTCTTCAAGGTATTCCCCAAAAGTACCTGTGAATGTTTCATTCACCTCTTGCCACTTCAGTTTGATGTCCTTGTCTAGATACAGCTTCATATCTTCATAGATCGGCAGACTAGAGGACACCTACTCAGCTGCTGCTCTAGCTGCCATACCATCAGTGTCCTGAGACCCTGTTCTATTGGAAGCCATTGAAACAGATGAGCACCTGAAAGATCTGGAAACAAGCAACACGCATGGCAAGAAACATGTCAATGAAAACAAAGCAAATCTGGGGAAGGGCACAATACATACCTGGGAAACTGATGAGCAAGATGGCACAAATTTCACTGGGAGGCTGAGTGACTAGATGCCAGAACTATGCAAAAGGTAGTCTTGACTGACTGGGAGGCTGGACTAGCTGTTGGATCTATGAAATGCGTAATCTAGTTGGGTAGTTGGCTGTTGGGATTACGCAATGTGCAATCCCAGCTGGGAAGGACTGCTGGCCCAAGGGCATATTTGCACAAATTCTTTGGCCAAGCAGCCACTGCCCTCCAGGAATGTGCAAATCAATCCAGGAGGTGAGTGCTGGGCCATAAGGAGAAAATCTGGAGAGGAAGGTGAGCCTTCCTTCTCCAGATTGTGTAATGCATCCTTGGTGAAGGGAGAGACCGGGCCGAGGTTGGCCCGACTCGCCGACGGGAAACTGAAAACATGTAAGTCGATGAAATGCATGTAGACACTAAGTGATAGCAGAAGTGATAAACAGTGCATTGAAAACATGAATGGAAGATTTAGAAAACAGATCAACATGCATGTGGGTGAGGTCGTTCATCGGTTGGGTGAACGTCCGTGCAAAACAGTTTCATGCATGCAGCAGTAGTGAGATAGCAACGAAAATTGAAACAGAGCTAGGATAAGCTAGAATTTATGTAAATGACAGAAAGCATTCAAAGAAATCAAGCAAACATCACTCACACAAGTGAATACACAAAAAGCGACAGAAATGATGAAAAAGACAAGTTGAGGCCACTTACCCGTGAATAGCCGAGTCGGATGTGTCGGAGAGTCCTGGATGTGTTGTGGGATATCATAGCTTGAAGATCGATGTGAATGAATGAGCTATGATGTGTCGAATAAATAATTTTTGTCTCAAGATGCACATGCCACAAATCTAGGAAAAAGCAACACTTGGAGGGAAACTTCTAAAACAACTTTGCATGTAACCCCCAGTGGCTAAAAATAGCTCCCTGAATCATGGGATTCCTTTTTCATGTTGTCTCTTCCTATTTCAGGAAAATCAAGTCATGCATGCATGCAAGTCAAGTTTCCTCAATCCCAGGTGGAACTAGTCAATTGGACTGTCCATGCATGCTAGTGCTCAACAACTTGGGAAAAATGTGCATTCCTGACTGTAAGCTAGGCTGACTGCCCAAGGGGATTGCACAATTTTTGGGCAGAGCATCTAACTACTTCCTAGATTTGCGCAAATCTTGGGTTGAACAATCTACTGCTGGGAAAAATTGTGCAAATCCTACTGGGAGGGTTGGCTAGCAAGATTGCGCAATCCTAGAGCTTAGCAGGTTGCCAGAGAGGATTGCGCAATTCGTGGAGGGAAGGTTGGTTGCCCTCTAAGAATGTGCAATTTTCAAGGGGAAGTTAATCAGCCTACAGCTGGACCAAGTCCGAGTGAGAAGCTTGTGAGGGGAATGGGTCGACTTTGATCGGCAGGCTACCTTTTTGCGAGGAAAACACTGAAGCTTGAGTACTTGACGAAGCAAGACAAAGTGTTGCGTAAGGTTTGAAGGGGAGGCTCCAAAACAGGCAAAGGAAAAATTTTGGAGGGTGGTTGTAGCCACTACAACAAATGGTTAAGGTTATGCATATGAAGATTAGTCGTGGGATAGGGTGTGTGTTATTTGCACTGCATATTTCTAGTGATAAAGGTAAGTATGTTGAGGATGCAGAGGTATTAAGGAGGCACCTAATCTTAGAATAGTTTCAGGATGTGTTCCCAATAGATATTGTAGAGTTTCCTC
Organism: Pinus tabuliformis; assembly: GCA_031772625.1. Taxonomy (NCBI): domain Eukaryota; kingdom Viridiplantae; phylum Streptophyta; class Pinopsida; order Pinales; family Pinaceae; genus Pinus; species Pinus tabuliformis. The sequence goes on from CM062820.1 coordinate 583,371,897, forward strand.
CTCACAAAGAAGTGGAATTTTCTATTGATTTGGTAGCAGGTGCAACACTAGCATCAAAGACACCATATAGGATGAGCACTCCATATTTAGTGGAATTGAAGTTGCAGTTGAAGGAAATGTTCGAAAAAGGATACATTAGGCTAAGTATATTGTCGTAGGGTGCATCGGTATTTTTTGTGAAGAATAGGGATGGTACTCTTAGATTGTGAATTGATTATAGGCAGTTGAACAAGGTAACCATCAAGAGTAGGTATCTGTTGTCGAGGATCAATGACTTGTTTGATTATTTGAATGGAGCAGTGGTGTTCTCAAAGATTGATTTGAGATCAGGATACCATCAGGTACTCATTAAAGAAGAGGACATCTGCAAGACTACTTTCCAGATTAGGTATGAGAATTATGAGTTTGTTGTAGTTCCATTTGGGTTGACTAATGTTGCAACTACTTTTATGTGCTTAATGAATAGTGTGTTGCATCCTTACCTGGACAAGTTTATTATTGTGTTCATTGATGATATGTTGATATATTCTAAGAAAGAGGAAGAGCATGTCGAACACTTAGCAACAATATTTAGATTTCTAAGGGAGCATCATTTATATCCCAATCTTAGCAAATGAAATTTCTTCCAGATAGAGGTACATTACTTTGGACATGTGGTTTCCAAGGAAGGCATAGCAGTAGATCCAAAAAATATCAAAGCTATTATGGAATGAGAAACTCTTAAGAATGTTGATGAGGTCAGATCATTCATGGGGTTAGTAGGTTATTATAGGAGGTTCATCAGGGACTTCTCACAGATTTCCTATCTTATCACATCTTTGTAGGGAAAAGGGAATAAATTTGAAAGGATAGAGCAATGTGCAACAAGTTTTGAGCAGTTGAAGAAGTTGTTGACAAATGCTCCAGTTCTAAAGATTGCAAACCAAGATAAAGAGGTTGTGGTGTGTACAGATGTCTGCAAGAGAGGACTTGGTGGAATCTTGATGTAGGAAGAATAGGTGGTGTGTTATGAATTAAGTAAATTGAATGAACATAAATAGAACTATCTGATGCATCATCTTGAGTTAGCAGCGATCATCTATGCATTGAAGACGTCGAGACACTGTCTTCTTTGTAGGAGGTTTGTATTGATAAGCGATCATAGTGGGTTGATATACTTGTTTGACCAATCAAATCTAAAAGCCAAGCAAGCTAGATGGTTTTCCAGGATTAGTGAGTTTGATTTTAAGATTAAGGACATTAAGGGAAAGGAGAACGGGGTTGCCTATGCTCTTAACTGGTGGATACAAGTAAATCATATAAAAATATGAGTTCATATGGGACATATTTACAAGATTAGATATTAAAGGAAGGACAATAGGATGACAAGCATAAGGAGCTTAGGCACAAGTTACATCAGCATGGTACAGGTGATCAAGATGTGGACTATTGTCTCATAGTGGATGGTTTGGTCAGATTTAGGGACAAGGTCTATGTTCCAGAAAATAGTGAGCTCAAGAAGCTTATCTTGAGGGAATTTCATGCTAAGCCATATTCAGGTCATATGAGATATCAAAAGACATTGAGAGAAGTGAAGAAGTTCTAGTATTGGCCGAATTTCACGAAGGAAGTGGTAGAGTTTGTGGCTAGATGTTTGGATTGTCAACAAGTAAAAGAAAAGTGTAAGCATCTAGATGGTCTACCACAACCAATTCCGATTCCAGAGTGGAAATGGGAGGTCATTTCCATGGATTTCATTACAGGCTTTCCGAGGACATCCAGATAGCATGATTCTATTATGGTTGTGGTTGATAGGTTAACAAAGGTAGCACACTTCATTCCAGTGAAGTCTATGAATTTAGCTAGTGATGTATCACATGTCTTCATCAGGGAGATCGTAAGGTTGCATGGTGTTCCAAAGAAGATTGTGTCATACAGGGATGCTAAATTCACTACCATGTTTTGGAAGGACTTATTTGCAGGTTTGGGTATAGAGTTTGCCTTCAACATAACTTATCATCTACATACATATGGGCAGACAAAGAGGTTCAACAAGATTTTGGAGGACATGTTGAGAATGTATGTTATGCACCAACAGTGAAAGTGGGAAAACTATCTACCACTGGTTGAGTTTGCTTACAACAATGGGTATCAAGAGTCACTGAGGGTGAGTCTGTTTAAGGCACTCTATGGGCAGAGTTGTAATACTCCCATTAGTTGGAGTGATCCAGTGAATAGGGTGTTGATAGGACTGGATATGTTGGCAGAGATGGAATAGGAAATGTACGTTATCAAGAAGAATCTAAAGGAAACACAAGATAGGAAGAAAAACTATGCAGACCAACATAGGGAATTTAAGGATTTTTAGGGTGGGGAATATGTGTATTTGTGTGTCAAGCCCAAGAAGAGCTCCTTGACGATTAAGTCATGTGAAAAGCTAGCACCTCAGTATTTCAGGCCTTTCGCGATCATTGAGAGGATTGGACCAGTGGCCTATAGACTTGCATTGCCTTTGACATTGAAAGTCCATGATGTTTTCCACGTTTCATTACTTAAAATATATGTAAAGGATCTTGAACATGATATTGATTGTTCTATAATGCAGGTGGAACGAGAAGGAGTATTCTAGATGGAACCTCAATGCATTTTTCAGAGAAATATTCTCACGCTTCGAAACCGAGCAATAGAACAAGTTAAAGTGCAGTGGAAGCACTTTGGGCCTGATGAAGCTACATGGCAAATGACTGATCAAATGAAGGCTATGTATCCTTCATTGTTTTCCCATGTAGGCAAAGTAGTTTTGGTATATGTATATATGTATATGGATGTAAACAATGCAACGAGTTGTGCTATAAAGCTCTAATAAGCGGTATTGGTGTCATGTTGTTATGTTTGTCATGTTGGTTTTCTTTTTAGCAAGCTGATCATTGTAAATACTGCATTGAGCTAAGTTATAAATCTCCATGGGAAGTAATTTTTTTCAGCGGTCTTGCAGGTTATGGGTGTCATTAAACACCGAGGACGGTGTTCCCCTAAGGGGGAGGGGTCTGTAAAAACCCTGGGTTAAAATTTCATGCAATAAAAGTTAATAAAGACAAAATAAGACCAAGGTAATGGGACATGTATTCCAAGCTGAATGTTGTGAAAAACATCGCAATCAGTGTTCATTTGGTTTATGATGGATAAGGGGAAATTGGAAAGGAAATAAAAAAGGCTTTCGAAAGGAAAGAGGCATTATTGGAATTTTATTCATTAAAATAATGGAAAATAGGATAAAAGGAAGGTGAAAGGTCACAGGTTGCATGTGAGGAGGAAATTGAAGGAAAATAATGGAAATTGAAGTAAACAGAGGCCTCATTGATAAAAAGGCTTTTGAGGATCAATTCATAGACTTTTTTCAGTTTAGTTTTGGAGGTCTCTCTCTATTCTCTTTAATCTCATACTCTTGCACACTTAGAGCATTCTTGGAGCACTCTAGCTTTGGAGAAAGGAAGGAAAAAGAAGCAAAGGGAAGCAAATATCAGCAAGGAAGAGATCGATCAAGTGACTACAATGAGATTACTTGTAGGTATTGAGTTTCTTGTATGATTTCCTTACTATTTTTGGCATGCATGGAACATGCATGTGTGTATTTGGTTCTCTTGTTATCATTGGCATGGGCTTTTCTAGGTGTGACAGTAGTTTTAGCAATGCCTTGCTATTTCCAAATAGCCATGGTGTGATGGGGTTCTTTTACTTGGTTGAGCTGGATTGTCAGATGGTTTTGAAACTAAGTGGGGTGGTCTCATGGAAATTCCCAAAGGTCTAGGAATCCCTTGACTAGTAAATGAAGGAATACAGGGTAAAGCCTGAGAGCGGAAACAGGAAAATTAATCATTCTTTAGGTGGAGAGATTTGGAGGCATCCCTGCTTGTTTAGGGACTAGTGATCCCTTGGCCAGTATATGGTAGGATTGTGATAAATCCTATAGTATATGTTTCTTTGTTTGGGCCTAGGAATCCCTTCACTGGTAATGGCGGGATAAATGGTAAAGCCTGGTTGTATAGATGAGGGTTTTAGACCTAGGAATCCTTCGACCGATAATGTTAGGATACACAGTAAAACCTGAAAAGCCCTAGTCGGTTTTGTTGTGAGTCCCACAATCATGATTGGAATATGGCATGGGGGTGATTGGTTGAAACATTTGGTTCAACCCAATCTATGGTCGTGTGGCACATGGAATTCCATGACTTGGTTGACTTTTGCATATGTTAATAAGAGCTATTTTCCCTTGTATTTCATGAGTAAATATGCTTGTTATTATGTGGCTTTGATGGTTGTTCTATCATTGGCATTTCTCTGATTATATGCTGGTTATAAGCATGGTTTTATGATAGACTTGAGTTATGGCTCTCATTATGTTTTGTTCAGTAAATGAAATGTCAATGAATATATTACCTAATAGATGATATTGCAACTATTGTGAGAGGGCATCAGTCCTTCTTAACGAATCCCAGATTTGTACGACGACTCTATGTTCATATGTGCTTTTATGACATGTACATTACATGTTCATGATGTATGGAATGTATATTTCCACAGTTAGTAACATAATGTTTTTCAAAACTTTTGGAGACCTGTATATTTTGTTCAAAGATCCATAAAATAAACAGGTCTCCAAATGTTCTCAACAACATTATGTTCATGGTGTGTTTTACGAAATTCTTGTCATGGTTAGGATGAGTAAGGCTAGGTGCTTGTTCAAGTTTTGAATTAGAGGCCTTGTCTTCTTATTATTTATCATTTCTAAGAATTTCATCAAGTTCTGGGTAGAGGCCTGAGTCCTAGCCTTGAAAAAGTGGCTCAGATTTGGAGGTTGCAGGCATAAAACTTCCAGAAAAATATTGCAGTCGCATGGAGGCCTTGTTGTGGGAGAGACACGAGGGTTTTGGTCGAATGGAGGCCTTGTCATGGGAGCGACTGGTGGTTTAGTTCAGTGAAAATATAAGTTAACTCAGGGGTTGGGCACTTCTGGTGTTTGGTTAGCTCCTTGGGGTTTTATAGCATATGAGGGAGGTTTGTAAAGTTCTATTTGGTCGATTCCACTTCCTTACCTACACTTAGGGAGTTGAGTCATTGTTGAGTCCCAAACCTGCATCTTCCATATATACCTTTTCAGCCTTCTTTTCCATTTACTTGATCCACCAAGCTGTCAAATCATTGCATATTAGTCTAAAAAGGGCTTATGAAATGGTTTCCTAACTATGTTTATGACTGCTGTTTGATTTAGATTTTTGTTCAATCAGCTGCGGAAACTTGTCACTTTCCGCAGCCAGCTCAAGTTTCCGCAGCCATTTTGTTAAAGACTATGTTACAGGTGTCCAATGGAGAATCCGGCCACATGGGCAAGCTGCAAGTGACATGTACATGGAGCGTGTCCCCTCATTTCATCCGAATCACTCACAAACAGCCATGGTCAAAGACGGTCAAAGGAGGGGTCAAACCAAGAGTTTTGTGGTGGCACGGCTCTGTTTTTCCCACGTGAAGGTTTGCGTGGCACGATCCTCAATTTCCGGAGGTGTTGGCACACCTGTGGATCAACCCGTGAACTGAATTGAGCAGCCACCACTCCATGGATTTAACTGTCATAATTACCATACCGCTAGATCTCAGGCCGTGGAGATTTACGTGTCTGTTTGGCAGTGTAGAATCTAGGAATTAGTTGCAGCATTTTCACTTATAAATAACGCATTGGTATACGCTGGATAGTTAGCTTTTCAGATGTAATTTTGACTGTTGTTATAAGCCCACTATACCGTGCTTTACTTTTGTCTTATTATTGCACTTTAATATATGAGAAGACAACATTCTTGAATTCAATTTGTGACTAAGTATTGACTGGCTGAGGTTGAAGAGGGCCCCTGTACACCAAGGCTCTGTATCTATTGTATAGTTTCTTACTTGCTTTCATTTACTGCTTTTATAATCATTAGCTTGTATATATTACGCTGTTATGATAATCATGTTAACTGATGTCCATATTTTCTTTTATGTTTTCTTATGACTGTTAGCTGATCAGTGCTTTTTTTACAGGTTTTTGTAGGCAGCCCAGGCAAATTACATAGTTTTAATGACTACTGACATGAGATCATCTTGTCCTTTCTGCTGATTCATTTGCTGAGTTTCTAATTCCAGCATTGTCATTTCTTTCAGTTTCGCTTTGCTTATTTACTTTTCTGCCACTTAGATATCATATTACTCATCTGTTTATGATTTCCTTCCTATAGCCAAGCGACTTAATTAGTGAGGAATCATAATATTATTTGATGTAGTATGATTTAGTTTGCTTTCCTACAAGTTAGAGATTAAATTACTTATGTCATTTTCAAAGAATTGAAATATGAATGAGTAGTTAAATCTTAGTTTCCTTTTATGCAATTTGATTTCCTGCAATTTAGATATCATATTACTCAGCTTGTTTATGATTACTTCCTATAGCCGGAGCGAGTCGAAAGGTGAAGTGTCAGAATGTGGGTTGAAGTAGTGTGATTTAGTTTGCTTTTCTTTCAGTCTTTGAGTTTCTTTGAGTTCATTTTTTATTTTATTTTCATACAGCAGTAAGGATATTGGGCCATTGTCACTAGTTCACTGTTTTGGTACATTTATTTCCTTTTGAGAATTGATTTTATCACAGTCAATTTGAAACCTTCTTTTTGGGAACTTTAAAGTTTGGAAAATCATTGTAGAAATCACCATTACCATCCATACTTGGATCATTGTAGAAATCACCATTACCATCCACACTTGATTTTCAATTTTGCCATCTCACACTAGGGAACCCACAGAAGATAAACCCAAAAACAAACCAAAAACTCAAAAACGACAAAGAACTAAGAAATCGGTTATCTTGCATATACATTGCACTTCACTTCAGCAGTTTATGAATCCCAGATTGACATTTTAAATAGCAATTTAGGACAAACTAAATTGACCAAACATTTTGGCGCCGTTGCCGGGGAAGTGAAACTAGGTAGCTAATTTCTTAAAAAAAAAAAAACAAGAAAATTTCAAGGAAGGTAAAAATTGATAACTTCTCAAAGTATGCTCTCCTCTTGCACCTAGTGTGAACTGGAGGATCAGAAAAGAGAGAGTTATTGGTTTAATAATTTCTTGAGTATGCTCTCTTCTTGCACCTAGAGTGACCTGGAAGATCAGAAAGAGAATTATTAGCCAGACTTGAAGAAAAATAAAAAAATGACATGCATAGAGCAAAAGATTCTAGGGGAAGGTCTTTAGCTAGGGCCAAGAGTTCGATTTTTACAACTCCATCTACTTCAAGGAATAGACAAGAGACACCTCCATCAACTCCAACTCACACTCCTAGCCTTAGGATTCCTAGAATTCAAGAGGCAGTAGTTGAATTAGGAGACTCTCCCACACCATCCATCGAATCTGAATTAGGAAAAGATCCTTTCTTTCCTTCTACAGGGAGACACATTGTAATTGAAGAAGTAGAATCACCTAAGGAAGAAGAGGGAGAAATTCCTCCTCGTTCGCCATTAGTAGAGGAACCAGAGGACTCTGAAGTCTCTGAGGAAACTATCATGACAGAGGAAGTAGTAAACGGATTTGGTAGAGGTAGAGGTAGAGGAGGAGGACGACGAAACAATGGAGAAGGTAGAGGTAACAATGGGGGAAATAGGGATGGAGATAACTTATTTCAATTTCCTATAGTCGATGAGGATTCTCGAGAAACAATGAAAAACATTTCACCATCTGTCCTCCCAAACTTTCATGGGTTAAGAAATGAGGATCCTGAAACATTTCTATTTGAGTTTGAGGTCGTGTGTCGAACCTATGATTATCTGGAGGACTCTCAAAAACTCAAATTGTTTCCTTCAACATTGAAAGGAGCTGCTTTGAAATGGTTCATGGGATTACTCACTCAATCCATTAGGACTTGGAATGATATGAAACAAACATTTTTGGATAGATACCTGGACTATTGTATGCCCACCAATCACAAGGATGAGGTATTCAAAATGGTGCAAAGAGAAGATGAAAACTTGGAGGATTTACTTGAAAGATTTCAATACAACCTGAAAAGAGCAAAAATGAGTAACTTAGATGAGGAAACCTTGAAAGCCCTTCTATTAAAAGCCGTTAGAGATGAATGGATAGATATTTTGAACATGATGGGAAAATGAGATATATCTCAACTTCCACTTCATGATATAGCAGAGCTATGTGTCCATCTCTCAAGGGGAAAATCTAAAACTAGAAAAGGGCCTAGAGATCCTTCTCTCATTAGAGCAAACAAATCTGCAACTGGATCAGTAAGTAGGGCTGAGATTGGCAACATGCTTGATGAATTCAAAACTGATATCTTAGGGAGTCTCAGTGAGCAACTAGACACCCTTAAGATACAAAATAAGCAGAAAGCTGAAGCTGAAGCTTTGGCCATCTTTTGCCCAAAATGTAGAAAGAAACATGCTCTAAGGGAATGTCCCTTGGATGCAAAAGTTGTAGAAACATGTGTGATTTGTTCAGAAAACCATGAGACCAAGGATTGTCCTTCAATTCCTGGGCTCAAAGCTGTCTTTCAAGAAGATCCAAATACAATTGAGTCTCTCTGTTTTGTTGCAAGGAGACCTTGGTAGGGGAAACAAAACTAAGGTTTTAACAACTCTATGAACTTTCAAACCCCACCAAATTGGAATACTTGGCAACAACCTTGGTCCCAACCTCAAAATCCTTTTCAATCATGGGTACAAGGTATGCAAAATCCTTATGGGAGATTTTCTCAATTTTATCAATATCCTCCCTCTTTTCAAAATCAACAGGCTCCACAACTTCCAAATCAAAATCCACAAATATCATTGCCATTTCCACAACAACAACAACCTTCTCAACAGAATCCAAATTCTCAACTCTTGCTTCCATTCCAACAGAAGCCAAATAAACTACCTTCCCAGCCATTGCCAAACCCCAACAATAAAAACCCTCAAAATGCTTACATGGTAGAAGGACAACAATTTCCTACCTATATGATTGTTCCTCTCAATGATGTAAAACTCAGATCTGGTAGAGTTTTAGATAAGCCTTCTATAGATGCTCAAAAGCAAAGCATTTCTAAGGAAGATTCTCTTGAAGCCAATAAAGGTTCTGAAGCATCTCTTCAAAACCCAAGCACTCAAAAAGAAAAAGAGTCAACCCCCACAACTCCTATAGTTGAGCAACCTGCATCTTCATCTACACCTCCTTTTCCTAAAAGATTACAAATTGACAAAGGGGTGGAAAAACAAATCTTGTTGTCTGACTATGATTTTTTAGATGAATTAAAGAATGTCTATATCAATATTCCCTTATTACAAGCCATTAGAGAGATTCCTATTCTATCAAAAACAATAAAGGAGTTGAGTCTTAAAAGACCAAGAAGGAAACCAAGAGATACAAGAAGAATCCACCTGGTAGGAAAAATTGCGGATATCATGATGGGAAAAATTACTATGTAGAAGTATGTAGATCCCGGTAGTCCAATTGTCAAAACACATATCAATGGGGTAGAAATTCCAAATACTTTGATTGATTTAGGGGCTGCTATCAACATTATGAGTAGACAGACTACGGAACAGCTAAAACTTCCTAATCTTGTTTTTACACCTACTTTACTGCAATTTGCATATCGATCAATTATCAAACCAGATGGTGTATTAGAATACATTTCGGTCTCCTTATATTCTTGGGAATATCCAGTAGATTTCATGATTTTAACTCCCAAGAGTAATTTAGGAGGACACCCTCTCATCTTAGGAAGACCTTGGCTAGCCACAGCTGATGCTTTTATCAATTGTAGGTCTGGGGATATGTATATTTCTGATGGTAATTCGACAAAGAAATTCAATCTGTATCCTCCAGCAAAAGCAATTACAGAAATAGGAGATAATGAGTGGGTTGATGATGAGGATACGATACAACCTGTCTTTACCATTTCTGAAATCAATGAAGATAGTCAAATTCTGAACACATTAGAAAACTTTGAAACATCTTCAGAATATGACCACACACAATTTCAGTTAGATTCTGACATTGAATATCTATCATCTATACAAATTTCTCTTTTCTCTATGGAAGAGTTTGGTAGTTCCGACATTGAGATCTTTCCAGGTAAAACATTGAATATCAACAAAAACTTGGAAAGATCACAACAGGGAGAGCTAACCAAAATCTTGCAAAAACATTCTACTGCATTTGCATGGGAGTATACTGATATGAAAGGTATTGACCCTAAAACTTGCATTCATCACATCTACATCGAGGAAAACAGTAGACCAATCAGACAACCTCAGAGAAGGATGAATCCAAACCTTAGGGAGATAGTGAAAGAAGAGCTCCAAAAACTACTCAATGTAAACTTCATTTATCCAATTTCAGATAGCCGATGGGTTTCTCCTTTGGTTATAGTACCTAAAAAGAATGGTAAATGGAGGGTATGCATTGATTACAGGGAATTGAACAAAGCAACTTTGAAGGATCACTTTCCTTTACCCTTTATCGATCAGGTATTAGATACTTTAGCAGGCAAAAAGTATTTTTCATTCTTGGATGGTTTTAGTGGCTATAATCAGATTCAGGTAGCACCTAAAGATCAGGATAAGACCACATTTACCTGTCCATGGGGAAATTTTGCTTACCGAGTACTTCCTTTTGGATTATGTAATGCACCCGCAACATTTCAAAGGGCAGTACTAGGAATCTTTTCTGATCTAATCCATGATTGTGTAGAGGTTTATATGGATGATTTTACAGTTTATGGTAATTCATTTGAAGAGGCATTAGAGAATTTGGAAAAAGTCCTTATAAGGTGTAAAGAAACAAACCTTTCATTGAGTCATGAAAAATGCTTTATGATGTTTACTGAAGGTATTGTTTTAGGACATCATATTTCAGGGGATGGGATTAAAGTTGATAGATCAAAAGTTGAAGTCATCTCCCAGTTGCCTATTCCAAATTGTCAAAAAGATGTTAGAAGTTTTCTTGGATTTACTGGATATTATAGAAGATTTATTGAGAACTTCACCAAGATAGCATCTCCACTCTTCAAATTACTTACAAAAGACTGTGAATTCAAATGGGATCCTGATTGTCAATCTGCATTTGAAACTTTGAAAACAAGAATATCTGAAGCACCCATCTTGAGAGGGCCAAATTGGAAACTTCCTTTCCATATTTCTACAGATGCTTTAGATACAGCTCTAGGAGTTGTGTTGGGTCAAAAGGATTTAGTTCCTTATGCCATTTACTACACCAGTAAAAATTTGACTCCCACCGAGTTAAACTATACTGTGACTGAAAAAGAGTTCTTAGTTGTTGTTCATGCAATCAATAAGTTTAGACATTATATAACAGGCTATGAAACTTTTGTCCATACTGATCATTCTAAAATTAGATATCTAATGAACAAACCTGTTACTAATGGCAGAGTTACAAGATGGCTCTTACTTTTACAAGAATTCAATATTACTGTGTTGGATAGACCAAGGAAACAAAATACAGTAGCTGATTTCTTGTCTAGAATCCAAAATACTAACGAAGATTCTCCTGTAGAGGATAAGTTTCCAGATGAATACTTATTTGCAGTAACTACTAAGACTCCTTGGTATGCAGATATTGCTAACTATTTGGTTACAGGGAAGCTACCTCCACATTTATTTCCTAGTGAAAAAAGAAGAAATATTCAGGAGAGTTCGAATTATTCATGGATTTCTAATGAATTGTTTAAAACAGGGCTAGATTGTGTGATCAGAAAATGTGTTCGGGAAGATGAAATGCCTGACATCCTTAAGGCATGTCATGATGAACCATGCGGTGGACACTTTGCTAACAAAAGGACGGCCTATAAAATCCTTTCTTTAGGATATTAATGGCCTTCCCTCTTCAAAGATGCAAAACAATATGTCAGAAGGTGTGACAGCTGCCAAAGAGTTGGGAGACCGACTCTTTCAAATGAAATGCCATTACAACCACAGGTACTCATCGAACCCTTTGAAAAATGGGCTTTAGATTTCATTGGACCCATTAATCCACCATCTAAACAAAAGAAGTATATATTGGTATGCATTGATTATGTCACTAAATGGGTAGAAGCCAAAGCATTGCCTTCTGCCACTGAAAATTCAGTTGTTCATTTTCTTTATGAGGATATTTTACTCCTTTTGGTGTCCCAAGAGAAATTGTGACAGATCAGGGAAGTCAATTTACATCTAACATAATGGAGAAGCTGATGGAAGAATACAAAATCAAGCACAGAAAATCTACTCCTTACCATCCGCAGCAAATGGCCAAGTGGAGTCTACAAACAAAGTTCTTGAGAGCATCATCACCAAAACTGTTCATCTACACAGAAGAGATTGGGCAAAGAGGCTTCCTGAAGCCTTGTGGGCCTACAGAACTACATGGAGGAATACAACAGGACATTCTCCCTATGAACTTGTTTATGGGAAAGAAGTCCTGCTCCCCATTGAGTTTCAAGTCAAGACTTTCAAGATGGCAGTTCAGTTGGGGATGAATCTATCAGAAGCCCAAAAACACAGAATGGAGCAGCTGAATGAGCTAGATGAGATCAGACAAGAAGCAATTTTAAGGACTGATCTAGTTCAACATCAAAGAGCTAAGTGGCATGACAAATATATCAAAGAGAAAAAGTTTCAAGAGGGAGATTGGGCGCTACTGTTTGATTCCAAGTTTAAAGACTTCAAAGGTAAATTTCAGACCCATTGGCTTAGGCCATATGAGATTGACAAAGTCTTTAACAATGGAGCGGTAAGAATAAAGACCATTGATGAATTTCAAACTCCTCTCATTGTGAATGGCCACCGATTGAAAATTTATCATAAGCCACTCTCAAAAGAGGAATTTGTCAAAATGTTTCAAGAGAATTCTGCAATAAGGCTGGTGGAGAAGAATCCTTCTTCCCCATCAGCCTAGCCTTTGTTTCTTTCAGTTAAAAAAAAAAAGCCTGAAAACCAATCATAGATTGGCGGTCTTATACAGAAAATGTAGAGTGAAAATCAGGGACACCTGACACTCTATATTTTCCAAAAAAAAAAAAAAAAAAACTCTCCTCTCTTTCTTTTTCCATCTTCACTCCACCTCATTTGCCATTTCACTCCATCTCCATCTCATTCTCATTTTCATTTCACTTCACTCTGCTTCACTTTCACTCCATTCCACTCATTTCATTTTCATTTCATCAATAAAAGTCCCTTTCAGGACTATTTTCACTCAGTTAGTTATTATCTAACTATCTTTGTTCAGCTAAGAGGGTGTTGTGCAGTTTCCGCAGATGGTAGCAGTTTCCGCAGCCAGAAGCAGTTTCCGCAGCCAGAAACGATTTCCGCAGCCACCACCACTCTGTTTTTCAAATTCATAGTCAAAATGTTAGTGCAATAATCATGAAAATGTAGGTGTGATAGAGCATATGCTATGAAGACATGGAACATCTCCAAGACATCAAGGAAGAGCAGTTGGTTAAAAACTATGAGCAAGAAATGACAAGGTTTCCAAAGGGTTGAGCAAATTTTTTTATCAAATATCAATTAAAGTCATGATTATGCATAGTTATCAAACCATAAAAGCTCTACTATGTGCAATGATTCGGTACGATAGCTCCATTACCCACTCCCATTCCACGATATTATTCCGCACACCATGCATTCATTTCTTAACGGTCTCATGATTGATTTTCGGGTTTGAACTCATAGTCGATTGCACTTTCATTTACCACCTGTACTCATGAGATGTGACCTATCCCATTACGGCTCCTCTCCACCGCATTTTCCGCAGCCATCCATCAAAACGTGTAATATTTCGTACGCAGCCGTTAATTCAAAAATCTTGACTTCACTCCATTCACTTACCATTCTATTAAAACCATCTTCTTCACATACGTCCTTACTTCATTTTGTGAACTCATTGCGGCTGCTCATCCTCTGTTCCGCCTGTAATCCCGAAGCATTCCCGTTACCTGCTATCCATTTACCGATTGCAGCCACTGCATTTTACCATAAACCCTGCAACCGAGCCACCTTCCCTTTGCTAAACCCTCACACGCAATTGAAATTTCAGTTGAAATTCAAAACAGAGGAAGGAATGGGAAAATTACTAAGGGCAGAACCAGAAGGACCGAAATATTTAGAAGGTTACCCTCAAGCAAAAGATTTGTTGAAGAAAGCCAAATGGTTACGCTTCATCCAAAAGTTTAAGGGCTATAATAAAGAGGTAACCAAAGCTTTTGCACGGTCTTTCGATGGCCAAATGGTGGAGATTGGAGACTTGAAGCTCACGGTGACTGAAACAACAGTAGCAGCTGCCACAGGCTTACCCCAGGAAGGTGAGCGATGGTTCAAAAACAAAAGCGTGGATGAACAGGCATGGAGAATTATGCTAAGAAACCCAGGTATGGACACCACTGTGTTTACTAAAGGAATTCTTGTTTATGCATTGAAAGAAGAATGGGCCAGTCTGTTGTTAGTTATCCAAAAATTTATCACTTGTGAAGGACGTTTTGGTTCAATGTACATGTACCATGCTAGACTGTTGATGAATTTCTTAGAAAGTCAAACTCTTAATTTTCCTTATTTCTTACTATTGAGTTTGAAAAAGATGAGTATTACAGTCCAAAAACACATAGGAAATATAGAACCTCATCTATATCATCATGGACTTATAAAGATTCTCATTGAGGACCAACTAAAGAAAAACAAAGATACCTGGGAACAATTCTTGATAAGAAACTACTTTCAAGAGCCATCTGAGGCATATGAAAGTAGTACACCAAAGACACCAAGAAAAAGTAGGAGAAAAGAAAAGAGTGCCATAGTCCAAGACTCTCCTACTTCAGAAACTCAAGAAGTTGGTCAAAAAGAAAAAGAGAACAGAACTAAAGACAAGAAACAAAGAAAAGTGAAAGGCAAAAGAACCATACAAGAATTCTACCAATCACCTGAGCCATCTATAGAGGAAGATTATCAACCACTGTCAGAGAGATTAGTGCATCTTCAAGAACAGGCTGTTATAGCAAAGAAAAAGGAAAAAGGGAAACAGAGCGTACAAGAAGGGAGTACTGGTCCACCATACTTAAGGAGAAGCACCAGGCTAAGAGGGAAGGGGAGTAAAACACAAGTAAAATGGCCCCACTTCATTGACTTAGGTGGGGAAACACTCGAGAAACCTCCAGCTGGCCGTAGTCCACCTCATCCTCAGCCAAGTATTGAAGCTAGTCCTCCACATATTGATGAAAACCCTTCTCGGCCAGAGCTAGAGAGCAGTCCTCCTCCTCCACAAGATTTTGAACTCAGTCCAAGAAAGACACCTGAAATAGATCCCAGTCAACAGGAGGTATATGACTACCTTGAATCTTTAGAAAAATCAGCAGTAGGTCCGAGTACCACTCTGCCCACATGACACCAAATGCACAAATGCAATCCTTAAAGCAGGAGGTATTTGAATTAGAGGTTCTAAACAGGCATATCAAGCAAGAAAATGAAGCACTCAAGGAGCAGAGCAAAGTAGATAAAATTATTCATGATAACACTATGCTTCATTTGGGACTATGGCAGAAGAAAAACAAGAAACTGAAGAAAAAGTGCAGAAAATTGAGCAGAGAATTGATCAATCTCAAATTCAGATGTCTAATAAGGAAACCTAGGATGGTGGTAGCACCAAAGAAGAAGAAAAGAGGGCTAGATGTCCTAGTAGAGGCTTCAGAACATATGGATTAGAGGGAATGACTTAATTTTGGTTGCATGAGGACATGCAACACCTTCACAGTGGGGGTATGTTGAGTCCCAAACCTGCATCTTCCATATATACCTTTTCAGCCTTCTTTTCCATTTACTTGATCCACCAAGCTGCCAAATCATTGCATATTAGTCTAAAAAGAGCTTATGAAATGGTTTCCTAACTATGTTTATGACTACTGTTTGATTTAGATTTTTGTTCAATCAGCTACGGAAACTTGTCAATTTCCGCAGCCAACTCAAGTTTCCGCAGCCATTTTGTTAAAGACTATGTTACAGGTGTCCAATGGAGAATCCGGCCACATGGGCAAGTTGCAAGTGACATGTACATGGAGCGTGTCCCCTCAGTTCAGCCGAATCACTCACAAACAGCCATGGTCAAAGACGGTCAAAGGAGGGGTCAAACCAAGAGTTTTGCGGTGGCACGGCTCTGTTTTGCCCATGTGAAGGTTTGTGTGGCACGATCCTCAATTTCCGGAGGTGTTGGCACACCTGTGGATCAACTCGTGAACTGAATCGAGCAGCCACCACTCCATGGATTTAATTGTCATAATTACCATATCGCTAGATCTCAGGCCGTGGAGATTTACGTGTCTGTTTGGCAGTGTAGAATCTAGGAATTAGTTGCAGCATTTTCACTTATAAATAACGCGTTGGTATACGCTGGATAGTTAGCTTTTCAGATGTAATTTTGACTGTTGTTATAAGCCCACTGTACCGTGCTTTACTTTTGTCTTATTACTGCACTTTAATATATGAGAAGACATCATTCTTGAATTCGATTTGTGACTGAGTATTGACTGGTTGAGGTTGCAGAGGGCCCCTATACACCAAGGCTCTGTATCTATTGTATAGTTTCTTACTTGCTTTCATTTACTGCTTTTATAATCATTAGCTTGTATATTACGTTGTTCTGATAATCATGTTAACTGCTGTCCATATTTTCTTTTATGTTTTCTTATGATTGTTAGCTGATCAGTGCTTTTCTTACAGGTTTTTGTAGGCAGCCTGGGAAAATTACATAGTTTTAATGACTACTCACATGAGATCATCTTGAATTAGAGGTTCTAAACAGGCATATCAAGCAAGAAAATGAAGCACTCAAGGAGCAGAGCAAAGTAGATAAAATTATTCATGATAACACTATGCTTCATTTGGGACTATGGCAGAAGAAAAACAAGAAACTGAAGAAAAAGTGCAGAAAATTGAGCAGAGAATTGATCAATCTCAAATTCAGATGTCTAATAAGGAAACCTAGGATGGTGGTAGCACCAAAGAAGAAGAAAAGAGGGCTAGATGTCCTAGTAGAGGCTTCAGAACATATGGATTAGAGGGAATGACTTAATTTTGGTTGCATGAGGACATGCAACACCTTCACAGTGGGGGTATGTTGAGTCCCAAACCTGCATCTTCCATATATACCTTTTCAGCCTTCTTTTCCATTTACTTGATCCACCAAGCTGCCAAATCATTGCATATTAGTCTAAAAAGAGCTTATGAAATGGTTTCCTAACTATGTTTATGACTACTGTTTGATTTAGATTTTTGTTCAATCAGCTACGGAAACTTGTCAATTTCCGCAGCCAACTCAAGTTTCCGCAGCCATTTTGTTAAAGACTATGTTACAGGTGTCCAATGGAGAATCCGGCCACATGGGCAAGTTGCAAGTGACATGTACATGGAGCGTGTCCCCTCAGTTCAGCCGAATCACTCACAAACAGCCATGGTCAAAGACGGTCAAAGGAGGGGTCAAACCAAGAGTTTTGCGGTGGCACGGCTCTGTTTTGCCCATGTGAAGGTTTGTGTGGCACGATCCTCAATTTCCGGAGGTTTTGGCACACCTGTGGATCAACTCGTGAACTGAATCGAGCAGCCACCACTCCATGGATTTAATTGTCATAATTACCATGTCGCTAGATCTCAGGCCGTGGAGATTTACGTGTCTGTTTGGCAGTGTAGAATCTAGGAATTAGTTGCAGCATTTTCACTTATAAATAACGCGTTGGTATACGCTGGATAGTTAGCTTTTCAGATGTAATTTTGACTGTTGTTATAAGCCCACTGTACCGTGCTTTACTTTTGTCTTATTACTGCACTTTAATATATGAGAAGACAACATTCTTGAATTCGATTTGTGACTGAGTATTGACTGGTTGAGGTTGCAGAGGGCCCCTATACACCAAGGCTCTGTATCTATTGTATAGTTTCTTACTTGCTTTCATTTACTGCTTTTATAATCATTAGCTTGTATATTACGTTGTTCTGATAATCATGTTAACTGCTGTCCATATTTTCTTTTATGTTTTCTTATGATTGTTAGCTGATCAGTGCTTTTCTTACAGGTTTTTGTAGGCAGCCTGGGAAAATTACATAGTTTTAATGACTACTCACATGAGATCATCTTGTCCTTTCTGCTGATTCATTTACTGAGTTTTTAATTCTAGCATTGTCATTTCTTTCAGTTTCGCTTTGCTTATTTACTTTTCTACCACTTAGATATCATATTACTTATCTGTTTATGATTTCCTTCCTATAGCCAAGCGACTCAATTAGTGAGGAATCAGAATATTATTTGATGTAGTATGATTTAGTTTGCTTTCCTGCAAGTTAGAGATTAAATTACTTATGTCATTTTCAAAGAATTGAAATATGAATGAGTAGTTAAATCTTAGTTTCCTTTTATGCAGTTTGATTTCTTGCAATTTAGATATCATATTACTCAGCTTGTTTATGATTACTTCCTATAGCCGGAGCGAGTCGAAAGGTGAAGGGTCAGAATGTGGGTTGAAGTAGTGTGATTTAGTTTGCTTTGCTTTCAGTCTTTGAGTTGCTTTGAGTTCAGTTTTTATTTTCTTTTCATACAGCAGTAAGGATACTGGGCCATTGTCACTAGTTCACTGTTTTGGTACATTTATTTCCTTTTGAGAATTGATTTTATCACAGTCAGTTTGAAACCTTCTTTTTGGGAACTTTAAAGTTTGGAAAATCATTGTAGAAATCACCATTACCATCCATACTTGGATCATTGTAGAAATCACCATTACCATCCACACTTGATTTTCAATTTTGCCATCTCACACTAGGGAATCCACGGAAGATAAACCCAAAAACAAACCAAAAACTCAAAAACGACAAAGAACTAAGAAATTGGTTATCTTGCATATACAGTGCACTTCACTTCAGCAGTTTACGGCTCCCGGATTGACATTTTAAATAGCAATTTAGGACACACTAAATTGACCAAACAGTCATATCATAGTAACTCTTCATCACATAATTACCTCGGTGGACCTGTAAGCTTGGGTAAGTGTGGGAGGAGGGTGTTACATAGATAATTATTTCCCAAAGTGCAAATGTACATGATATTTATAGGAGTTGTCTTTAGTGCGACTTTTTGGACTTTCCAGTGCCAGAATCCGGTGGAAACTTTTGAGGTGAAATCTTGATTTGTGTTATTTAAACTATATTTTTATTGTATATATGGATTCAGCACCCTGGAAAACCCCTAGGGCACTTCGATTGCACATGATTACCCATCAAGCTTGTGATTTCAATAAATTCCTGCCGGATTTTAGAGAAATTACACCGGAAAAACCCACCGTAAAAGCTTCCAAAAAGTCGCACTAAAGACAACTCCATGTTTATATGCTTACATTTTTAATATTTTTTTAAACATTATTGACTACATATCCTAAGTTAATTCCTTCTAGTTATAGAAATCTTCATTTTAGAGTGTAAAATTTGAGGAAAGGTTTGTACCTCAACGGATTTGATCCCTCTCGGCATGTTACGAAACCTTCTTTTTCAAGTGTAGAACTTGAAGAAAGTTTTGCATCTTGATGATCCCTCTTAGTGCATGATAAATCTAGAGTTAAATAGATCTAGGCTGGTAAATATATAATTTTATTAAAACTAACTTTTGTGATTATTAAAAGAGACAATTATGATATTTCTATATACATTAAAGTTAAAATTATTTCTTTTTTAAACTAAGATTTAAAATGGTTTTAAATTGGTTAAGAGTTTGTTTTATAAATTTACAATCCTAAATGAATATATCAAGAGAAAAATCTACTCCCTCACAAAGAATCAATAAATTGGTTTAAATTACATTATTTTCCTTAGCTAAAATTTATAAATTAACTTATTGTCATAAATAATAATTAATAATAATTATCTTCATTTCTAATTTACAAATTAACAATTAAATTATAATAATATTACTACCTTAAAAATAACAATAATATTTATTATGTCATATTTAAATACCTTTATGTGCCATCTCATTATTTCACGTTAAGATATATTTATAGTAATACAACAAGGGAAAATTTTAGGGGCTAATATTCGCAAGTGGGCTAATTTTCTCTGTCTTTTCGAAAAAAACGATTTGCCAATTTCCATTTTTCCTAAAAATGATTCGTCCAAATTTTATATCATAAAATTATTTTACCTTAAAAATCACCAAATTTTTATAGAAATTATATAAAATCATTAGAAATTTGAATATTTTTACAAACATATCACTAAACATTTTATAGTTTGCATGTTAGGGACTAATAAGATTCGCCAAGGTTTCTAAATTTTAAGATAAATTTCCATCCTTCAAATTTTCCCTGATTATACAACAAATAGATAAAATGATGATGTATAAAAATTATTTTTATATGAAAATTTAAAAATTAAACTATAATAAAAATTAAATATTAGAAAGATTTATTAAAGATAAATAATATACTAAAATAATATTTATTACTATTATTATGTTTATTTTAATAATTTATTATTATTACTATTATTATAATCATCATCATCATCATTATCATTATCATTATTAGCAAAATATTTGTTTAGCACCCATAGTTGTTCAACGGGCGGTCATGTAAATGGAGTATTATGTGCGAGGAGGTCCATAGTTCAAATCTCTGTGATTCATCTATGCTTGTGAAAGGGGTATATGTACCTGCCTAGGGGTTATAGTGGTAGTGGTTGGAATCGACACCATGTCACGCAAGTACGAGACTGACCCAATTGTTGATTCCTCTAGATACACAAAAATGATCTTTTTTGTAAGATTAAAGTGTTATATTAATTCATAAAACACAAAATTACATAGAAAATTGTATCTACTAGTTTGTCGTTAAGCAAACGAAACCAGTGGCATAAACTCAAGAGTTTCAAGTTTCCCCTACTATTTTTTAATCACTAATCAAATAATGAAAACCATAAACATAAATATAATATTACATAGACCTGTAGTGCTATTCAACAACCCCCATTTTTCTATTTTATGAATTTCCTATTAAATTTTTTTTATTAAAATGGGGACCCTTAATAAATTTTAAAACATAAAAATTAAAAAATATTTTCTTTGTCTTGAATAAAACATTTTTTTATATAGCCTCTTTTCATACCAATAATCACCCCTTTTTAGGCCAAAATCACAAAAACCAAATTTTAAATAGCCCCCGAGACCAAAACTATACTTAGGCTTTAAAAACCTTAAGAATTAAAATGGGTTATTTAATTAAAATGAATCGGAGTTTTCAAAATTCCTGAAAGTTAAAAAACTTTATAACTCTGCCATATCCCACATCGCAAATCAACATAATAAAAAATTCCATGGTAATACCCACAGCCCCTTCCCGATTGCGATATGCGATTTTAAACTGGACCCGACGGTGGAATTAATATGATTCTAGAAATCCCTGCATCTGCAGATCGCAATAACCATAGACTCAAGTCTCAGCCTTAACCCAATAGTGATTGTGATAGCCTAGACCCGACGAGGTCATACACTCCATTTAATAAGCCCCCACGTCTGCACAAATCACAAAAGTTCCAAAGTCTTGACCCCGCTCCACACCACCGACTGCGATATGCGATATAAGCCCTGGACCCAATGGGATTATACACTCCAATCCTTAAAACTCTTGCATCCACGGCTATCGCAAATACCAAAGGGTTATGTCTCCTGCCTAATGCCGATTACGATTGTGCTATGATGTCATCAGTGACGTCAGATCCATGTCAGATGCCATGTCACTCGTGAATTCATCCTCCACATCAGTGTCCAAGTCATCCTCCATGTCATTTGCCATGTCATTATCCATGTAATATGCCATGCCATAGTAAAGTCACCATGATGTCATCCCACAGATCGCAAATCACAAATCTTTCGGGAATGTTAGTGTCACGTTGCTTTGTTGATTGTGATATGTGATCAGATCCGGACCCGACGAGATTATACATTCTAGTTAATACATCCCCCATGTCTGTGGCTATTGCAAATAACAAAGGGTCATTGCTTCCTACCTCCTGTGTTTTAACCGATTTGCGATTGCGATTTGAATTGCAATTGCGATCTGTGATTATTCTAAGTTCTACCCCTGGTCTAAAAGCGATTGTGATTGGTCTTTCTTACGATTTAATTAAAACCGCTAAGCCTCCCCTTTTCATCAACGTTTGTTTTGCGATTTGCAATAAGACCGTAAAGTCTGCCTCTCTTATCACAGACCTCACTCTACATTCCTCTCCATGATGGTTGTGTTCGAATTTTATTATGCTCTACATTTTTATCCTAATTTCCTGCAAAACGTGATTTGTTTCAAATGAAACTCGCTTATCAGTCTCATTTATTTTTAGCTTATTAGTTTCTGTTTTTTGGTTTTCAGGGAACACAATAGAAGAGGACAACATTGTAGATAAGTGGTTTTTTAGTTCAGAAAAAGAAGGTCGATTTGACAGAATAGAGCAATCATATATTTGTATGAAATTATGTTTTCCAGATGCGTAATTGAAAGGAATTGTTCAAATCCCTTAACACTTGAAGCAAAAGAATTTGTTTTCAGTAGTGATTATTTAAACACGTTGTTGGAATTAAAAGAGGGTCTAGAATTCGAAAGAGAAGGCCTTAGAGGCTTGCACTATTGTACCTCTTAGTATTTTTAATAGAATGATAGGTCCCGAATCAAGGGAGAGAAGCTTGTAATACTGTAACTGTGGATTATATCTGTTGGTGGAGAAGCTCTTGTTTATCATGCACTACTGCTAAAAGGAGGAGACATTTTCTGCAAGCAAAGATTGATTACAAACTCCAAAGAATTGTGCACTACTGTCGTTCTGTGAGAATTTGTAATTTGATTTCATTTATTAATAAAGGATCATTTCAGTTATTGATGTTTAACACTATTGTTTACAGGATTTAACTTAAATAAATTCTTATTTCAGTCTTTCAATTCCTATTTTGAATGTATGAGTTAATAATTGGATTCATGCAATATTGTTGAATCATGAGTGTTAATTCATTTAAAAGTCTTCTCAGACTATTCTACAAGCTTAATTTTAGATATAATATGAGAGTTGAAATTTCCATAGGAATAGATAGTTATAATCTTAGATCGGCAATCTATCTTCCGATTTAGGATAATAATTGTTTGCTTGCATACATAATGTCTTCTTTGAACTAATTCAGTAATTCATCATGAATCTTTGTAGTTCTTATGCATATGATAAATAAGGAATTGGATATATTTTCGATAGGCACTTATTTAACTATTTACTAAGTTTTTAATTGTTAGTATTTATGCTAATGAGGAATCTGATCCTGTGAGCTATCTCCTTGATCTAATTCCTCCATTTTAATTCTAATTCTTTAAAACTTCTTTTCCCATTAAGTTAAGTTGGATTTCTATTGAGAAAAGGGTTAACCTTTCCTTCAATCGACATAGGTTAGATTAATTGCATTGTAGACTTAGTCTTGCATGTGTTATCATAGATCTTACATTTCAGAATTAGTTTGCATTTAGATTAATTCTACATTCCTAGAAGTCCTCTTTTGAGGCAAAACTTTAGATTGGTTTAGTTGTTCCACAAAGACAACTTAACGATCATTCTTCTTGTCTGATCAACTCGAAGAATTGATGTGATAGACCTAAATATTAGCAATTAAAGAAATATTTAAAGTTGATAGCGGTTGGGAGAAGGTAACTGGACCTAATTGAACCAGTTAGAGATACTACCCCAAATAGAAAAGGAGTTGTTTTATGGTCCGGGCCGAGTGGTTATCCCCAATGTTGTGGCAACGATTTTCGAGGCCTCAAAATTTTTGACGTTGGAAGGAGGGCCTTGAATTAGTTATTTGTTTAAATTTTGTTATATCATTTTTTAACTAATCATGGCTCCCATATGCATTCCCACACTTGGTCATGAATTCAGTTCACCTAAGCCTACACGAGGCATGCCCAAGAAGCAGATCAATTCCTTGTCACAATTAAAGTTTGATGGTGAGAGTACTATTTCTGCATTAAAACATATTGTTAGTTTTGTTAATAGATGTAAATATTTTAATATAATCATTGATAATGAGATATGCAGGCTTTTCACTCTCACATTCAAAGAACGGATCCGCAAATGGTTCTTGGTGCTTCCCGAGAAGTCTATTCATTCATGGAAACATTTTTGCCAGGTATTTCTCAAAGCACATCAAAATTACAATTACAGTAGTTTGTGTTTAGAATTATATAATCTTTACATGTATGATAGTGAATCTTTAGATGATTTTTACAAAAGATTTTGGTCATTTCGATGTAGATTTCATTTAGATGATTTTCCTTCAACTGAAGATTTAATTGGACATTTCACTTCTCTTGTTTCTTCCCACATTGAAAATAATGAATCAATTAATGAAGAACAAGATACATCTAATTCATTAACTAGTCTTGAATCAATAAATGGTTCTATGGAACCTGAACCTGAAACTGTAATTGAGTCACAACATCCTTCTTTAGAAAATTTCAATTCTAATTTTCTTTTTGAAGATGCAATTGAAACAAATTTTAATAATGCATGTGATCAATCAGTAGGTCCAATAAAATCCAATCTACAAGACTTGAAAAATGAACACATCAGTTTATCTTCTTTGAAGGCAACTTTAGAAAATTCAGAACATGTAACTGCAATTGAAATAATTTCCTTAAACCTAGATTAAAATATGGCAAGTTCTATAAATGATTCATTTCAGTCGTCATTATATTCTAGAATGCATTATTTTCTTTATCCTGATATCTTTTCAAATCAAAGTATAGTTAATGATGATCACACTAATCTTTCAGTTGATAATTTTCCTAGTTCTTGTTCTAAAAAGTATACATCTAGAAATCATTTGGATGATAATCCTTTAATTCCAAAACACTCTTCTTTTGTATTTTCTGATTTTGTTAGTTAAGATCAACCATTTAATTTTCATAAGAAGAAGGTAATTTATAACGATTATCATGACAATGAGGACAAAGAATCACATCTTGTACAAATTGCGCCAATTTTGAAATTTCATATATTTCGTGAAGATTAACATGCTTTAATTTTGTTTCTTGAACACAAACTTAATTTTGAGAATTTTGATGAGTTAATTTTGCGAGTTTCTAATATATTTCATTTTGATTCTCTTTTAGAAATTCTCATTTCTAAATTTTTCAGGGAATTTCCTTTTAGTGGCAATTCATTGACTGAAATCCGGGATAGGTTCCAGAATTGCCTGGTAAAATTATTTTGTAATTTTAGCTTTCATAACAATTTAATTGTTTTTCCATCCTTTTATTTTATTTTCTTTTCTTTTGCAAGCATGTTAAATCTCTCAATATTGAATATCATCGAGATTTATTAAATGAAAATGATGAATTGGTTTCTCATAATCCTGGATATCAAAAACTATTTCGTTTCCAATTTAATTCGACATTCATAAATTCATTTCAAGCATTTCATCATCAGTCAAATTTAAATATTGAGAGTGTTCTTCCTTCACAACATGCTTTACCATCATCTCCTTTGGAAAGTTTTCATTATCTAACAAATATTCATCCATTCTTTGATGATCCCATAGATATTTGCTTCGAGAATGCTTTACAAAAGGGATGGTTTACTAACATGTTAATTGTAAATAAACTTATTTTTGTACATAATTTTACATTAGATGTAAATAATAAATTTTGTTTCATTTTGATTGTCTTCATTATCTGGTTACTAACGTTTGACTTGTACATATATGTAGGTAATAAAATGAGAGAATGGTTACATTGGAAGTATGCTTATACATAGTCATGTTTCCTTCATTAAGTTAGAATTAGGAGTAGATTAGATTAGATTAGATTCAATAAATAATGATTTTGAGATAATTGCCTTGCATTGGAGAAAGTCATATCTTTTCGGTAATATTCAATTAAATTCTTGAATGGTAAGTCTCTTATACTCACTTTCATTAATTTCTTTATTTTTAGATTTAGTTTTTTTTTCTTATTTTCTGCTAATATGTAACTCTCTTTTGCAACTCTTCATAAGCATTTTCACACCTTCACCAAATCAAATTGTGAGCTCAAAGAAGCAGTAATGATTTTCATGAAAGTGGCAGGAGCATTGGTTAAGCCAAAAGGCATAACCAGCCATTCATACAACCCTTGCTTTGTCTTGAAAGAAGTTTTCCATGCATCTTGTTATGCAACTCTGACCTGATGATAGCCACTACACAATTCTAACTTCGAAAAGTAAACTACTTCTTTCAGCTGATCTAATAGATCATCAATATGAGGAAGACGATAACGATTCTTGATCATTATTTTATTCAGTGCTCTATAATCAATGCACATACTCCACGAACCATCTTTCTTTCTCACTAGTACGATTGGAGATCCACATGGTGATGTGCTTGGTCTTATGAACCCTTTATCGAGCAGCTCCTATACCTGCTTCTTGATCTCTGCATTCTCTAAAGTGGATAACCTTTTATACCTATGGTTCTGACTGTTGTTTCATCACCTGAGTCTGACCCCAAGTCTTTCTGAATAGCAGCAGTAGTCTTCTTCTTCTTACCACCGAACTTCTTAGGTTTCAGCTCCGTATGCAAAGAACAGCAGTGTTCATCATCATGTCCATCCTTCTTGCAGTGAGTGCATGAAGGTTTGTCTTTTTGTACAGTGTTTGTCTTCCTCTCCTTCCATTTTAGCTTCTTCTTTTCTTTGTTCTTGCTTGCAGAGGGTTTTGATGACCCCCCAATCTTTGGGTTCACATTCTTGCCTCTACCCTCTAGATGTGTAGCCTGAACTGATACATAATCTAGGCTAGTGGGGTTAAACATGAGAATGGTGTGCTTCAAATAGCTATGCAAACCACCTATATACTTCAACAAAGTTTCAGGTGAGTCTAGAGATATGCCTAGAGTTAAAGCTCTTTTTCTAAATTCCTGGGTATAACTTTGTACACTTTGGCCCTTTAATTGGCGAAGAGTTTACCAACTCATCATTGCTTGATGCATATAAGCTAGAGGATAGAACTGTTTTTTAATGGCAGAAACAAATTCATTCCAGGTAGAAAGAATTTTACCATGTCTCTTCAGATCAGCTTGGGTCTTTCCTTCCCACCACACTAGTGCAGTTCCTCCAAGGCGAAGGCTAGCCAGCTGAATCTTTCTCCTTTCTGAATCAATGTTCTTCACCCTGCAATATACATCAATCTGTCTAACATAGTTATCTATCTTTTCTGCATTTAATTCTCCATCATAGATTGGCAAATCAAACTTTACATCTAATTTAATCAAATATGTTTTCTTCTTTTTCTTTTCAGGGCTAGGAGATGAGGATGATGGAGGTGATGGTGGAGGAGATGATGGAGAAGGCTTTTCCCCTTTCCCTTTACGCTCTAGGGAGGCATCTAGAGAAGGTTCATCTGCTCCTTTGTCTTGTTTGGGTGTTGAAGTGCTTTCACCTTGACACTTCTTAAATTCTCGATACATCTCTTCCACCATGGCTCGCATAGCCATAAAATTGTCCATGAATTGAGATTCTGATTCCAATGGGACTTCTCCAGCCATTCTCCTCTGAGAGTAGACTCTTCCAATCTCTGGATTAGCCTCAACAAGTTCTCCTTCTCCTAGTTTGAGATTTGACCTAGTTAGCATTCAACAATCCAGCACAAGCTTGTCTAACCTTAGCAAACCTAAAGCTCTGATACCACTTGATCTGAAAATGAGATCTTAGACTAATATTAAGGTATTACAGACTCATGTGCAGGATTAGCCTATATTACTTAGTGCAAAGGATAGAAAAGATTGTGAATAATATAGACAATGAAGCAATTAGAGAAACATAATAGGCACACACATAACACGGCAAATAATCAAGGAGTTCACCCAAAACTCTTGGGCTACGTCTCCTGGTCCAGTCTTTAGTGGTGACCTCTCTATTATGTCTTCAAGAGCAGAGTTTTTTTACAAGTATGAGCTCAAATTGAGTCTCAACACAACAGGGATAAAACAACAGGGCTTTACTTGGATCCCCCAAGTCTTTTTGAGTACACAGACTCTCCCTTCTCGCTCTCTATCTTTTTTTTCTCTTTGTCTCAGCACTGCTTGCTCCTGCCTCTGTCATTCAGTGGCTTTTAAGCCAATCGGTGCTTCTCTGTTCGTTTTCCCTTTCAAACTTTTTGACTTCCGGCCTCTATCCGTTCAAATCCCCTCTAAGCATTAACCAATCATGGTGTAACGTCTTCAGGTATGGTGGCCACTTGTTATGAAATGGAAGGGACTATCGGCGCGTTGAAATCCCAAAAATGTTGTTTCCGTGTTTACACGGATAAATACACAGAAACGTTGCAAAATCTGCCAAACTGTCATTTATCGAACTTCAAATATTATCAATTTTTCCCTATAATCCTTTCAAATCCGTCTTTGGGCGCTATCGCAAGTCTACCATTGATCTATGTGATCGTTTATCCAACGGTTGCCGTTGATTTTGGGTGGCTTATGTGCCCGGAGATTACCCTCCCGAAAAGGCAGTTTTCTCTCTCCGGCACCAAGCCACGCGGCATGTATGGGCTCGGGCAGAGCCCATCCATTACCACTTACTGCCTAAGGCCCGCCTGAAATCCCACTCATTACGGAACTCAAAACATATATCGCTGCATATATAAACCCTTTCGTGTCTGTTTTATCGCTCCATTCGCATTTCCTTTATTTTTCGTTTATTTAACGAAAATTTGAATTTACATAGGAAAACCCTTTTCTTCCGGAACTCAAAATATATATATTTGTACTCATAAGACCCAAAGGTTCCGGCTTTATCGCAAGTCGCATATGTATTGGCCCCTCTCCTCTGTATTATTGCGATGCGATTTTGTGATGCGACATATTGCAATCGCATATCGCATAGTCCTTGGGCCCTGGTAAGTCCTTCTGTGTGTGTATTGGCGATGCGATGGCACGAGTAGATCTGGATCGTTGATCTGCATGCATAAACCAATGGCTCTCGTTTAATCGCCCCGATCACTATCACGATTTCCCATAAAGCTGCTTCCGATGGACTCCGCTTGCCACCTCTGACTATGATACACCGATTAGATCTGGACCATTGATTGGCTAGATCCGACGGCTCCTGTGCGAAGTTGCTTAAGCCTCCGATAGACTCTATTTTCACCATTTCTTCTTGTTTTTCCTTTGCGATAGTGTAATCCACCTTTTGTAAAGGTTTTTCTCATGTGATAGTTTATTATTTTTGAAGACTTAGAGGGTTTTTAAGATCCATTTTGGATCACGCCTTCCCACTGAAAAAGATTTTGCACCACCAAAATTTCGTTTTTAAGCATCGATCAAGTGAGGATACAACTTCCTCACTTGTCCAATCTCTATCCATCATGCACTGCTTGGTTTCGAACCTTTGAGTCCAATTCTCAGGTACTCAACATCCCCTTTGAACGTAGTTCTCACCTTCCTGTCCAGAACTGTGTCTTCCTGCAACTCATTGAGATATTCAGGCAACAGATCATCAATAGAAGGCAACTGACTTTGCTCTTCGGGATCGTCAATCAATGAAGGTTCATATAGTGTCAAGTTCTCTACATTAATGACTGCATAGATATGCATATAAGCTGGCAAATCAAGGTGAAATACGTTTTCAACAATTTTCTCAAGTATTGTGAAAGGCCCATACCTTATTGGTTTCATCTTCTTACCTTCACCTTGCATTCTATCTTTGCTGATGTACAGCCAGACTTGATCGCCAACTTGGAAGCTATGCTCAATTCTATGCTTGTCATGCCTTGCCTTGTACTTGGCCTAGCTTCTTTCTAGCTGTTCCCACACTGCCTGGTGAATTTCTTGGATTTTTTCAATGAACTTGGTTGCTTTATCCACTCACTGTGTCCATCAACTGCTATGTCTTTACTAAAGACAAAATCCAAGGGAGACTTTGGTATAAAACCAAAACAAGTCTCAAAAGGAGATCTCTGAGTAGAAGAGTGCTTGGCACGGTTGTAAGCATGTTGCACATAACACAAATGTTCATCCCAAAGCTTGGCATGCTTGCTACAATAGCCTCTAAGCAACTGGATCACTGTCCTGTTGAACACCTCTATTTGGCCATCTATTTATGGATGAAATGTTGTGCTCTTCTTCAATCTGGTGTCCATCAACTCCCATAGACTTGACCAAAACTTCCCAACAAATTGGGAATCTCGATCAGATACAATAGAAGTGGGTAACCCAAAATAAACCCATACATGCTGAAAGAAAAACTTCGTTGTTTGTTCAATTGTAACCTGCTTGTTACAAGGTATCAAGATACACATTTTGCTGAACCTTTCCACAATAACATATAAATAATCATGACCTTTTCTAGATTTTGGCATTCCCCCAACAAAGTCCATGGAAAAACTTTCCCAAGGACGAGAAGGAACTAGAAGTGGAGTGTACAAGCCTAATTTTCTATTACTGGGCTTTCTTGTAGCACACATAGTACACCCTTTAATATATCTAGAAACTATTTCATGCATTCTTGGCCAATAACAGAACCTTTGCAGCTGTGCAACTGTTTTACCTACACCAAAATGACCTGATATAAGAGAAGTATGTGCTTCTCGGATTATGTTAACTCTTTCAGTTTGTGGAATGCATAACTTTCCCAAATGATATAAGAGTTGGTCCTTAACATGATAATCCAATTCTTCTACTTGTTTGCCCTAACTTAAAGTTGCATATACATATTTAAAATCGACATCTTGAGCATATTGTTCAATGTAGCTTTCATGTAATTCTGAGTTATGCTTAAGTATAGTAGATGCATTTATGATTGGTCTTGATAGCATATCTGCAACCTTATTGTGTATGCCTTTCTTATATCTGATGACAAGATGAAAACCCATCCACCTATAATGTCTTGATTGCTACAGTTTAGTTTGTGAGTGAAAATATTGAAGTGGTTGATGATTGGTATGTATGATTGATTCCTTACCCATTAGGTAATATTTCCACTTTTTCACACTTTGTACTAATGCATACAATTCTTTATCATATGTGGGATAATTAACTACTGCATAATTAAATGTCTCAGAATGATAACATATGGGTTTACCGTGTTGCATCAACACTGATCCCATGGCATAGCCACTGGCATTTGTTTCAATCTCAAATGGTCGTTGAAGATCTGGCAGTGCTAGTACTGGTGCTGTACTAATTTTTTCTTTTAAGGTGTCTAAGGCTTTATGCTATTTTCCTCCCCACTGAAACACCTTTTTCAATCATTTTAAAGCATGTAATGGAGCTGCAATCAAGGAAAAGTTAGCAATAAACTTTCTCCAATATTGTGATGCTCCTAGGAAACTCCTAACTTCTGTAGCAAATTTGGGTTTAGGTCAGTTCACAATGACTTCAACCTTAGAGGGATTTATCTTCAATTCACCACCCCCTACAATATGACCCAAATAATTTAAAGATGTTTTGCCAAATTCACATTTTGATAACTTCACATAGATATTTTCTCTTTTCAAAACATCTAAAGTCTGCTTTACATGCTTCAAATGTTCTTCCCATGTTTTACTGAAAACAAGAATGTCATCTAAATATACAATTAAAAAATCATCAATAAAAGGTCTGAGTAAATCATTCATAGCTCTCATGAAAGTGGCAGGAGCATTGGTTAACCCAAAAGGCATAACCAGCCATTCATACAGCCCTTGCTTTGTCTTGAAAGCAGTTTTCCATGCATCTTGGTCTACAACTTTGACCTGATGATAGCCACTACACAAGTCTAACTTGGAAAAGTAAACTACTTCTTTCAGCTGATCTAATAAATCATTAATGCGAGGAAGAGGATAAAAATTCTTGATCATTATTTTATTCAGTGCTCTATAATCAATTCACATCCTCCACGAACCATCTTTCTTTCTCACTAGTATGATTGGAGATCCACATGGTGATGTGCTTGGTCTTATGAACCCTTTATCGAGCAACTCATGTACCTGCTTCTTGATCTCTACATTCTCTAAAGTGGATAACCTTTTATACCTGTGGCTGTGACTGTTGTTTCATCACCTGAGTCTGACCCCAAGTATTTCTGAATAGCAGCAGCAGTCTTCTTCTTCTTACCACCGAACTTCTTAGGTTTCAGCTTTGGATGCAAAAACCAGCAGTGTTCATCATCGTGTCCATCCTTCTTGCAGTGAGTGCATGAAGGTTTGTCTTTTTCTACAGTGTTTGTCTTCCTCTCCTTCCATTTCAGCTTCTTCTTTTCTTTTTTCTTGCTTGTAGAGGGTTTTGATGATCCCCCAATCTTTGGGTTCACATTCTTGCCTCTACCCTCTAGATGTGTAGCCTAAATTGATACATCATCTAGGTTAGTGGGTTTAAACATGAGAATGGTGTGCTTCAAATAGCTATGCAGACCACCTATATACTTCAACAAAGTTTCAGGTGAGTCTAGAGATATGCCTAGAGTTAAAGCTCTTTTTCTAAATTCCTAGGTATAACTTTGTACACTTTGACCTTTTAATTGGCGAAGAGTTTGCCAACTCATCATTGCTTGCTGCATATAAGCTAGAGGATAGAACTATTTTTTAATGGCAGAAACAAATTCATTGCAGGTAGAAAGAATTTTACCATGTCTCTTCAGATCAGCTTGGGTCTTGCCTTCCCACCACACTAGTGCAGTTCCTCCAAGGCGAAGGCTATCTAGCTGAATCTTTCTCCTTTCTGAATCAATGTTCTGCACCCTGCAATATACATCAATCTGTCTAATCCAGTTATCTAGCTTTTCTGCATTTAATTCTCCATCATAGATTGGCAAATCAAACTTTACATCTAATTTAATCAAAGATGTTTTCTTCTTTTTCTTTTCAGGGCTAGGAGATGAGGATGATGGAGGTGATGGTGGAGGAGATGATGGAGGAGGCTTTTCCCCTTTCCCTTTGCCCTCTAGGGAGGCATCTAGAGAAGGTTCCTCTGCTCCTTTGTCTTGTTTGGGTGTTGAAGTGCTTTCACCTCGACCCTTCTTAAATTCTCGATACATCTCTTCCACCATGGCTCGCATGGCCATAAAACTGTCCATGAATTGAGATTCTGATTCCAATGGGACTTCTCCAGCCATTCTCCTCTGAGAGTAGACTCTTCCAATCTCTGGATTAGCCTCAACAAGTTCTCCTTCTCCTAGTTTGAGCTTTGACCTAGTTAGCATTCAACAATCCAGCACAAGCTTGTCTAACCTTAGCAAACCTAAAGCTCTGATACCACTTGATCTAAAAATGAGATCTTAGACTAATATTAAGGTATTACAGACTCATGTGCAGGATTAGCCTATATTACTTAGTGCAACGGATCGAAAATATTACGCATAATATAGACAATGAAGCATTTAAATAAACATAATAGACACACACATAACACAGCAAATAATCAAGGATTTCACCCAAAACTCTTGGGCTACGTCTCTTGGTCCAGCCTTTAGTGGTGACCTCTCTATTATTTCTTCAAGAGCAGAGTTTTTTTACAAGTATGAGCTCAAATCGAGTCTCAACACAACAGGGATAAAACAACAGGGCTTTACTTGGATCCCCCAAATCTTTTTGTGTACACAGACTCTCCCTTCTTGATCTCTGTCTTTGTTTTCTCTCTATCTCAACACTTCCTACTCATGTCCCTGTCATTTAGTGGCTTTTAAGCCAATCGGCGCTTGTCTATTCATTTTCCCTTTCGGGTTTTCTGACTTCCGACCTCTGTCCATTCAAATCCCCTCTGAGTGTTAACCAATCATGGGTAACGTCTTCAGGTATGGTGGCAACCTGTTATGAAACGGAAGGGACTGTCGGCGCGTTGAAATCCCAAAAATGTCCTTTCTCTGTTTACACAGAGAAATACACAAAAACGATGCAAAATCCACCAATCTGTCGTTTATCAGACTTCAAATATTATCAATTCCACCCTATAATCCTTTCGGATCCGTCTTTGGGTGCTATCGCAAGTCTACCATTGATCTATGTGATTGTTGATCCAACGGTTGCTATTGATTTCGAGTGGTTTATGTTGGGTTGTGTTATATTCTTTCCATGACTAACCCATGTAGTTAACCGGGGGGTTAGAGGGCGGGCGGAGCCCCCCTTCGTTGCGTTGTTTGTGTAGCAGGGGGGGGGGGGTCACAAGGGATTTGAGGTGTACCCATAACCCCACTTTATGGGGTCTGGGGCAGCGCCCCAGAAAATTTTGGTTTTGGACCCTATGTTAGGATGGGCAGACCCATCTATGGTTTTGTGCATGATTTTCACACATGTTTTTGGACGTGATGGTTTTCGGTCCATGGTTTTGGACACGATGGTTTTCAGTCCATGGTATTGGATGCTTCGGCATGTATAAATATGTATTATAACATTGAAAGGAACATAATGAAAAATCAAGCTGGTAGTCCCAGTTTTGGGATCTAGGGGAAAATCTCTGTGTATATGTGTTTTATGTGTTATTCTCTCACATTGTTTATTTTTTGTGTTTTAGAATTCGTATGCAGGTAATTTCTGTACGAGGTTAAAACCTACATTTGGTATCAGAGCAGTTTTGGCTTCAAGGGGACGCCTTTGTTGCTGAGGGGTTTCGCTCGGGCCTGTGGTAGACCCTGTTCAGTGGGAGATCTACGAGATCGATTCTGGTGGTGAAAGAAGATGGCGAGCAGTGGAAGGATAGAGATCGAGAAATTTAATGTTCAGAGTTTTGAGTTGTGGAAACTCAGGATGGAGGATCTATTGGTGGATAAAGATCAGTGGATCATTTTGATGAAATAGTCTCAGCCTTGCTGACGGAGGAGATGAGACGGAAAAATATGGAGAGCCAAAATGGTGATGCCTTGTTTGTACGAGGACGTCCCAGAACAAAAACAAAAATAATTCATCGAGTGGGAGATCTAATTCTAGAGGGAGGTCTAAATCTCTAGGAAAACCTGTAAAGGTGGTGTGCTGGAAATGCGGAAAGGAAGGGCACTACAAAAGGGAATGTAAATCTAAAGCTCCTGATAAAGGAAAGGGATCTGATGATGCTCCTTCTACAGAGGTGAAAACCACCTCAGATGAAGGTGGGGATGTGTACTTGGCTTCTTCAAGTGCACATGTAGATTATGGGGCATGGTTGATTGACTTAGGTGCATCCTTTCACTTCACTCCCCATAGAGAGTGGTTCTATGAGTATGAGAAATATGATGGTGGTGATGTCTTCTTGGGGGATGATAGGAAGGCTAGAATCATTGGTCATGGAAAATTAAAGTTGAAGTTGCAAGGTGGAAGGGTTAGAACACTTCTGGGTGTTTTGCATATTCCTGCATTAGCCAGAAATTTGATTTCTATCAGCAAGCTGGATGACGCAGGTGTAAAAATAGTGTTCGAAAAGGATACCTGTAAGATGGTTTGAGGAGCACTGGTATTGATGTGGGGAGTTCGGATTGGAACTCTGTACAAGCTTCAAGGTAGCACTGTTGTTGATGGGTGCAACAGTTCCGTGGTTCCTGAAAGTGGAGCAGAAAATCTAGTGGTCTCTGGAGAAAATACCAAGCTGTGGCATCAAAGGCTTGGACATACTGGAGAGAAGGGCCTTCAAATACTTCAAGGTAAAGATATGGTAGAAGGTATGAGTAATAGCTCTCTGGATTTTGATTTCTGTGAAAATTGTGTATACGGGAAGCAGAATCGGGTGAGTTTCCCCTCTAATGGTAAGGGGGTGAAACATATATTAGAGCTTGTGCACAGTGATGTGTTTGGACTTGTGAAGGTTCCATCACTGGGTAAGTCTATGTACTATGTATCATTTATAGATGACTTCTCAAATAATACATGGATATATTTCCTTAAGAAGAAATATGAAGTCTTTGACAGGTTTAAAGAATTTAAGGCTCTAGTTGAAAACTGGACAGAGAAGAAGATAAAGGTGCTGAGGACAGATAATGGTGGAGAGTTTTTCAGTAAGGAATTTGAAGAATTCTACAAGAAGTGTGGTATAACACGGCAGAAGACTACTCCATATACACCTCATCAAAATGGAGTTGCAGAAAGAATGAACAAGACTTTGATGGAAAGGGCAAGAAGCATGCTCAGTGGTGGCGGGTTGGGACAGGAATTCTGGCCAGAGGCGGTGGATACTACATGTTACCTGGTCAACATGTCACCTTCATCAGCGTTGGAGGATAAGACTCCACAAGAGGTATGGACTGGTAAGAAACCCTCTCTATCACATCTAAGGGTATTTGGATGTGATGCATATGTACATGTTCCAAAGGAGAAACGAACCAAGTTGGATAGTAAATCTGAAAAGTGCATCTTTATTGGGTATAAGGATGGTTTAAAGGGTTATAAGCTTTGGAACCCAGTAACAAAGAAGGTTGTGTACAGCCGAGATGTGGTGTTCAAAGAGGTGAAAGATGTTATTAAACATGAATTCCAACCAAAGGAACCTGAGAAGATAGAGTTTGAGCTAAAGGAGGAAGAATCAGAGTCTACAGCAGAGGAGGAATCAGAAGATGAAGAGCCACAAACTTTGGCTATGAGAAGATCAGTTCGAGAAAGAAGGCAGCCAGAAAGGTATATTCCATCTGCTTTCTATTCAAATTTTGCTTTTTCTGTTACTGATGATGATCCCAGAACTGTGAAGGAAACAGTGGATTCAGAGGATGGAAAACTCTGGAAAGAGGCAATGGTTGATGAAATGGCATCTTTGCACAAAAATGAGGCTTGGGATCTAGTGGAGTTGTCGGCTAGAAGGAAACCCATTGGCCGCAAAAGGGTGTTCAAAAAGAAGACAAATGCAGAAGGAAAAGTGGAGAAATACAAAGCTTGGTTGGTAGCAAAAGGTTACTCCCAGGTGTCAGGAATTGATTTTAGTAATATTTTTTCTCCTGTTGCCAAGGTACTTCTATTAGATTACTTTTATCTGTTACTACTGCTTTTTATTTTGAGGTAGAATAGATGGATGTGGAGACAACATTTCTTCACGAGGATCTGGAAGAGGAGATCTACATGAAGCAACCTAAAGACTTTGTGGTGAAGGGTAAGAAAGAAATGGTATGTAAGTTAAAGAAGTCTCTATATGGGTTAAAACAGTCACCAAGGATGTGGTATCAGAAATTTGATACATTTAGGGGACTTGGCTTCACTAGAAGCAAAGCAGATCACTGTGTGTATTTTAAATTAATTGGTGACTGTGTTATTTATCTGGTCTTGTATGTGGATGATATGTTGTTGGTTGGAAATGACAAAGAAATTATCCAGGATTTGAAGACCCAATTGTCTTCCAAATTCAACATGAAATATCTTGGTGCTGCAAACTATATTTTGGGCATGGAAATTAAAAGAGATCGGGCAAAGAGGAAGCTCTGGTTAAAGCAGAGGAAGTATGTCAAGCCAATACTACAGAGGTTTAATACGCAGGATAGTAAACCGGTGAAGGTTCCTATTCCTATAGGTGTGAGGTTTTCTGCTGAACAGTGTCCCAAGACATAAGAAGAGGAAGAGGACATGTCCTGTGTTCCATATGCAAGTGCAGTCGATAGCCTGATGTATACAATGGTCTGTACTAGACCAGACATTGCACATGCAGTGGGAGTATTGAGCAGGTTTATGTCAAAACCAGGGAAGGAGCACTGGACAGCAGTGAAGCGGGTTTTCAGGTATTTGCGTGGCACTACCAATTATGGTTTGTGCTACCAAGGAAGACCAGGATTGGGCAGAGTATTGGATATTCGTGGCTTTGTTGATGCAGAATAGGCTAGAGATCTAGATCAGAGAATATCTATAAGTGGGTATGTGTTTAACCTGTTTGGAGGTGCAGTCAGTTGGATGATTAAGAAACAATCTGTAGTGGCACTATCAACTACAGAGGCAGAATACATGGCAGCAACTCATGCAAGCAAGGAAGTCGTTTGGTTGCAGAGATTGTGTTCAAGTATGGGGTTAGCACAGGGAGATATAAGGATAGACTGTCACAGCCAAAGTGAAATTTTCTTGGCAAAGAACCCTGCTTATCATTCAAAGACAAAGCACATTGATGTTCAGTATCACTTTGTGAGGGATATGATAGAAGACAAAAAGGTGTTGCTCGTAAAGGTGGACACTTTGAAGAATACTGCAAATGCATTGACAAAATCTGTGAGCTTTGAGAAGTTCTCTTGGTGTAGAGAGACAATGGGCATTTTCAGGGCTGGAAAAATGACTAAGCTCTCTTGTGGCCCCCTGTGGAAAGAAAACAACAAGTGGGAGAATGTTGGGTTGTGTTATATTCTTTCCACAACTAGCCCACGTAGTTAACCGGGGGGTTAGAGGGGGGGCGGAGCCCCCCTTCATTGCGCCAATTCTGTAGCAGGGGGGGGTCACAGGGGGTTTGAGGTGTACCCATAACCCCACTTTATGGGGTCTGGGGTAGCGCCCCAGAAAATTTTGGTTTTGGACCCTATGTTAGGATGGGTGGACCCACCTATGGTTTTGTGCATGATTTTCGCACATGTTTTTGCACGTGATGGTTTTCGGTCCATCGTATTCATGCGATGGTTTTAGGTCCATGGTATTGGATACTTCGGCATGTATAAATATGTATTATAACATTGAAAGTAACATAATGAAAACTCAAGCTGGTAGTCCCGGTTTTGGGATCCAGGGGAAATGTCTGTGTATATGTGTTTTATGTGTTATTCTCTCGCATTGTTTATTTTCTATGTTTTAGAATTCGTATGCAAGTAATTTCTGTACGAGGTTAAAACCTATAGCTTATGCGCTCAGAGATTACACACTCGAAAAGGCGGTTTTCTCTCTTCAGCGCCAAGCCACGTGGCGGCCAGTGTATGGGCTTGGGCGGAGCCCATCTAATACTACTTACCACGTAAGGCCCGCCTGAAATCCCACTCATTACAAAACTCAAAACATATATCGCTAAACCCTTTTGGGTCTGTTTTATCACTCCATTCACATTTCCTTTGTTTTCGTTTATTTAACGAAAATGCGAATTTACATAGGAAAACCCTTTTCTTCTGGAACTCAAAATATATATATTTATACTCATAAGACCCGTCAGGTCTGGCTTTATCGCAAATCGCATATGTATTGGCCCTGCTCTTCTGTATTGTCGCGATGCGATTTTGTGATGCGGCATATCGCATAGTCCTTGGGCCTCGGTAAGTCCTTATGTGTGTGTATTGGTGATGCAATGGTGCAAGTAGATCTGGACCATTGATCTACGCGCATAGATCAATGGCTCTCATTTAATCGTGCTGATCGCTATCACGATTTTCCATAAAGCCACTTTCGACTTGCCATCTCCGACTGTGATACGCCGATTAGATCTGGATCGTTGATCAGCCAGATTCGATGGCTCCTGTGCAAAGTTTCTTAAGCCTCTGATAGACTTTATTTCCACCATTTCTTCTTGTTTTTCCTTTGCGATAGTGTAATCCGCCTTTTGTAAAGGTTTTTCTCATGCGATAGTTTTTTATTTTTGAAGACTTAGAGGGTTTTTAGGATCCATTTTGGATCAATTTTAGATATAATATGAGAGCTGAAATTTGCATAGGAATAGATAGTTATAATCATAGATCGGCAAGCTATCTTCTGATTTAGGATAATAATATTTTGCTTTCATACATGATATCTTATTTGAACTAATTCAATAATTCATCATGAATCTTTGTAGTTCTTATGCATATGATAAATAAGGAATTGGATATATTTTCAGTAGGCACTTATGTAACTATTTACTAAGTGTTTAATTGTTATTATTTATTCTAATGAGGAATCTGATCTTGTGAGTTATCTCCTTGTTCTAATTCCTCCATCTTAATTCTAATTCTTTAAAACATATTTTCCCATTAAGTTAAGTTGGCTCTCGATTGAGAAAAGGGTTACCCTTTCCTTCAAACGAGATAGGTTAGATTAATTGTATTGTAGACTTAGTCTTGCATGTGTTATCATAGATCTTACATTTTAGAATTAGTTTGCATTTAGATTAATTCTACATTCCTAGAAGTCCTCTTTTGAGGAAAAAATTTAGATTGGTTTGGTTGTTCCACAAAAACAACTTAAGGATCATTATTCTTGCCTGATCAACTTGAAGAATTGATCTAATAGCCCTAGATATTAGCAATTAAAGACATATTTAAAGTTGATAGCAGTTGGGAGAGGGTAACTGAACTTAATTGAACCAATTGGAGCCACTACCCCAAACAGAAAAGGAGTTGTTTTAATGTCCGGACCGGGTGTTATTCCCAATGTTGTGGAGGGATTTTTGAGGCCTCAACAAGACCATGGTGCATGTGCTGACAAGAAAAATCATATCATAAGACAAAATATAAAACAAAGTCTGGGCTCTGAGTTCTTTCATGTTTTTTGGATGTATGTTTGATCCAATGACTAGGGATCAACACTAATGTCTAATGTTGGTGGTTCAGTACCAGTGACATGCTTCAACAATAGATTGATTATTCCATTGACAGTATCCATTTTGTGCATGAGTTTAGCCATACACATAATAAGTTCATGATGAGTGCCTTCTCTATTTGTGACAACCCTGCACATAAGATTTTTGACATGCCAATAAAGATAAATTATCTCCATGTATGTTGATCCCCTGGCCCTAGTTGAATTTCCGACCTCGAGGATCCAGTATCTAGTCTCCCAATCAATATGAGGATCAAGGACAATTCTACAAGCTTGCCTAACATGGTCTTTAATATCTGCAATATCTCTCTGGACTACTTTGGGGATAATGCATTTGTACTGGTCCATGGTGGCCCTAACAGAGCTTTGGGCATAGGTGTTATGCAGGGAGGGAGATTTGAAGGAAGATGAAGGAGGTGGTCCATCTATACCATGGCGACCACATCCTAAGGGACTAGTAAGATGACAACACACCATGATTGAAGCAAGAGATAGAACCTAGAAAGTACAGTAGCATAGAACATGTTGTTTGGTGGGTGTCACCCAAGAGAGGAAAGTAAAGAATAAAGGGGAAGCTACAAAGTAATAGGAAATTATGCGAGATCGGTAAGAAGACAAGGCCAATTCACTAAGATACTGACAAGTAAAATCCCCTAGAAAAACAAACCAAAAAGGGGGATTGAAACCTATAATCCAAAATATTAAGCCAAAGTAAAAAATGATATTAGCATAAAATGATGCAAGTCTTGAAATGAGTTTCCAAGAAAAAGAAATAAAAGGCCAAACTTGAGCAATGAGGATTGGTGCTGATAATAATCCTAGGTGACCACCTCAAACCTCAAACCACTAAGGTTTACATGCTTCTTGACATCTTGGTCTATTAGCCTGAAATTGTTCTGCTAGGGAGTGGTCACCATGGTTTAAGAGTGGTTGTGTCTATCAATTTCTTGTTGTCATCAACATTGTTAGCTTCCTCCCACTTCATAGAAGTATAAATCCATCCTTTCCCTTGAAGAACCATAATTGTCTCCTTGATCTTGCGAATGAGTTTCTCTATGTGTTGATGTACCATCCTGAGCATTTGCACACTCACATGTAGTACTTTGAAACAATTGTCTTAGTTTAAACGAGTTTCTTCGCGACAAGGTAGCCATGAAGGCTGCTAGGTGAGTGAAGCTTGTCGCCCCTCTTTAAATCTTATCTCCATCATGACTATCATATCGGTGTATGTTTTGGCACCCTTCATGAAGGGGGTATCAAAATTTTATTTGTTAATAATAGCTTAGTTAAAATATTTATTAATGAAAGACAATGCAACGAAGTAAAAATTTAATATAAAATTTGTAATATTGTAATGTAATATATGGGGGTGATAGAAATGAGGGGCTTATTTCTTGCTAGAAGGAATTCTATATCATAGTTTTACATGGAGCATCGATCATACGAAAAACAACTAGGTAGAGGCATATGCCCTACTCCAAGGCCCATCATTGGCACACCAATGGGCCATACACAAGTTATTGGTATTTTGGGATTCCATAGTTATTATTAAGCATATGATTCAAGGTTCAACTCCAAAAGACAATAAGTTGAATCAATTTCTCTTTTGACTTAGAATCCTCAAAATAATGTTTGAATTGGTGCAATGGTTTGATGTCCTATGTGCCAACAATGAACATATAGACACATAACACTATCTTGGCACATATAAAAAATGTAGGCAATTAACTATTGATAACATCAGTATTTTCAAGGCATGTCATCACTATTAGCTTTGTGTTTTGAGCAAACTGGGAATTTTGTTAATCGAGAAAGAAGAAGATTTTTTTGTTAATTCTCCTCTTAGGGGAAAGAAATTGGTTGTTTCTTTCACTATACTTGTCTTTGTTGAATACAATCACAAAATTTATATTATTAAAAAAAAAAAAACCATTTTTTATGAAACAAATAAATAAATAAATAAATATATATATATATATATATATATATATATATATATATATATATATATATATATATATATATATATATATATATATATATATATATATATATA
Organism: Pinus tabuliformis; assembly: GCA_031772625.1. Taxonomy (NCBI): domain Eukaryota; kingdom Viridiplantae; phylum Streptophyta; class Pinopsida; order Pinales; family Pinaceae; genus Pinus; species Pinus tabuliformis. The sequence goes on from CM062820.1 coordinate 583,414,413, forward strand.
TATATATATTGCAACGCGATATAATATCAAAATCAATATTTTAAGTCATAATGTAACATGATATTAATTTTATTAGTCCCTACCCTTTGGGCTATGTAGGGACTATTGTAATCGATTTTCGATTATGGATTAGCTATGCACAAAAACTGAAACCAATTTCACTTATTTAACCAAAGTTTCATGGATTTAATAATTTGTTTGCAAGATTTTTGTGATTTTAACCAAAATTTAAGATTTGAGGTATTATTTGGCCTCTTCCAGAGGCACAAACCCCTTTAAACCTAAGATATATAAATTACATTGGATGAATGAATTTTTTCACTAGATTATGCCCAAACTAATGCTAGCATTAGTTTCCTAACAATAAATTCTTGTTAACTCCAACCATGGTTTCCAACATTTGAGACATATGGACTTATATCAGTATTCCTTGTGACATCTGGTCCTCTGCCAAACATGGATATAGGGACCCCAATGTGCTTTCACCTTTCATTACTATTGACTCTTACATGTGTTCCTTTGCGATTGCAACATTAAGGTAAATTACTCAATATGTGACTGCAACATCAAGATAAGCCACTGCAATGGGATCAATTTGCAATGGATGATTTGTTCGTTCGTGGAATCGATGAAGACACTGGAGAATAACATAATTCTCCTCTATAGGGAAAATAGTTTCTATACAAATTACATATTCGACGCCTGGTGTCATCCAGTTATGCTCCCCAAAAATATTCCATAGGATATGCACTTAGACACACAACTGTTTTTACTCACACTACTAGGCATTAACTAGGCAGTTGGTAGGAATAGGGTGCATGTGGCATGCAACAAGTGGCATTCAATGATGTGTCAAAGCCATATTGCGGAGCCTAAGGCAAGCCCATTTCTAATTAGATTTATTTATTGGAAGGAAGGATTTATCGAGATTTATCAGAATAAATAATTATATTCATAAGAAAGGAAACTCCATGCTTCTACACTTTCTTATCTTCAAGGACAGAATGCTCCACAAGGGGGAATAACGAACACTTTGTTCGGTTAAGGAGGCTAGAGAAATAATATCTATCAAAGGATAAGCATTTAAAAATCAACTTGGATTCCTTGAGAAATAGAATGGAGGTGATCCTAGAATGCACTATATATATACATTACTTACTTGAGCATAAGATAAGTGATATCCTTCCCAAGGCTCTTTGCTATCTTTTATTACTTTTTTGCCTTTCCTATTTCTTCCATCATTGTTGCTTGCTCTCGTGCCTTTCCTCCTATGTGTAAGTAAACATATGCTTAACACGGATATTGGATATTATGCTAAAAACCAACTCGTCTTTTCTCAGTCCTTAACATAGCGGGTCTAGTTGAAACTAACTAAGTTGACAAACTGTGTTTCCTATTGGTGCATCTGATTGAGTTGTTGTGTGCCCTCCTGGATGCGTGCTTGGTGCTATTTTTCCTTTGGATTGGTTTTAGGTGTCAGCTTCAACTGAAGCTTTGCGAATTATGCCTATAATTTTTCAATCACAAATCCAAATAGAGAGACCTGTAGGAGTGTGTCATTGACCATCTAATGTTCAATTTATTGAGGGATTCACCTATACACTTCTTCCACCACATTTTCCAATGCAATATGCATCTTAGAAACTTAATTTGATGTTTCTTGATATATTCCTACAACGCATCCAACTCATGGTAGGATAATTCCAGTGAAGCATGGCTGTCAGCGAGAGTCTTGTGGCATTGGTGGATTTCCTGCATGATAACCTCCTGAAAAGTATGGAGGCCTTGGATGGGGACCTAAGCTAGTGCCAGTTTAACATGAGGCAAACCCTGAAGCTAGGAACATATTGTTGGGTTTGGAATTGTTATCGCCACTAGATAAGAGGTTATAAATTTGGTTTGGACATGTTGATTTGCGGAAAATCAAGGATCCTGTCAATGGAGTAAATTCAGGGGCTCAAGGTTTCGGTGAGCGATATGGCTTTATCTAGATGGGAAGAATGCACGATATATCGATGACACCACCCCCAAGGAAGAAAGGACAAGAGTTCTTTGTAAAATAGTCCTCCTAAAACAACATATTCCAAGCAATGGGGACACATGTCTTGCATCCAAGCCCACGTGTTAGGCAAATGTTTATTTATTTATTTTATTTAAATTATTTTTAGTTTAACCATAGTTTTATTGTTTTATTTAAATAAATAAATGATACAAATATATAGATATAAATTTATATAAATATAAAATTTAAGTAATTAGAAATATTAAAAACATGAAACAAAAACTACAACTATTAGGCGTTGGATGAATGCAGTGCATGTGTCTGCGCCACGAGGTAATGAAAAAACGTTGAAATATGTATTTGTGTTAGAGATATCCCCTGAAGTTTGTATTTCCATAAGAGATACCCTCGTCATCTTATTAAATTTTGAGCTTTCTTACCCTACTATGCAAGAGAATATGTAAGCAACTCTTCTATTTTCTCTTCAACACTAGAAGAATATTATTTTTCTCTTTTATTAGATTGTTGTTTTCCTTCTTTTTTTCCTTTTGTAGATGAGATATATTATATGTCAATTGAATTCATATAGAAAAACCTTTCCCTTTGTGCTAGACCCCCATTTAGTGGACGGATTCAAGGATCTTATTTACTATATTTCTTATTGGATATTCCTTATCATGAAGTTGAACATGGAAATTTCGTGATGTGTCGTACTACTCTAAGTCCTAAGAATTGGTAGTTGTGATTTCTTTGTTGTAGTTGCAAAGTGGTGGTAGCTTTGATTCCTCGCTAGTAGGAGATCCACTAGGTATTTTCTTGATGCACTCAATCTAGGTAGGTTTCAATCCCTTTCATGACTTTTCTATAGGATTTTCAGGTGTAGTTGATACCCAAGAGTTTATGTCAGTACTCATCTAAGTGTTGGCCAATAAATGTTGTACTACATGCAACAACTTATGCTAGGAACTAAAGTAATGAAGGTAGGGTAAATTTTCCTAACAAAGGAGGGGATCTATCATAATTGCAAGATTCTTAGCTTGTTAGGGGAGCGACTCAAGCTATGGCAGATGGCATGACTTCACAGATTGAGTCGTACCCATACCTAGTTTATAGGAGAATCTGGAAATCCAGACTTAGAAATATGAACCTGGAAATCCTAATTTCTTAGTAGTATTATATTTAGAAATATGGGTCCATACCTTAGGTGCTCCACAAGTTTACATTAGTCTACAGGTAATTTTTTTGAGATTGTCTTCTTATACAATTCCATGAGGCACCTAGTGCGTCCACACTCCCATTTTTATGCTTCCCCTTTCCATCCTCTTCCATAATATTACATTATATTAGCAACAATCCTGTGATACCAACCTAATACCACATGTCTCCTTATGGGTTCCTTGAAATAACCATGAAAATCCTATGTATCCTAGATGACTTCGATGAAAAAAACATGAAAAGATAATTATGTTTCGAAAAATAATAGAAAACCTACTTCACATTCAAGGCATATGACATGGAAGTTGACTTTGTTGCATGGCTATCAGATGTTCGAGTCAAATAGTCGGGTTCCTCTACTCTTCCTAGAAATAGCTTGGATTCTTCGTTTCTATGTAAATTTAGACATCCACAATACACTGTAAGAAATTCTCATCTTTTAAATCCAACACTGACGTGGAGAAAATTCTACAACATGAAATACAATGGAGTCATACTTGCCTCCTCTATGGTTCAAAGTTGGTCAGGAGATTACAGCTTTCCTTGCTTCATGCAAAATACTTTCCAAGGTTTGGCAAGAGTCACTTCTCGCAAATAATGCAAAAACATTTATTCTGAATGAGTATGAAGGAATTGTATATGTTTTCTTCCCTTCCTTTTGATTAGAAAGAAGGCTTCATTGTAAAAGAGAGAAAAAATGGAGAGGGATTTATACATACAGGAAACAAGGTCTTCTTTGGTAACCTAAAGGATAGTGATGATCAACCAACCCTTTTCGATCAAGGAGCTCTTAAATTGTTCTTGCATATTATGGATGACACATATTTCCAAACATAGTTGCAGACTTATACGGGCTCTGATAAAAATAAAATCAAACTTGTTATCTTTGTGGGTCATTCATTAGGAGGGGAGTTGCAACCTTGTCCACATTACGGGCACTAGAAAAGGGGATGAGGAAAAACTCTTATTTTTGTATAACATTTAGTTCTGTTTTAGTGGGAGATGTTAAATTTGTTGATATGCTTGGCTATGAAAATTAGGAAAGAAACTTTTGTCACATGGTTTCCACGTATAATATTGTTCCTCATATTCTCCTTGCACCATTTGAATCAATTATTGAGCCGTTGATTTTTGTTTTTCCTTATTGGCATGACATGATGGCTAATGAAAGTTAAAATGCACCTATTTATTTTATTCAAAATGAAATCGGATAGATGGTTAATTTCTAGGTCAAGTATTTAAAATGTTTGAAGGTAACTAACCTGCATTGTATATCACCTCCTAAATTATTTTCTCTGTCATTTCTAATCATATGAGAGGCTTATTAAAGGACATAAAAAATAGTGATTTTACTTAGACATCTCAACATAAATGTATGTTGCAGGTCTGAAGTGCAAAATTCTTTGGAAAACTTTTCGTCTTTCAACTGTAGCAGATTCTAAGGGCTCCCTAAGTAAGAATCTAACTCCTAATGTATGTTAAATTCCTTCCTCTAATGAAAAATTCTCAATGTAGCAATAACATAAATGAATCTAAAAATATTTTCATGGTTAAAAATTTTACTGTGTTGTTTTTTACGGGATGCATGGGCTATTTGCATAATTTTTTAAAAGAACTCAATTGCATAGAGAGCTCCATCTCATGCATGGGCGTCTCCCTTGGCCAAGAGAAGAGTGGAATATATCATCTCACCCATGAATTTGGACATGGTCGACTACTTTGTTCATATCCTCAAGGATTTTGTACTCTTGTTCTTTTTTCCTTATAACATTCAAATTACGGTCAAGGAAATAGTGAGTATTATGACATTCAAATTATGGTCAAGGAAATAGTGAGCATTATAACATTTAAATTACAGATAGAACTATATCTATGTTCTTTTTAATTCAGAATTATCGCAATCTAGCCAACAAGAATACATTTTCTACTAGCTAGCCAAAAAAATCTATCTTGCCAAAAGAGTCGCTAAGCTCGTTAGAACCTCCTTACATAAATACTAGATCTCTGTACTATAAATTCCATTTGATCTCCTTTGCCCACATCTTTAGACAACACAACATGAGGACAAGTTCATGCTCCAAATCAAGGGTGTCATTGGAGGGAAAAATTATTAACATCTAGAAGGAGAAGAATGGAGTAAATTCGATCACTCCTCCTTTCTCCTTTTTATAGGCTCATCTTTTTGTTTTCTTGTTGTGACTTTGTTGGCTACATTTTCATTTCTGGAGTAATAGTTTGTTCTATGGTTCATTATCTTTTTGGTCACATAAAATTGACCTAGAGTTAGGATTTGTAGTGACTCTTCTTTCTAATATTGCTTTGTACAACATCTTCTGATTACTCATTTGGGTAAATATATATTCGCGCACATAAATGTAAAATTTTGGTCACATAAAATTGACCTAGAGTTAGGATTTGTAGTGACTCTTCTTTCTAATTATGTTTTGTACAACATCTTCTGATTGCTCATTTGGGTAAATATATATTCACGCACATAAATGTAAATGTGAACAATTAAACACCAAAGATTCAAGTTTGTTGATTTACATTGCAAGTAAGGGTAGACTAAATCACATTGAGTTGAATAAGATATTACTTTCAAGGTATATAAAATCAAAGAATTCAGAAGCTATTGATTCATTAAGACATAATACATAAACTTTGAGGCTCTACATGCATTGGTAGATGGCGACCATAATTTGATTCTCGTCGAAAAATTTTCTAAGTCATTACCAAATTAGCTCCAACACCATGCTTCTGACTATTATAGCTATACAGTCTCGTACCCACTCAAAATTCAATGCATGGTCACTAGTAAATACAGTCTTGCCTAAATTTCATGGTTGGATGAAACTGCATAAAATAGTAGAAGAAAATATCAATTTATAAAACACTATGAGACACTACAAAATAAAAATAAAACTAGGAATCACCTCCACTGTAATTGGTATTAATTAATGGCTTTGAACGAGTTGCATTACAAAGGTTGTTTCATTATCGCCATTTACTAAATTCCAAAAAGATAGAGCCGTTTGAGTAGAACAAGTTTGTTAGATAAATAAGGGCATATTTATAAAAAAACAAACGTGCCCTTGAAGCTAAGTGACTATTTTATCGAAATTGTAGAACTATTAAAAACATAAGTCCAAAATCCAAAATCCATAGATGCCTATAGGTTATAAAGAACTGAGGTAGTAATATTAAGGTTTATTTTTGGCTTTACTTTTTTAGATAATTCATAACTGACATTATTTTTTTGTCATCATCTTGTTGCACCTTTTGATCTTACCCTAGACCGATTACCTAGACTTTACTGACATTGGCTGGGACTTGTTGCTTTGCAGCTCCTTGTTTTTATTCAAAACCTTTTAAATTATTAGTTTTGACATTGTCAAAAGTAATCTTGTAACTCAATGCCAAGTTTCCTTTGCAGTAAATATAGCTTTAAAATAAAACAAAATTACCATCTATACCAACCACTTAATGTCACCATGTGGCACAATATTGAAGTTAACCTCTTAATGTTTTGATATGAGATAATAGTGATGTTAATATCAAACATAACCTCTTAAGTTGTGACTCTTCACAATGAAAAAAATGAAACCTGCAAGTCAATGCTAAGTCTCCTTTATGCCAAATAGATATATAATATGAACATAGCAAATTGGCATAAGACAACTAAGATGAACATCAAACTGTGACTTGACCATTGAGGAACATTTCAGTCCAAAATCACCCATAATAAATGTCATTGCAACATAACTTCGATGAACATCAAACTCTGACTTGACCATTGAGGAACATTTCAATCCAAAATCACCCATAATAAATGTCATTGCAACATAACTTCGATGAACATTACAATGCAACATAATCATTAAGGAATATAGCAAATGGAGATAAGTCAATCAAGATGAATGTTGTCATGTCAAATAACCATATTATCAACCTTTTAATGTCATAATGTGGTATAATATTTATGTCAACCTCTTAATGCCATAATATGATATAATATTGTGGTTAGATATATTGTTGTACTGTGACATTTTATTGAAGTCCCCCTCTAAATGTTGTAATGCAACATAGTTTTCAAATCAACCCCTTTAAGTCGATTTGATATAAAAATCAAGTCAACCTTTTATTATAGCATTGTGAAATATGGTTTAAGTTAAGTATAATGTCAGATGTGATATAAAATTGAAGTCAACCTCTTCATGCTACAAAGTGATATAATTTTAAAGCTAAACAAATCTACACATTGCAAGTTATGTAATATTATAGTCAACCTCTACATATTTCAAAGTTACGTAATATTATAGTCAACCTCTTAATGTGATTGTGTGACAAAACATTAAAGTCAACCATATTGTCTCAATGTGACAATATTGAAGTCAACATCTTATATTATTTCAATTGAAATGCCACACATTGATAGTAAAATCGCTAATTAAAGGTTGTTGATAGATACTAATCAAACATGAATCCAACCAAAGGCAACCATAGTCAAATATGGTATATGGTAAAACGTTATCAAATATTATCAACCATAGTTAAATATGCTCAAATATTATCATCTTTGTTCAATCAAATTGAATAAGTTTCAAGCATGATTAACCAAAACCAAGCATATTCAACCATTATCAACCATAGTCAAACATGGTAAACCAAAGTCAACCATGACAAAATATGGTCAACCATAGTCAAACACAATTTAACCAAATATAGTTAATCATGGTCAACTATAATCATCATTGGCCAAACATGGTTAACCATCATCAAATATGGTCAACCACAAATAAACATGATATAATATGATCTTGAAACTATGGTACATAGTCAAACATGCTCAATGATAGTCAAATGCTGTCGATTATAATCAAACATGGTCAAGCAAAAACTAACAATAATTGGTTATGGTCAAATCATAATCAATAATGGCTAAACATGGACAACTGTAGTCCAACAAGGGCAACCATAGTCAAATATGGTCAAACCATAACCAACCATGATCAAATATGATTAACCATTTTTTTTTCCACAGGTACAATGTTTTATATTCCATATGAGGAATATACTTATATTGTCAATAGTGTCAACATTCGTCATGTCACTTGTGAGAATTGAACTTGGGCGGGTACGATTCTATTCCTTCCTCCCAACCACTCGAGATAACACCAATTAACAAAAATATGATTAACCATATTTAAGCTAGACGAATTATAGTCAAACATAGTTACCTATAATCAACCATGATCACGTCAAAGAGTCTTAGCTTTAGTGGTTTGACGAACAATTTGTTTCCCAAATGTGTGGGTTCAAGTCTCATGAGACATGTTGTAACTGACCCTTTAGTGAAAACGATGGAACTCTGCAAACACCATCATTGATTGAAACAGTTCTAAAGTCAAACCATCTCAAAATCTTATCAAAAATAAAACATGAATGCATATAGAGTTGCATCATCATTACTTGAGGCAGCCCTAAGGTCAAACTCTTTCAAAATCTAATATGGAACATGAATATATATAGAGTTGCGAAAAAACCTACTTTTATTTGATGTACTTACCAGCTATACCTAAAATAATAAAAAATATATTTTTATTAGAATAATAATCATTTTATTTAAAAATAGATTAAGTAAGTACAGACACACTCTATCCTTCTAACTTTAATTTTGTGACTTCACAGGGAGAAACACGTATATACTAACAGTCTTGTATTTATTAGAAGCTGTTCAATTCACGACTGTGTATTCTACTCTTCAAACCCTAAAAGTTTAATTAGGTTCTCAACCAATTTGATCCAACCATGACAATTTACTCCACTTTTCAAACCTTCAAAAGTTCAATTATATTTTAAACCAACTTAATACAGTCGAATCAAGGTAGCTAGGCTCTAATCATATTTCTGACACGTAGGGCAACCATGCACAGCTATAACAACGTGTCGATTGATTGTAATCGTGAGTAATTCACGATTCTTGGAGGTCGGGGAGCAGTTTATCCACAGCAACGCAAAATCTCTGGTCAGCTACCATCACCATAGGAGGAGCATTTGGAGAGGATCGATCCTGTCACCTCTGGTCGAAGAAATGACCAAGTCTTGCTACTATTGCATGGAAAGGTAAGGACTGTTCACATTTTCAGCCCCATATAATCTTATGCACTGCCCACATTCTTCAGTGCCATATATTTTTATTTTTTTAAGTTTGCAGCATTTGGACTTCAATGCACTCTAAAATCAATTTTCATGTTCTACCCGTGATAGGGTAATTTCTACGTATGTCTACTGATATCTAGCCGAATGAATTGTACACCTTGGATCCATAGATAACTATAAATATCCATAGATAACTATAAAGATACTTGCATATGTGCCACTAAATTAACGAGGGTCTTTAAAGATACTTGAACATATCTCCCACTAAATTAATCACGGTCTAGGCTGCTGCATATGAGCATGTTCCAATGTTTTATAAAAATATTACATCTGTCATATATGCATCTTAACCGTTAACCCCAGATCTGTGATCTTTTGTTGAAGGATCAAATATATGTAGGATCCCTCTGTGATCACACTGTAATCTATATAAGTAGATGTGCCCCTTGCGTTCTTGCTTTCAAAATAGGGTATTTGGTGAAGTTGGATTTTGGTTAATTTTTTTGCAAGGCAGGTTCACTGGCCTGGCGTTTCTACTTGCGACACATTTTGAAAATTTTCTTGTAACAATTTTGTTACAACCAAATATAGAGATGAATTGGCATAGACTGCTCATAATTGAAAGAAACTTAATGAGCCCCTACATTAGATCATTAAGACTGAGACCCTTCAGTAGATCATCATCGTGTGATGATCACGATGATGAGGAGGTGGGGAAGATCGACCATGTGTGAAACATGCTCCGCACATTACCCTAGACATACTCTTTCATGGATGTCTTTCATGGATGTGTTTGTGTCATTAAACATCAATGCACCTACATCACCAAGAATATTGGATTCTTCACCATTTAACAACATTATCAAAAATCTGTTTAATGCACCTGCATCACCAAGAATTGGATTCTTCACCATTTAACAACATTATCAAAAATCAATAATTGGATTACTTTTCCTCATTAGCAACAATATCAATAATCCTAGATGCCAACACTCATCACTCTCCTTGTCTTCTATGTTGCTGACCATTTTTTCAAATTAATGTTGAATTTAACTCAATTGTAGGTGCTAGTAATATTCTGGAATTTAACGAACAAGATCAAAGTCAATTGTTTGACCTTACTCATATCTAGCAGATTTTAGAATATTTTAGGAATCTACAATTGAGATAAAGGTGGTAGCTACCCTTATCTCAATTGTAGATTATTGGAATATTCCAAAATCAGAGCAAAGTCAAAGAATTGAGTTTGCTCCATCCCCAAATTCTAGAATATTCCTAAAATCTACAATCAAATTAACTTTAGCATCTATGACCATCCTTATCTCGATTGTGCTACAATATCCCAAAATTTAACAAATAGAAGCAAGGTCAAAAATTGACTTTATTCATGTTCCTCAGATTTCAAAATATTCTAGGAATGTGCAATTGAGTTAAGTTCAACACCTTCCTCCATTCTTATCTCAATTGCATATTCCAAATCCTAACATGTAGGAGCAAGGTCAAACAATTAACTTTCCTCTTGTCCATCAGATTCCAAAATATTCTTGAAATTTACAATAGAGTTAAGTTCATCACCAGGGGATGATTTAACTGGTCTCTGGCTTCCAAGAATATTTTTGAATATGACGAACAAAAGCAAAGGTGATGAACTTAACTCGATTGCATATTTCAAGAATATTTTGGAAGAATATTTTTGAATATGACGAACAAAAGCAAAGGTGATGAACTTAACTCGATTGCATATTTCAAGAGTATTTTGGAATCTGATGAACAAGAGCAAAGTCAATTATTTGACCTCACTCCTATTCCAGTAATATTCTAGGAATATGTAACCAAGATAAGGATGGAGGAAGAGAAGTCGAACAACATACAGTCTCGTGCCTCTTACTTAATATTATAAATATTGTTATGCAATGTGCAATGTGGTCATATAATGATGACAAAAGATTGTTGTTGAAATCCTATCCCTTGGAGAATGTTCCTTTACTATGCCAACATTCATGGGAGTGAGAAAATAATTGGCTCACATCCTAGTGCTTATTATTTTCCTATTGTCAAGTAGGTCACCTCACAAATAACTCATCTTTACTTTCTCTCATCTTGTCCATTAAATACCATATTATTCTCATCTAATGGATAACATGGAATGATAATGAGTTGGTTTATCCATTGAATATCACTTCATTCCCATTTAATAAATAATATGGAGAAGTAATGAGCATATCATAAGCTCAGTGAATGGTGCTTATTGTTTACCCGTTGAGTGTATGGTTGCATAGAATGTTGGCATAATAAGATAGAAGTGAACAAACAAGATGGATAAGATGATCAACCACCCTTATCTCCATTGTCGATTCTTGGAATATTCCAAAATCTGACAAATAGGAGCAAGGTAAAACAATTGATTTTTCCTTTGTTCGTTGGATTTTAGAATATTCTCAGAATCTGCAATTGAGTTAATTTTGGCACCTACATCCATCCTTATCTTGATTATAGATTATTGGAATATCCCATAATTTGATAGATAGGAGCAATGTCAAACAATTTCCTTTGCTCATGTCCATAAGATTCTAAAATATTTTTGGAATCTGTAATTGAGTTAAGTTTAGCACCTTCCTCCATCCTTATCTCAATTACATATTCTTGGAATATCCCATAGTTTGAAAGATAGGAATGAGGTCAAACAATTGACTTTGCTTGTGTCCATGAGGTTACAAAATATTCTCAGAATCTACAATCTAGTTAAGTTCCTCATTGGCTAATGAAGTTAACTTGATTACGGATTCTGAGAATATTTTGGAATCTGACAGACATAAGCAAAGGTGATGAAATTAACTCGATTGCAAATTTTGAGAATATTTTAAAATTTGACGAGTACCAGTAAAGTCAATTGTTTGACCTTGCTCCTATCCAACATATTTTGGAATATTCCAAGAATATGCAATTGAGATAAGAATGGAGGATGAGATGTGCAACAACATACATTCTCATACCTCCCACTTGACCAACATGATCACACTCAATCTTATAACTATTGTTATGAATTGTGTAATGCCATTGTATAAGGACAATGGAAGATTTTTGCTGAAAGCTTGTCATCCTAAAATGGAGGAGCTCAAATCCTAGGCTAGTCATCGAAATTGAGGCATGCTTTATAAGTGGGATAATGATACCAGTGCTTGGGAATCATGTTACTCGGAGAAAACGTTTGTTTTCTTGTCAGTGTTGTGACTCGCACAAAGAATGATGCCTTCATTGGATTACCTCCCAATAGACAACAATTAGCTCCCCCAAACATGACCCATTTCCATCCATGCATTTGAATCTGCCTATGTTTTTAATTCATATTCAATTTGGGAATTTAGCAGTAGAATTATTAATCTTTGAAGTTCGAACCAAAGGGTCCTACACACACCTATTTTAGATGTGTGACTCTCACGTGGTGATCTCCATCTTCATATTTGATGAGAATGAAGAACCAGTAGACCATGGAGCCTTCGATCAAATGGAAAGTTATGTTCTTCCCCAGATATTCGCACAGTTTCCTGTAATAAATAGCATCACAACAGACATTGAAATTTAGGAATATTAGAACTAGATGTGATTGTCGCATGTTATGTGTATTTGTGTTATACCGTCTGTAAAGAGTTGGGAGCTCTCCAGAGTTGAGAAGCGCTGGGGTTTTTCCATGGGTGGCCATACGACCAAACGCAGCTCCACTCAGATCAAAATGTGTTCTACCGAACGCACAGTATCCTCCTGGGCATTCATCAGTAACCACCACAGTTACAGGTTTCTCAGAGCATAAGCCTTTCTCCATGCACTTAACTTGTAGTTTCCATGAATGAACAATAATTTGGTAAAGAATAACAAAAAACATACGATTGTTGTTGGTTTTAGTCTTTGTAGTCATTAGTTACCTTGTAGCATGCTCCACGACCCTCTCTTCCTTTTCATAAAACAGGGCTTACAACTCATACTCTTGCTCTTGAAGGCTTCTAATCTACAAGGTTGCCATACCCCCAAGCCCCAAAGCAAGACTTCTGATCTACAAGGTTGCCATACCCCCAAGCCCCAAAGCAAGACTTCTGATCTACAAGGTTTCCATACCCCCAAGCCCCACCTACATTTAAACAAAATTAATGGATAGAATTAAACATTTGGAGTGGGATAAGGAAAATTACACAATATACCATCACTTCCATTGCCATCTGGACTGACATACCAGGTGGCTCTAGTAAGGCATCATTCCAATTCAGCCCTATTAAGCTTAGTGTGTTCCAAACCCAATGTTGCTTCCTTGTACGAAGACTACGACAATAACACAAAGCAGAATGCAGTTACTTTCACAAAGAGATTGGGCACCAACGGCCATTGAAGCCTAACTATCTTCCTCATGCTAACAAAAATAAACTAACCAAGAAATAAATGAAGAGCAAAGGAAATACAAACCCAAATTTGTTATTGCAAAGATGAGAGCTTTAGGAGGGAATTTATAGTGTCATATCACATGCCTCCATAATAACTATCAACTACTTTTCACTTTGCTTGAAATTTGGGGCACAAAGGGGTTCAAATCAGTGGCAACCACAAAAACTGATGGATGGACGGTACTCAACCTGTAGTGAGCCTTTTTCTTTTTGCTTAGCAAAGCAAGAAAAAGCACATGTTATTAATGTTGTAGTGTTAAAACAACAATTAGCAGGAGCTCATGATCTCCAACTGGATAGCTATGGAGCATGGAATCCTTTAACAATAATTTAACAATAATAACGTACATATTTAGCTACCTTTTGTGTTGTGCAAACGAGAAATGAAGTATAAATCCATTAAAAGGTGGAGAAGATGGTGTGGAGGGGCATTGTGTTAAAAATACGATACGCTAATGTTTGTCATGTAAATTCATTTAGTTCCTTCACTTAGTTTGCAGTGATCTATGCCTCACCCAACGGTTAAGTGTGTGGGAAATTCTTTTTGATTTCACGAAAATACAAGTCATTGATGGTGGGCCCCAGTTGGCCCTAGTCCATGTGACTCACCAAAGCATGGTTAAAGTGGAGGTGTTATAATCAAACGTGGAATTTGACGTTCTGGACAATGCTTTTTTCACATTTTAAATGTATGACGGTAAGGAAAAAAATCGAAACATCAAATGTGATGGGTAAAAAGATTTGAAATCGTAAATTTTGCATGTAAGTATTTAAGTTAGCCGTCATAAATTCTAATAAGTAATTTAGACAAAGATTAATCTAGACAATTTGTATAGTTGCAGCACTTATTTTTTGTCACCATTTGTGGCGCAGATGGAAATGAGATTTTTATGAATACAAAAAGGAATACAAAGAAAGGTTGTGATAGTGGAATTCTCTAGTAAAACACGGTTGACATATATTTCTTAAAACAAATTGTGTTATAGAACTAAACTAGTAATCCATTGTAATCTGAAAAATTTTATTCTAAGTATAACTACTTGCAAGCCCACTTCACACTCATAGAGGCACCATCATCAAATTTCAACTTGTTTGAAATTCCTGTCATTCTGAAATATATTGGAATTTGATGGACATGAATGAGAAGAAGATATATATATATATATATATATATATATATATATATATATATAATTTTGGAATATTCCCAGAACCCACAATAGAGTTAATTTTAACGTTTTAATTTCATGAGCAGAATTAAGTATGTTGACATTGCCTTTTTCTTGATTGGTCTTGACTTTAATTCCACCTGGTAGAGTTGTGTATGTTGATTTTTTCCCAGAAAAATGTCTAATATCCCACCGTAATTTTTGTTCTTGATGATATTCTTGGACAACCTGAGTTTTGTAGGTTACTTATAACTTTGGAAACATTAGCCTATTCCACCATTGGATATATGTTAGACGTGTTTTTTCACAATATAGAATGGAAGAGATGGTAACCTAGCAACAATAAAAATATACTAATTACGTTTGTCATATATCCATCTTAACTCCTAACTCCAAATATGTGATCTTTCATTAAAGGATCAAATCCTTCCCATTGCAAAATTTCCCCTTTCCATAAAGATAAGAAGGTCTAAAAAAAATTCAACATGTGTAGAATCCCTCTATGATCTCGTTGTAATCTATACCATTAGATATGCCCCTTGCATTCATGCTTTTAAAATAGGGTATTTAGTGAAGAAGTTGGATTTTTGGTTAATTTTGTGCATGGTGTTAGACCTCTTGGGTGGGAAAGTTCATTGGCCTGATGTTTCTACTCGCTAATTGTTATAGATGGATCATCATTGAAATAAATTTAATGAGTCCCTACATTAGATCATAAATACTAAGACCCTTCAGCAGATCATCAACGTGAGATGATCATGATGATGAGCCGACCTGCTTGTGGTTGCAATCAAAGTTCACTCTGGCAAGCTTATGGTTGAGGCTCAAAAACCCTAAAATAGAAATGTGAACTTCATAACCTGCAATTTCAAATTCGTGTGAACCAATTCTCAGTGGACCTACCTCATACCTATGCAAGCCAAAATAAAAGAAGAGAATAGAATAATGTTTCATGATAGATGTCCAAATGAGGGTCACTTGATTTGTATTTATAGCCATCCATGGGTGTCAAATTTCTCTTTTGGGTTGGCCTATCTTTTTGTGCTTCAATTCAAAAATACACTTTCCCTTGTCCAAATTGAGCACTTCAATAGTCAAAATTGGTCATCTCGAAAAGAGGAATCTAGTCCCATGTTTGGAATTTGTCATTAAGCTGTCAAATTAACACTCCTATCCATAAGATTTTGGAATATTCTAGGAATCTACTATTGAGAGAAGGATGACCTCTATAGTTGGCCATCCTTATCTCAATTGTAGATTCCTAGAATATTCCAAACTCCGATGGATAGGAATGAGGTCAAAGAATTGACTTTCATCATGTCCTCATATTCTAGAATATTCCCATAATCTACAATCAAGTTAACTTCAACAACTATGACCATCCATATCATGATTGTAGATTCTTGGAATATCCTAGAATCTAGCTGACAGGAGTAAGGTCAAACAATTGACTTTTCTCTTGTTCATTAGATTCTAGAATATTCTTGGAATTTGTAATTGAGTTAAGTTCAACACCATCCTCCATTCTTATCTTGATTGCATATCCTTGGAGTATTCCAGAACCTAATAGATAGGAGCAAGGTCAAATAATTGACTTTGGTCCTATCCATCAGATTCTATAATAGTCTCAAAATATGAAATTGATTTAAGTTCATAACCAAGTGATGAACTTAACTCAATTACAGATTCCAAGAAAATTTTGGAATATGACGAACTGAAGGAAAGGTGGTGAACTTAACTCGATTGCAGATTTCAAGAATATTCTGGAAGCTGATGGACAAGAGTAAAGTCAATTGTTTGACCTCACTCCTATTTGGCCTATTTTGGAATATTCTAGGAATATATAATCAAGATAAGGATGGTGAAAGAGAAGTGGAATGACATATAGTCTCATACCTCCTATTTGACCCAAGCTTATAATTATTATTATGCATCATACAATGCAATCGTATAAGGACAATGGAAGATTGCTACTGAAAGCTTGTCCTTTGGGGAATGCTCCATTATTACATTAACATTCTATGGAAGTGAACAAATAATTGGTTCACTACATAGTGTGTAGTGCTTATTGTTTTCCTACTTTCAAGTAGGTCACCTCACAATGCAACTCATCTTTACTTTCTTTTCCCTTCTCCATTAAATACCATATTATTCCCATCCAATGGATAACATGGAATGATAATGAGTCGATCTATCCATTGAAACCACTTTATTCCCATCCAACATATAAGATGGAAAGGCAATGAGCCAATCAAACGATCATTGAATGGTGTTTATTGTTTACCCTTGAGGGTATTGCTGCATAGAATGTTGGCACTATAAGATGGAAGTGAAAAAATAAGATGGATATGATGGTCGACCATCCTTATCTCAATTGTAGATTCCTATAATATTCCATAATCTAATGGATAGAAGTGAGATCAAACAATTGACTTTCCTCTTGTTCATTAGATTCCAAAATATTCCCAAAATTTGCAATTGAGATAACTTCAGTGCTTATGACCATCCTTATCTTGATTGTAGATTCTTAGAATATCCTAGGATCTAATGGATACAAGCAAGGTCAAACAATCAACTTTGCTCCTATCCATCAAATTCTAGAATATTCTTGGAATCTAGAATTGAGTTAAGTTCAACACCTTCCTCCATCCTTATCTCGATTGCATATTCTTTGAATATTCCAAACTTTGATCGAGAGGAGTGAGGTAAAACAATTGACTTTGCTCCTATCCATCTGATTCCAAGTATTTTTGAAATCTGCAATCGAGTTAAATTCATAACTAGGTGATGAAATTAACTCAATTGTAGATTTTGAAAATATTCGAGAATCTGATGAACAAAATAAAAGGTGATGAATGTAACTCGATTGCAGATTTTGGGAATATTCTAGAATCTAACACACAAGAGCAAAGCTAATTGTTTGACCTTGTTCATAGCCATCATATTTTGGAATAGTCTAGGAATATGCAATCGAGATAAGGATGGAGGCAGAGAATTGGAACAACATACAATCTCATACCTCCTACTTAATCTTATAATTATTGTTATGCGTCGTGTGATGTTGTCATATAAGGACGAGGGAAGATTGTTGTTGAAATCTTGTCCTTTGGAGAATGTTCCATTATTATGCCAACATTCTATAGAAGTGAACAGATAATTGACTCACCACTTAGTTCTTATTATTTTCCTATTGTCAAGTAGGTCACTTCACAATGTAACACATCTTTACTCTCTCTAGAATTTTCCATTAAATACCATATTATTCCCGTGAAATGTATAACATGGAATGATAAATCAGTTTGTCCATTGAACACCACTTTATTCCCATCCAACAAATAAGATGGAAAGGAAATGAGCCAATCATAACCTCACTTAATGGTGCTTATTGTTTACCTTTGATGGTATGCCTACATCAAATGTTGACATAATATGATGGAAGTGAACAAATAACATGGATAAGATGGTTGACCATCCTTATCTTCATTGTATATTTCTAGAATATTCCAAAATCTGATAAATAGGAGTGAGATCAAACAATTGACTTTTCTATTGTCTGTTGGATTCCATAATATTCCCATACTCTACAATCAACTTTACTTCAACACCTACAACCATCCTTATCTGGATTGTAGATTCCTAGAATATCCCAGAATCTGATGGACATGAGCAATGCCAAATAATTGACTTTGCTCATTTTTTTTTAGATTCTACAATATTATTGTAATCTATAATTGAGTTAATATCAACACCTTTCTCCATCCTTATCTCGATTACATATTCCTAAAATATTCCATAGTTTGACATATAGAAGCATGGTCAAACATTTTTCTTTACTCGTGTCCATCAAATTACAAAATATTCTCAAAATATACAAGCTAGTTAAATTCATTATCGAGTCATGAACTTAGCTCAAATGCATATTCTAAGATATTATAGAATTTGACGAAAAGAAGCAAAGGTGATGAACTTAACTTGATTGAATATTTTTAGAATATTGTAGAATCTAACAAGTAGGAACAAATTCAATTGTTTGGCCTCACTCCTCTCTATCATATTTTTAAATATTCCAAGAATACACAGTTGAGATAAGGATGGTGGAAGAGAAGTGGGACAACATAGAATCTCATACCTCCTACTTGGCCAACATTGTCACACTCAATCTTATAATTATTCTTATGTGTCGCGTGATGTGATCACATAAGGACAATGGAAGATTGTGGTTGAAATCCTATCCTTTAGAGAATGTTTCATTATTATGCCAACATTCTATGCAACCATACCCTCAAGGGTAAATAATAAGAACCATTCAGTGAGCTTATGATTGGCTCATCGTCTTTCCATCTTATTTATTAAATGAGAATAAAGTGGTATTCAATGGACATACCAACTCATTATAATTCCATGTTATCTGTTGGATGGGAATAATTTGGTATTTAATGGACAAGGCTATAGAAAGTAAAGATGAGTTGCATTGTGAGGAGACCTACTTGACAATAGGAAAATAATAAACACTAAGAAATGAGCCAATTATTTGTTCACGTCCATCTTATCCATTGAATGGGAATAATATGGTATTTAATGGACAGGATGGAAAGGAAGTGTGTGTGTGAGTGAGTGAATGATTGATTGATTCATTTCCTAATACTTATTGTTTTTCCTACTGTCATGATGCAACTTATCTTTAATTTCTTCACCCAACTTATTAATCCTCTAGATACCATTATCACTTAGACTTGTAGTGAGGTAGATGACTATATTTCTTCCTCCTAGATAAATATGTTAAACAACAAAAATAAACATAAGAATTCTCTATGATTTGTTTCAAAGTAATTGAAATTTAAGTTTGAATAAAATATATTAAATATGAAGCCATACATTGGTTATAATGATAGAAATTCTTACATATGTTTGTCACTCTATATGGGTTAGGTATATATACATGATATTAAGTAGTGAAAGTGTTGCGTTGAGGGGTCTCTTATGCTACAAATAAAGTTTATCTCTTATTTGTTTCTAGTAATTGTGATTTAGGGTTGAATACGATAGACTAAATAAGAAGTTATGCATTAGTTATAATGATATAGGTTTTTACGTATACTTGTCACTCTATATGGGTAGGGTACATGTAGACCTCATACTAAGTAGTCAAAGTGTTGCATTGAGGGGAAGAGGGTCTCCCGTGGCACAAATAAGGGGTCACATATGTCTAAAGTAAATAAGGGGTCACATATGTCTAAAGTTTTTATTTTAAAATAATTCAATATCATATCACATGCACGTCATTTTTATTGAATGATATCTATATTTTGTCATGTATAATTAGACTAAAATTTATGATTATTAATTTTAAGGGTTTATGTTTATTTAATTTTATTTAATTTTCTTATTCGAGTTGAATGCTAAACAATTTGTCATGTATAATTAAACTAAAAATTATGATTATTAATTTTAAGGGTTTATCTTTATTTAATTTTCTTATTCGGGTTGAATGCTAAACAATGTAATATAAATAAGGAAAAATGTCAAATTGTAATTTAAAACTTATGAATATTAATTTTAAGGTTTTATCTTTACTTAATTTTCTTATTCTAGGTTGAGTGCTAAACAAATTAAAATAAATAACTAAAAATTGCAAATTCTAATTTAAGTTCAAAAGAGCTAGAATTTAATACTACCTCATAGGTAAGAGATTAAGTCATCACAAATTAAAATAAATAACTAAAAATTGCAAATTCTAATTTAAGTTCAAAAGAGTTAGAATTTAATACTACCTCATAGGTAAGAGATTAAGTCATTACTCGGGGTAGTATCTAGTTTCATACATGGGATTGAAGATGGATGTTATTAGAAAGCATATGATCATACTAGAAGTATCTTCATCAATGAATACAATGAATATTGACAATTTTTTCTAATACTATCAAAATTGAAAGTGTATTTTAATTTTTATAAAATCTAAAATTTCTTTTGATTAGCTAATAGCTCATTTTCCTTGGACATAAAGAAACAAGTTAATTGCTTTTAGAGTGGAGACTTCTATGAGAAGAGTAATTTTGTTTTAGCATTTTTAGATTACTCACATAAAAAATTTTATGGTCAACATTTTGAGCGATCAAGTGTGGCTCATCTTCAGGATAGAGAAATGAAGTTGGATCCAACACTAAGAAATAAATAGGTGAGAGATGTGGGGAGAAGAGATGTTAGGTTAGTTGAATGTTAGGAGATCAAAAATTAAAAAGAGAGATAAACAAGATTTAAATGTTCACAATAATTAAAGAGAATATAAACACAAAAAGGAAAGTTAAAAAGAAATTAAAAGTACTCAAATGCTAAGAATAAATATATAATTATTAAATAATATAATTCCAAACAAACTAAGAAAATGCAATTTTAATTAATTAAATCAAAAACAAAATAATAATAAAATGAAAATAGATAAATGAAAAATAATAAAAAAGAAGAACTAATATAACATAATTATATATATTAATATAATATCTATCCAAGTTTATATAAGGGGAATTAATTTATCATGAAAAATAGAAAAATAACATTATTAAATAATATAAATAATAAATTTAGACAAAAAAAATATTAATATTTAATATTTAATTCAATATTTCAAAAACAAAAGACAATATAACATAAATTTAATAAAAGGAAAAAGTCACAGAACTAACATAAATATAATAATAAACTTATTTCATAAAAAATAATAATAATAATAATCTTTTTTATTTTTCTTATTATTTTGTTTTTAGTTTATTTAATTAAAATTATTTAGTTTTAGTTGGTTTAGAATTATATTATTTAATAATTATTTATTTATTCTTAGTATTTAAGTCTTTTTAATTTCTAATTTATTTAATTAAAATTACTTGGTTTTAGTTTTTTTAGAATGATATTATTTAATAATTATTTATTTATTCTTAGCATTTAAGTCTTTTTAATTTCTTTTTGACTTCCCTCATATTTATATTCTCTTTAGTTATTGTGAATGTTTGAATCTTTTTTATCTCCCTTTTTAATTTTTTATCTCCTAATGTTCAATTAACTTAACGTTCTCCCTGCATCTCTCACCTATTTATTTCTCAGTGTTGGATCCGTCTTCACATCTTTCTCTTGAAGATGAGCCACACTTGATGGCTTGAAGCATCGACCATAAAAACTTCGATGTGAGCAATCCAAAACTGATAGAACAAAGTCAGTTAATTACTCAAGACCTAAAGGCATATCGAAGGATTGGAAGTTTGTCTTTCCATGCACCATGAACAAGTCATTTTAAGTGGTGTAGTTTTCTTTGAATTGTGGTGAATGAGTTGACATACTTGTAGATAGTAACTTGTGAGGATTGTCCTTTCTGTCTATTGAAAATTAAGTTATAAATTAAGTTATAGTAGATTTTTCCACCTTTCAAAAAAAACAAAGAAAAATAAAAATAGTTAGAATCATAGCAAAGAACAATTAGACAAGTGCTTCTTTGCTTTCAGTTTGTTTAGAATTATATTATTTAATAATTATTTATTTATTCTTAGCATTTAGGTCTTTTGAATTTGTTTTTGACTTCTCTCATGTTTATATTCTCTTTAGTTATTGTGAATGTTTGAATCTTGTTTATCTCCCATTTTAATTTTATATCTCCTAATGTTCAACTAACTTAAGGTTCTCCCTGCATCACTCACCTTTTTATTTCTTAGTGTTGGATTTGACTTCATATCTTTCTCTTGAAGATGAGCCACACTTGATGGCTTGAAACATCGACCATAAAAACTTCGATGTGAGCAATCCAAAACGGTTAGAACCAAACAAGTTAATTACTCAAGACCTAAAGGCATATCGAAGGATTGGAAGTTTGTTTTTCCATGCACCATGAACAAGTCATTTCAAGTGGTGTAGTTTTCTTTGAATTATGGTGAATGAGTTGACATACTTGTAGATAGTAACCTATGAGGATTGTCCTTTCTGTCTATTGAAAATTAAGTTATAAATTAAATTATAGTAGATTTTTCCACCTTTCAAAAAAAAGAAAAATAAAAAAGGTTAGAATTTCATAGAAAAGAACAATAATACAAGTGCTTCTTTGCTTTTAAGATAAGCTTTGACTAATCTAGTCTATTCTTAAATCATTATTAGGTGAATTGAATAACATATTAAAACTAGTTATCACTATTAGTACGAGGAGTGGTTTTATTAGGATATGGATATCTTTCATGTCAAAATGTAGAGTTTGCATGTGTATTAGTTAATGTTTTATATGTATGATTTCCTTACTAAATGCTTATTTTTTTTTTAATCATTGTTGGTGAAAATTGTTCCATTAGTGGAGCATATTTACATATATACCGTCATATTTACATCTATACTGTCCTCAAAACTTTGATTAATTAAAGTTCCATTGTTTTACAACTCTATTCAATGATCCATACCTCACCAGCATAAAAATTGCATACCATTCTCTTCTCATTCAGTGAATTTAGCATCTCATATATTAAGATACCATGCTAATAAAAAAGATCATTACATAGTTTTTATTCCTATGACATATAAATTATTTCTTTAATGTTGATGGATCAAAGTTCTATGGATGAGACAAATGAAATTTCCCTCTAATAGTGTAGCTTTGACCTATGTTACTTTCAGGGAAACAACCACATGTTTGGATTATCATATGGTCATATTGTTAGCTAATTCATTTATCTATCCAACCTGGATGGAATTTGCAATTGGTGATTATTATCCTCACATATCTCAAACCTAGAGGGAATTCACAATTGGTGATCATTATCCTCACATATCTCATACAATGTGCAAATAAGTCAAAATAATCAATAATCGTCATTTACTTTTCATGAAACAAAATCCTACCTTTTTTACTTTTGTGTCACTCCCTTCACATTAGAATAAAAATAAATTGGGCATGCCATGTATTAAATCAATGTTGCGGGGGAACCCCCCGCGCCCTAATCTCGCTCCCAATCCGCACTTCGGGCGGGAGCGACTCGGGAGTGAGTCAAGAGTGCGCTTCCGAAATCGCTCCCCGCGCTCCCTAAAAAAAATTTCGCTCCCTACCTTTTCGGGAGTGTTTTGCCTTTTTTGCAAATTTTTTTCGTAGTAATGTTCGAAATGCAATTTTTTTTGAAAGAAACAAATAATTTTTGAGTGGGATTATCAAGTCTAGGCCCTAATCTTCATTCTTCTTAATCTTAATATTCATCCTTTAACTTAAATTTTTAACATTACCATGAAATGACTCAGGATGTTTTAGAGTGGTTCTGGCGTCATTGGATTTCATATGGAGAAAGTAGAATTTTAGATTTCGTTCAAAATCCAGCAGACTTATCAATTTTTCAGGATTTCGGGATTGGGGGATTGCAATGTTTCCATTGAATTTTGTCATGTATTAGGGTATGGAACTCGTATTTAATCAAGAGCACCAATCCATCTATGTACCTTGATGTTAGTGACATTGGTTGTCGAACTCCTCTATCATGACACTCCTAAAAATGTACGCATCACTCAAACAAAATCTTGACTTGACATGCTATGCTTTTTCTATCTTATGTTAATGCTTAGAGGGTGATATTAATGACAAAGATCCCTCTACAGATACAGAGGTAATGACAAAGATGCCTCTGGATATTAATGCTTAGAGGGTGATATTAATGACAAAGATCTTGATTTTCCAACAAGACTAAAAAATCAGACATTTCTCGTGGTGGCAAGAGGCCCAAGCAGAAGAAATAGATAATAGATTTACTTCTCTTTTCTAGTTTCTAGTAGCTTTGATAACTATTGACTCTTTCATATTTATTATGATATCTTTTTAAACAATATATGACAATTTAAGTTTGAAGTTGGAAATTATAACTCATTAGTAATGAATTATGAATATGATGCTTCATGAAAGTTGAAAGTTGGAAATTATAACTCATTAGTAATGAATTATGAATATGATGCTTCATGAAAGTTGAAAGTTGTTTCATTTCATTTCATTTTATAAAATTTCATTTCATGTTAGATATTATTTGTTGTAATGGTTACACTTAGCTTACAAGTACAACTTTGGTGATCAATGATGATAAATGTTATATATTGAATTTTGAAAGCTTGAAACTTTAAGATTGATAAATCATGAGACTCAATATGTTGTATGTTACTTTGTTACTAACTTGTGGACGTGGTTGATGAAGATTATAACTTCTAGATGATTGTTGTTATATGGTTCAATCTATGTTTTTTTATGTTTTTTTATATCTAGTTCATTATTCTACATGTTTTTGTTGACATATGTATCAAAATATAAAAAAATATAAAAAATATCTATATTATACAAAAAACGCTCCGGGATTCGCTCCCAAACCGGGAGCTTCTGAAAATGTCACTCCCGCTCCCGTTTTCGCTCCCGCTCCCAAGTAACACTGTACTAAATTTTAGTCTTAAGTTCATGTATTAAATTCTAGTCTTAAGTTTACTTGCTAGGTGTATTACTTTTGTGTCATTTTCCTTTACATTGGGATATAATGGGATATGAGTAAATAAGGAAAGAGCCTTATGTCTACATGTTAGCCTTCTGTTATAATTTTATCTAATAATGATATCTCATTAGTTATTTTCCTTAGATTTGCGCATGTACACAAGATGTAAAACCAAAATAATATGTTCTAAGATACCATAATTTTGTTTTCCTATAAATATAAGAAATAATTTTGGGAATTTCATATGACCTTTTAGACAAATTGATTTCTCTTTTAAATATTTATATAATTATAAATATCTTTTAAATATTTGCAGAATCATAAATGACTTAACCATAGTTAATTTTAACCGTTTTTAATTTTTAATTTACAAAGAGACAAAAATGGAATTTGCTTACACTTCAAAAAAATTATTTTTCACAATTGGGCTTAGATATTCCAATGTTTTGTAAACTACCATTGGAACTTAACTTATTAAAACAAATAAAAATCATTGGAACTTAACTTATTAAAACAAATAAAAAATCATTGCTAACACAATGAACCTCTACTTAATCATTTTTCTCATATTTAATGATTTTACTAAAACACAACATACAATAATTTGAATACTATAACATAAGAATAGAACCACAATGTGAAATACACAAAAGGGAGTTCTTGAACATAATATGGTTAACTTATTAAAACAAGTAAGAAATCATTGCTAACACAATGAACTCTACTTAATCATTTTTCTTATATTTAATGATTTTACTAAAACACAACCTACAATAATTTGAATACTATAAAATAAGAATAGAACCACAATGTGAAATACACAAAATGGAGTTCTTGAACATAATATTTACCGTAGCGAAATGTGGTGTGGTAAACACTTTAGAAAAAATAAGAATTGTATCTTTCTTCTGTAATATTGAAGAGTAAAATGCAAAGAGAGTATCTACCAAGATCACAAATTCGCTCGAAAAATAGTGAAAATTCTAGCATGATTTTTGCCAAAATCCAAGAAAAAAAATTGGGAAATATGGGTTACAGTTGTCAAATTTCAAGATTTTGGATGCCCACAAGGTTTTTGATGGCACTGAATCCATTTCCACTATCAAAAAACAATTCAAGTACTCATATGATCATATTTTTTGAAGAAAAAAATAGTTGGGTTCCAACTAAAAATAACGTTTTGGGCGAATTTGTGGCCTCAATGGACAATGCAAATGCAAAGTATAAATAATATTAAGCTCACTATGGAGCAATAAGTCACTAAAATATGTTATAATGTCTTACATGTTATTTCTCCTTTACTTTTCCTATATCTCTAGTACCCTCGATGGCTACTATGCCATGGAACATGAAATCACTACAGTAGGGCATAAACCTATTTCCCCTTTTTTAGTTAGGGATTTAACACTTTCTTAGTTGTTAGGTTTAATAATTTGGGTCCTCTTGATTCTTATAGAAATCTCTAGCAAATTTCAAGCATTACTAGCTCAAAATAGGTGAATCATGAAGAGATGACATTGCTTCCACATATACTTGTGAGTAATAATCAATAATTACCTTGTTAGGGGAATATATGTATAAAAGAGTATAATGGAAAGTATAAATAACACCAAGTGCACTATGGAGCTATAAGACACTACAATATGCTATAATGATGTACATATTGTTATTTCTCTTTTGCTTTCATATCTTTTTATTTCCCTCCCCCTTTGATGGTTACTATGTCACGGAACATGAAATCACTACAATATGGGCTAAACCTCCTTCCCCATTTTGATAGTGATTACACACTCTTTATTGGTTATGGGTTTAAAATTTTGGGTTTTCTTGATTCTACTTTAAAAAAAACTCTAGTAAATTCCATGTAGTGCTAATTCCAAATAGATGTAGTGCTAACTCCAAATAGGTGAACCATGAAGAGATGGCATTGCTTCTACATGTGCTTGTAAGGAATAATTCTTTGTAAGAAATAATTATAATTGATTATTACCTTGTGATAAGAATAATATTTTTCATACAAATTTTCATTAGAGAAAACTACTCATCATTGGAAATTTCTAAACCATAGAATGTGTTGTAGCTTTGTTTCGACTTAAGTATTAGTGTGGAATAACGTTTATTGGAAGATGAATCTACATAAATAGTAAGACAACAGAATGACAACGGAAGCTTGAGTATGTCGTTTCATATAATCTTGAGTATTTAGAAGATAAAGAATTAACATATACATCCTCAATATCTCTATGGATGTCTCCAAGGATGTAAACACTTTCGTACTCTTTTATATGACTAGGTTACAATTGGAATATTCCATAATATATTTAAAAATATATATAAACACTCCAGTATCATATATAAACACTCCAGTATCTTATATATATATATGAGGCATGTATTGTAATGAGAGATTTCTAGTTACGATTCTAAGATTTTCTAAAAGTTGTTAAGAGTCAAGAGCTTAAAGTTGTATATTTTATCTTGAGTTTTGTGTTAGAGTTATATAATGTCATTCTTGTTAATAAGTTAATGGATAATTGTTATGCTTATGTGTCATATTTTAATATAATTTATTTGATTAATATTATTGTTATTTTTGTTTTTGTTTTTTATTTTTATTTTTTGTGTTGGTGAAATTGATAGTTGGGAAGTTATTATATTTATGTGACAGGAGGTGAGGTTGATTTTTGTCTCTTGCCACAATAATTTTCAGGTGCTATTGTACAATCCCTGCATAGCACACGGGTAAAGTGAGGTTTGAACTTGTGACTTGTGCAACAACACGAATGCCTTAACAGCATGTTTGATGCCAACATGCCGCATCTTGGGGGCTTTTATTTTTTAAATATTAATTAATATACTAAATATGAATAAAATATTTAAATTCATAAAAACATTTTAATAAATTGTTATAATTTATATTAATCTATTTTATATATAATTTTAAAATTACATTCAAATATTTTTTTAATAAAAACTCTAATACAAAATTTTTAAAAGTAAATGAAAATAATGTATTTAATTTTCCTTAGTATTTACATTTCTCTAGCATGTGGTTATTTAATGAAAATGGATATAAGTTCTCACAGATTTTGTTAGTTATTCATTCATAGCCTGAAAATTCATTTAAATTCAAATTTATATATTGGGAGCTTCCTCTAAGGTTTCAAACATGCAATTTTTTACTTTTGCCATTTAATTTTTATTCGTTTGCCATTCAATAGAAACATTATCAATTGGAGAGGAAAAATGATTTGGAGACATTGTTCAATTCATGACTGTGTATTCGACTCTTGAAACCTTGAAAGGTTTAATTAGGTTTTAAACCAATTTGACCCACCCATCCTTCAATTCATGATGGTTTACTCCACTTTTCAAACCTTAAATGTTTAATTATATTTTAAATCAATTTAATACACCCAAACAAAACAAGGTAGTTGGGATCTGACCATAGTGTTTACACATATGACAACTATGCACTTCCATAACAACATGTCAATTGAATGTAATCTCATGATTCACGATTCTTGGAGGACGAGAAGCAGTTTATACTGAATTCCACAACGATGCAAAATATTTGTTTAATTACCACCACCATAGAACGACCCATCTTTAGAGAATCAATCCTTTCACCTCTGGTTGAAAAAATGGTCAACCCTTACACTAGTATAAAATGATGAAATTAGTGACTAGGTGACTAAAAAAGTTAGACACCGCAATTATTTCAAGTGAATTACTACTAAATTTGAGCAATTTTAAGTGTTTGAACTAAAAATGACTAACTTAAATGACTAATTTAGTCTAGCGATAAAATATACAACTAGATAATAAGTGACTAACTTAAATGACTAATTTAGTCCAGGACTAAAATATATGACTGGATAATAAGTGATAAAATTAATAATGATTTACTTAAATGACTACTATAGTCCAAGAATAAAAATATGACCAAATAACAAGTACAATGTAGTGCCCCACTCTATTCGATTGACAGTGATATGACATTAACATTTATTTAGACCTAAGACCCACACTTTATTCTTTGAGGACCTCAGGTTGAGGATACAGACACATGACTCTATTATTAGTGGTTGTGATGTTTATGTATGTTCTCCATTGATATTATGATGAAGATAGCATTAATGGTTATGTATGTTATTTATTGGTATTATGATGATTGTAGCATTAATGTTTATGTATGTTCTCCATTGATATTATGATGAAGATAGCATTAATGCTTATGTATGTTATCTATTGGTATTATGCTGATTGTAGCATTAATGGTTATGCATGTTCTCTATTGGTATTATGCTGATTGTGGCATAAATGGTTATGTTTGGTCTCTATTGAATTTATGATGATGATAGCAGTAAAGGATATGTATGCTCTCTATTGATATCATGATGATGATAGCTTTGATGGATATGTATGTTTTCTATTGATGTTACGATGTTGATAGCTTTGATGGATATGTATGTTCCCATTGATGTTATGATGATGATAGCCATGATGGATGGGTCCCCTATGTTACCTACTTGCATTAGTTCTGGTTCACAATGAACAATGATGTGAATGACTAGGTGATGGTGATGATGTTATTATGACAATTACTAACACTGAGAAACCTTGTTACTGATGATTATTGAGTATGGCAGGAAACCACCAGAGGCACTCGCATATGACGAGTTGACGACACTTGGTTTGATGAAAATTTATACTATTTTATCTTTGAAATTCTAAGTCAATTTTGAAACCTGTTATATATGTTTATCTATATTCTGATGATATGTTAGTGGTTGTAGGCACAGATTAGTTGCTTGGCCGAATGACTCACATATGGGTGATGGGGTTGTACAATTGGATGGAACTACATGGGAGGGATGGGACATTGTCCTTGATCTCACCACTAGCACTCCCACCGTAACTTGGGCTGGAAAGGTTGAAACACCTTCACCTTGAAGATCAAGCTGTCATGAGGGCAGGTCCCAAAATTGGGTCGCTCATGAGGATTTTATAGGGGGGTGCGCATCAAGGCAGATTCCTTAATCTTTGACACCATTAGTCTCACTATAGCAGGCAACATAAGAGATGATAGTGGTCTCTGTCATTGCACCTATAATTTCCCCTCGTAGCCACTGAATGCTTGAAGGGAAAGTGGCATGGCACCCTTGGAATCACAAATAAACTGTTAGGCGTGACATCCTTGGAACTTCAAGGGAAGTTCTTGAAGGGCACGACCAAACTTGGTACCTTTGGAATCATTAAAAATAAATAAATTAATAATTATAATCAAGATATGAAAACCGGGTAAATTCTCATCAAGGGTAAATGATGTTAGAAATCGAGTTAATTAAATCGAGAATAAAACTTGGGTTAAGAAGATCATAGGAAGAAATAAAACATTTTACCTTAAAAACTCTACATTTCCCATGTTAGAACCTATTAGGTAGATAATATAGTTTAATTAGGTAAAAAGGGGAAAGAGGGACATAAATGTAAGGATATATATTAATCCTAACATAGTTAAACCTAATTAAGAGAAGAGGATGGTGAATTAAAATAAGATTAATAAATTAAATTTTAGAGAAATTTAGAGAACCTCCATGTGGCAACAACCAACATAAGAATATCCATCTAAGAGATAACTTGAGTTAAATTAAGGAGTAGATAGGGGATCAAACCTTGACTTATCAATTGACTTTAGTAATGAACACAAATTAAGGAGTAAAAAGGGGGAATCAAGAGACAACTAGGAGAAGAAATAGGAATCTTGTTGAGGTGAAGAAAAATATTAGTCTTAAATTAAAATTTAAGTAAATAATTTTGGAGACCCTTGATGACAAAGTGACACATGGGTATAAAGAACTTGAGTTAAATTAGGGAGTAGATAGGGGATCAAATCTTGACTTATCAATTGACTTAAGTAATGAACACAAATTAAGGAGTAAAAAGGGGGATCAAGAGACAACTAGAAGAAGAAATAAGAATCTTGTTGAGGTGAGGAAAAATATTGGTTTTTATATTAAAATTTAAGTAAATAATTATGGAGACCCTTAATAAGAGAGTGACATATGGGTGGGTGAATAATCAAACTATTGAATTATCAAAAATAATTAATTATGCATGAAATGCCAAGTGTCACCTATGAGGACTCTTATAAAAGAAGGGGCAGGCCATGGGAGAAGGGACCCTTTTCTTTACCCTATTGTTGGTTGGATGAGATTATGTCAGAGTAGTAACTACGAACTATAGTGAGTTTGGTGGGGTAGAGGACTTTAGAGAGGGGACTCTTGAGCCAAATAGTGCTCTCCTCTACCAATTATTATGTTCCTATATTGTACAAGCCCATTGCAGCTCAGGGGTCCGCAGGGAAGGAGAGTACCCAAGGAGTAGGTTGGGAGGTCAACCGATGGGTCATTGCATTTGGATTAAGCACGTCGACTTTCACACTTTTAGGCGACTGACAACTAAGTAGGGCAATTAGCGGCAATTCAAGTAGAATCTCGTCTCCTGGTGAATGGTACCGATGTTGTTATAATGTTCTTTTGTATGAATTCATTATGGTTTAGTTAATAACATGTAATTTAAACGATGTTCAATGAAATGAAATTCAGGAAAGTTTTATATAATGCTTAATAATTTGAGTTCCCAATGCTATTTTCTTATGGTTGTATTTTTAGTATTTAAAAAAAAAAAAAAAAATATATATATATATATATATATATATATATATATATATATATAGGGTTCGTCCCTACACTTGGTATCAAAGCTATGTTGAACCCTTGATACCAATGGGCTCAAGCATGCATGACTAGTTTTGTTAAATATCTTCTATATTCAAATTGTTAAGGGAAGAGTAGCACCCTTGCAGGATTCGAAACCGAGACTTCATATCTACCAACAAAGTCCAACGCCAACACGCCAACTGTGTTTAATATCAGAAATTTTCTCCAAAAGTGAAATTCACTTTACTCAAAATATAAATGGTAAAAACTTTATAATGAAAAGAATTTAATAATGAAACTTTTTCGAGTCAATTTCCCAAAGCTAAGATATGAGAAAAAATTTCTATACTATAATGAAAATGACAAATATAATTAAATGAGAAAAAATTTCACAACTAAGGAAAACAATCTTTCTCAAAGTGAAATACCCTCAGAAAAATGAACACTAAAGTTCAATGAGGAAATTCACCTAAATGAACGGGGAAATTTTGATGTAAGCTTGTAGGAAATTAAAATTTTAAAACCCTAAGTCTCCAAAGCTCGATTTATTTAGAATTGTTGCAGGAATTTCACTTGCGGCCGAGGAGAAAATGTCCAGATTTGAAGACAGCTACCCTTCATAATTTTTCGTAAAAAATTTGCAGGACGTCCAAGTTGCTTGCACCAACAGAAAGGAGAAACTTTCAGAAGAATGGATTGCTTTGTTCAAAGTAAATTCGACCAGAGGTTATTAATAATCTTAAAAATCTCACGGCTTAAGGAGATTAGGCCCTAGAAAAAATTGCAATTTAATAACAAAGCTCTCGAAGTTCAATCTCGGAAGCCCGAAAGAAATGTATGGTTGATCTCTACAAAAAAACAAATCAGAGTTAGTGTATCAAAACAAAGAATAGCGTCTCAAACCATATTCAACCTTTTTTGGCAAAAATATCTGACAATCGTAGCTGCCTCTACAGTGGCATGTGGAGATTTCACTATGCTAAAACTCCACAGAAACTAGACTTATCAACGCAATTGGTTGGGTACTTCAGTACTTTATCTGACCTGGTGTAGCAAGCCAAGGCCCAAGCCCATTCATTATTTTTGTATTATCTGTACATCATCCAAAACACACGTTTTACATAGAACAAGTATAAATTCTCTCACATAGGGACACTCGGGACCAGTAATAATTGTGGCCCATTTTGTTGGTTTCTTAAGTGTCAAGTAGATGTCATGCATAATTTTCCTGCTCTAATGTCTGATAGGGTTTATCTCACATTCAGAAAATTGTCCTGCCAACTTATACGAGCCAAACAAAATGGTGTAAACAACAAAACCAACCAAGCATTATGTTTCTGAAAGTTGTCTAGAAAATGATTATTCTCTCCTTTCCCCTCTTTCATCCCAGTTTCATGTCTAATCACTATCTGGGCTCTAATTTCACTTTTAATCTCAAGAATGCCATTGATGTTTCACCAATTCCAGCATCTGAGCTATTTGATACATGCTTAATTTGAACTGAGTACAACAAGAAATTCCTGATTTGTTCTCCCTGCAATTGAATCAAGGTATCCAGATTGGGCTTTGAAAATTTCATCTGGCCTATCACATTCAAATGTCTGATGAATAATTGGTGAAGAAACATGTTCATGGACTATGGAATTTTAGAATGTGTATGTTTCTTAGGATTTTCTAGGTGGGCATGGAAACGTTGTATATATGCAGGAGCCTATGACAGTGAGCAATGGCCACTTGCCAATGTTGAGGAGTTTGAACCTGTGTCAAGGATTTGTAGAAACATCCTTGCAGTCTATGAAGATGATTTGAAAAATCCCAAATGGGCACCCACAGGTGGCTATGGGATGAATCCTGATTGGGTAGTGAAGAAAGTCACTTATGAGACCACCAAGGGCAGAGTTCCTCCATATTTGATTTACATTGATCATGACACCCATGACATAGTTTTGGCCATTCGAGGCCTAAATTTGGCTAAGGAGAGTGATTATGTTGTATTGTTGGACAATAAGCTTGGCAAAAAGATGTTTGATGGGGGCTATGTGCACGATGGGCTTCTCAAGTCTGCTAGTTGGTTGATCTCTGCCGAATCTGAGACATTGAATGATTTGATTAAGAAAAACCCCAATAAATAGTTTGTTGTTCTTTCTCTTTTATTTATATTTCATAGCATCCCTAAGAAATAAAAAATAAAAAAATTCAGTAGGTTAAATTCCAAGAAACTTCCAAAAAAAGAAGAAGAGAAAGATGGCATTGGGACCCCTCTCCCTCATCTGGACAGATTTTTTCCGCCAAGCCATGTATTTCAATTATATTTGCCAGATGGTTGCAAGAAATTCCCCATTGCCCACCCTACACCCATCTTTACTGAATGCTATCGTACAATGGTGCCATGATTTCAATTCTCATCGTCTCTCAAAATCAGAAATTTCTCACGGTTTGGACAAAGAACTCCTCGGGTTCCTTCGTTGTCAGGTCAAAACGTGAAATCCCCAGATTGTTGATTTTCCATGTCCGCTTGGCTAAGAATTGGTGGGTGTAAGTGTTACTTTGGTGGATGTTTTATCAAGAGACTCGAGCAGTGCCAACATTTAGAGGTCGAATTGTTGTTCATGGTTGAGCCAGCATGAAAATTGGCCTTGATTTTCCCCCTGAAAGGATCTCCATTCATTCCTCGTTTTTATTTTTCTTTTGTTTTCTTTGAATTGGGGTAAAGTGTCACTAGTTTGAGCATATTAGCGTCAGATTTGAAGCCCTGTCAAATTGATGAAATTAGTCTTTCCTATAAAAAATGTGAGGTCGAAATTAAAGTCTGATTGATTTTTTCAGGCTCATAGTCCCCGATTCTTTAATAAATTGAGAGGTGTAGTTGACTCCATTTTGAGTTTGCCTAGTTGTTTCTGTATAAGTTGGGTTTTTAGTTTAGTAGTTGATTCCCCTTTTCGGGTTTGATCAGTTGTTTCTTAATTTAACAAACTGAGTTTTGCAGTCAATTCTCCATTTTGGGTTGCTCAGTTGTTTTATAAATAAATTGAGTTTTCTACTTGACTCTTCATTTTGGGTTTGCTGGGTGTTTTTTTAAGAAACCGACTATTGTAGCTAACTCTTCATTTTGTATTGGCTAAGTTGTGTTTTAATAAGGTGAGTTTTCCATTTGATTTTTCATTTTGGATTTGCTAAGTTGTGCTTTAATAAGCTGAATTTGTAGTTGACTCTACATTTTGGATTTGCGGAGCTGATTTTTAGTAAGTTAAATTCTTTTTATATTCAAGTCTCCAATTGAGGTTGCTAAGTTGTTATTTAATAAGCTAAGTTATGTAACTGGCTATCCATTTTACTAACATATGGTAAATTTAGTGGGAGGTTGTACACTAACCAAACCAATGTTGCCAAAGATCTCATATTTTAGATTGCACTCATTGCTCATATTGTGTTCACATAGGTATTTTCTTCTCGATAAATAGCACAAAACTTAGCTTGTCCACGTTATATATTTTGAACGGTTTCCAACAAAGATTTCTAGCAACTGTTGAAAAATTGTACAATATCTATCCTAATTACCATTTCAAAGTATAATGAACATGAGAAATATGTAGAAAATGCAATTTGAGCACAAATATAGTGAAAGAATTTATTACAATTCATGTGTTGCCTTAAATGTATGATGCACTTGTCTTCAATGACAAAACAACTAGATTAGGAGGGTTGAACTTGCTTGAAGGAGGCCTTATTTGACTTGAAAAGAGGCTCACTTCCTTTCTAATGGCTATATTTTGTCACTTGAGGCCAAACGTCAACTTGGATTGCCTTTTACTTCTTCAATGTTCCCTTGGAGATGACCAACGACTATTTTGGTGAAGTTGACTTGGTCCATTTGCCTTTATTTGCAATGCCTTTCTACTATTTTGCTAGATGTGGTATGAAAATAAATGTAGGAAGGATGGTAAAGGATTATGAGGTGGACTTGGGTGTATGTAAGACAAAGGTATCCTTGTACTCTACAATTTTAGGAGTCTATGACGTAGTTATAGGAATGGATTGGTTGGAATGACATGAGGTTCTCCTAGACTGCAAAGACAACATTCTATAGTTCACAGACGATGACAACCAAAGAAAATCATTAAGGGGAAAGAATCGAGGGGTGTCCCTAAGGTTCATCTCCTCCATACAACTAATGAAATATAGGCGAAAAGGATGTCAAAAGTTCTCTGTGTTAGCTCTAAACGATAAGGGTGATTCTGAAAACCTTGATAAACATCCATTTATTGTTAAATTTAAGGATGTATTTCCTGAAGAACTACTCGAGCTACCGCCAAAAAGGGAAATTGATTTCACCATCCACCTTAAACTAGGCACTGAGCCAATTGCAAAGGCACCCTATCATATGTCGGCTCCAAAGCTAAAGGAACGGATCCAATTAAAAGAACTATTGGACTTGGGGTTCATATGACCTAGCATATCTCAGTGGGGAGCCCCTGTGAATTTCGTTAAGAATAAGGATGGGTCTTGGCGACTATGCATTAACTAGCGCTAGTTGAATAAAGTGACGATAAAAAAATCAATACCCTCTGCCAAGGATAGATGACTTGTTTGATCGAATGAGGGGGGCGACTGTGTTTTCAAAGATAGATATGAGGTTGGGATATCATCAGTTGAGAATCAAGGAAGAATATATCCCGAAGACAACCTTTAAGACAATATTTGGGCATTATGAATTTGTAGTTTTACCCTTTCGACTGACAAATGCCCCAAGTGTTTTCATGAGTTTGATGAACGGAATATTTCGGGATTACTTAGACAAATTTGTACAAGTATTTATTGATGACATTTTGATCTACTCAAAAACCCCAGAAGAGCATGACGAATACTTGAGGATAGTTCTACAATGTCTTAGAGAAAACCAATTATACAGGAAGTTGTCAAAGTGTTCCTTTTACCAAACCAAGATTCATTATCTTAGACACATTATCTCTGGGGATGGTATCACAGTAGACCCACTAAAGATCGAGGCCATCATGGAATGGCCAACACCAACCAATGTTCATGAAAAGTTTCATGGGCATGGTAGGGTATTATCGTGGATTTGTCGAAGGGTTTTTTAAGATAGCAAGCCCCATTACCGAGCTCCAAAGAAAGAATAAGAAATTCATTTGCATTGAAAAATTTGAAGAGGCATTCCAAAGGTTAAAGGTGTTATTAACGACAACACCAATTTTGAAGGTGTTAGATATGGAACAAGAATTTTGGTTTGCACTGATGCCTCCAAGGAAGGGCTGGGTTGTGTGTTGATGCAAGAAGGAAGATTAATAGCTTATGCATCAAGGAAACTTAGAACCCACGAAGAAAACTACACAACCCATGATCTAGAAATGGCAGCAATTGTTTATGCACTAAATATTTGGAGACACTACCTTCTAGGAAAAAAGTTTGATCTTAGGATTGACCATTGTGGGCTACAACACATATTCACTCAAGACCACTTACATGCAAGACAAAGATGATGGTCTAAGCTAATTAGTGAATATGATTTTGATATCAATTACATAAAAGGAACGGTAAATAGGGTGGTTGATGCTTTAAGTAGGAGACCTGTGATATTTTCAGTGATTCCCTTAAAGACAAATTTGAGGGAGAAACTGCTTGATTTACAATTTAAAGGCACTTAGTATCAGGAGGTTAGCAAAAGTTTGAGGGAGGATGAAATGAGGGTCCCAAAATATGAAGAATACTCCATTTATAATAATGGGCTACTACAATTTCGGCGAAGGATATATGTACCACCGAATGAAGATATATGCTAGTTAATCTTGAATGAAGCACATTGCGCAATATACATGGCACACCCTGGTGTTAAGAAGATGAGTGCGGACCTGAGACCACTCTTCTTTTGGAAAGGGATGAAGAAGGACATCATGAACTTGGTAGCAAGGTGCTTAGAGTGTCAATGAGTAATTGTTGAACACAGACATCCAGCGGGGTTATTGCAACCCCATGAGATACCAAAATCTAAATGGGAAGTTACATCAATGGACTTCATTGTGGGACTACCAATGACCTCAAGAAGACATGATTCCATATTTGTAGTGGTGGACACGTTGACCAAGAGTGCCCATTTCATACCAGTTAAGACTACATATAAGGCACTAGAAATAGCCAGAGTTTTTATTGATGAGATTATGAGATTGCATGGAGTGCCTAGGAAGATCATATCTGATAGGGGAGCAGTGTTTACAGGAAGGTTTTGGACCAGTTTCCAAGAAGCCTTGGGAACCCAGTTGAACTTCAGCACTGCTTATCACCCTGAGATAGATGGCAGACAGAGAGGACTAATCAAATCCTCGAAGACATGCTTTAGATGTATGTGATGGACCAACAAAAGAGATGGGATGAGTTTTTACCCCTCATGGAATTTTCTTACAATAATAGTTATCATAGTTCCATCAATATGGTGCCATTTGATTTCTTATATGGAAGACCTTGTAAAACACCTCTCAATTGGGACCGACTAGAGGACTGAGTATTAATAGGACCAGAAGTGGTGCAAGAGATGGAAGAACAAATGACTATGATTAGGAGGAGGCTAAAAGAAGCACAAGATCGACAAAAGAGCTATGTTGATGCTCATCGGGTAGACTGAAGTTATGAAGTGGGAGATAGGGTGTTCCTGAGAGTAAGGCCCAAAAAAAAAAAATCTCTATAAGATTTGGAAAGGGAGAAAAATTGTCTCCACGGTTTGTGGGACCTTTTGAAATCTTAGAAAGGAAAGGGTCAGTGGCATATAGGCTTGCCTTACCTCCATATTTAGCGCATATGCATGATGTGTTTCATGTTTATGTTTTGCGTCATTATATTTCAGATCCTTCGCATGTTATTGACTTTGGTCATTTGCAGGTTTCGGACGAGGGAACAGTGATGGCCAAACCAGTTCACATACTGGACTAGAGAACTTTGCAGCTTAGACGACGGTTAGTGGACCAGGTTAAGTTCCAGTGGGACAATTATAGTCCCAGTTCAGCTACTTGGGAGGACGCCTAGGAGATGTGTCACCATTTTCCTTACCTATTCCAAGGACTTCGAGACGAAGACTAGTTTAAGAGGGGGTGTATGTAGTGCCCCGCTCTATTTGACTGATAATGATATGACAATAACATTTATTTAGCCCTAAGGCCCACACCTTATTCTTTTAGGACCTCAGGTTGAGGATCCAAACACATGACTCTATTATTAGTGGTTGTGATGTTTATGTATGTTCTCCATTGAT
This sequence comes from Pinus tabuliformis, assembly GCA_031772625.1. NCBI lineage: Eukaryota > Viridiplantae > Streptophyta > Pinopsida > Pinales > Pinaceae > Pinus > Pinus tabuliformis. Next base: position 583,453,846 of record CM062820.1, read on the forward strand.
ATTATGATGAAGATAGCACTAATGGTTATGTATGTTATCTATTGGTATTATAATGATTGTAGCATTAATGTTTATGTATATTCTCCATTAATATTATGATGAAGATAGCATTAATGCTTATGTATGTTATCTATTAGTATTATGATGATTGTAGCATTAATGGTTATGCATGTTCTCTATTGATATTATGGTGATTGTGGCATAAATGGTTATGTTTGGTCTCTATTGACTTTATGATGATGATAGCAGTAAAGGATATGTATGCTCTCTATTGATATCATGACGATGATAACTTTGATGGATAGGTATGTTTTCTATTGATGTTACGATGTTGATAGCTTTGATGGATATGTATGTTTCCATTGATGTTATGATGATGATAGTCATGATGGATGTGTCCCCTATGTTACCTACTTGCACTAGTTGTGGTTCACAATAAACAATGATGCGAATGACTAGGTGATGGTGATGATTCTATTATGACAATGACTAACACTGAGAAACCTTGTTACTGATGATTATTGAGTATGGCAGGAAACCACCAGAGGCACTCGCATATGACGAGTTGACGACACCTGGTTTGATGAAAAATTATATTATTTTATCTTTGAAATTCTAAGTCAATTTTTAAACCTACTATATATGTTTATCTATATTCTGAAGATATGTTAGTGGTTGCAGGCATAGATTATTTTCTTGGCCGAATGACTCACATATGGGTGATGGGGTTGTACAATTGGATGGAACTACATGGGAGGGGTAGGACAGTGTCCCTAGTCACACCCACTAGCACTCCCGCTGTGACTTGGGCTGGAAAGGTTGAAACACCTTCGCCTTGAAGATCACGATGTCATGAGGGCAGGTCCCAAAGTTGGGTCGCTCATGAGGATTTTACCGAGGGGCGCGCATCAAGGCAAATTCCTTGATCCCCAACACCATTAGTCTCACTATAGCAGGCAACATAAGAGATGATAGTGGTCTCTGTCGTTGCACCTATACTTTCCCCTCATGGCCACTGAAAGCTTGAAGGGAAAGTGGCGTGGCACCCTTGGAACTTCAAGGGAATTTCTTGAAGGGCATGACCAACTTGGCACCCTTGGAATCACAAATAAACTGTTAGGTGTGACACTCTTGGAACTTCAAGGCAAGTTCTTAAAGGGCACGACCAAACTTGGCACCCTTGGAATCATTAAAAATAAATTAATTAATAAATATAATCAAAATATCAAAACTAGGTAAATTCTCATCAAGGGTAAATGATGTTAGAAATCGAGGTAATTAAATCAAGAATAAAACTTGGGTTAAGAGGAGCATAGGAAGAAATAAAACATTTTACCTTAAAAAATCTACCTTTCCCATGTTCGAAAATATTAGGCAGATAATGTAGTTTAATTAGGTAAAAAGGGGAAAGAGAGACATAAATGTAAGGATATGTATTAATCCTAAAATAGTTAAACCTAATTAAGAGAAGAGGATGGCGAATTAAAATAAGATTAATAAATTAAATTTTAGAGAAATTTAGAGAACCTCCATGTGGCAACAACCAACATAAGAAAATCCATCTAAGAGATAACTTGAATTAAATTAGGGAGTAGATAGGGGATCAAATCTTGACTTATAAATTGACTTTAGTAATGAACACAAATTAAGGAATAAAAAGGGGGAATCGAGAGACAACTAGGAGAAGAAATAGGAATCTTGTTGAGGTGAGGAAAAATATTAGTTTTAAATTAAAAATTAAGTAAATAATTTTGGAGACCCTTGATGAGAGAGTGACACAGGGGTATAGATAACTTGAGTTGAATTAGGGAGTAGATAGGGAATCAAATCTTGACTTATCAATTGACTTAAGTAATGAACACAAATTGAGTAAAAAGGGGGATCAAGAGACAACTAGGAGAAGAAATAGGAATCTTGTTGAGGTGAGGAAAAATATTAGTTTTAAATTAAATTTTAAGTAAATAATTATGGAGACCCTTGATGAGAGAGTGACACATGGGTGGGTGAATAATCAAATTATTGAATTATCAAAAATAATTAATTATACATGAAATGCCAAGTGTCACCTATGAGGACTCTTATAAAAGAATGGGTAGGCCATGGGAGAGGACTTTTTCCTTACCCTATTGTTGGATGGATGAGATTATGTCAGAGTAGTGACTACGAACTATAGTAAGTTTGGTGAGGTAGAGGACTTTAGAGAGGGTACTCTTGGGCCAAAGAGTGCTCTCCTCTACTAGCTATTACATTCCTCTATTGTACAACCCCATTGTAGCTTGGGGGTCCGCGGGGAAGGAGAGTACCCAAGGAGTAGGCTGGGAGGTCAACCAGTGGGTCATTGCATTCAAATTAAGCACGTCGACATTCACACTTGGAGGCAACTGACAAATAAGGAGGGCAATTAGCGGCAAGTCAAGTAGAATCTTGTCTCTTGGTGAATGGTACCTATGTTGTTATAATGCTCTTTTGTATGACTTCATTATGGTTTAGTTAATAACAATTAATTTAGATGATATGTTCAATGAAATGAAATTCAGGAAATTTTTATATAATTCTTAATAATTTTTTAGTTCCCAATGCTATTTTCTTATGGTTGTATTTTTAGTATTTAAAATATATATATATATATATATATATATATATATAGGGTTGGTCCCTACATACAACAAGTATATGAATTACTCATTTAGGTTAGTAATTTTTAATTATATCACTCCGGAAATGGAAAATTACAATTTTGATATTGAAGTGTTACATATCACTATATGGGTCTCTGAATCCATCTGCATTGTTAAAATTTAGAGACAAAGGGGTCTTTGAATCCATCTACAGTGTTAAAATTATGAATATCCTTTTTTCTCTAACTTTTAGCACTATTGATGGATTAAGAGACCCCCTTCTTTGAATCCATCTGTAGTGTTAAATTTAGAGACAAAGGGGTCTTTGAGTCCATCTGCAGTGTTAAAATTTAGAGACCCCTTTAAGAGGGTCTCTAAATCCATCTGCAATGTTAAGTGCATAAAAATGACTAAAATTTTCTAGTCATAACAACATTTGACATAAAAATGACTCAAAATGCACATACATTATCTTGAATCCCTTCTAACAAAAACTATTATCCATTGCATTGTGAATAAAAGGTGATATGAGATTACTTGTGCTATGAAATGTTTGATTTAAATCATTTACTTATAATAGTTCATGAATCTTAATGAAGAGCATTTTCATAAATCCTTTGGAGTTAAGATGTTGTGCATTACCTTCATTTTGAACATATTCTAGAATATTGGCCTCGTTGAAATCTCCCTGAAACATAACATATGATAAAAAACAAATGTTAGTAAAGAAACAAAATTGCATAAAAGATTTTCTTTCTTCTATGCTATTGTTTCCTATGCTACCGCCTTACAACATTTACTTTGAAACATGTGGTGCAATTACTAGTTTTATATGCTTGATGAACAGAGTGTTTAGAGTTTATATGGACTAATTTGTTATTTCCTTCTTGGGTGATATTCTTATACACTCCAAGACAAAGGAGGAGCATGATTGACATTTGAGGATGGTGCTATAGATGTTGAAAGAGCAATAATTGTATGCCAAATTGAGCAAGTGCACTTTCTATCAAAGGAAAATCCATGATTTAGTTCACAATGTCTTAGAGGAGGGCATAGCAATGGACCCAGGGAAGATGAAATCCATCAAAGGTTGGCCATCACCAAAGAATATTTCAAAGGTGAGACTGTTTATGGGTTTACCTAGTTACCACATGATATTTATTGAATGTTTCTATAAGATTGTACATTCAATTATTTCATTGCAACATAAATGAGTATAGATTGAATGGACTACAAATTGTGAAGATAATTTTCAATAGCTAAAATATTTATTAACCAATGCACCTATTCTAAAGAATGCAGATCCAAATGATGATATTTTGGTGTGCATAAATGCATGTAAAGAAGGACTTGGTGGACCCCTTATGCAAGATAGGCATGTCATATGAATTGAAGAAAATCAAATAACATGAAAGAAATTATGTTACCCATGACTTGGAGATTACAACTATTATCCATGCATTGAAAATGTGAAGACATTATCTTATGGGATGAAATTTTGAGTTGAAAATAGACCATATCAGTTTGAAATACTCACATAGACAAATTAGATGGTTGGAATGCCCTAGTGAATCTGACTTTGACATCAACAACATTAAGGGAAAAGAGAATAAAGAGGTTAATGTACTTAGCATTAAGAGGGTTCACGTAATGCATGATATAGCTATTATCAAATACAACATAGACGTAAAAAGAATAATTTTGGAAGATTAGGATCAAACTAACACTATTTACAAATTAAAGAAGGCTTACAACAAGGTAATTCACACCAAAAATTTAAAGACTACATGCTAGAAGAGGATGGAAACCTCTTGCAAAGGAACACAAGTTTATGTTCCTAATTCTCAAGAATTGAGAAATTTAGTGATAAGAGAAATGTGCGATGCACCATATGTTGGACACTAGGGTACCACAAAAATATTGTAGCTATAAGAATCCAATATTTTTTACTTAGCATGAAAAAACATGTGGTTTATTACATAGCCAAATGTATGTAATGTTAGAAGGTAAAGGCTAAACATAGACATCCAACATGATTTCTATATCCATTGTCCATTCCTAAATGCAAATGATAGATAGTTACCACAATTTTCATCACCAAGCTACCAGGGATAACAAGGTGAGATGATTCCATCATGGTAGTGATGGACAAGCTTACGAAAGGCACATATATTATTTCAATTAATTTGATTGATAAGAAATCCAATATTGCGGAAATTTATATAAAAAGGAGATTGTGAAGTTATATTTTGAGTTGGGATAACCTAGAAAACAAAGTGATTGTTGGGCTATATATTATAAAAGAGATGTAAGAACTTATGGTAAAGATAAGTAAAAATATAAATGATACATAAGATAGGTAGAAAGTTGCTCAAACAAAGGAAAAATTCATTTAGATTGGTTGGGAATGTGTTTTTCAAAGTGAAGGCTAAAAACAGCTCACTAAAATTGAGAAGCTACCTAGAATTGGTAGCACAATATTGTGGACCATTTGAAATCCTGTATAGGATAAGGTTGGTTATATACATTCTTACATTACTTGCATCCATGAATATTCATAAAAGTGTTTCATGTATCTTTATTGAAAAAGTATGTGCCTAATCCTAACCTTGTGATTAATTAGACTATGGTCTAGGTAGAGCACAAAGGGGACTTTTGGGTGGAGCCAATATTCATCTTAGACTCAAAATTTAAAGTGCTTCTATACAAAGCCATTATCTTGGTAGAGGTCTAGTGGACCTACTGCAATCCTAAAGATACCACATGGGAGAATGAAGAGGCTATGGGAGGACTACCCATAGCTTTTTTCATGTTTTGAGGAAATACAAATGTACATTTGTGCATAAATGACTAATGACACCATTTTTTATAGCTAGGATTACCTTGATATTTCATGTCCGACCAGTGGTTGAGCCCTCAAAGGTAAGTGGGACAGCCTAAAGGATTGTAATGGAGAGAAGGGAGTACTCTTCCTTGCATTATGTAGGTTGAGGGGAGTGAGAGTTGGGCATTTGGGATTTCTATAGGAGTTACTAAATTGTCAAATTATAGAGTGCTAAGATGTAATTTTTTGTATGAACTACATGTAAACCTATATGGTGATTTGCACCAAATATAGTGAAAAAAGTAGGGGGAGGAAAATGTAACAACCTGATTTTGATCACTAGATTAGAAATGTATATTTTTATATATAATGAATGTGTAAATGCCAAGATATATAATATGTAAAAATGTAGCCAAATATCTCTAGCATTATTGGATTTCAATGGTTTCATTATTTAAGGTGACCAATGTGCGAAACTCACAATAGTCGGGAGGAGAAACCAAAACAAATTACCCATGTTAAGGGTTCAGGTGGTCTAGGTCTAGTGTGATCATTAAGTGATTTTGATGGCTTAGATGCCCTAGGTTATGGTTTCTTAGATCACATTCTAGTCCCACAAGTCATGGACACAATATCAAACAAAAAATTATATGTAAACATATATATTGAAAATAGTAATATAAAATACATCACTGGTTATAAAATGGACAAGAACATATTCATGGAGGACCTATCATTCCATAAAGGAGGGGGGTAAAAATGGGTCCAAGGGTAAATCAAATATGCCTAAAATCCTGTGTTATTAGCATAAATTAATTATCATTACCATATAATCCCCATTTGACTTATTAAAACCAATCATTGAATGCATTTTTGAGGTTGGTAGAAGAGTCATCTCAATTAGTTATTGAAGCATGGGCTAAGTACACTCATGAGAGGAGTGGTTTTATTGAATGCATGTAAGAGGTGGGTGAGAGAGTCATTTCACCTAGATGTGAGAACATGTGATGAGTAAAATTATCTTTTGAATCGTCTGAGTCAAAACACGCATAAGAAAAGGAATTTGAGTAGAGGAGATAGCTAACATTCAAAAAGCAAGAGGACAAAAAACAAAAGATTTTTGGTGCTAGAAAAAAATACAATTTGTGTTGAAAACCAATCTCTAGTGTTGATATTTATGACAAGAAATAGCTTTGCATGTTTTTTAGGGGTTCTCATTTAGAAATCACTCAGGTGTTTGTGTAAAGGTTGTTGTAAGTGGTCCACTAGTAGCTATATTTCCTAAATCCCATAACTAAAATATTCCTTACCAATCTATGTTAGGGCCCTAGAGGGGATGGAGATTGTCTAAGGGACTATGATACATAGAAATAAATATCATCCTTAGATTGTGAAATATTATGGGAAAGAGAGTCGGCTAGTAGGATTATTGTAGGGGTCACATCACTCTTAATCTACTAGGTATTGGTCTCTTAGTGCTGACTATAGACATCCATAGGAGCATGCTCACCTTTTGTGGAATCATAGCCCTATATTAGGGGTGGCCTATTGTAGAGAGAATTAGTCCAAAAATAACTACGGTTGGATGTAATATTTGACATTTGTAGCTAGTTGCGTATAACATTTATAAGGATAAATATTCAATCACTCTGTTATTTAATATGTAAATGTTATGCTTGAAAGTTATGTTCAATTTATGGTTTGTATGTTTAAATGTTGTTGTGCATGATTAATTCATCTACATTCTTGAATTTTAAAATCATCGTCAATCACATGAGCCTATATGTCAGACACCATACATTCATTTCTTTCAAAATGGTATTAAAGTTGGATTTATGGTAACATGCATTAGACTAAGGGTCTAGGTATGTCACTCATCGTCTTATTGGTATGATGTCAAAACCTAGGAAATTTTCAAGTAGAAGAATAAGTGTGATGATATTTAATGATAGTTATCTCAAATATCCACAAAGAAATGAAAGAAAAGTACCCAGAGAATAGAGAAAGTCAATCATAAATGAATGCCAAAGAAAAATTATTGGTTCTTATTCATTTGGAAATGGATTTTTTATAGTTTTACAAAGATATCATCAATTGAAGAGTCAATCCTTAAATTTGACATGCATACAAATTAAAGGCTAGAAGAAACAACAACATATGCAAGTAACTAAAAAACTAGCATTTAAGATCTAGAAAGGGATCCTTCATGTGAGGTGAACTACTAGTGATGATGCTCCTTGGCGATCATGGCCTAATGTGTCACATTAGTTCCTCCTAGCTTAGATGGATATTTTCCCCTCTTTCTTCTCAATTTAGTGACGTAGCTATGTATGTGAAATTACTACTAGATTGGTTATCACTAAACTTGTGAGCGCTACTAAAAATGGTATGATGAGCAAGGTTACAATGATGTGCATGAGCATATGAATCAAACCCTACTAAATATGCAGACGCAAAAAACTATGTTATGAAAAAAAATGAAAAATATGTTGTTGTTGTAAGCTACCAAACACTACTAACATCATAGTGTGCCCATCGGAAAATTCTAATATATAAAGTGAAACAAAGACCATATCCAAGATGTAAAAACTCATTGTGTCAATTATGTCACTCTTAAATCTCAAATATTTAAGCTCTTAGAAGATTTTGACCTCCAAAATGATCAAAATGCATACATTTGTGACATTTCACAATGAAGAAATTTTTTTAGTTTCCACACCATTTAAAAAAAAAAAACAAATGTCAAAAATCTTCAAATAAATTTAAAATAGTTTGCTCAAAATTAAGCACCTTCAAATATATCTGTCCATCCCATAATTTAACACATATTGCTCAAAATTGGGTGCATTGTTAAACATATTTTACCATGATCTAATTCCCAACAAAAAACAAAGGCCAGAACAATAGTTCGACACGACAATATCAATCTCCAATCTTTGTTGTGAATATATGGAAACAGGTATAGGTCATTGGATCAATCTTTAGGATATTTATATCAATTCCCATTCTTCAAATTGATTGAACTCTGATGCCTTAACTACAGATTCGTTCTACGTTTTCACACAAATTTGTTCTACATTTTCATAGGAAATGAGGTGAATCGACAAATGGAGGGGGATCTCTTCAATAACTCGCCCCACAAAACATCGATTTCTTCGGTGCTTATTTTTGTGAATAATTAGTGAAAGAAAGATGAGCAGAAGAGCAGAGAGAGGTGGTCGACATTATAATCCTAAATTATGCTCTACTTATTTCTCTCTTATTTTATTTGAAAGACTCATCCAAAACATAATTAATTTTGACTATTATTAATTTTAACTGTTGTCGTGATTTAGGAGAGGACATGGTTACAGTAAATTACTCATGGAGATTTACTGACATAAATTCTTACGAAGCTCCAGATATTATTGTCATAGATGAATAATTGGATGTGTGGGGATCGATTTTCATGACGCAAATCTAATCTGGAGGTGTGGGGATCGATTTTCATGACGCAAATCTAATCTGGAGGTGTGGGGATCGTTTTCCATGATACAAATCTACTATGTCACTGATTCCTTCTACTCCACTGCTCTGTTCATGCCCTTCCTCTCCCTTGCCTTAACTTTAGAGATGGGATTTGAAGTACACAAGAGGGTGGGATGCAGGAGGGCGAGACGAATCAACTTGATCCTACCTACCCGAGAGGATTGGTATGGATCCACAGAATAGAATGGGATGCTGGTAAAGATGGTGTTAATATCTAGGCTATTGATGCTATCAGGCAGTCTTCCAAAAGATCTAGGTATGGATCTAAATCTATATATGTGAATGGGTCAACTGCTTCGTGTATGACAACATCAACATTGTGATCAACAACTTGAGTGACTGAACCAACTAGTGAACTGACAACTGCATAATTTGTAGGATCGACTAACACTAGAAATATACCTAGGAGCATCTCACTTTGTTGGTTCCCTTGGACGGACCAATTTTCATAACATCCATACATTAGTGCCTCAAGGAGGAATAACTTATGTCTGGTAAGTTCGTAAACTTCAAAGCATTTTATTTTGGGTGTAATTTATGAACTTTTAATTTACTAGGTATTGGTCTCTTAGTGTTGACTATAGACATCCATAGGAGCATACTCACCTTTGTGGAATCATAGACCTAGTTTAGGGGTGGCCTATTGTAGAGAGAATTAGTCCAAAAATAACTATTGTTGGATGGAATATTTGACATTTGTAGCTAGTTGTGTAAAACATTTATAAGGATAAATATTCCAATCACTCTGTTATTTAATATGTAAATGTTATGCTTGAATGTTATGTTCAATTTATGTTGTGTATGTTTAAATGTTGTTGTGCATGATTAATTCATCTACATTCTTGAATTTTAAAAACATGGACAATGACATGAGCCTATATGTCAGACAACATACATTCATTTCTTTCAAAATGGTATTAAAGTTGGATTTATGGTAACATGCCTTAGACTAGGGGTCTAGGTATGTCACTCATCGTCTTATTGCTATGTTGTCAAAACCTAGCAAATTTTCAAGTAGAAGAATAAACGTGATGAGGTTTAATGATATTTATCTCAAACATCCACAAATAAATGCAAAAACTAATACCCAGAGAATAGCCAAGGAAGGTGCAAGCTCGACAGACCTATTATGTGGACTCCAGGATTGGTGCGCAGATTGGAAGCGTCGGAGGATAATATCGCGCGTGTTGTTGATCACTGGCTCGATCGAATTATAGGAGGATTCATTACTAAATTCACGGTAGATACTTCAGTCAGCTATAGCGAGGTAGAGCGACGCTTCCTCAAAGGACCGCGAGGTAAGTACGTTAAGTCTTTGAACACTTGGATTAAAATGCTACTATGTGAGAAACAGGTTATGCGAATAAATTGATGTTTGGGCTACACGAAGTGGGAAAATTTACAAAAACGAAGGTAGTGCAGAACTAGAAACTAGCCCCTTGATTTCGCCTCTGCGAGGGGATGAGGAAGAGCTCGCGAAGGTCTCACCAAGAAGTGCGATCAATTTGATTAGGCAGAGGATTCTGTGCATACCACTGCTAGTGTCACCATCTTCAGCCCCATCTTTTCCCATACCACCTCCGCCACCACCGCAAACCGAGATTGCAGAAATCCAAACTGTGTTGAACAGGGAATTTAGCAGGCTGAAGTCAGAGGCGCAGTCGATCATTGGGTTCAAGGAAATCATAATGCTACCAGGTGAGACCCATTGGGAGTTGGATCAGAGACTAAAGTTCACAATTCGCAAAGCTAACATGACGTTGATGGATGGACAACACTGCGAATGGTTTGTAGCATCGTTAACGCCGCATCTAAGAAACGCGTTGTCACAACAGAGGCTAACAACTCAGACCGAGACCTTGGAGATCGTGATGAGACTACCCGAGACCCCGATAAAGGATCCCAGCCTGGGAGTTCAGCAGATTCACGCGTAGTTGAAAAACTTGTGCCTTGAGATGCAGAGTCTGAAACATGACAGGGTAGCTCACCCAGAAGTGTGCGACAAGGTATGGTGCGTAAAGTACAAGGGTCAGGGACATGACAAGGACCAATGCCCGATGTTCATGAATTACCTCGCGGGAGGAGGACCAATGTTGTTGAGACCAAAGGCACAAGCAGGACCTAGCGCGGGGCCTGCGTTATGGTGTGCGATTTGTCAAATATGGGGGAAAGCATGCTACAGACAGCTACCATCTGTTGCAGAAGTACATGTAGAATTCACAACAGTTGTTCTGTAATTTATGTAGATCAGTGGGACATGATCAACGCACTTGTAGAATTTATGAGTTGATGATGGATAGGACTCCAACCTATAGAGTTCAGGCTGAAACACATCCCCTTTACGAGGACGCAGGGATGGCGTGAACCGAATTTCAGGGGCATGGACGAGGCCGAGGTGGAGGAGGACCTAGAAGAGGTCACGGACAATTGATATGTTACAATTGCGAGGGGCCAGGACATTATGCTCACGATTGTAAAAATCTGACGCGTCCATCATGCTTGTATTGTACATTTTTTGATCATGAGACGGAGGATTGTCCCACACTAATAGCACAGTTGTGCGATAAAGGAGCGCTCCAACCTCCCCCGACTCAACACCTGCAAATGATGAGGTCTGAGCCACATGAGGAAGACCCTAATGTGAATATTGTACTCTGAAGTTGAATTACGACAGGGGATGACAAAGGCAAGCAGCCTGAAGAGGGTACTTGGGTTCGCAAGGCTCCGAAGAAAGAACCAAAGTTCGATTTGGAGCGTGCTAAGGAAACCTTCATGGAAGCTAGGAAGAGCTTCGTTGATGCCTCCACTTCAGGAAGCAAAGAGATACCGGAGCTAGAAATGGACCCATCGATGCTCACAACGTTCCTGGAAACATGCATGAAGTTGCTGCGCGACAGCAAGGCTGTAAATGGGCTACAGGAACTCATTAATAGATGCGTTGGGACCACGCTAGGAGGACTGCATGTAGTTCGGAAGATCGGAAAGCATGCGATGAGGATAGGAAGGGAGATGAGATTGACCGCATAGATTAGAGAATATGAGATGGACCAAGTGATTTTGGACCTAGAATCGGACTCGAATGTTATGCCGAAGTAGACATGGGAGTGCATGGGAAGGCCTACGCTGCAATGGTCTCCTATCCAACTATGAATGGCGAACTGACAAAATATCCTACCGATAGGAAGATTGCAGGGAATCACTGTAGACATTGAAGGAGCAAGCGCGCTAGCAGATTTCGAAGTGATAGAGATTGTTGATGACAGCAATCCCTACCTCGCGCTATAAGGAATTGATTGGGCCACTAACATGAATGGGGTGATAAATTTGGAGAAGTGCAAGATGATCTTTGAGAAAAAGTCTTTGTGCGTAGTTGTATCGTTGGACCCTGCAGAAGGATCACGCTGCATGGAGCCAGTGCATGACTGTGAAAGCGATGACGACTTGGATTGCACCTACAAGATAACTGCATGAGAGCAAGACTGGGTAAATCCAAGGTAGAAGGATGAATCTCATGGGAGTGTGAAAGCTCCTATACATCAAATTCTGACGAGGAGATAGAACGATGGCAGAACCGGTTACACGAGGTAACCATGCTAAACTGTAACATGATGACATGATCGTTGCGCTACATATCAATGAAGGTAAGGGATCTACCTACGTATGATGGGTTAAGCGAGGTAGATGACTTCCTAAATAGATTCGAAAGGAAGGTGCCAAAACAGCAACACTTCGAGGCTTTGAAATGGGTATTGTGTGCTACGCCCGCGAGGTGGTGGGGTACGCACCAAGGAAGCTTTGAGGATTGGCGTGAATGCAGGAGGATGATGCGCATATGGTTTGGGAAGCCTCAGATGCGATTAACAGACAAGATTTCCAAACGAGACGATCCACGCACTTAACTATCCAGATGGATACTAGCATATCTTAAAAAACCTGCGCGGATGCACATAGACTTCGTGTTGGGAGACACAGTCAGTAAGCATGTGCGGGCAAGGCGATGGCTCGAACGACCCCTCAGGTTAGAACAATGGAGTATAAAAAGACCAAGTGCGCAGAAGGTTATCCATGTTGAAGCCTTTAACGAAGTATGCGAAGAATTGAACAAGGTACACAATGCGCAACGGACTGATTGGGACCTATGCGTACCAGCAGTTCTATGGGCTTATAGAACCATGCGCAAGAAACTGACAGAGCAGGCACCTCCAAGGCTGGAATATGGAGCGAATGCTATAATCCCCATAGAGTATAAAATTCCTAGTCCGTGCATAGTAGCACCAATAGATAAGATGGCTCGCAGAGCCTTGGAAGAAGGGGTCGTGCAGCTGAACGAAGCAAAACACTTGGGACCTGACGAAGAAATCTAATAGGGTGACCTTAGGCTCCAAGAACTTATGAAAGAAAGGGTGCGATTAAGGGAGAAAAGTGCTCTGGTAGAAGTGGAAGTCAAGAAGCTTGAGGACGAGATAAAGGCAGATTTTCTCGATAAGAAGACCAGGGTGATAAAACAGGGTGTGCACGATTACCTTGATGAATTTGGGGACTACCACCGAGAGTTGATCAGCCTGATGCCTTGGATTAGACCGCATATTACTAAATGGATCAACCATGGTGGCGCGCTGCAGATGATAAAGTGCACGACACAGCCAGTAACAATAAAAAGTGGGTATTTTCTAGGAAAAGTGATGGATGACCGGATGAAACCCTATACAGGTGGCACGGCCACCTAACTAGCCATGGGAAGTACAGTCTTAGCACTCCAGGCAGTTGAAAGGAGGCACGGGACTATAAACTACTCTGGCCAGGAGCTGTGTGATGTTGGAGCTGCGCGCGAGAGTAAAGTGTCACAAGGTCCACGACCACACAAGGGGGACTGCGCTACCGCACGGGTTGGTTGGAAAATGACTATTGGAGTCACTATTCTCGATGTGATGCTCGACTTGAGGCCAAAGGGAGCGGGCAGTAGGCATTCAAGACATGCTTTATGGGCAATATTTGGGAAAATCTGCCGCCAAGGGAGCATTAATGAACCAGATTTGGGGGCAACAGTCGAATTCAAATTCAAAAGACGTTATAAATTACAAAGGGCTGCCCAGAAAACAACACTTGGTCATTTGTGAATTGAGTTGTCATATGCCCCATGTATTCTGAACTAAGACCTGTTTGCCCTATACAGAGCGTTGATTGAGCCCCTGATTAAGCAACTGAGAAATTTCTAGACGAGCAAGATGGCAACCTCTGAGGAAGCTAGGGAAATTGCATAGATGACCGCCGAAGAGGCCGCATAGGCCTTGACTGTGGAAGATGCCCCTGAAGACATCGGGATTGTGGCAGAAATCCCTAATTCACCACGCACGCCAAGGCTAAATAAAGACAAACAGTCGATGATCTCGGTGTGTGTGTCCCCGCGAAACTCGCTACGCACCAGATTAACGATGGAAGAGAAGGGGAAAGCAGTTAACTTGGAAATCGATGAGGAGGAGGAAGACCTGGAGGACCTCATAATTGAAGAAGATGAGGACGAGGGCATGGAGGAAGAAACCGAGCCTGCGCATCCTCAATCCAAGCTACTTGCATATATCCCTCCATGACATGGGAAGGTGAAAGTGCCCAAGGACCTCGACGAGAGAAAGAGCTCTCTCTAGACTCCGCTCCTCTAAGGCGACATCATCTTTAAGGTTGCACACTTGGGACGGGTGTCGAGATTGAAATTTGAAGATTGGGATCTTGCTGACCATGAGAGGTTCCCTCATCTAGAGACCACGTAGCTTATGAAGCCCAAGTATAACACCGCAGCGGGGGTTATCGAATTAGAGCCACGAAAGTGGTTACGCAGAGTGGACAAGGTAGGGTTATTAAACCTGCTCTGGGTGTTGCATTTCCACCGCGCCCCAGTGACGATCTTCGTCATCAGGAAGTTTCTCTGCCTGGTGCATGGTGGGTGTTTGTGGCTAAAGGAGCCCATTCCCATCACGGACCACTTAATCCATCGTATTACCCAACTTCCATGCAAAGGAGAGGACCCTGCAGATATCACGGAGGGGAAGAGTAGCGATTTGACCATTGTGGAGGCCATGAAGAAGAAATACAAGTTGGAAAAGAAGAAGCGAGGCTATGCGATCTCCAGTATCAACAACAAATTAGTCAAGGTGGTGACTCAGATACTGGCGAGTAAAGTTATGCGCAAGTGCCGCGGACAAGGTTCTCGTGCCGGTGGTGGCCCTTATTGAGCAGTGCATAGAGGGGGTCCAGTTTAACTAGTCTGAGTTCTTATGTAAAAAGTTCCTGGAAAATTTTCACGAGGCCCAGGAACAAGGAAAAACATTCCACTATGCATAGCTTCTACTTTCCATAGTGCTGGTGGTAGGAGAATTACCAGAGGATGGTCAGTTCCCCACAATTGATAGGGATCTACCAGAGGCCGCGAAGTATGTGTCGCTGTGGGCCACGAAAGATGTGAACCAGATCTACAATAGCAAGATATTCTAGGTGTTCATGGAGATGAACATCAGAATGGGGATTAACCACAAGCCATAGTTATCATCCACTGTCTACAACAACCTGCAAGTTTTGCAGAATTTAAATTAGACTTCCACAACATATATATCAGAGCACGCAAAGACCCGACCAAGAAATGGAGCGAGTTACACTTCATAGCCACAAATGATGTAATGGAGACATGGCCGTCGGAGTGGCGCGCCCCAAACATCGTGGCAGTAGAGAAGTCTGTAACACGGAAGAAGAAAGAGGAGGCCAAACTGTGCATGGCACAGTTGGCAGAGAAGAGAAGGTAGGAAGTCATGGTAGAAAAAGTGCAGGAGGCACGGGACACTGTGCAGACAGCAGCAGAATGGAAAAGGTCACATCAGCAGCAGCACAGGAGGCAGCCAAGAAGGCGCATGAGGGCCAGAATTCGCCTTCGCATGGGCAGCAGAAATAGATGGAGACAAAGGAAGAAGAGCGTGGCGTGAACCCACAAACAGCATCAACACTACTGAAGCTTCAACATTCGAGCGAGTGGACAGGGCTGCGCAAAAAGGTGAAATCATCCAAGTTGTCGATCGACCCAATCACCCTTACTGAGGGTGATCTGCATGACATAGGCGAAACAGTGTGAGACATCACCACAGATTCCCTCCAGAATTTCATGGAGGAGAATCAGATTGTGTTGGGGGACCTTAGAGCGTAGATTCAGGAGTTACAAGTGCACACTCCTCAGGTAGGTACCCTTTCGACCAGCCTCGCAGTAGGGATTGTTGTAGCCGAGCAAATGCTATGCGCTTGGAAAACCAACACCATAGTGCTGCCAGAGGGGGCACTGGTTACAACAAATGAGGCCGACAAGCCTACAGTTAGTGCACTAAAAGGGATAGGGATCAACATGGTTGCACTTCCGCGGGAGACGCTCTATGTGCTGCAAGATGGGATCACTGCAGAACTGCAGGCTAGGGAGAGTTGCATGTTGCAAGTACTGAGCGAGCAAAATATCAACATGGAGCAGTTGAGCTTGCAGCGTGAAAAAATGGTGTCACAAAACAGGCAGATGGTACAAGTACTAGACGAAGCCTGTCAGATGGTCCCTAAGCTGGCCACCCAGCAGGCGCACCAGCAGAGGCGTGCATCCACAGACTAGTAGCAGGGGTGCGCGAAGTGCGAGAAGAAATGACCAAGGTTCAGCTAGATCTGAACCTTCAAATAGCAGAGCTACAGTTGAAGGCGTAGCCGTCCACCCCTCCGGAAGTAAGAGAACAGCGCACCAGTGCTATTACATCGGGGATGGAAGAGATCAGTAGTGCAGTAAGGGACTGCACCAGAATGTTGGAGGAGTCATTCGAGGTCCTCACTAATCTGTAGGAGGACTCTAACATCTAGCGCTTAGATACAGAGGCACGTGAGCTCCAGCAGTAGTATGACAGCATCAAAGGGACCGCGCAGATGATGGCCCTCACTCAAAGGCTCGTGCGAATGCAACAGGCCAAAGCGCTGAAAGAGCAAGTGGGCTAAAAGAGCAAGTGGATATAGCACAGCACAGAGAAGTAGTCTTGAAGGAACGCATTCAGCCTTGGATCGACGAGGCCTTCGTCATTGCAGCAACAATTTAAGGCAAGCTCGTGCAAATGCAGGGGGTGCAGGAACAGATGCAGGGAATCGGTTCCAACGCCGCGGTCTCAGAACAACAGGTACAAGAGATTCAACAGGCAGCCGCTCAGTGCGCTGCCGACCTTGCAGTGGTTCGAGCAGAGTTGGAGGAACTACACGCGAAGATCTCTGCACCAACAGAGTGACTTGAAGGCGAGTCACGATGTTTGTGTTGGGGGGTTGTTGGGCGTGGAATCCCCCCCAAGGCATGTTTTGGGGATTAAAGCCCAAGTTTTGACCAAGTCCATTGTAAAGACTCCGCGATTTGTGGGCTCAGAGCGCGAAGTCATAATAGAGTCACAGGGTTGTTTGCCCTTGTTTTTGTAATGTAATTTCGGATTGAAAGATCTACCCATGATTCGTGGACCATGGGATTGTACAAATAGAGCGAGGCTCTAAGTGTAGAAAACAGAAAATAAGATCGAAGGATGATAAGTCTAAGGAAGTGATTGAGTCGAAGTGTAAGTTGTGTCTTTGGGTCGTAGAGCAGGAGAAGGCTCTGCAATTGAGTGCGCAGAGGCCTAGTAGTCCACAGCTGAGTGCGTGGACCCCTGCAGCTAAGTGCGCAGTGTAGGTCGAGTTTGTAACCATTGGAAGCATCAATAAAGAGAAGTTTTATCATATTTCTGTGTATCTTTTCCTGTTTTATGTATTATTGGGTATGAATTGCAAGTTTACTATTTATTTTCTATGCGAACTCATATGAATGTGTTGTATAAATAAATATAACATAAGGCATCCATTTACGCGAAGATAACTAACTGGTGTAAGAAGAAGTAAGATCCCGGGTGTGACTTAGGGGAATAGTGTAGAGCGATGCTCCAGCACCCCTGGTTAGGGCTACGCGAAGGTGAATATATCAAGGCGTGAAGGCCAAGGAAGTGCGCGAAGTAACCCGCGTGAAGGAACTAACAATGGGATTGAATCAACCCCTCAGACATCTCAAGGGTGCGGAAACCTAGTTCCAGCACCCCCCCATACTACTTCGGGTGAGACCTCAATCTGCGCTCCACGAACTGTTGCCAAAAGGGCCAGTAGTACATTAACTTTGAACCTAGGTCAGGCCCCAACAAGCTAACACCTACCCGAGAGGATTGGTATGGATCCACATAATAGAATGGGATGCTGGTAAAGCTAATGTTGTTATCTAGGAAACTGATGCTACCAGACAGTATTCCAAAAGATCCAGGTATGGATCTGAATCTATATATGTGATTGGGACAATTGCTTTATGTATGAAAACATCGATAATGTGATCAACAACTTGAGCGATTGAACCAATTGTTGAACTAACAACTGCATAATCTATAGGATCAACTAGCACTAGTAATATACCTAGGAGCATATTGCTCAATTGGTGCCCTTGGACGGACGAATTTTCATAACATCCAAACATTAGTGCCTCAAGGAGGAATAAATTTTGTCTGGTAAGTTCATAAACTTCTAAGAATTTTATTTTGGATGTAATTAGTAGCAACACAAATTTGGGTGTAATTTATGAACTCTTAATTTACTAGGTATTGGTCTCTTAGTGTTGACTATAGACATCCACAGGAGCATGCTCACCTTTGTGGAATCATAGCCCTAGATTAGGGGTGGCCTATTGTAGAGAGAATTAGTCTAAAAATAACTATGGTTGGATGGAATATTTGACATTTGTAGCTAGTTGTGTAAAACATTTATAAGGATAAATATTCCAATCACTCTCTTATTTAATATGTAAATGTTATGCTTGAATTTTATGTTCAATTTATGTTGTGTATGTTTAAATGTTGTTGTGCATGATTAATTCATCTACGTTCTTGAATTTTAAAATCATGGACAATGACATGAGCCTATATGTCAGACAAATACATTCATTTCTTTCAAAATGGTATTAAAGTTGGATTTATGGTAACATGCCTTAGACTAAGGGTCTAGGTATGTCACTCAACGTCTTATTGCTATGTTGTCAAAACCTAGCAAATTTTAAAGTAGAAGAATAAATGTGATGAGTTTTAATGATATTTATCTCAAACATCCACAAAGAAATGCAAAAACTAATACCCAGAGAATAGAGAAAGTAAATCATAAATGAATCCCAAAGAAAAAATATTGGTTCTTTTTAATTTGGCAATGGATTTTTTATATTTTTACAAAGAGATCATCAATTGAAGAGTCAATCCTTAAATTTCCCATGCATACAAATTAAAGGCTAGAAGAAATAACAAAATATGCAACTAATTAACAAACTAGCATTTAAGATCTAGAAATGGATCCTTCATGGTAGGTGAACTACTAGTGATGATGCTCCTTGGTGACCATGGCCTAATGTGTCACATTTGGTCCTTCCAGCGTAGATGGATATTTTCCCCACTTTCTTCTCAATTTAGTGATGGAGCTATGTGTGTGAAATTGCTACTAGATAGGTTATCACTAAAATAATGAGCGCGACTAAAAATGATATGATGAGCAAGGTTAGAATTATGTGCATGAGCATATGAATCAAACCCTACTCAATGTGCAGATGAAAAAAACTATGTTATGAAAAAAATGAAAAATTTGTTGTTGTTGTAAGCTACCAAACACTACTAACATCATAGTGTTCCCATCGGAAAATTCTAATATATAAAGTGAAACAAAGATCTTATCCAAGATGTAAAAACACATTGTGTCAAGTATCTCACTCTTACATCTCAAATATTTAAGCTCTTAGAAGCTTTTGACCTCGAAAATGATCAAAATGCATACTTTTGTGACATTTCACAATGAATAATTTCTTTTATTTTCCACACCATGTAAAAAAAATTGCCGAGAAGAAAAAATATCGAAAATCTTCAAATAAATTTAAAACAGATTGCTAAAAAATGAGTGCCTTCAAATATATCTATCCATCCCATAATTTAGCACATATTCCTCAAAATTAGGCGCGTTGTTAACATATTTTACCCTTATGTAATTCCCACCAAAAAAACAAAGGCCAAAACAATAGTTCGGCACAGCAATATCGATATCCAAGCTTTGTTGCGAATATATGGAAACAGGTACAGGTCACTAAATTTCTCTTTAGGATATCTAGATCGATTCCCATTCTTCAAATTGATTGAACTTTGATGCCTTAGCTGCATATTTGTTCTACATTTTCACACAAATTTGTTCTATGCTTTCACAGGAAATGTGGCAGTGATTCATGGCAGTTGGGGTTTCAGGGTTGAATTTCCATACATTGAGGGATAGGCAAACGGAGGGCGATCTATTCAATAGCTCGCTCCACAAAACATCTATTTGTTCGACGCTTATTTTCCTAAATAAATAGCAAATGAAAGATGAGCAGAAGAGCAGAGAGAAGTGGCTGATGTTATAACCCTAAATTATGATTGCTTATTTCTCTCTTATTTGATTTGATAGACTATGTTGAAACATAATTATTGTTTACTATTATTAATTTTAACTATTCCCATGACAGAGGAGAGGACACAGTTATAGTCAATTACCCGTGGAGATTTACCAACATAAATTCTTACGAATCTCCAGATATTAGTGTCACAGGTGAATAATTGAAGGTGTGGGGATTGATTTCCATGATGCAAATCTAATCTGGAGGTGCAGGGATCGAATTCCATGTCGCAAATCCACTATCTCACTGATTCCTTCTACTCCACTGATTTGTTCATGCCCTTCCTCTCCCTTGCCTTAACTTTAGAGATGGGATTGAAGTACATGGGAGGGTGCAATGCGGGAGGGCGAGGCAAATCAACTCAATCACACCTACTCGAGAGGATTGGTATGGATCCACAGAATAGAATGGGATGTTGGTAAAGTTAATGTTGCTATCTAGGAAACTGATGCTACCGAACAGTATTCCAAAAGATCTGGGTATGGATCCGAATCTATATATGTGACTGGGACAACTACTTTATGTATGACAATATCGACAATGTGATCAACAACTTGAGCGATTGAACCAACTGTTGAACTAGCAACTGCATAATCTGCAGGATCAACTAGCACTAGCAATATACCTAAGAGCATATTACTCTATTGGTGCCCTTGGACAAACGAATTTTCATATCATCCATACATTAGTGCCTCAAGGAGGAAAAACTTTTGTCTGGTAAGTTCATAAACTTCTAAGCATTTTATTTTGGGTGTAATTTATGAACTCTTAATTTACTAGGTATTGGTCTCTTAGTGTTGACTATAGACATCCATAGGAGCATGCTCACCTTTGTTGAATCATAGCCCTAGATTAGGGGTGGCCTATTGTAGAGAGAATTAGTCCAAAAATAACTATGGTTGGATGGAATATTTGACATTTGTAGCTAGTTGTGTAAAACAATTATAAGGATAAATATTCCACTCACTATGTTATTTAATATGTAAATGTTATGCTTGAATGTTATGTTCAATTTATGGTGTGTATGTTTAAATTTTGTTGTGCATGATTAATTTATCTACATACTTGAATTTTAAAATCATGGATAGTCACATGAGCCTATATGTTAGACAACATACATTCATTTATTTCAAAATGGTATTAAAGTTGGATTGATGGTAACATGCCTTAGACTAAGGGTCTAGGAATGTCACTCATTGTCTTATAGCTATGTTTTCAAAACCTAACAAATTTTCAAGTAGAAGAATAAGTGTGATGAGGTTTAATGATATTTATCTCAAACATCCACAAAGAAATGCAAAAAATAATAACCAGATAATAGAGAAAGTAAATCATAAATGAATCCGAAAGAAAAATTATTGGTTCTTTTTCATTTGGCAATGGATTTTGTATATTTTTACAAAGAGATCATCAATTGAAGAGTCAATCCTTAGATTTCCCATGCATACAAATTAAAGGCTAGAAGAAACAACAAAATATGAAACTAACCAACAATCTAGAATTTAAGATCTAGAAAGGGATCCTTCATGGGAGGTGAACTACTAGTGATGATGTTCCTTAGCGATCATGGCCTAATGTGTCACATTAGGTCCCCCCAGCTTAGATGGATATTTTCCCCACTTTCTTCTCAATTTAGTGATGGAGCTATGTATGTGAAATTGCTACTAGATGGGTTATCACTAAACTTGCGAGCGCTATTAAAAATGATATGATGAGCAAGGTTACAATGATGTGCATGAGCATATGAATCAAACCCTACTCAATGTGAAATGCAAAAAACTATGTTATGAAAAAAAATGAAAAGTATGTTGTTGTTGTAAGCTACCAAACACTACTAACATCATAGTGTGCCCATCGCAAAATTCTAATATATAAAGTAAAACAAAGATCTTATCCAATATGTAAAAACTCATTGTGTCAAGTATCTCACTCTTACATCTCAAATGTTTAATCTCTTTAAAGCTTTTGACCTCCAAAAAGATCAACATGCATACTTTTGTGACATTTCACAATGAAGAAAAGTTTTTATTTTCCACACCATTAAAAAAAACAAATGTCGAGAAGAAAATAAATGTCAAAAATATTCAAATAAATTTAAAACAGATTGCTCAAAATTGAGCACCTTCAAATATATCTACCCAACCCATGATTTAACACATATTTCTCAAAATTGGACGCGTTGTTAAACATATTTTACCATGATCTAATTCCCACCAATAAAATAAAGGTCAGAACAATAGTTCGACACAGAAATATCGATCTCCAATCTTTGTTGCGAATATATGGAAACAGGTACATGTCACCATATCGATCTTTAGGATATCTAGATCGATTCCCATTCTTCAAAGTGATTGAACTCTGATGCCTTCGCTGCAAATTTGTTCTACGTTTCCACAAGAAATGTGGACGTGATTCATTGGCACTTAGGGTTTCAGGGTTGATTTTTGATACGTTAAGGGATCGAAAAATGGAGGGGGATCTCTTCAATAGCTCTTGCAAAACACATCAATTTGTTCGGCACCTATTTTGTGAATAAATAGTGAAACAAAGATGAGCCTAAGAGTAGATAGAAGTGATCAACGCTATAACCATAAATTATGATCTGCTTATTTCTCTCTTATTTGATTTGATAGACTCAACTTAAACATAATTATTTTTTACTATTATTAATATTAATTATTCCCATGACAGAGGAGAGGAAATGGTTAAAACCAATTACTCATGGAGATTTACCAACATAAATTTTTACGGAGCTCTAGATATTAGTGTCAGAGATGAATAATTGGAGATGTGGGGATCGATTTCCATGATGCAAATCTAATTTGGAGGTGCGGGGATCGATTTCCATGATGCAAATATACTATGTCACCGATTCCTTCTACTCCACTACTCTGTTCATGCCCTTCCTCTCCCTTTCATTAACTTTAGAGATGGGATTTAAAGTACATGGGAGGGTGGGATGTGGGAGGGCGAGGCGAATCAACTCGATCCCGCCTACCCAAGAGGATTGGCATGGATCCACGTAATAAAATGGGATGCCAGTAAATTTGATGTTGTTATCTAATCTATTAATGCTACTGGATAGCGTTATTGCCTAGATTGACTTCAGGCTGAAAGAAGGCAATTCTAGGGTAACCGCAAACCAAGCTTAACCTGGTAGCTAGCCCTCCCAGGTTGGGAGAGGGCTCTCTCCTGATGAATCTCAATCGGGATGACTGGATTAGATAAAGATTTTAGGCTAGTTATAGTAGCTCGAAATATTTTGATTGAATTTGTTGGTTTTTTGCTGGATCAGATGGAGCGGGGCAGTTTAGGTCTAGGAAATTAGGTCAAAATGCAAGGTGTTCTATGGGTCAAGGTAGGTATAGGCTTTAGCACTTGAAATTAAGTGAGGTGAAGTGTCTAAAATTGGTGAGGAGCTAAGGAGGGCATGTGGCAATTATGTATCCTTCTCAAACAACAGAAAACATAGAATATTGAATGATTTCCCAAGGTAGAGCACTGCAAATAATGGATTCTGCCTATCTATCTTGATATCATTCAATTAGAAGTAGTGAAATAGATGATGGCATACATAAAACATGTAAACAACTAATAAAAAAAGAAGAAACTATGAAAGAACACCATACCACGGGATCCCATAAAAATAGTTGCAACTCCTATTAATTTCCTTGCCAAACTACTTACAATGGTGTACAATCAAGCTCAGAGCATCCAAGTGAGTCCAACCCTTGCAAATGACCAAGAAACACATAATATAGACATCTAAACTACCCATCCTAACATTCAGGGGTCGAATCCATGAGAACAGGGGTTGTTTCAACCATTTCCCAACAAAGAACTGGAATATAGGCAGTCAAACAACTTGCCTCTAAAAGTAGGGAAACTAATTCATTTACCTCAAAACCACCTCTAACTAATGAATCTACCCTCTAACACTATTTTACCATTACATTTACATTCCATTTCATCAATTACATCAGTAAAATCATCTGTGAGGAGAGAAAATCAAATTCATAGTCAAAACAGACAAATTTTGATTTTCTGAGCAAAATGGTCATAAGCGCAGCGCCACTGGTCCTAAGCGTAGCGCCACTTTCCACCTGATTTTGGAGGCCTTTCCCTTAGCCAAATTGAGCCCATGATAGCTCATTGTGAAGGTCTTCAAGTCTAGTTTTTGTAACACCTAGAATTTTTGAATTTGAAGGTCATTTGACCCCTCAAAGCTTGAATCTCCCAAGACTGCTTATGTGTGTCCAAAAAGAGGCAAAGAGGTCATTTTTTGGTAGTTTTTGGACCTTTTGGTGACCAGATCTGCTCCAAAAATTCTGAAACTTTCCAAGGTGCATGCCCTCATCATGCTGAATCCAAAAATGTCAACTTTTTCTCCAATGGATGCCCTAGGAAAAATCGCAGCGCCACCGCAAAATTTCTGTGTTATAAATTTCAAAATTTCAAAAATGCAAAAACTTTCCAAAATTTGCCCAAATTTGGCATGGAACACCACCATCAATTGCTTTGATGGGCTAGGGAGGCTTCAGCCAACATTCTCAATCTATCTTGCTTCTTTTTGCCTTCCAAAGCTCTCCTTAGCCTTGCCTTTAATTTTCTAATCCTCATGTTACAAATTTTGTTGCGGGTCATGTAATGGTATGCCATGTGTCGGAGCATTTTCTTATCCCTGTTGGCCTTCTCAATAAGTCCTTCAAGATGTATGTTGACCCTCTCAAGCCAAGTTTCCCTATCATTTTCAATCTCCTGCTCAATAGAAGTCAATGGAACATGAGCCTCTTTGATAATTTGCCTATTTTCTTTGACTATTTCCAGCTCCATGAGGACTTGTTTGTCACTCAACTGTTTGTTTTCCTATTCCAAGTATTTGATGATGAACTTGGCTCTCTCTAAGTTATCTGCCAAAGCTTGTATTTGAGCTTCCCTTTCCTTTATGATGATGTCCTTGACAGTTTCTTGATCCTGAGCCTCCAAGTCAATGATATTAACTCCCTAACAAGTAAGGCGTTGTTGAGGCTCCTCATGCTCAACCAAGTCAAAATCTCTTTCCTCCTCATCACCAAGATGTTCCTCCTGCACTTTTCCCTTGCCTTTGTTCAATTGCTCAACCTGTACCTGTTTTGTCGATGTAGAAGGCAAAGCCCCTTCCACACCTTGTGGAGCTAACATTTTCCTGTGGACTGAAGAAGAAGGCAAGGTCTCTTCCACATCCCGTGGAGCAAACACTTTCCTAGCAGCTGCAAAAAATTTTCTTGTGCCTCTCTAATATGTTAAGTATACTAGCATCTCAGCAGTTTTGGTTTCCTTGACCTCTTTCCTTATTTCCCCATGGCTAGAAGGCCCACCTTCTTCTTGATGCACTGATGAAGGGATTTGTGGACCTTTGAACATCTCATGAGCAATGAAAGTCTTCCAAGGAATGTTAAGAAGACTAATATGGTGAAGAACAATGATTTTGATCAAAGAGTAATGATAGATGTTGTTCAACTACTGAGGGTATGGCTTCTTCTGCACAAGGTAAGCTATTTTTTCAATATTTCTAAATAAGAATTATGGGAGATCCATCATCTTTACCTTGGTGAAGTGCATGAGGAGTCTGATATGATAAGCATACAACCAAGAGAATCTGCCTTCACAAGTGAAATATTTGATAATGATCCTCATCAAAGGAACATACCTACTCTCCAAGAATTTAAAGGGGAATAACCTCTTCACTTGTTTCTTGTATTGAGCCTTGATGTAAGGTTCATAGTAATGCTCATCAAGGTCCTGACCCTTGTACCATTTCTCACCCACATTGGGGATTCTAGTGGCCTCTGAAATGACAGCTAGTGATATTTTGAAGGTTACTCCGGCAAGTGTCACCTCATGGTTATGTAAATGATCCACAAAAATTCTGGCCAACTTATGGTGAAACTGAGCTCTTTCCACTTGTTCACAGAAATCAAAACATCCTTGGTGTCTGAAACAAGCAACTGCAAGTGGGAAAGCCTGTAATTCTCTGAAACTGGTGGGCTCTTCTCTTATAATTTTCCTCCCTTGTGAGTCTTTCTTTGCCTATGTCTCTCTATAGAACTTTCACTGGCTGTCTCCTCCTCATACTCCTCATACTCAACATCACTACCTCTATCCATGATTTGGATGACTCTCTTAGTTTGCACAATTTGGGATGGGTGGTATGTGCAATGGTTTGGAGAAATGGATGTAAATGAGGCTATGGGAAAAACATGTGAGGGAGAAGGTTTAGGGAGTAATGAATGGATGGTAGAAGGGGATAATAGTGGTGGGGACAAGGGTTTTAGTTTAGGAGGTGAGTGGTAGGGAGAATGAAGAACTAGAGTTTTATAGTGGAGATTAGGGTTTACATTTAAGAGTTCAAAGCCATAAAATTTTTCACATATGCAAACTAAGAGAGTAAGAGGAGCAGCAATACTTACTTGGCAGATGTAAAACAAGAGGAAATTTGGAAAAATTAGAAGCTGGGAGCGTTTTTGGGCTTGGCTAGCCTAAGCACAACCCCACCACCTAGGAGCGTAGCGCCAGGCTAGGAGCGCAACGCCTGTTGTAATTTGCACTACGAATTCGGGCTCTAAGAACAGTGTCAAGCTAGGAGCGCAGTGCCTTTTCTAGAAGCGCAACGCCGGGAAAAAAATCTCCAGAAGCACAACACCTTTTCCTCTAAGTGTAGCGCCACCCTATTTTGCTCAAGAATGCTTAGAAAACCGATTTTTTTTTCTCCTTGGTTCTTTTTAATTTTCCAAATGACACAATGATATGAAAATAAAAGAGAATGAGTTTATGTATGGACTTTCCTTTTTAATTTTTGCTTTTGAAAAACCCATCTTTGTAATGTCTCTGTTGGACACCTAATCCTAAATGGTTAGTGTGGAAGTTGAATGGACAAAAGCAGTCCAAGAGACCTTGGGATCTGAAACCCAAGAGTCACATAAAGTACTATAAATGTATATCTTCTGTTAATAAAAAATGAACTGCATGATTTATCTTTCACATTGTCTTTGTTGTCCATGTGTGTTTAACATGGTATCGGAGCCGCTTGTTTTTCTGTGGCCTTTTATGTGCATGTCAGTCCTGCACCTCTGCCCATAATCTTGAAATAGTAAAATTAGCGTGCTAGATCTGCAAATTCAAATGTTTTATATCAGCCTGGTCTTCATTACCTGCGTCTGAGCTGCCTTGAATAGCGCTGATGTGGTCTTCATTACCTGCGTCTGAGCTGCCTTGAATAGCGCTGATGTGGTCTTCATTACCTGCGTCTGAGCTGCCTTGAATAGCGCTGATGTGGTCTTCATTATCTCTGTCACTGTGCCAGAGGAACAGTCTAATCAAGTTGGTTGCATGCAGCCGATTGTAACGAGCTGGTGATTTTGGTCTGATGATTCAATTCCATATCGTCCAGTTGGTTCAGCGGATTCCATACGAGTAAAGAATTGAGTAGATCCCTTAAATTTAAGGATTTCTGACCAGTGCAGAGAGAAATTGACGGTGCAGATGATAAAACCTCTTTTAAGTCTTTTGTGACTCTCGTTCATGTTCCAATCTTTGCTCAGTCGATTCCCGATGCAGAGAAGAATGGAGGAGGTAGTCGAGGAAAACCCCTTTTAGATATTTGCTAGTGGAGATAACATCGAAGAGATAACAATTCTCATCAACATTCAACATATTCATTACCAGATAACTCGTTGAACGCTGTATGCGATTATCAAGGGAGGGAGTTAAGAGGTCTCTCCGCATGGATCATACCAGTGCTGATAGGATTCCTCCAGATATGAATCAGATAGGAAATTATTTTATCATCTGATTAACGCATCTTCAAAGGCGAAGTACTTTGGTAAATATCTGCACTGTTGGAGTCTTCACATGAGTTTCGTCGCTGTCTAGGAGAAAGGCTGGACTTCACAGCATCTTCCACCTCAGGTGTCCCTGCTGATTTACGTTTGTTGATCTCTCTCCTTGCCTTGTTCTCATCGTTTTCATCAGATCGATTGGATGACCTGTATATTATTGCTTGTGCCTCAGCAATTACAGCTGGGCTATCATCAGCAGCATATAGAATCCTCTGTATTGCTGAAACAATAGGTAATGGTTCAACATCTGGATTTTGACAAAGTATTTCTATATCCCTCAGCTTTGCAAAGTAAAAGTCTCTTTCCTTCTCCAAGCTGTCTACCAAAAGCTTCAACTCTATGATCTGCTCGTTTAGAACCTGAACCTGTGCCGGGGTCACAGGGGGAATGTTGAGCGTTGAAGACCCATAAAACGGTGGTTCAGTTGAAGTTGTTTGGAAGGGTGCAGACACATATCCAGTGCTAGCAGCATTTGACCCCGTTCTGGAATGTTTAGTCCCTACATTCGCAACTGTAACTGAAGGATCATTTCTCCGAGAGCTAGCAACTGTGGCCGTTTTAGACCCCAGTGCACTGCCCTTGCTTGAAGGGTTTACTGGAGCTGCCTTCTTGTTAACTTCTCTTCCGCCTTTGCAAGACTCTCTCCGTTCAAGTGCATTGTAACTATTCATGACTCCACCATTTACCGAATCACAGTATCTCTTTAACCATTGCATGAATTCTAGATTGTCCAGTGGGCGCCCCTTCACTAGTTTGTTAACATCAATGTACTTGTTAATCTTCAGCTTGTTGAACACGTCCTGCAGCACTTTGTAATTTTGAATCATCTCATACTCTGTCTTTGCATCAAAATTGACCTTGTGCATGGGAACCACACCAGGGTGTACAGCATCCATAAGTTGACATTGAACTGCTCCAGAAGCAGCCTCTTCAACTTTGTAGAGGGAGAGTTGCAGAGTGGTGTTGATCCATGCAAGGAGCTCGTTCCTTCCAATGAAGTAGGCCGAGTCCATCATTCCAATGTTATTGATTGGCCTGGCACTAAGGAAATATTGTTCTATGCAGACTGGTCTTGATTAGGATTTCTTATTGAAAAATTCTTTCATTGGTTATACAGAGTTTTGGCTATTTAGGTGATAAAAGATAGCAGCAGAACCAGGATAATCAGCAAGAAGGCCCTTGCCTCAGAGAAGGCTGTAGGAGCTGGCATCAGAGAAGGGAAAACTATTCTTGTCTCAGAGCCTTACTCGAATACAAAGAAGGCTTGTTGCTCACAGCAAGATTATATAATGCCTGAAAATACGATATTAGAGCTCAATCTCATTTTTGTATTTTGTTGCTGCAAGCTATTATTTATTTGAGGAGCAATGTACATGACATCTACATATTTATTTAAGGACGGTGAAAATATTTGTTATTTATACGGCAACAGAAGTAACAATTTGCAGAGTCCACCTATATTAAACAATAAAGTTTGAATTTACCATAGCGCATTGAATTTTATGTGGGGCATTGGATATCAAAGTCTTTTTAAAGATTTTTGGTGGCATTTATCATATTAAAGACAAAGCGACCAAGAGCTTTTAATATCATTGCCACAGGAGGAATTTGTTTTCTGTTCTGGAAGATCATCATTTTCACACCACAGCAAGCCATTTGTAGTTTATGAGATTATGTACAACTCTTTCTCTAGCGATCTGTAATCCCATAATTGCAGCTGCTCCACATGCTATCATCAATAGTTACAAGAATGTATTAGCAGTCGCTATTGAAGTTGACTATTCTTTTCCACTGGCCGAGAAAGTGAAGGAGTATTTGAAGGATCCAAACAAGTTTGCAGTTGCTGCTGCCCCAATTGTGGCATTGTATTTAAAACTCATTATAGTGCATTGATTCCTTGATTCCACTGCTGCATAAAGATTTTGGTGAGCTGATTGTAATCCTTTATATTGCACACTGATCATTCGCTGACATTTATAAAGGATATTGTTGTGTACTGTGAGTGGGTATTACTTTTCTGCATTAAGTAGTAGTTTTGATCAGTTTTTAACGCATAAATGGCCAGAATCAGTGAAGTATTAGAGTTCATGAAAACTCTTATACAATCTATTGTTGATGACACATTACAAATCAGCAAAGGATCTCTCTCAGAAATTCAGACATGTCTACAAAATTCACAGGAAAAGATCGATTTTTTGCAGCTTGAATCACAGCTACAGCAAGAAGAGCTACATCAAAATAGACACCATGCTGAACCTGTTTTTGTTCAGAACATTGAGACAACCACCCATCAGCAACATGTTAATAATGTTACAGTTCATTCAAATAAAGCAGCAGTTGTATATGCAGATGCAGAAACTCAGTCTGCACTTCCCAAGCCCATCATCAGACCTTGGGAACAGCTTGTCCACAACAAGCACAAAACTGGTCTTGGATATGACAAGGACTTGTCCTTTCATATTCTAGACTATGCCAAGCCCATTCAGTTTCAGAGTGTTGGATTCATTCATGACAGTTCACCTGCTCTTCATGATAGTTCACCTCCAGCTATTCCAGATTCTACTCCTCTTCCACAACAACAACAACAACAACAACAGATTGTAAAATGCCAACACTGTGACTGAGTTGGCCCTTTGAAAGATCATTGTTTTGATCTTCATCCATGTAAGCACTGTCATAAAACCAGCCATTCTTCACACAGATGCTTCAAAAACAAACGTCCTGCAAGAACAAAGATTCATCTTGGATGGATCGCTTCTTGGCAATGGGCATCAACAGCCAAGAAGATATTCCAAACACATGTCAGAACTTGTTCCAGAATATTGAACAGTCTTGCAGTTGAGTTTCCTCCATCATCTCACCTTGTATCTGACAAGGGGGGAAATGATGGTCATCTATAAGCTTCAAAGTTACATCAAGTGAGCCTGAGCCACAACCTGCCACACCAGTTTCAGAGTTGTAGCCAGCGACAAAGATGCCTGAACATGCCTTCAGTTGGCAATCTGGGACACTTCCTCTAGCAGAAGACTTCAGCTTCTTGCCAATTTCGGAAGCATTCCAGGAACACAATTGAGAACACTTCCTCTAGCAGAAGACTCCAGCTTCTTGCCAGTTTTGGAAGAGTTCCAGGAATTGCATTAAGCATTCCAGAGTTGTTGGTTATCTTTAAACCATCACAGGTTGAGACTTCCCTTTTCAGGTTGAAGTTTTACCTTTTATGCGGGGTGAGACCTCCCTTTTATGGTTGAAGGTTTCCCTCTTTAAAACAATAGGATCACTTCCTCTAGCAGAAAACTTCAGTTTCTTGCCAGTTTTGGAAGAGTTCCAGGAACTGCACTAAGCGTTCCAGTGTTGGTGGTCATCCTTAAACCACCGCCCTTTATACCAACATTTCATAGAGCACATTCAGCCTAGTGCTGCCATGCATTTTTTGCACATGTTGTATTACAGCTCTCTTCTTGGACTCATACATAACCCTTCGGATTAAGGGGGGGAATGTTGGACACCTAATCCTAAATGGTTAGTGTGGAAGTTGAATGGACAAAAGCAGTCCAAGAGACCTTGGGATCTGAAACCCAAGAGTCACATAATGTACTATAAATGTATATCTTCTGTTAATAAAAAATGAACTGCATGATTTATCTTTCACATTGTCTTTGTTGTCCATGTGTGTTTAACAGTCTCTCTGTCCTTTAAAATGCTCTGTTTTTCAAGTTTATTCTCTTATGCTCTTGCAAGTGGACTGACGCTCTAGAAAATTTGATTTTTTGCAGTGACAGATGCTTGGCAACATCACAAGCTTAAGAGGAGCTTGGGAACAAATATTACATATGGAAAAGATAAAATTACATCATAAATGAAGATAAAAAACAAAATACTCTGTTTTCACCTCAAAACAAGTTTTGAGGTGAGAACTACATTAGGCTCTCAAACAGATAAATTATGACTTCACCAATCATTATTGGCCTCCTCATGTCCTTGTTGATCATTATTGGCATGTAATAACTGGATTTGACCATGATAAAACCATAAAACCTAATGACACCAAACCCTAAGACCTAATGAAATAAACTGCAGAGTAAATCATGAACCATGACTGAAATATGAAAGAGGATCAGCAAGTACAGATCATGAGGAGAAAAACTGGAAGTAAACCCTACCATCAGTGAATCCATGACCTAATGGAATGCGAACTCATCAGTGTGGGACTCCTACTATGAAATGCAAAAGCGCAGATTTTGTTCCTTGATGGCAGTGTGAAGACACTGACACTAACATTGGTTCCAATGGGGATGGTAGCTCCTTAGAGGTGCCAAGAACACCGTAGACCTAGTAGCTTTATCCATTGGGCAACGGAGTCAAAACTTGCTAAAACTGAAAATTGGCACTATGCAAATTGAAACTGACTCATGACTCGAACTGTGACTAGAAACTAAACTAGAACCAGCAAACCTTACACATATCATTTAAACTTTATAGCCTTCACCTTGGGCCCCAAGATGAAATGACTGTGTACCTAGAAATCTTGCAATGAAAGGGAAAATGGTATGTACAATGATCATGTCATGATTTCACAAATCACCTTAGAAGTAGTAGTGCTTCAGGAGCCTACCATTTACTAGCCCTCCTGAACAATCCTGACCATCCATATCCTTCAACAAAAAGGCATTCTATCCTCTATATGTTGCAATCTTATAAGTTCCTTTCCATAATTTTTCAAACTTACCATGCTTTCCTTTGTCCTCATTCCTAGCATCCCACCGTAACACTACATCCTCTAGCTAAAATTTGTCTACTTCAGTTTTCTGATCACAGATTTTCTTGATCTTTTCCTGCAATCTGAAAGTGTTTTGGAAAACTTCATCCCTTGTTTTCTACAAATGAATCATCTGATTCATTCTTCACTTAAAGTCATCTTCTTCACTGCCAACCTCCTGTAACAGCCTCAACCGGAACTGCAAGAGATGTTGGAAAAACAGTGTCAATGCCATAAACTAATTCAAATGGAGACATACCTATGGATCTCTTCTGGCTCACTTTGTCAGCCCATAAAGCATTAACCAACTTCCTGTGCCAACTTTTCTTATTTGTTTCCAGCATCTTCTTGATGATGTTCACTAAACACTTATTAGATGATTCAGCCAAACAATTTCCCTGCAGATAATATGCTATAGAATGACCCAAAATAATATTATACTTGCTGCAAAATTCGACCATCCTCTTTGATTTGAATGCGGCTGCATTATCTGTGATAATTTTACTAAGAAAATCAAAACGAGATAAAATATTTGACTCTAGAAATTGGATGATTACCATATATGTGGCTTGTCTGGTCAGAATTGCTTCAATCCACTTGGTAAAGTAGTCGGTTGCTGTTAGGATCCATTTGTGTTGTGCCGACGATGTTGGATGGATTTCCCCGATGAAATCGAGTCCCCACTGCTGAAATGGTGCATTGACTTTGAAAGGTTTTAGAGGAAGAGGCAACAATTTTCTTTTCCCTTGAAAGACCTGACATTCATGACAGCTCATGATTGTTTTGTAAACATCTGAAAATAGAGTCGGCTAGTAGTAACCTACTCTCAACACTTTGTCTGCCGTTGTCTTATAGAACAAATGACCACCACAATCACCTTTATGAAAGTCATACATCACCTGCTGAGCTTCATCTTCAACCAAACAGTTAACACACTTCCCGGATCTTTCCAATAAAGGGAATTATTTAGAATGTAGAATTTGCAGCTTTGAGTTTAAGTGATCTACCTTTGTTCTTTGTCATTCCTGGAGGTGGCGAAAGGTGCTGAAGTACATACACTATGTCTAAATACCATGGTGACTGAAGAAACATTTCAGACACTTGAATGAGTGAGCCTTCTTCTTCATCTTCTGACATGGCTGCGATGAGATTGATATCTAAAGCATGCAGATTTGATTCAGCCATTAGTCTCACCAAGCCTTGTCCTTTGATCAACTTTGTAGGTTTAATCTCCAGATCATACTCCAACATTGCTGCAATCCATTTTCCCTGCCTTCCTTCTGGATCAGTTTGTATCAGCACATCCTTTACTGCTGCATTGGGAACGTACGCTATGATGTGTGAGTGCAAAATATACACTCTGAAATCCTTCAACGCTTTGACAAGAGCAAGAGCCTATTTTTCAATTATATTGTACCACAAGGCAGCATCTCTAATGGTCCTACTGAAAAAGGCAATGGGCTTCTCCAGCTGATCTCTCTTTTGCATCAATACTGCAGCCAAGGTATGCTCAGATGCAAATGAAAATATGATGAAATCTTGAGTATAATCAGGACTAATCAAGACCAAGGCTATAGATAGAGCATACTTTACCGGATTAAATGACTTCATGGCATCCTCTGTCCATTTTACCATGCTATCCTTTTTCAACATGTGAGTTATTTCTCTTGAATGTTCAGCTAGATTGGGTATGGATCGGCTTAAGAAATTCATCTTACCATTAAAATATTGTATCTCCTTCTTGCTTCGGGGAAAATCTAAGTGCTAAATTGCCTCCGCCCTTGAAGGATCAATGCGAATTCCTTCTTTTGAGATAATATGACCCAGCAGCTTTCCTTCATCCATGGCAAAGAGACTTTTCTTTGGATTAAGAGATATCCTGAACTTCCTACATCTCTGAAACACAACATTTAAATGGTGTAGATTCTCATCATCGGAACCTAAAATCATTGTCAAATCATCTAAATATGCAACTAGAAATACATCCTTTTCATTGGCAAAAGTGATGTCCATAGCTTGCTGGAATGTGGCTCCAACATTCTCAAACCAAATGGCATTTTAGCATAATGAAAATTTCCCCAAGGTGTGGTAAATGCAGTTTTGTCTCGATCATTTTCATGCACCAGAATCTGATTATAACTTGAATATCCATTAAGTAGTGACATGCGTGATGCTCCGACCACTCTCTACAGGATATGATCCATCTTCGGAAGTGGGTAATTATCCTTTAAAGATACCTTGTTAAGGTTCTGGAAATCGATACACAATCTTATTTCTCCGGTCTTTCTTCGTACCGGAACCAGGTTCAAAATCCAATCAGAAAATCTGATTGGGACAATTATACCAGCTTTGAATAATCTGTTTACCTCCTTTTCAATGGAAGGCAGCAACTTTGGGTTAATTCTTCTCAACTTTTGCCTGAACTATTTCTGATTTGG
This sequence comes from Pinus tabuliformis, assembly GCA_031772625.1. NCBI lineage: Eukaryota > Viridiplantae > Streptophyta > Pinopsida > Pinales > Pinaceae > Pinus > Pinus tabuliformis. The sequence goes on from CM062820.1 coordinate 583,489,399, forward strand.
CTTGATGGGAATATGGTGTTGAATTATACCTTTGTCATACACCTTCACATCTGAATAATCCCAAGCAAACACATCAGAAAATTCAGATAACAATCTAACATATTTAGTCTTTACCTCGGGAGACAATGTTTTAGACAATTTCACAAACTTGGGCTTATCTGTTGTTCCAATATTGACATCCTCAACTCCTTTATCTGTAGGCACCAAGCTCGGCTTTCTAGCCACATCATCTTGATCAAAAAGTTCTTCTAAAGGTATAAGACCCTTAGGAATAATGTTGTCTTTTAGCTGCAATATCTCCATCTGGTTCACCTCAATCTCTTGTTCATCGGTATCATAGTCATTATCTATGGAAGCATCCTTGAAATTTCCTTCATTCTGCAAGAAGGTATTGATTTCATTGTCATCCCAAAACACTTGCCAATACCTTAAATTGTCCAGAACAGTAGGCCGGTGTTTGACATGAATTTCAAACTTATTGTTGGAGTTCATTGGGATCTTCAAATTGCTTGTAGCAGTGGCGAGTGAATCTGCAATAATATTCTGAGTCCGGGGTACAACTGTCAATGTATAATTAGGAAACATTCACAATATGTCTAGGACTACATTTCTGTAGGCTCTCATCCACGGGTGCTTTGCTTGGTACTCTCCCTTTACATGTTTAATTACCAGCTCTGAATCTCCATAGACTGAAATTCTTTTAGCATTTAGCTTCTTCAAAATTTTCAGACCTGCAATCAAAGCTTCATACTCTGCGTCATTGTTATAGCAGTCAAAATCCAATTTATAAGAACATACTCTAACATTACTAGGAACTTTGTCAGGCTGGAAAATATGGCTCTGAATCCAAATCCCTATGTAAGCACCATCCTTACCCACGGCTCCGTCAAAATCCATGCTCCAAAGACTTGCCGCTTCTTCTAGATGCTGAGATTTAACCACTCAGAATTAACCTTAAGGCTGAGAAAAGGCAACTCTGAGGTAACCACAAACCAAGCTTTAGGTCTGGCATCTAGCCCTACCAGACCAGAGAGGGCTCTCTCTTTGCCAACACAACGTGACTGCAATAAATGAAATCTTAGGCTAGCTATGGAGTTCGGGGATTTTGTTTGAAAGTTTTTGGGTCGAAACAGCAAGAGAAAGGATGATTGGGCTATGGAGTCGATGCCAGTTTCTGCCGGAAAAACTGGGGCAAAGAAATTGCCATGTTCAGCCAGATAAAGATTGTGAATGTGATAAGAATAGGGGAGAAAGCTCGCTACCCTACAGGCATCAAACAAGGGATGGATTTGCAGCAGCAACTTTAGACGAAATAGAATCACGAGATTGCTCAACAAAGCAACTAGCAAAGGATGAATTCTGCTAAGACAACCATTACATCTAACAGCAAAATCATCATGAAAGGAGCATCATACAGGATGGATTCCTAACACATCTCTTAAATAATGTTGTAACAAGGTAGGAAAAACATAATGTGTAAATGAATTTATGAGAAAAACATACTGGACATTTAAGCACCATGCTGAATCCCAAGTCCAAAGGGCAGAAAACTGCTTTATTAAAATGATATTCAGGAAAACTTTATACAGTGCCAAGTAGCCTCTCTACTGCCAAAATCGAACCCTTACATCTTCAAACTAATCCTATTTATAATATTACATATTAACTATTGATTCTTAAACATAGGAATCAAAATAATTAAAATATTAAAAACAAACAAAAACCTAAATAAGTTTTATGCGGACAAATTACCTAAATTAAATTATAACAAAATAACTAATTAAATCTCAAAAATAAAAAGGAACAACTAATTTGCTGCCACAAGTAGAATTTCCAAAGTTTATTGTGGAACATCGTTGGAAATCAGGGATAATCTGGGATCCTGATCAACTCATCCTCCACCTGCGCCCTGTAGATGGCTTGGATGCCCAAAAATATTTGCCATCTGTTTGTTGAATGATTCGAATACTGCCACCTCTCCTTTGAAAAATTCAGCGCTGCTGATTTCATGGCTGGTTGTTGAGTTAAACACTCTGATTTTTGTAAACTCAATTTCAAACTCCCCTTCTTCGAGAAGCATTGACCACAGGTGCATTGAGTGAAATCATTCAAAAACTTTCCACTGTCTTCATCTATGATAGCACGCTTCTCAAATAGAAATTTCTGAGGTATAAAGTTAACAGCCGAAGTTACAATAGCTGACAGAGATCTTTCCTTGTGTACAAGCTTATAAAGGGTGTCAATAATAAAGAGCACTCTATGACCTTGGGCAAGTTTCCACCTGTTGAAAACCTTTGCTGTAAATATCTCATGGGCGGCCATCAAAAATCCACATTTGTACTATTTGCAACCTTCTCCACATACTCAACAACCCTTTTCTTCTCTTCCTTATCACCAGGATATAGTGCTTTGAAGACACAATGACACGGGCCATCTCCACCCATAGGCAACGCAGTTTGAAGCATTGAGATCACAGCTTTGATTACCTTTTTCCGATAAAAAGCCACACCATGTACATTAAATGGAATCTTTCGAGCACATAGAATTGATTGGAACAATTTTCCTGAGACCTGTCGATGGTACAGGATGGTTATGTTAGCAAATAAGCGTTCACCTTTAGAGTTCACCAAGGTAGCCATCAGGATATTGTCAACAACAAATGCACATTGGGCATCCTCATTTCGACATTCTCTTATAATAATTTTATCACCAGACACATTATCCACAAAAACGTGCTTTGAGGTACAGCGTTTTACATTCTTCTGAATAAGAGAAGACGCAACCTCAACAATACATCGTGTTGAGCGATAATTTTGATGCAACCTAACCTATTTATGAGAAGGGAAGTCTTGTCGAAACAAATCAAAACCAGAAATGTCAGCTCCGTTGAAGCTAAGAATTTACTGGTCATCATTTCCAACAACAGTAATACGATTATGGGAAAAAAACAATTTCAACAAACAGTACTGCATGCTGCCTGTATCCTAAAATTCATCTACCAAAATAGAAGTCCATGTCTTTTGGCATTTCTCTACGCACAGTGCTAAACCCAGGAGCGCAGTGCCACAGCCAGATTAGCTTGACTTTCAATTTTGTTTTTGACTCGACTTCAAATTTTGACTTGTGTGTGTTGTTTGATGCAGGGGCGTTGAGCTAGGCCTTTGTCTGTTAGCTGTCTTGCAGTTCAAGGAGGCAAAACTGCTTCCAGATCCTTGCACTGTTCAGGAGTTAAAGAATCTGGGAACTCTACAGAGAAATGAATGTACAGATTACCCTTCATGAATGGCCGCTATTAAACAGGGATTCCTTCATCATTACTAGCCTTGAACTGAGCTGGTTTAACAACTTCACGGGGACTAGATTTAATAAGCAGTTGCCGACCATCCAGATGGGTCAATATAAACTGAAACCCACACAATGCCTCTATCAATGATAAAGTAGGCTTCAACGAAAAGATCATCTCCCTTTCTCTTGAATTTGGGATGCTCCCTTTGTTGAACTAAAAATACAATGTCACCAGTAACTGTGTCGGGCACTTCATTTGCTTCCCCTTGGAAAGTGATCCTCTTACCATTTTGCATTCCCTTCTCAACTGTGACCTCGAGCATTTTCTTATCAAGTAAGACTTTTTCACCCTTGCATTGTGGGCACAGAAACTTTCAAGATGGTGACAACTTCTTTAATATCCAATTGTAAAGGTCCTCCAATGATACGTTCAAGGGGTGAACAACCTCTTCAATTCTCCTTTGCCTTCGGGTTCCCCTGCTGCTACCACCTCCAAAAGGATTTCCACCGAAGAATGACTGGAATATGTCAAATGGATCATGACCACCACCACCACCCTTTCCTTATTGCTGCCAGCACATACTGAAGGACATCTTGATGGAGATCCATCCTGAATTGGTCATTCAAAGCCTCGAAAAGGGGAATAGAAGAATTATTAGGCTCTAAAAATCCATTTTCATGCACAATAATAAGAATATTATGGGAACGGTCCTCAATATATTCAAGCACTTCCTGCATGCTTTGTGGTACAACTGGCATACCAAAAAAATGATCCATTACCGCTAAGGGGAATTCCATCTCGTTCCACTACAATTCCAATGGAAATATCTTGAGCGTAGTCTCTTGATATAAGTTCACCTTTTCTTGGAACATCAAAACAATACATGGTAACATAGTGATTGACACCAACGAAGTCCAATGACCCTTGTAACTTTTGAGCCTGTTCTTTTGTAAATGAAGGTAACCAAGAACCCACTATATTTCTCCTGCTCCCTAGATAGTCTCCAGAAACAAATGAGTCTAAAAGCCAGCTCACCATAAAATCATTTTCTCTTTGAGTAGCAACCACATCTGTGGATTTATTAGTAAGAGGTATCATCCAATTTACTAAAATTATTAATCCAATCCATCCCTTTTGCTTTTCCTGATAAGTTTTCCTGTATAGCTCCACAGTAGCTATATGTGATAGCAAAACATGATGACCAACAATATAAGGCTCAACAGTTGAGTTTCCAGTAGTACAATTTCCAAATGGTTGGGAGCATCGTTGAGGTGGGAAAAAGTCTTGATCATATCCTGTAGTGGCAACTATACTAGGCTCATTGAAAGTGGACCAATATTTACTCGATCACCATACTCTCTGAAACACACATCTGCATAACCTTTAAAATCCCCCACAATCTGTGGATTTAAGAAAGCTCCATAGGAATCTTCCAGAGCTTGAGGCAGATCAAAGTGGTACAATGTAACATGTGGTTAAATGCCATGGGATAAAATCTCATTTATGAGGTTATTATGGTACTCAATGCCCTTTGGATTGATGGGTCCTTCACCATCAGGAATAAGCCTGGGCCATGAGATTGAAAATATATAGGCATCTACTCCCATCGCAGACATTAGATCAATATCCTCCTTGTAACGATGGTATTGATCAACAGCTACATCTCCATTACTTCCATTCGGAGTAGTCCCTTCCCTGTGAGTGAAAGTGTCAAAGATGCTTGGCTTCCGACCATCTTCTGCTGCAACTCCTTCATACGGTTGTTTTGTTTTTTTCCTAGGTGTAAGTGTTGCACGTAGGGCCACACTCCAGATCATGTTGCTCAAATAAAAGTTATTTTGCTGAAGCATTTTAGGTAGGCAAATAGACACAGGCTGATGAATTGAAAAGCTTGGAAGAGATGTAAGTAAGGATGACAACAACCACTGAATGAACATCTATAAACCTTCAAGTAATTCCTCTCTAGAACCATGGGACCAAAAACTGTATACCTTTCATCGGCAATTTCACTATCAGCAATGCACAATGCCCTCTACATAGGATATCTCTTTCAATCAAAGCAGAGAAACGAGCTCGCCATATGTTGAGATGAGGATTAGCAGCACGAAAATAGACCTCAAATTCTATGTTCTCTCCTTCTCTATCATAGTCCAGCCACTGACATCTCCTAGCTTCCTCTGGATCATTCAATACCTAAACTGCTACACGGGAGGCCGCCTTTGAGTCGACCATTCATTCGGTCATATCTTTTGATCTGGGAGCCAGTTTTTGGAGCATGATATACCGTTGGAAAGCTCTTTCTGAGATTCTTCTGATGAACACACTAATGACATGTTTTTCCCTAAAGATCATGTGCAAAACATGTAACAAAACCAAACATAGTAAGAGCTCATGTTGATCCCTGGTGACAGGCTGCAAAGACTAGAACTAACATCAGCCTTATTGGGGATGGCAGCTCCTTGGAGGTGTCAAGAACACTGTAGACTAAGTGCCTCATCCATTGGGCAATACGGTTAAACAATTGCAAACCTGAACAACTTATACCAATCATTAAAACATACACATACTGCAACCTGTACATAGACAAATACCGTAAACTGAAATGCTGCCTTGTGCAACTTATTTATTTACAAATCTACCCTACTCTGATGCAAAATCAATAGATCAAGTGATGTTGTAATGCCAGATCAACCAATCAATTAATTGTGACAAGGATGCTTCTTGGAAGTGCTTGAACCAAGGCACGAATGTAAATGCTGACAGCCATACATGCACATAATGAGTTTGGTTGTGTGAAAGACAATCTGACTTATCCTTCAAACTGAAAAAATACTCCATATATGCAACAATAGGATCATAGAAACCAGACTGTGTTTGCTGCCCTAACTCCTCAACACAAACCTCCAACTGCAAAATGTCAATGCAAACAACCACGAGCAGCCCTATTGTTTCTTTTTTTGAAGGAGGGATAGTTTCCGAGAACTCTTTGGGATCTCGGAATTCACATGATTGGATCTGATCATTTAAATACTGAATCTCCTTCTCAAATTTTTCAACAACTAACTCAAAGAAACCAGTTTTAGATTTAGGAGGAAACTTCGGAGATCTCAAACATTGAAGCACAATAATGAAAAATACTTCATCTATTTCAATATCCACTAACTGATCTCGAACTTCTTTGAAAGCTTCACAACACACAAGGTTTGCCACATACCCTGTCATTAATGCTTTGAAACTGGATTCTTTGGCAGTGAAGTCGCACTAAAATTTGAAGCTCGGGATCTTGAACAATGGAGTCACCAGGAGAATGATTTTAGCCTTCATATGTGTCTGACTGCTATCCACCATCAGCAACCAGCTCTGCAACTTCAACGATCTTTCCCAAAGAAGTTCTGTCACCTCGTCCCCGGCAGCAGCACCAATATGTTAGCACTCAGAATTAACCTTAAGGCTGAGAAAAGGAAACTCTGAGGTAACCACAGACCAAGCTTTAGGTCTGGCATCTACCCCTGCTAGACCAGAGAGGGCTCTCTCTTTGCCAGCACAACATGGCTGCAATAAATGAAATCTTAGGCTAGCTATGGAGTGCGGGGATTTTGTTTGAAAGTTTTTGGGTCAAAACAACAAGAGAAAGGATGATTGGGCTATGGAGTCGATGCTAGTTTCTACCAGCAAACTTGGGGCAAAGTAAGTGCCATGTTCAGCCAGATAAATATTGTGAATGTGAGAAGAATAGGGAAGAAAGCCCGCTGCCCTGCAGGCATCAAACAAGGGATGGATCTGCAGCAACAACTTTAGACGAAAGAGAATCACGAGATTGCTCAACAAAGCATCTAGCAAGGGATGAATTCTACTAAGACAACCATTACAGCTAACAGCAAAATCATCATGAAAGGAGCATCGTAGGGGATGGATTCCTAACACATCTCTTAAATAATGTTATAACAAGGCAGGAAAAACATAATGTGTAAATGAATTTATGAGAAAAACAAACTAGACATTTAAGCACGTGATGAATCCCAGGTCCAATGGGCAGAAAACTGCTTTATTAAAATGATATATAGGAAAACTTTATACAGTGCCAAGTAGCCTCTCTGCTGCCAAAATCGAACCCTTACATCTTCAAACTAATCCTATTTATAATATTACATATTAATTATTGATTCCTAAACATAGGAATCAAAATAATTAAAATAGAAAAAACAAACAAAAACCTAAATATGTTTTTATGCGGTCAAATTACCTAAATTAAATTATAACAAAATAACCTAATTAAATCTCAAAAATAAAAAGGAACAATTAATTTGCTGCCACAAGTAGAATTGCCAAAGTCTATTGTGGAACATCGCTGGAAATCAGGGATAATCTGGGATGCTGATCAACTCATCCTCCACCTGTGCCCTGTAGATGGCTTGGATGCCCAAAAATCTTTGCCATCTGTTTGTTGAATGATTCGAATACTGCCAACTCTCCTTTGAAAAATTCATCGTTGTTGATTTCATGGCTGGTTGTTGAGTTAAACACTCCAATTTCTGTAAAATCAATTTCAAACTCCCCTTGTTCGAGAAGCATTGATCGCAAGTGCATTGAGTGAAAGCATTCAAAAACTTTCCACTGTCGTCATCTATGATAGCACGCTTCTCAAATAGAAATTTCTGAGGTATAAAGTTAACGGCCGAAGTTACAATAGCTAACAGAGATCTTTCCTTGTGTACAAGCTTATAAAGGGTGTCAATAATAAATAGAACTCTATGACCTTGGGCAAGTTGTCGCCTGTTGAAAACCTTTGCTGTAAATATCTCATGAGTAGCCATCAAAAATCCACATTTGTACTATTTGCAACCTTCTCCACATACTCAACAACCCTTTTCTTCTCTTCCTTATCACCAGGATACAGTGCTTTGAAGACACAACAACACGAGCTATCTCCACCCATAGGCAATGCAGTTTGAAGCATTGATATCACAGCTTTGATTACCTTTTTTCAATAAAAGGCCACACCATGTACATTAAATGGAATCTTTCGAGCACGTAGAATTGACTGGAACAATTTTCCTGAGACCTGTCAACGGTATAGGATGGCTATGTTAGAAAATAAGCATTCACCTTTAGAGTTCACCGAGGTAGCCATCAGGATATTATCAACAACAAATGCACATTTGGCATCCTCATTTCGACATTCTCTTATAATAATTTTATCACCAGACACATTATCCACAAAAACGTGCTTTGAGGGACAGTGTTTTACATTGTTCTGAATAAGAGAAGATGCGGCCTCAACAATACATCGTGTTGAGTGATAATTTTGATGCAACCTAACCTCTTTATGAGAAGGGAAGTCTTTCCGAAACAAATCAAAACCAGAAATGTCAGCTCCGTTGAAGCTAAAAATTGACTGGTCATCATTTCCAACAACAATAATACGATTATGGGAAAAAAACAATTTCAACAGACAGTACTGCATGTTGCTTGTATCCTGAAATTCATCTACCAAAATAGCAGTCCATGTCTTTTGGCATTTATCTACGCGCGGCGCTAAACCCAGGAGCGTAGCGCCACAACCAGATTAGCTTGACTTTCAATTTTGTTTTTGACTCGACTTCAAATTTTGACTTGTGTGTGTTGTTTGATGCATGGGCACTAAGCTGGGCCTTTGTCTGTTAGCTGTCTTGCAGTTTGAGGAGGCAAAACTGCTTCCAGATCCTTGCACTGTTCAGGAGTTAAAGAATCTAGGAACTCTACAGAGAAATGAATGTATAGATTACCCTTCATGAATGGTCGTTGGTAAACAGGCATTCCTTCATCATTAACAGCCTTGAGCTGAGCTGGTTTAACAACTTCACCGGGACTAGATTTAATAAGCAGTTTCCAACCATCCAGATGAGTCAATATAAACTGAAACCCACACAATGCCTCTGTCAATGATAAAGTAGGCTTCAACGAAAAGATCGTCTCCATTTCTCTTGAATTTTGGATGCTCCCTTTGTTGAACTACAAATACAATGTCACCAGTAACTGTGTCAAGCACTTCATCTGCTTCCCCTTGGAAAGTGATCCTATGACCATTTTGCATTCCCTTCTCAACTGTGACCTCGAGCATTTTCTTATCAGGTAAGACTTTTTCACCCTTGCATTGTGGGCACAGAACATTTCGAGATGGTGACAACTTCTTTAATATCCAATTGTAAAGGTCCTCCAATGATACTTTCAAGGGGTGAACAACCTCTTCACTTCTCCTTTGCCTTCGGGTTCCCCTGCTACTACCACCTCCAAAAGGATTTCCACCGAAGAACGACTGGAATATGTCAAATGGATCATGACCGCTATCACCACCCTTTCCTTATTGTTGCCAGCACATACTGAAGGACATCTTGATGGAGATCCATCCTGAATTGGTCATTCAAAGCCTCAGAAAGAGGAATAGAAGAATTATTAGGCTCTGAAAATCCATTTTCATGCACAATAATAGGAATATTATGGGAACGGTCCTCAATATATTCAAGCACTGCCTGCATGCTTTATGGTACAACTTGCATACCAAAAAAATGATCCATTGCCGCTGAGGGGAATTCCATCTCGTTCCACTACAATTCAAATGGAAATATCTTGAGCATAGTCTCTTGATATAAGTTCACATTTTCTTGGAACATCAAAAGAATACATGGTAACATAGTGATTGACACCAATGAAGTCCAATGACCCTTGTAACCTTTGAGCCTGTTCTTTTGTAAATGAAGATAACCGAGAACCCACTATATTCCTCGTGCTCCCTAGATAGTCTCTAGAAACAAATGAGTCTAAAAGCCAGCTCACCATAAAATCTTTTTCTCTTTGAGTAGCAGCCACATCTGTGGATTTATTAGTAAGAGGTATCATCCAATTTACTAAAATTATTAATCCAATCCATCCCTTCTACTTTGCCTGATAGGTTTTCCTGTACAGCTCCACAGCAGCTATATGTGATAGAAAAACATGGTGACCAACAATATAAGGCTCAATAGTTGAGTTTCCAGCAGTACAATTTCCAAATGGTTGGGTGCATCATTGAGGTGGGAAAAAGCCTTGATCATATCCTGCAGTGGAAAATATATTGGGCTCATTGAAAGTGGACCAATATTTTACTTGATCACCAAAATTTTTGAAACACACATCTACATAACCTTTAAAATCCTCCACAATCTGTGGATTTAAGAAAGCTCCATAGGAATCTTCCAGAGCTTGAGGCAGATCAAAGTGGTACAATGTAACATCTGGTTAAATGCCATGGGACAAAAGCTCATTTATGAGGTTATTATAGTACTCAGCGCCCTTTGGATTGATGGGTCCTTCACCATCAGGAATAAGCCTAGGCCATGAGATTGAAAATCTATAGGCATCTACTCCCATTGTAGCCATTAGATCAATATCCTACTTGTAACGATGGTATTGATCAACAGCTACATCTCCATTACTTCCATCCGGAGTAGTCCCTTCCTTGTGAGTGAAAATGTCAAAGATGCTTGGCTTCTGACCATCTTCTGTTGCAGCTCCTTCATGTGGTTGTTCTGTTTGTTTCCCAGGTATAAGTGATGCACGTAGGGCCACACTCCAGATCATGTTGCTCAAATAAAAGCTGTTTTGCTGGAGAATTTTAGGTAGGCAAATAGACATAGGTTGATGAATTGAAAAGCTTGGAAGAGATGTAAGTAAGGATGACAGCAAAAACTGAATGAACATTTATAAATCTTCAAGTAATTCTTCTCTAGAACCATGAGACCAGCAACTGTATACCTTTCCCCAGTAATTTCACTATCAGCAATGCACAGTGCCCTCTGCATAAGATATCTCTTTCAATCAAAGCAGAGAAACGAGCTCACCATATGTTGAGATGAGGATTAGTAGCATGCCAATAGACCTCAAATGCTATGTTCTCTCCTTTTCTATCACTGTACAGCCACTGACATCTCCTAGCTTCCTCTGGATCTTTCAATACCTGAACTGCTGCATGGGAGGCCAGCCTTTGAGTTGACCATTCATTCGGTCATATCTTTTGATCCGGGAGCCGGTTTTTGGAGCATGATATACCATTAGAAAGCTATTTCTGATCTGCTTCCAATGAACGCACTAACGACATGTTTTTCCCTGAAGATCATATGCAAAACATCTAAAAAAAACCAAACATAGTAAGAGCTCATGTTGATCCCTGGTGACAGGTTGCGAAGACTAGAACTAACAGATAGTCTTCCAAAAGATATGGGTATGGATCTGAATCTATATATGTGACTGGGTCAATTGATTTGTGTAAAACAACATCAACATCGTGATCAATAGCTTGAGCGACTAAACCAACTGTTGAACTAACAACTGCATAATCTACAAGATCGACTAGCACTAGCAATATACCTATGAGCATATCGATATGTTGGTGCCCTTGGATGGACCAATTTTCATAACATATATACGTTAGTGCCTCATGGAGGAGTAAATTTTGTCTAGTAAGTTCATAAACTTTGAAGCATTTTATTTTTGGTATAATTAGTACTAGTGAAAATTTGGGTGTAATTAGTTTTTAGAAATAAAAATGGATTTTTATCACCAGAGCTACACGTTACCTTTAGATTAATATTAATGACACTTTATAAATCCCTTCTACCTTCTGATGCCCTGGTGTTTCTTTCCCTTTTGGAGACCCAAACTATTATTTTTTTTAAGAAAAAAAAATCCTTATATTTGATCTTTCTGAGAATGAAATCAAAATATACATTGTTCATTCCTATACGGACTCGGGCCTCTCTTGTTCTCTGCATTGTCTACCCCAATCAAAAGACTAAATACATGATTTTAACTCTTCGTGTAGTGTCTTATAGAAATATATTCCATAAAAAAACATCAATCATACATCTTACTTATCCTTTGAATTTAAAACTCATAGTTCTTACAATGGATCTAAAAAACCTCTACAAAAAACCACCATCTAGTACTGAAAGGCCAATTAAATACAAATTTCTTTTTGTAGCTAAAACGAGGGTGGAATAAAAACATAAAACTTTACGATCTAGAATCTGAGCGTGACCTAGCTCTGCAACAGCGTGAGCGCTCCTGTGAGGAGTTTGGGCAGCGTTGAAGGTCGCGGCCGCCTGCCGCAGATCGGCTTGGCTGGGCCTTACTCGAGGTCACCTACCTCCATGGAGGTGCTGGGCTCTCCTCAGGGGCCTCCCATCTCTCCTCCTCTGCCTTCTACCTCTGAAGCTTTCAACTCTCTGCTCACATCCTTGCCAAAGAAGAAGAAAGGCGAAGCTGCAAAGTTTGTGAAGAAACTGGAGGACATCCCCAAGATTTCTCTCCTGCCAGATGGGCCGATCCAAGTTGCTCTGTCTCTAGTAGATCATGCCCTCGTTGGCCAGTTCATAGGGCTTTGGCCATCCCCTAAATCCACAGAGATCTGGGTTGCCAAGAACTGGGCACCCTTGATAAAAAACAGAGTAACCTCATACTTTCTCGGGAGAGGCTACTTTCTATTCGAGTTCACAGAAAGAGAGGACAAGGACCTGATTTTCCAAAATGAACCTTACTTCATGGGCCCTCAGGGATTGTATCTAAATAAATGGATGCCAGACTTCGATCTAGAAGTGGATGTTCCCACAGCGGTCCCGGTGTGGGTGAGACTCCCTAATCTCCCAGTGCATTGTTGGAATTGGGATTCGTTGAAGCACATAGGCAGCACCCTAGGTAAATTCATAGATCAAGCTAATAATAAAGACCAGTACAATTGCGCCAGAATCTGTGTGGAGGTAGATCTAGACGTGGGGTTCCCGAAAGCCATCAAAATCATCGTAGGTCCCTGGACTCATGTGCAAAAACTCGACTACGAGAAACTGCCCTTCAAATGCCGGAAATGCCACATCTACGGTCATTTTGCCAGAGGCTATCCATCCAATGGGGCAGAAGAGAAAGGGAAAGAAGAAGGTTGGAACCAGGTCAAGTGCACCAAGACCTCTCACAAGAATACTGAAACTGCAAATGATAAAGGCCCTCAGATGGCCCCTGTTCAGTAATCAACCATGGAAGGCCAAGAGAACAAATTCGAGCTCCTAAGATCTGAAACTGTGGCCTCCCAAGAGGTTGAGATCCCAAAGGAAATTTCTCCCGCCAAAGCTTCCCCCTCCATCTCGACCAAAGGTGGAAGTGCTGCAGAGAGATCCAAAGGAAAGCTCTCAGAAGAGGAGGAGGAAGTCCAAGAATCTAAGGAGTCAAAAGAATAAGGAGAAATAGGAGACTCTCAATCCTCTCCCAGAAGATCCACAAGAGGACGCAAGTCTGCCAAGGAAAAAAGAGAGCAAAAAACCTACAAAGACAAGCTTCAGGGCAGCTAGCCAACCCTTAAGAAGCTATTGGAAAAAACTCTGAAGATGACAAGGAATCAAACTCAGGGTTCCAAGGGAGCCCACCATAACAAAAGGAAATGATGAAGATCGTCTCCTGGAATTGTAGGGGTATGAGCACTAGAGCCAAGGAAGAAGCAATGAAAAGCTTAACAAGATTGGAAGCCCCAGATATCCTCCTCATCCAGGAGACCAAAATGGAGGATACAGCTTTCCTCCAAGCAAGTAAAAAAATTTGGAATAAAAGCAAAGCACAAGCTATCTCTGCTTGTGGAGCCTTGGGAGGGCTTGGCTCTCTCTGGAATGCCAACAAGTTCTCAATAATCTCTGAGACTTTGAACACCCACTCAATCTTCTTAAAGATGCAGCATCTTGAAACCAAAGAGATCATATGTCTTTTCAATGTGTATGTCCCTAACAATGTCGGGGAGAAGAAGATTTTCTAGGACTCCATAAAAAATCTGGTAGATCTAGAGAACCTGGAAAACATCATCATCGCTGGAGATCTCAATCTCACCCTTCTTTCGTCAGAAAAAAGAGGAGGCTGCATAGTAAGGGATCGGCAAGGGAATGGGCGAAGGATCTCATGCAGGATTAGGACCTGCTAGACATCAAGCCTTCTTCCGGTAAGTACACTTGGTCAAATAAAAGAGTTGGTCCTGGTCATATAGCTGCAAGACTAGATAGATTTCTTGTTCAAAGTTCCTTTCTTCTTCTCGGTCTAGAGGCTAGAATGCACATCCTCCACAGCAGTGTTTCGGATCACAAGCCCATTAGACTTGAGCTGCTGGCTCTCAAGGATCTGGGCCCTATTCCTTTCAGATTCAGTCCTCTATGGATCAAAGAGGCAGATTTCATGCAAAAGGTTAGGGATTGCTGGAAGGAGCCAGTCAAGGGTTCCCCCTTTTTTGTTTGGGAAGAAAAACTCAGAAGAGTAAAAGTGATGCTGAAAAGCTGGGCCAAGACTTTGCCCAACCCTGCAACTGAAAGAAAAAAAATTCAAAGTTCCTTAGAACTGCATCATCTTCAACTGGAAGAAACTGAAATCACAAAAGAAGACCTGGACAAGGAGACGCAGCTTCAGCAGAAATTTCACAAGGCTTGCTTGGCCGAGGAAGAATACTGGAGGCTTAAATCCAGGAGCCTTTGGCTCAAAGCAGGGGATAGAAACTCCTCCTTCTTTCATAAGCAAGCCCAAGCCAGGAAATGCTCTAACTCCATCTCTGAAATTAAAGAAGAGAACTACATCCTAAAGGATATAGCCAGCATCAAAAAGGCAGCTTCCGACCATTTTAAGAATCTGTACAGTGAGGGAATGGAGGTTGGACATAGTTCTAAACTCCTGGATGTAGTTCCCCACCTGATCACTGCTAGGATGAACCATCTGTTAGAAGCTAAAGTCAACAAAAATGAAGTAAAGGATGCCCTCTTTGATATGGACCCCGACAAAGCCCCAAGACCGGACGGATTCACAGCCAGATTCCTTCAGTCCTGTTGGCAGATTGTGGAGAAGGAATTCCTCAAAATGATCCTAAAATCCCAAGATTTCCAGAAAATTGGAGGCTACACAAATTCAGCATTCCTCGCCCTTATCCCCAAGGAAAAAGGAGCAAACTCCTTCAACAGATTCCACCCGATCTCCTTGTGCAATATTGGATACAAAGTGATAACCAAAGTAATAGCGAACAGATTGAGGAACATCCTCCCCAAAATCATCCCGGAGAACCAAGGAGGATTCATTCATGGCAGACAGATCATGGATAATTTCATTTTGGTTCAAGAGGCGATCCACTCTAGCATGCATCGAAAAGAAAAAGGTATGGTGGTCAAGCTCAACCTAGCAAATGCTTTTGATCGAGTTAGACATATTTTTTTGTTGGATGTTCTGCACAAGATGGGATTTGGATTAAGCTTTATAAACTGGATTCAGGCTTGTATATCGGAGCCCTAGATTGCTCCCCTGGTAAATGGTAGGGCTGCAGATTTCTTCAAAGCCTCTAGAGGGCTGAGGCAGGGGTGCCCCCTCTCACCCCTCCTCTTTGTGCTGCAGGCTTCTGTCCTCAGCTTTTATCTAGACAAGAAGCAACAAGACCAAGAGATAGTTGGGCTAAGCATAGCAAGAGGGGTAAAAAACATCAATCATGCCCTCTTTGTCGATGACACCTTGTTGCTGGGGGCTGCAACTCCACTCTCAGCTGCCAAATTTAAAGAAGTGCTGCATGAATTCTGTGAAGTCTCAGGAAGCAAATTAAACAATGGGAAATGTCATATTTATTGTTGGAATATTTCTCCATCTTCCCTAAATTCCATTACTAGATGCCTAGGCTTTGTAGCCTCTTCAAATTGGACCTCTTTCAAATATCTTGGCCTTCCTATCTTCCTCAAGAGGGCCTTGAGCAAAGATTGGAACCCTTAGCTAGAGAAATTCAAAACTAAAATGCAGGCCTGGGGCTCCTCCTGGCTCAATATTGCAGGCAAAGCAGTGCTCATCAAAGCAGTTCTCAACAATCTTCCATTATTCCAATTTTCTGTTCTCTTGGCACCTATGGGTATTCTCAAGAAGATGGAGGAACTTATTTGGAAATTTTTCTAGAAGGGAGGCAAGCAAAATGAAAATAAAATCCCACTTGTCAACTGGGAAATTGTTTCCAAGCCTCTACAAGAGGGAGGACTGAATTTTAAAAACCTCTGCGCTCAAAATTTAGCCATGGGAGCGAAACTGATTTGGAGAATTATAGCTCCCAATCCAGGTTGGGTGCATTTAGCATTATGGAAAAAATACTTCAGAGGAAGGCGTCTTTGCTGCTTGGATAAGCCCAAATCCCAATTCAGATCTCCCTTCAGCATTCTAAGTATCAAAGCAGCTCCTTTGGTGAATGTGCAGGCTTATTGGATCCCTGGGAACGGTCAATCCATTAATCTATGGGAAGACCGAATTATGAGCAGGCCCCCGCTGGCTGAAACTCACTCCTTGCATTCACTGCGGACGTGGATGATGGACGCACACATTAAATCACTGTGGGATATGTCATGTTGGATCAGACATCGTTGGGCAGGCTGGAAGCAGCTCCCGGTCCCTCCTACTCTCCAAAGCGACTGCGTAGAGCTCTACAATCTTCTGCACGGGTTGGCTCCCATTCACGTTCGGAGAAAAGATGCCCGTGGATGGGGTCTGTAGTGCGAAGGCTACTCGGTGGCACAGGGGTATGTTAAATGCTTGGAAAGGCCATACATACAGCCAGATCCTGCTCCCTGGAATGGGATATGGAAGTTCCCCTCCATCCCGAAAATTGATCATTTCTGTTGGTTGCTCTACCATAAAAAATTAAATAAATAAATAAATAAAATAAAATAAAAAAATAATATATATATATATATATATATATAATAAATAAATAAAATAAAATAAACAAATAAAAATTTAACGGATGATAGGTTGCAGAAGAGGGGATTTTTTGGCCCTTCTAGATGCATGCTATGTAAAGATAAGCCAAAATCCACCCTTCACCTCATGTTGGAGTGTAGATATGCCGTCCAAATCTGGCAAGAGCTCTTAGGAGCATGGAAATCTAGCTTCACTCTCCCCTGCATTATCTCGGATCTGTTTGCTGGTTGGTTGTCCAGATACCCAAGTCCAACCCCAAAAAACAAATTAATCATAGCAGCTTGGACTGCTCTTCCAAAAATTATCAGTTAGCAAATTTGGTTAGAGAGGAATAGAAGGATATTCAGAAATAAAGAGCGAGATTTCAGTCTCGTTGCAATCACAGTCAAATGTCAGCTAAATGAATACCTGAGAGATAGAATGGATGATTCAAGTCTATGCCAACAAGACATCGAGTTGGGTGCTACACTTAGTCTCCAACTCCAAAAATCGATTATCATCCCCATTCCTCCCAAAGAATGGCAAATCAGAAAAAAATGAAGAAGACTTTCAGTCCTGGATTTCCAAGCAAACAATCCCCTCTCTCTTCTTTGATGGGGCAGCCAAGGGAAATCCAGGAATCGCTGGTGTGGGAGGGCTCATAATAAATATAGAAGGAACTCCTATCCACAGATTTTCTTGGGGACTGGGTCACTCCTCTAGCATGCAAGCTGAAGCGTTGGCTCTTTTCCAAGGGATCAAGCTGCTCAAAGAATTGGGATTCAGGGAGGTTAATGTCTTTGGTGATTCGCAGGTCATCATCAAAACAATGGTGACAAACTCTATTCCAACAGATTTGCATCTTGCAAGGACGATCACAAGAGTCAAAGCAATGGCAAAGTCCTTGAAATTGGAATTTTTCCATGTGCTGAGAATAAACAACAAAGAGGCGGATATTGAAGCAAACAAGGCAGCCCAGTTACCTGTTGGGGCTATTCTCAGAGACAAAGAAACATCGTGGGATCCAATTCCTTAATCCCCTATCTTCCATGTTTTACTGCATTTTATTGAAGCAATTTGTATGCATTCACAAGCTCAGGCAAATAACAGAAATAGAGTTCATTGTAAAATGTAAGAAGAGACGAATCATAAGCGTATGTGCCTTGATCCTCTTGTTGGATAGGTGCTCAGAAATCACCTCCAATATATGTAATCTGTGTTGTGGCTTTATGCCAAGTATCTAATGCAATCCTATAACCGTTCCTGTAAAAAAAAACGAGGGTGCCTCCTCTGAATTCAAGTTAAGTTAAGCAACCCTCCTACAAGAGAGAAGCTTCTTTAGATAACTTATCTGCATGTATCTTGAATTCACGGTATACATGTGAAAATGAAGTAATTTCAAAAGAAGCTTATATGTCTTGGACAATCTTCATAATTGGGAGCAAACTTAAATTACCAATGTTCCATCTCCATAGACCTGGATTTTTTTCAGTCCTTTTTCGTTTACAATTTTCAACAAAATCCAAGGGGTACAGAATTCAGGTCTATTGTTTGTGCCTTGGCCAGGAGCATACTTCAGCTTAAGGTAGTTCATAGAGTCAAAACAACCCCTGCTCCACATATACCAGGGTTTCCTTGACTTGCTCCATTGAAGAAGCCTCAAGGCCTTTCATGGTCAATACATGGCATTAATAAGATTCTAGGAGAAATCTATTTGAGAAGTACTTCATTATCAACTCAAGCCATTCTAACCTTGCGTGCTACCTCTGCAGATGTGATAACCAAATCCTGAAAGATCATCTGATTTCGGGTCCCCCAAATCCCATAAGAAAACAAGTAAGAGAGAGCCTTATATGTTGCTATTGTCTTATCATATAACCAGTCAAAAAGCCAATCAACCAAATTCATCTTTTCCCATTTATATTTTCCCACTGTGGCTTGAGTAACCTCATTCTAGACTACTCTAGAAAAAGGATAAGTCACAGATAACTGATCCATAGTTTTCTCACTACTCTTGTAAAATATACATCTACATGTC
Organism: Pinus tabuliformis; assembly: GCA_031772625.1. Lineage (NCBI taxonomy): Eukaryota > Viridiplantae > Streptophyta > Pinopsida > Pinales > Pinaceae > Pinus > Pinus tabuliformis. The sequence continues at coordinate 583,508,448 of CM062820.1, forward strand.
CCTCTTTATTTCCTCTTCTGTTCATTATCGAAGGTGAACAATTTATTAGCTAGGGCTAACCACAAAATAATGATGCAGATTAGATCTGGTGAAGAAATCTTGGAGGAGAAGAGTTTAAAAGAAAGAGCCAAAAGAATAAAAATACTATTCAACCCATCCACACTGGAATAGGTGTAGAAATTATACAACGGAAGCATTTTCCATAAAATATAGGAAGTACTTAATCTATTGGAAGGAAGAGGAAAACAAAATGAAAGGAGAAATGCATTAGAAATAATTTCGGTGCTAAAAAATCTCAAAGAGGACATTGACATCTATGACCCAAGGTCCACTAGAGAAAGTGGGAGAGGTGGGGGAAAGGGGAGGTATTCTCTCCACCATGAGTCGTTGGGTGAGAATGATTTGATCCAATCTTCTTCTCATTGAAATATGCAAGGATGCTACTTGTGCTTGGGGATCATTGAGTTTATTGTGGATTCTTTGGGTTGATCGCATTGGTTCTTGTTAAAGTTGTAGCACTCTTGAACATTAAAGTTAGGAGCCATTAATGTTTAAGTCACATTATATGGTGAATATGTGACCAATGCAATACAATATCAATATTGATGTTAGAGGTTAAGTGGTTAAACTACCTAACAAGTAGGGGTGCTATAAATAAGTTAGATATGATGAACGATGTGTGTGTTGGAGATGTAAGGATGAAACTTTATCATCAAATATTTTATATTCTTTGTCCATCATTGTCTTACGTCTATGTGTGTGCCTTGACCATATGGCCCTGATTTTGGTTGAAGATTATTCCCTTGAGATTTTTTGTTTTGTTTGGATCACTATTTTTTCTAATGATCGTGAGATTTTCTCTGACCTCCAGAAAATCCCTCTCAGTTCAAGTACTACTTGTGTCTCTAAACTTCCATGATGGATTAGTGTACTGCTATGTTTGTTGTCATTAATGATTTTCCTCAGCAAATAGATGCATTTCTGTAATAAATATCCAACTTACAAATTTTTTTGCATGTTTAGATAGATACATGATGGATTTGGATAAACTGGTATAGAATCCTGGCACAATAATGAAAGAGATTTACACTAATGATTGACCTCATCAGTGGAGAGGAACTTGTTGTAATAAAATATTGAAAAATTAAAAGTTGTCCTTCTTATATTCTTGATGGGATATACTATATAGGATATACAAATATAGTTCATCATCCAACTGTTTTTTTAGCATTGTTTCCATTTGTGTTAGATATGAAGTGCCTTTCCCTATTTATTGCTTGATGCAAAACCAAACTTCTATGCAACTTTTTTCCTTCAGAAATCGCCTCAAATCATTACTTCATCTCTTTGTTGGTTGCTTCTACTTATCATAGTTGAGGTAATCCAACTCAAGAATTGTTAAATCTCTATAGTGACAACATTTTAAACGAAGTGTTGAATTCCTTGTGTCTAGTGTCGAGGAATGAATATGAATTATGTAGGTCCATGTAAGAGATATGAAATGCAAATATTAGCACATAGGTTGGTTTGTTTGAAAATTCACCATATCGATAATGTTTTAGGAATTCTATGGAGAATTTTTTCCTTTCACTATCAAGGTTCCATGTGCAATTTTGAAGCTACAGTTGTTTAGTGAAATATTTTGAAATTTTGAAATATCTCGTAAATTTTCAATTCAGATGGAAAAACAACATTTAAGTTATAGCCTAGAAGCACCACTTGAACTGAAAAATGGTAACAACATCAGGTTCAAATGGGCATGCCATACACATTATGCAATGGGGTTTTTACCAACTATTGAATGGCCACATTTGTGATATGTTAATGGCCTGCCATTATCTCCACGTAGAAATAGAGAACATTTTTAATTAACTAAACACAAATTTTATTAACTTCAAATATGCTTATTTGACTAAAATATTCTCTTACTAACAACAAATGCTAGGGACTAATGATGACTTGTTTTAGAATGAGCGACCTCAATTATCTACTAGTAGTTTGGGACTTTAGAAAGGTATGTGGTTTAAGATTTATTTGAGTTGATTTAAGAGGATCGATGAAGGAAAAAAGAGAATTTTGGATTTAAAACTACTGCCAATTTTTTGTGATGCTTGTTTTCTTGAAGTAGATCCTCAAGAGTGTGATTTGTTGTTTTTTTAAAGAGAGTGTAATTAAAATCTCACATTTGAGAACTTAACAGAAAACATTGAAGCATTTTCAAATAAAATATTACAGTTTTTTTATCAGTGGACTTTTGTGTCTATAAGATATTGTCTTCAGTTGTGAGAGTTCGCATTCCACACCATTCCAAGAAGATGACCGATATCTTTGATGTTTTCATTTGGGTTATTGTTTCTTAGAAGTTTAAGCTTGAAGGTTTGCAAGGTTCCATTTCTAAGTTAGTGGATTTGAAATTTGATGAAAGCTTGGACAATGATTTGTGGAAGATGGCATTGTTCACATCTTTTGAGAGGAAATAAAAAGAAGAATAAGAAAATAATCTAAGAGGTGTTGAAAATAGGTTCAGAAAAATTTGACAATCATGAACTGAAACAATTTTTGTGGTACTTGTAGTTCAATATTACTGTAATCCACCAAGAAAGTATTCTGCAACATTTGGAAATGATGTGTTGACTTCATCTGTTGTGAATATTGTTGCTAAAGTTGCATCTACTTTACGTATTGAGGATGGAGTTGCTATACCAGCAATAGGTCCGACTCTCCCATCTGATGGGGAAGATATAAGGAGTCTCCCTAATCGCAATTCTCTGATGATGACTCTCAAGTAGGTCTAGTGTTATTTCTTATGTTGTTGGTGAAATAATCAATGACCCACATTGTGACATGCCAAAAAAATATAGTGTGTTGTATTTGATAAAACAATTACCCTCACAAAAGGAAAACCCTTTGTTACTAGTGCTAAAGTTCTATCATATATGCAACTGGGAGAATTTCTCAAAATAGTTGCTCCTTGGTGTAATATTTAACAATATAATCTTAACCTTACCCATGCAATTGTGACCTTATTGCAATATTCTAACTTCGTACTGGAGGTATTACTAAATTCCCACAAATTATAGCCATGAATCCATGGTCATTGTCAATAGCATTGAAGTTCCAAAAACATGCGATAGTTTTTAAGAATTCAATGCCAGATTTAATCCTGGCCATTTACATAACTAATACAATAATATTCAAACTTCTTGGAGCATCGAGTTTGGGTTCACTCTATAATTTCAGTGGTTTTCAAATAGAGGTTGGATATAAAATGATTCCCAAGCTAGCAAAAACAATGCCACTCTTCCACATGCAATATAGGTTCATATCTAAAATGATTTATTGTTTTCACTATGGTTCAAACAATATTGCATTTCTATGGTGACGTCCACTTCAAACACATTCAACAAAATCAATTCAAATTGAGAAACAAATTTAAGCAGTGAGCATCCATTGGCAAGGGTAGTGGAAAACTATGTATATCACTTTCATTTCTTTTGTGAGCCACCTACAACTACGTATATGAAGGGGCTTGGGACAAATAATATTGCTTGATTAACTTCCAAAAAATTTGAAGCTTTTGCCAGAAAAGATGTAAGATGTTTAATAAATGGGATAGATATTTTGGTTGGTAACATGAAGCTGATGTTTGGATGTGGAGTTTCTACACCTTCATTTGTAGAGGATTATTTAAAGGATATTGAATAACATGCCATGACAGGAATTTTGATGGCCTTGATAAGAGACTAGTGGAAATGTTGGCCATTTCTAATCCATTTAAAAGGGAAGCCTTAGTTGTCATAGAAGGCCTAAAGAAAATGGGCATACACCCAATCATGGTTACAAGAGATAACTAGACAACAACTCAAGTTGTTCTGCAAGATTTGGGTACTTAAGATGTCAAGGCTAAGGTCATTCCTGCTAGAAAAGATGAAACAATTAGTTCTCTTTAGAAGGTTCGAGAATATGATATGCAATGGGAAGCCATATATAAATCCTGGGAACTCAATTGGGTGAACAAGAAGAACTTCTCATTCTCAATTTCTTGGATGAAAACTTTCCAAAAATTAAAAGTAATCCACCATTGAAATGAAACACAATAGCCCACATCAATATCATCTGCCAAATATGTAAAGCTGAAAATTTTGTAGTAGTCTGAAGTGCTCTTAAGAAAATGAAATCAGAAGGCTTCTGCCTGAATCTCACATTCACAATACTTTAAAATATATGGGTGATGGGGGATGTTCAAAAACACATCGTTGGTTCTTCACTAGATAAAATCCTTTAACTGGAAATCAATATCATCCACATAGAGATCTTAAAGTGGTTCGAGTTCTAGATTGACGAAATGTAGGTCCCCTACCCCTTCCATACACGTTTCCTTTGTAGAATTAGGTGCCCTAGAACATTGATTTCTGCTCATCATAGGAGAGCCAAAACTAATCACTGGTTGCGCTTTTTCTATCATCAATACTTCTAAGTTAATCAGAAAATCCTTGCAACCCAATTGGCTACCCGCACATGATGATCATAGACTTGCAATAGAATCTTGATATCATTCTTCCCTTTCCCAAGAGAAACTTTAGAATTCCAGTTCAAATAGGGCATCAACCCAAGATTCTTCTTATACATTTCATCAGCCAACTCCTTCTTTCATTGGGGAGTCAAACACATAAGGAAGCACATTCCTAGGTTCATCCATCAAAAGCTTGATATGGAGGTTGGAATTAATTTTACTGAGCCTTGATAGCTATGCATCAAATGTGTCGGTCAGAATATCTCATCAATTCAACAGAGGATACTTTTTCAAGAAGATATCCATGGACATACAATCCATAATGCCAAATCTCAACAAGGCTCATAGAAATGAATCAACACCATTATTTAGAAGATAAAATGGTCTTTAATTCTTTAGTGTTGCTTATTCTACTTGCTCCCTCTGAGACTAATGTCTCTCTGTTATGATCTTAAAACCTCTCATGTTTCCCATGTAATCCATATACTTTTGAAGAGAACTTCTTTTGTTGCAACTCAATACATTTATCTTAATATTGACTTTATTTTCTCTGTATATATCTCCATCAACATATTTTTGTTGAAGGTTGTTCTACAATTTTGGAAAAGAGTTAATCTGAAGATTACATTCTGAGATTATTTGGCATTGTTTCATGTACCTCCTATAAGCATACAGATATAGTTGAATAACCACTATTCCTCCTATCTACACCCTCAAGGGATAAGTGACCACTATTCTATAAAGATATGTTAGGGATTTGCACTCGCACATTCTTGCATTTTCATGGAGAAATTTCCATCATAAAATCCTCAGTTTTGTGGCATAACAATCATGCAATATATATTCCAAATGGATTTCTTCCAAATAATGTTCATAACAGCTAACCACAGTTATAGATACGTTTAAATTTTTTAGTGAATTTAAAATTAATATGATACTTTAGAAATGGGTTTTCTTTCTATTTTCCATGGATCTTATCATTCTTGTCCATTGTCTATATATATTCTAAAGCAACAATTATTAATCCATATACTTCTAAGGATGATATAGATTAGATAGATCTTTGACTTCTTAGGAATCATTGTAAACTCCACAATATTCACTTTGGGAACTTATATTTTAGACAATATGTTTATTGCTTGACAACCAAGAATCTTCCTATAAGACAATATTATCACATAATAAGGCAACGAAAAAGTAAAAAATTTACTTCTGAAGCATAATTATATCCTATTGAAATTTATGAAGTTTATTTATCCTTAGGTTCATTAAATTTGTCACAATTGATGCAATGATAGCACAATACAAAGAATTAGTGAAAGCTTCCATACCCAAAATTTTCATTGGGATGAAGTTAGAGAGCATATATTCTAGCCTCCCATGAATCCCAACACAATATAGGAGCATTGTTTTTGAATCCATGAAGGGATTTTCTCCACATTCCTTGGTAAACTTGTTGATCTACGACCTTCCCTCAAACATAAAAGACCAACACTGGGTCCCTTCAACTACCATACAATATTCATAAAAGATTGGGTGAAGTTTGACAACTAAGGATTATTAAGGTCACGATGTGGCTAGAACAATTCAACTCCACTTTTTCATTCTAAACAAATATGTATGTGTTGAGCCATGATTGCATGTGCATGAGAAGCATATATTTTTTGTTTTGTTCGCTAGAATGCCTCAACTAAGTTTGATATAACACCAATACAAGACTGTTGTGTGAAGTGAATTCCATAGGTATTTTACACAAATTACAAAGTATATGAACTTTAGATAAGAAATCATTAGTGTTTAGACAGTAAAGAAAGGTATTTTTTCACAGATTACAAAGTATATGAACTTTAGATTGGAAATCATCAGTGTTTAGATAGAAGTTAGAGAAATATTATAGATATATATATATATATATATATATATATATATATATATATATATATTGATCAGAGTTATTTTATTCCAAAATATCTACATAGGTGAATGGGAGGGTAGATTGATGAGGAATCCCCCCAAGATTTCGTATAGGCCATTATTAACTCCTTTCACACTCTTGTATTCTCCTGTTATGAAGGAGGATCTACGCAGATGTGGCTTTTCCTTTTGGGGTCGGGCCAAGATCTCTGATAAATCACAAATTGAACCCTTTTTTTTTGTCGTGGCACAAGAATTGATATAGTTTTTCTAAATAGTAAGGTTTCTACACTGCATGAAATTCATTGGATTTTATTCTTTAGGGGAATCCAAAAGATACATCAAGCACTTCCATCCCCAATCCATGTAGTTGTGAAGTATTCAATCACTGCCACAAAGAGCAATGAACTGATCATGATATCCACTACCAAGAGAGATGACAAGTTGCTTGCAAAGTGCTCCACTGTATTTGGAATGATTTTTCAATGAAATTTTCTTTCTTAGAAATAAATCACCATCTCCATATTTCCAGGACTTAAAATGTTAGGAATAAATTATGTTTAAATAGTAGGGTAAACAACAACTTGTATTCATTCAATTTGAAAACTTTTCATGCTCTATCCAACAAAATTTAAATCATGCCCTTACAAATTGGAATATCAAAACCCCAAGCAACATTTTTGGCATATTTGCAAATATCTTGATGTATTGTGTAGTTTTCCCTGTTTTAATTGATACAATTGAGATGCTACTAAAATTTGAGGATAGACAATCCTTATTAAAATCAATTATCAAGAAATTATTATTTCTCTTGAAATATATAGATTCAACATTCTTTTTCGAAAATATGACCAGTCAGTCCTATTCCTTGGCATTCGTAAACTTGTGTGAGGATCGGCTTTAGCAAGTCACTTAAAGTAGAAATTGTTCAACTTAGAGTCTGCAGTAATACATGAAAGAACTGAATAACAATCCTCAACAAGCGATTAATTAATAATTTTCTAATTCATTGTATTCTAGTAACACATACATTTCAGGAACCAACCAGGAGACCTTCTCAAATATTTCTTATTGTCTCTTCCTAACACCTTTCTCACTCTCCTTCTTCCATCATATGATGGATAATATACTCTTTGAAGTGTGCCTTCACCCCTTGTGATTGGGCCAAAATCTCTACTATATATTCAACCTTCCTCTTAAATAGCTACAATTTTCTCAATAAACCCAATTATTCCATGAACATGAATCGAGTAGAAATCCCCCCTTGTATCTTCCCTTAGGAAAACCCAACTTGAAAAAATATTGTTCCTAAAATAAAACATGTTCAATTTCCTATCATTTGGGTGGTTGTAGCCACAAATGAAGGATGCCAAAATTACTAGAATATGTGGCTTAACATAGTTTTCCAACTGGTCGAGGAAGCATTTACCCTCTTCACCCATACTGGCATAGACAATATAGCTATCTAACCAAACTTTGGTTCAAGATTAGATGGGAACAAATGGCAATAAATATGAACAAGAAAAGACAAAATGGAATTTTTTACTAATAAGCAACCTAGGAAATACAAACCCCATTAAGTATATTGTGTAGGGCAGACCATTTTTACTCTTTGTTTAATATGCAAACACTATGACATATGCTATGAGTGAAAATTCATTGAGATTTAGCGTTGAAGCAATAACCTAAGCATTGGTATCAAAAGACTAGGAGTAGATCTACATGCCTTGAGGTTACATCCAAGGGATGAATCCAACTTTGTTAATGGATAAGGATATCATTATGGAATAGTAATGCTAGAAAATATATGCAGTTTTCCAAGACTCTGAATGCTCAAACCATACGGGGAAACCCTCTATCTCTTCATCCACAATGACATGGACAATATTCTAGGGTTCTGAGCCCTTTCTGAATCTCAGACTTTCCTTGGACTTAATCATGTCCTTTTCATTCATGTTTCTTTTCTACGAATGAAACGTTTTTCTTATGAATGTTTTTGGAATCTAACAATTTACAATTTAACTTTCTCGGGTGAATTTTCTCCATCTTAAACTCATTTATTTTGATCTCTGGCATGTGATAATTGAGCCTCACTCGTTTATATTTTCTCAAGTTTATTCATTTGTAGTTAAACAAATTATGTTTCTTAACTTTATTGGATTATGTCTCGTTTCTTTCCCTCTTTCCTTGTCCCCTACCTATTAGTTTCCCATTTCATAGTTTTTCCACCATTCATCTCAAGCCATGTTGTCTTCTTCCTTCATTTTTTCCCCCTTCTTTGCCATTTGATTGCCATACCATCCCCATCCTTTATTTCCACAATTTGATCCATCCCACCCTTTCTTTGCTTCCTTACAACTACACAATTACATGAACAATGAGAGGAGCATGACATTGATGAAGGTCCAAAGTGGTATTCAAGTAGCCATGCCCCATTGTAAGATATTCAATTACATTTATGGTAAGTAGTGTGGTGTAGCGTCCCTACTCTCTGTGCAAATGGATGATATTCCTTTTAATAGAGTTGAATGAAACAAATTGTTGTGAGTTCCCTAAACTTTCGCATTGCCTATACCTTTAACATAATATTTGTTGCTTAAGTACTAAGAAAATCATCCTATAAGCCAGTGTTCTCACATGAAGAATATACATTTTGTATGGATGTCTTCAAACTATCTGTGTAGAAATTTATAGTTCAGATTTAGACATGTTGTCCATCTTAAACTCACTTTTCTCATCTGATTTCATCTTTAGCATGTGACTGAAAGTCAAGAAAGTATTCTTAATATCATTTCAATCTTATTATCTTTGCATATAAATAGATAAATAAATTCCTCATTTTATCATCCCATTTACCTTCTAGGCATAGTTGAATTAGTTTATTCTACTAAAGCAATTCATGTGAACTAGTTTCCAAGCATGAATTTATCTTGTTGTTTCTCCTTAAAAAATTGAGATTGAATAAAAATTTGCCTTGAGAATAAAGCAAGTGAATATTTTTTTCACATGTCACCTCTTCTCAAACTCAATGTCTCTTCTTTATATGAGTTTCTTCTCTTGAGGCTAATTCTTCTACTGCCAATTACAATCAGTCTACGACCTAAGACAACCAAGTCGAACAAGATTATAGACACAACTTGTGAAGAACATAAAACAATATCTGACCCAATGGAGTTAAAGATATTTCACATTGTAGCTAATTTTAAGAGTAGTGGTAAGTTGTATGCAAAGATACCCTCACTAACACTAATCGTTGAAGAGATTTTAAATTTAAATAATAGGTGTAAGATTTCTTGAATAAAGCTAATAACTTTCAGAGAAGTCATTTAAGTAACAATCCTTAGATAAGGCTCTATAGTCTTGCAGGCCAATAAAAGACAAATAATTTACTCAATGAAAATTGCAAGAGAGAAATATGAAGCTTAAACTCAGCTTGGACTTTGTAAACATCCAAACTGGAACAATTGTATAAAGTCAGGTTGCAATTGAGAGCCTTCATAAATCATGCCCTGTCCTTGTACAGTTAATCCAATGGAGAAGCGTTTCTTTGGTCTCCCCGTGATGCAAAAGTTAGATGCTATCATCAAAGAGTTTCTAATTCTCTTAAATATTTGGTAGGTTTTAGCAAGTTTGTAACAGATAAGGTTTGTATACTCACAATTATTCAAAATATCTAGAATATGGTAATATCCATAATAGGACAAGTAATATTTACATATACGTAATATTTATATATAAGAATGTTTAATGTACAAGTCATATTGTTGGCTCCAAATGAGTGTTGAAATTCGATTGCAAGTTGAATTTCTGATCTTGGTAATTACTTGTGAGAGAATTAGTATTCTCTTAGCATTATTTATTCTTCATCAAACAATTATACTTTAACAATTTTAATTGTAAGAGATTACTAATTCATATGGTTTGTAGCAAATATGGATGAGTGTTAGGATCAAAAGATATTGGGGTTGTCTTGGTTTTTGAAATGGATGTTTTTTAGGATGTAAATAAATATGAAAGAAGAAATTCAAGTGGGTACATTTGGTCAGATACATTGGAAGGGTTTGTAACTGACATAGTTTTAGAAACAATTCCAAAATGCCATTTGTTTTCCATATTTGATATTTTTGGTGGGTATGTGGAGATAACATGTGAAAAGGATACTATGGGGTACACCTAGTTAAGAATGGACCAACAGTGGAAATGATAGTAACCTGGATTTATATATTTCTTTTAACACCAAATTTGCATTACGATAAAAATATGAATATCCCATTAAGTATGACCTAACGATGATTCAAAGAATCTCACCTTTAGCCTAGATACATGGCAGACTAATTTTTGAGGTGTAAAGTTTTATCAGAGGAATTGTATGTTTGTTTTTCTTAGACAAGGGTTTTCTCTTGGTTTTATGTGACTTTCAATTTATCATTTGTAGCATGTTGAGAAATGGGAAAGAATAATGTGTGACATTTATTTTGCAGAAATTGATGTTGAATGAAAGGATATAGAGTTTAACCAAGCTATAATCTGCTTTGGTAAAGGCAGAGGAACATCTTAAAAATCTACCTAAGAATACACCATATACAAAGTTTGAACACAAGTAATATATGGTTTTTTCTTTTGCATATATGCTCTTTTTCCTACCTCATTAAGGTCATGTTTTCTGTTGTCATACTTGATTGATACCTTCTCATGACAAGAAGACTTTAAATATGAATTAATTTGTTCTTGAAACAAATCAAATTCAAAGTTTATAGATATAAAAGATTAAAAAAAATGTATAATTCCTTCGTTTGATTTTTACTTGACTCTGATGTGGGAAGGTTATAGGAAATGAGATTGAAAAAAGGATGGGGAGACAATGTAGAGCATGTCTTGGATATGATTCATTTGTTGTTGGAGATCCTTCATGCACCTGCGCCATCAACTTTGGAAATGTTTCTAGTAGGGATTCTTATGATTTTTAATGTTGTGATTCTTTTACCTCATGGTTATTTTGAGGAAAATAATGTTTTAGGAATGCTAGACAAGACACGGGTGGACAGATAAACAAATATTTTATAATTGCAATGTCTATTCCATGATATCTCATCTTTATTGTTTGATTTTATTTTGAACGTTTCCTTGAATTTTGTTTTGTTTTTTAACCATGAAATTGAAATACTTGGTATCATATCCATTTAAACATCCAAAGCTTGAACATGAGATTAGTATTACATGATATTAATTGAAATCCTTTTAGTTATTTTGTGTTAAGAAAATTTCGTGACTATTAGAAAAGTTTACTTTCATATTGTTATTTGAGCACAGATTATCTATATACTTGACCAAGTTCATGCGTTAGAGAATGAAATGTGTTGTGAATAAAATGACAAGGATTAGACATCACACCTCAAATTATTTGTTTTCACAAGTTATCTACAGTCTGAGCTTTTTAGCATGTAACTTAGTTGGCTTGATTGTGCGTAATATTTCTCTAAAGGTTGAATACTAAGTTACTAAGTTGTTATTTTCTATGGTGACGTTTTAATTTCTTTGTTTATACAGGTCATTTAACCACATAGTGTCCACTATCCGGCCCAACTAAAGAAAAATTGTTTGAGTTTCTTGCTTTTATGGATAAAAATGGCATTGGCATTGTTGATGTTGAGGTATGTGTCGTATAAATATTTCATTCTAATTTAGTTTATATTCCAATATTCATCGTATTTCATGGCTAATACTCTACATTGTATCTTCTTTCATTTTCAGGAGAGGAACTCAATATTGATGGTAAGAAGCAAGAATTGAAGAAAGAGGAGAACAATAACACTAGAGCGACAAATGCAAAAAGAGAAAGAAGAGAACTAGTCTAAGACCGATACCCTTAGAGCCAATATATCACATAACACACACAGATAGAAATTGATGGTCAAGTCTTCAAAGTTGGTGAATTCACTTGCAATGTCTTGGAAACACAGCGATAATGTTTTGAAGTGATGAAACAATATTTCATGTCTAAATTGTAGTCCAACCAATATTAAGTTGGAAACTCATATTGTAATACTTGACATTTTATATAATATAAATTATGGTTGAAATTATTTATAGTTGCATGTGATATTATTTAGTATTTTAATTAACATATGTAACTTTGTGTTTTTATACTAGACGAATATGCACATTGTATGACATTTTTTTTTATTTAGTCGCAAAATTGTACTAATTAATTTGTGTTGATTAATAATGAACACACAAAATCAATCTAAAACTTCTAAATTAGTAGTTCATATTGATTAAGTATGAACACATATAATATGAATACACTACTAAATTAGTTGTTTATAATAATTATTAATGAAAGTAAATGAAATGAATATAAACTACTAAATTAGTCGTTTTATATAATGAATATGAAACTACCAAAAAATATAAATGACTACTGCAAATAATAAATTTGTGATTACAAATGACGACTAAATTTTGCATTAATACGATTATTAGTAGCTAATTTATAGTATCTTATAACATAACCAAAATTTAGTATTATTTCTTTGGTCATTAATTGATTTCAAATGGTAACTAAAATTTGCATATATATGACTATTAGTAGCTAATTTACAATATCTTATAATACAATCAACATTTTGGTCATTAATTGGTTTTATCAAGTGATCATATAGTAATATATTTTGTTGTATATTTGGTCATTAATTGTGGCAATTAATGACTAAATTAATAGCCAAATTTATGACTAAATATACTACTAGATGAAAAAATTGAGACAACTAATTAATGACTAAGCTAAAAATGACTAAAAGTTGGTCGCGTTATAAGATACTATAAATTAGCTACTATTGGTCACCGACTGAAAAATTGTCGTTTATATGTAAATTTAAGTCATTTTTTTAGTAACTAATTAGCCATTATATACTAGTGTTATTGCTCGCCGCCTTATCACATAGAAAGGTAAGGATTATTCACATTTTCAACTCCATATAATTTTATGCACTGCCCACGTTCTTTAGTTCCATATAGTTTTTATTTTTGCAAGTTTGCACCATGTTGGAATTCATTTCTAACAATGTGCTCCGTGTTGTCAAATTCATTATCCAACAAATTATATTCAACATAGTTGGAATATTAGGCACTATATTGTCAGATTCATTCATTACACATATTAAGCACAATGCACTAAATCAATAATTTTCTCAATATTTAATCAATAAAATGATATTCAATGCTTAATCATTGGTTCACTAATAGGTTACTCATAGGCATACCCCCAAGAATTACAAAATACAAAATAGAAGGTTTGTGCATTCTATGTGTTGTGGGCAGGAATACGTTAGTGGAACTCATTTTTTATTGTAGATCTAACCTCTCCATATCTAAATAGAAATCTCCATCTCTGTCTCTATTTAAGATGAAAATGCATGCATGTTTCTAAGAAAACCCTTCTCATCCCTTATGAGCTAGAAAACCCTGCCCTGTACCCTTGTCCATGTAGATTGTTCTCCCTTATGGAACTCTAGGTTACAGCTCCCACATGGCCTACAATAACCAGGAACATGCACAGAAAGGAAGAGAAATAGAGGTGGGAAATAACATTTTCACCCATGCCTTTGGTGAAAAGGTTGACCCCTCTAACTCTACCAATCGCGGTGCATGCAGGAACAGAGCCAGCAGGTGATTGTAACGTAAAGTTTCATAGTTGTCTCGAACTCCTCACTAATAAGGAGGCAAATGGCATAGAGGATAATTGACAATAATTGATAAGGACCAGGCCCTATAGTATAGGGCATGGTTTTCCTAGCTAACTATGGTTTTCTGGCAAGAGACATTACCTTGGTCAGTCTGGTACCAGTTGAGGCAAATATTAAGCACCATGCACTAAGCCAATCATTGGCTCTATGCCTTTTCATATTGTTTGTTGGATGAGCATAAAAATAATATAACAGACAAGATGACCGTCAGATGAGAATATAAATAATATAAGTGATAGCATGAAAAGGAACTAAGTCAATTATTGTCTTAGTGCATGGTGCTTAATATTGGCTTGAGAGGAAAAGTTGGCCCTTGTGGAGCACATTGGAGGCTTTCCAAAATCTACAATCAAGGTAATAAAATAAGCTTGGACCCCTATAATCATTTATGGACTTGATTGTAGTTGTCACATATTGTAGGTAAATGTGATTGATAATTCTACCTCTACCTTGATTTCTCTTATATTCCAACTCAACCATTATCATTATGTTGATTTCCTATTTTGAAATAGTCAAGAAATTATTTTGGAATTGGATGAATAGGAGTGAGATGATTGATTACACACACACACATTCAATTCTATAATATTCTCAAAAGCTACGACAGAGTTAATTTTAGAGTTCTAATTTCATCAGAATTGGTCTCAACTTTAATTCCAACTAGTAGAATTGTGTGTGTTGATTTTTTCCTAAAAAAATATGTAAGATCCCCACCACAGTTATTGTTGTTGATGATATTCCTGGAAAACAATGGGTTGTGCAGGTTACCCCTAACTCTGGTAGCCTTAACCTATTCCACCATTCGGTATATGCTAGAGGTTTTTTTTCACAGTACATGATGGAAGAGATGGTCACCTAGTGGCAACAAAAATATACTGATTACATCTGGCATATATCCATCTTAACTCCTAACTCCATATCTGTGACCTTTTGTTGAAGGACCAAATCCTTCCCTTTACAAAATTTCCCCTTTCCATAAAGATCAAAAGATCGTAAAAAAAATCAATATATGTAGGATCCCTGCATAATCACGTTATAATCTATACCAATAGATATGCCCCTTTCGTTCATGCTTTTAAAATAGGGTATTTAGGGAAGACGTTGGATTTTTGGTTAATTTTGTGCATAATGTTATACCTTTTGGGTGGGCAATTTCACTAGCTTTCCTTTTCTACTCACGACACATTTTGAAATTTTTCTTGTAACAAAGATTCCTTGAAATCTATAACATGGTTGTTACAGCCAAATAGAGAGTTGAATTGTATAGATGGATCATAATTGAAAGAAACTTAATGAGCCCCTACATTAGATCATAAGGATTTAGACCCTTTGGTAGATCATCATTGTGTGATGATCATGATGATGGGGAGGTGGGGAAGATCGGCAATGTGTGGAATGCACTCCACACTTTACCTCAAAAATATTATTCAATGGGTGTGTTTCCATCATTAAACATCAATACACATAAATCATCAAGAATTGGATTCTTCACCATCTAACAACAATATCAAGAATCAATATTTGGATTATTCTTTGCCATCTCACAACAATACGAAGAATTCGTAATCCCAACACTCATCACCCTCCTCCTTTCTTCTAATGTTGTTAAGCACTAGTTCAAATTAATTATCCCACAAAAGTATGAATATGTTGAATTTAACTCGATTGTAGATGCTGGGAATATTTTGGACTCTAACAAACAAGAGAAATGTCAATTGTGTGACCAAGAGAAAAGTCAAAATCTCGTAGATGTTGGAATATTCTAGGAATTTACAATTGAGATAAGAATGGCAGTCATCATTATCTCAATTGTAGATTCATGGAATATTCCAAAAGCTAATGAATAAGAGAAATGTCAAAGAATTGACTTAACTTTGCTCATATCCCCAAATTCTAGAATATTCCTAGAATCTACAATCGAGTTAACTTTAGCACCTACGACCATCCTTATCTTGATTGTAGATTCCTAGAATATCCCAAAATATGGCAGATAGAAGCAAGGTCAAACAATTGACTTGGCTCTTGTTCGTCAAATTTCAAAATATTCTTGGAATCTACAATTAATTTAATTTCAACACTTTCCTCCAATCTTATCTGAATTACATATTCCTAGAATATCCTTGATTATAACATATAGGAGCAAGGTCAAACATTCGACTTTTCTCTGATCCATCAAATCCATAATATTCTCAAAATTTTCAATAGAGTTAAGTTCATCACAGGGTGATGAACTTAACTCAACTATGACTTCTAGGAATATTTTGGAATATGATGAACATAAGCAAAGATGATGAATTTAACTTGATAGCAAATTTTAGGAATAATTTAGTATCTAATGGGAAAGAGCAAAGTCAATTATTTGACCTCACTTTTATCTATCATATTTTGGAATATTCGAGCAATATGCAATCAAGATAAGGATGGAGGAAGAGAAATGGAACAACATACAGTCTCATACCTCCTACTTAATCTTATAATTATTTGTATGTATTGTGCGATATGGTCATATAAGGACGATGGAATATTGCTGCTAAAATCTTGTCGCTTGGAGAATGTTCCTTTATTATGCCAACATTCTATGGAAGTGAACAAATAATTGGCTCACTTTCTAGTGATTATTATTTTCCTACTGTCAAGTAGGTCACTTAACAAATAACTTATCTTTACTTTCTCTGGCCTTGTTTATTAAATACCATATTATTCTTATCAATAGGTAACATAGATTGATAATGAGTTGGTTCATCCATTCAATACCACTTTATTACCATCCAATAATAATACAGAAAAGCAATAAGCTTATCATAATGTCACTGAATGGCGCTTATTGTTTACACTTTGAGGGTATGGATGCATAAAATGTTGGCATAATAAGATGGAAGTGAAAAAATAAGATGGATAAGATGGATTTCCATCCTTATCTCTAATGTTGATTCCTAGAATATTCTAAAATCTGACAAATAGGACGGAGGTTAAACAATTGATTTTTCTCTTGTTTGTTGTATTTTAGAATATTCCCCAGAATCTGCAATCGAGTTAACTACAACACCTATGACCATATTTATCTCGATTATAAATTCTTTCAATATCCCAAAATATGATGGATAGGAGCAATGTCAAACAATTGGCTTTTCTCATCTTTGTCAAATTCTATAATATTCTTGGAATCTACAATTGGGTTAAGTTTAACACCTTCCTCGATCCTTATCTCTATTACATATTCCTAGAATATTCCATAGTTTGACATATAGGAGCAAGGTCAACCAATTGACTTTGATTATGTCCATTAGATTCTAAAATATTCTCAGAATCTACAATCTATTTAAGTTCCTCATGAGGTGATGAACCTAACTCGATTACAAATTCTGAGAATGTTTCATAATCTGATAGACAAAAGCAAAGGTGATGAACTTAATTAAATTGTAAATTTTGAGATTATTCTAGAATCTCACGAGTAACAACACAGTCAATTTTTTGACCTTACTCCTATCTGTCATATTTGGGAATATTCCAAGAATATGCAATTAAGATAAGGATGAGGAAGAGATTTGGAACAACATATAGCCTTATACCTCCTACTTAACTAGCATGGTCACACTCAATCTTATAATTATTGTTATGAATCATGTGATGTGATTGTATAAGAACAATGAAATATTGTTGTTGAAAGCTCGTCATTTTGAGAATGTTCCATTATTACACCAACATTCTATGTAGCCATACCCTCGAGGGTAAATAGTAGGCACCATTTAATGAGTTTATGATTGGCTCATTTCCTTTTCATCTTATCTTTTGGATGGGAATAAAGTGGTATTCAATGGAAAAACCATATCATTATCATTCCATGTTATCCATTGGATGGGAATAATATGGTATTTAATGGACAAGGCCAAAGAAATCAAAGATGATTTGCATTATGAGATGACCTACTTGACAGTTGGAAAATAATAAGCACTAAGCAGTGATCCAATTATTTATTCACTTCCATTTTATCCATTGGATAGGAATAATATGGTACTCCACTTTCTAAACCTTAAATGTTTAATTAATATACCCAAAACAAGGTAGCTCGACTCTGATCATAGTGTTGACACATATGGAAAGGATGCATTGCCATAACAATGTGTCAATTGATTGTAATCATATTTAACTCATGATTCTTGGAGGTTGGGACGTAGTTTATACTACATTCCCTAGAAATCCAAAATATTTGCTCAGCTACCACCATAGGAAGATTATTTGTTATGAAACCAACTCACAAAAAGATAGAAAAGAAAGATCAACGCCTTAGAAATCAGCCTCTTCGAGGGGGTAACCTCCTTTACATTACATAAATGAACAATTCTTCGATGATACAAATGACAAGACCTCCTTTCTATATATAGGAGTCTAAGGGGTCCCAATACAATCAGAGCCTACATAACAATAATATTGTAAGGGCACAACAATAACAATAGTGGGCTTCTATGGGGAACAATAATAACAATATGGGGACTACATGGGCACAACAATGCAATAAGGGGGGATGCACTAACAACATTAAGGGGCGACACTAGTAGTATAGGGACCTAACATGCCCCTCTCCTTCAAAAAGTGTTGTCCTCAACACTTGAGTAGTTCTAGATGCTTCTGTATAAAAATTCTCATCCTTCCATGTGAAATCTTCAGCAGGTAAGTTCTTCCACTTGGTGAGATACTCTAAAATTGATCGATTTCGTAGTTGTTGGGTTCTTGTTTCCATGACTGCTTCAAGTTCCACTATGATTTTTCCTTCCTCGTCAAGTTCCGACAATATTGTTTGAATTGGGAGCTTGTCACCTATAACCTCCTTTAACCATGAAACATGGAAAACTAGGTGCACTCGGGAAGATGCAAGAAGCTCCAATTTGTATGCTATAGTACCAATCTTTTGCAACACATTGTAAGGACCATAGTACTTTGGTGATAATTTATTATCCTTCTTAGCTTGCTTGAGGGATAGTTTTTTGTATGGTTGTAGCCGTAAAAATACATAGTCACCTACATCAAAACTTCTTCCGTTGCGATGTTGATCTGCCTGTTGTTTTTTCATTCGATCATGCGCCAAAGGTAGGTTATCCTTTAAAATTTGGAGAACTTTTTGTTGATGCTTGATGTGATCTTTCACTATTTGAACATTTTTCTTCTTGATATGTCCTTCTATCTTGAGAGCTTGAGGAGTGCTAATTCCTACCAATGCATTACAAGATATGCTCAGATTCATTTCTTCTTTCTCTAGGGTTGGTTCCTAGTGTATATCCCTTTCTTTTTACATTTCTTGATCCTTTTCTTCTTGATATTTCACTGCTTGAATCTTGTTCTTCTTGATATGTCCTTCTATCTTGAGAGTTTGAGGAGTGGTAATTCATGCCAATGCAATACAAGATATGGTCGGATTCATTTCTTATTTTTCTGGGGTTGGTTCCTGGTGTATATCCTCTTCTTTTGATGTTTCTTGATCATTTTCTTTCTCCTCTTCATAATCTATGTAAAATAATTTCTTCTCAGTACACTTACGACCTTTAGTGTATTTGTTATCACAACTATAACAAATCCCTTTTGCTCTTTTTTCTTCCAATTGTTGTGGTGTCAACCTTGTAGGTTGTGGAAGGTTAGGAGCAATAACACTTCCATCTTTATAGTTGTGAGTGGTAGACTTCCTTGTTTCCATAATTTTTCTTTCCACTTTCCTTGCTAACATGTATGCCTTCTCTAATGCATCAGGTTCCCAAAGGCAAACCTCATCTTGGATGTTATCCTTTAAAGTCCCTATGAAGACATATATCCTATGCTTCTCTAGAATATCATTTACCCTTATATTCAATTTTTTTAAGTCCTCAATGTGCTCTATCATTGAATCCTTTTGTTTGAGATTTATCAATTGGCTAAAGAACGTGTTGCTCTTTGTATCCTCATAATATGTTATCATTTCCTCCATGAAAATTGACCAGGTGACAAGTGGTTTACGAGAACAAAGCCCTTTATACCATACAAACTGATTTGGTTCTAAATATAAATATGCAATACGTACCTTTTGTAATAGTTTCACATCATGTAGATCAAAATATTGCTCCATCTATACTATCCAAGTTACGGATCCTTGCCATCAAACTTCCTCATATCTCTTTTTCTTTCTTTTAGGAGCTTGATCTTGAAATGACTGTAACTCTGTAATTTTGGATCTCCAAGTTTTTTAATTACGAAATGTGGTATCCCTCTGAATCCTCTTTCCAACGCCACCAGTCTAATTGAAATTGGATTCTCCAAGAAAGAGTTATGTCCAATCTCCCAAAATGACCTGCTTATACCCTTTTTCAGTAGGGCGAACTTGTATGAAGTTCCATGTGTCACTATTTCTACCTTCAGACCTGAAACACATACACAGAAAATTACATTCCATCCTCTTTTTGTAAATTCTTACAAAATTTCAATCTAATGCTGAGAGAGAAAGTTATGACGATTTTCCCAAGGTCACCTATTTGGGATGTAATTTGGGAGCCTGCAGAAACCCTAAATGTCTTGGACCGTATCTCCGAAAATATAGCGAAACAAGATCTAAAATTCAGGCCTAAGCTTCACCAAGCTTTTGGACCAAATGGGTTTTAATTTCAGAGTCTAAACCTTTGTAGAAAAAAATTATAGTGAAAATTCCATGATGACCTGCTTAATATGGAATTCTGAAACTTGCAAAAACCCTAACTTCCTTAGATCATTTCTCTGAAAATATAGTGAGACAAGATCTGAAATTTGGACCAGAGGATCATCGAGATTTCGGTTCAAATGGGTTTGTTTTTTAGCTTCTGAAACATCGCACAAAAAATGTTATAGCGAAAATTCCATGATGACCTGTTTTGGAGCAGCGAAACCCTAGAATCCAAAGCTCTAATACCAAATGTTATGAAACCAGCTTACAAAAATATAGAAAAGAAAGATCAACGCCTTAGAAATCAACCTCTTCAAGGGGGAAACCTCATTTACATTACATAAATGAACAATTCTTCGATAATACAAATGACAAGACCTCATTTCTATATATAGGAGTCTAAGGGGTCCCAATTCAATTAGAACCTACATAACAATAATATTGTAAGGGCGCAACAATAACAATAGTGAGATTCTATGGGGCACAATAATAATAATATAGGGACTACATGGGCACAACAATACAATAATGGGGGCTGCACTAATAACAATAATGGGCTACCCTAGTAGTATAGGGACCTAACATTATTTGGTGAGGATCCTTACTGTTGGCCACCTTATCGCATTGAAAGGTAAGGATTGTTCACATTTTTTGCCCCATATAATCTTCTGCACTTCACAAATTCTTTAGTTTGACATAATTTCTATTTTTTAAAGTTCACAACATGGGAATCAATTTGGGAAAAAATTATTACAAGGACATCACTAAAATAGAGTTTTTTTTAGTTATTTTGAAATTATAATTTTATTGTTCAATTCCAAATTTATTAAAATATATGTGAATTCATCTCAATTTAAAAATAAATTTTCATGTTCTACCAGTGTGCATGTGCTTGTTTCTTGTACATGTGACAATATTCATTTACTGTAATTGCTATGTATGGCTATGATTCTACAAATGTTAATAATGTTTTTTCCTAATCAACTGAATGAATTCTGCCCCATGGATATCTATCTATATTTTTTATGTCCTCCATATATCCATAGATAACTGTAATGATAATTTAACTTATGTGGTACTAAATCAACCAAGGTCTATAAAGACACTTGAACATATGTGCCACTAGATTAACCAGGGTCTAGGTTGTTGCCTAATGTTAAGTTGTGGTGCATATCAGAATGTTCTAATACTTCATAAAAATATTTTCCTCTCTACCTTTTTCTATATAAACATAAATGGAAAGATGGCCTTGGTGGGGTAGAGGCTCCCTGAAATCTAAAATCAAGATAAGACCTTGATTCTAGTTGTCACATTTGGCAGGTAAATGTGATTGATAATTGTGTCTATGCTTTTACTAGTTTTGGCTCTAATCCCATCTATAGAGTTGTGTATGTTGATGTTTCCATTGCCATTATGGGTCTTGACTCTAATTCCACCTATAAATTTGTGTATGTTGATGTTCTCCATAAAAGTGTCTAAGGTCCCACTACAATTATTGTTGTCGATGTTATTCCTACACAACCCTGGGTTGTGCAGATGACCCGTAGCTCTGGATAGTATGTTTATTGCTTGGAGAGGCTTATTTAGAGTATGAATGGAAGAGATGGTAAAATACACTGATTACATTTGTCATAAATCCAGCTCCATGATTTGTGATTTATGTGAGGATCAAATGCTTCCCTTTACAAAATTTCCCCTTTTCACACAAATAAGAAGGTTTATAAAAATAAATCTATGTATTTAGTATCCCTTTATCATTAAGATGGCTCACAGTGTAATATATAATAGTATATATGCCCCTTGTGTTCATGATTTTAAAATAGGGATGCTTTTAAAATGGTGTATTTTTTAAGAAGTTGATTTTTAGTTAATTTTGTCCATGGAGTTAAGAATTCTTGGGTGGGCAGGTTCACTAGACTAACCTTTCCTCTCATGACACATTTTGAAATTTTTCTTGCTTTAGAGACTCCCTAAAATCTATATCAATTTTAGTACGACCACATAGAGAGATGAATTGGTATGGATGGATCATAATTGAAATAAACTTAATGATCCCCTACAACATATCATATATAGATAGATCACAATTGAAAGAAACTTAATGATCCCCTACAATATATCATTGTCATGTGATGATCATGATGATGAGGAGGTGGGGAAAATTGACCATGTGTGGAACATGCCCTTGAGGAGATGAGGATGTGGCGAAGATTGTCCATGTATGGAACATGCTCCTAACGTAACCTCAGAAATATTATTCAATTGTTGTGTTTCATCTTTAAACTTTAATTCACTTGCATCACCAAGAATTGGATTCTTCTTCACCATCTAACAATAATATCAAGAACTAAGAATTGGGTTCTTCTTCACCATCTAACAACAATATCAAGAATATACGATCCCAACAGTCATCACACTCCTCCTCCTAGTCTTTTGATGTTGCCAAGCATTCCTTCAAATTAATTATCTCATGGGGATGTTGAACTTAACTAAATTGTAGATGACAAGAATGTTTTGGAACCTAATGGATAGGAGCAAAGTCAATTGTTTGACCTTTCTCCCATCTGTCGTATATTGGAAAATTCCAAGGATCTACAATCGAGATAAGGATTCCAACCATTCTTATCTACATTTGATGGGCAGCCATCCTTATCTAGATTGTAGATTCTTGGAATATTCCAAAATATGATAGATAGGAGCAAGGTCAAAAAATTAACTTTGCTATTATCTGTCAAATTCCAAAATATTCCTAGCATCTACAATCAAGTTAAGCTCAACATCCTCATACTTCTGTAGGAGCATTAATTTGAAAGAATGATCAAAATATCCAATCAAGTTAACTTCAACACCTACAACCATCCTTATTTTGATTGTAGATTCTTGGAATATCCCAAAATTTGACAAATAGGAATGAGGTTGCACAATTGGCTTTGCTCTTGTCCATAAATTCTAGAACACTCCCATAATCAACAATTGAGTTAATTTTAGCACCTTCCTCCATCCTTATATTGATTTCATATTCCTAGAATATTACAGAATCTAATGGATAGGAGTGAGGTCAAATAATTGGCATTGCTCTTGTTCATCAAATTCTCAAATATTCTTGGAATCTACAGTCAAGTTAAGTTCAACGTGAAAATTATTAGAATATTTTGGAATCTAAAAAACATGAGCAAAGGTGATGAGCTTAACTCAATCGTGGATTTCAGGAATATTCTAAAATCTGATGGACAAGAGCAAAGTCAATTGTTTGAACTCACTCTTATCCCTCATATCATGAAATATTCTAAGAATTTGCATTCGAGGTAAGGATGGAGAAAGATAAGTGGAACAAATATAATATCATACCTCCTACTTGATTGACATGGTCACACTTAATATTATATTTATTGTTATGCATCATGCAATGTGGTCATAGAAGGACAAAAAAATATTTTGGTTGAAATCCCATCCTTTGGAGAATGTTCCATTATTATGTCAACATTATACACAAAAATACCCTCAAGTGTAAATAATAAGCACCGTTTAGTGTGCTAATGATTTGCTCATTTTCTTTCCATCTTATCTATTGGATGGGAATAAAGTGGTATTTAATAGAAAAACCAACTCATTATCATTCCAAGTTATCTATTACATGGGAATAATATGGTATTTAATGGACAAGGCTAGCGAAAGTAAAGATGAGTTACATCCTGAGGTGACCTACTTTACAGTAGGAAAAAATAAGCACTAGGCAGTGAGCCAATTATTTGTTCGCTGGCATAGTTTCTTTCCAAGTTTCAACATATGTGGAAACTTGTGTGTACGCGTGTTCAACAAATATGAAAAGAAAGTAATCATTACTCCATGTACTTATAAGTGAAACTAATATAAGAATACATTCTTCCCACATATTCATATATCAGTTTCACTAATATACAAATACATGTGATGTTCATGAATAAAGATGAAAGAAAGGAAGCATTCAACATGTGAGGAAAACTTTCTTAGCATCAAAACCAACATAGCATGATTAAAAAATATTAACTACTATTCAAGAACTTGTCTTAATATATGAACATGTGTTGTTCAATGAATATGAAATGGAAAATTAGAAGCATTCAAACTACGAGAAATTTCCATTGGCATTATAGTTGATATTACATGTTTAGAATAATTAATATTAATCATTATTCAATCACTTTCCTTAAGATGTATGCATGTGGTGCATAATGGATATGAAAAGTAACCACCAAACTTATGTGCACATGGTATTTAATAAATATGAAATAAAAGAAAGTATTTCCCCACATATTCATTTTATGTTCACTAATTTATGAATATATGGGTAAATGTCTACTTTCACTTTATATTCATTGAACATTGTAGAACACGTATTTATATATTAGTTTCACTAATATAAGAATACATTGGGAAATGCTTGCTTCAATTCATATTCTTTAAACATTTCATGCATACAAGTGTTTGTTAATTTTTCAAGTGCAATAGATACAAGCATAGATGCTTGAAATACCGATAATTACTTCTAATGATATAGATCTTCTTTTAATAATTCTAGATTATCATTAAGCAAATACAGTTCATAAATTCAACCATAAAACCATAAGGATAGTAGAGATCACACTGCACAAAGAGAGCATGAGAATTACCTTGAAAAAACCCACTTAGGGGGAAAACCTAACAACCTTTTCCTTAGAGAAATTCTTCAGTTCAATAAGAGATACATTTAATGTTGCTTGTCAACTATGACATCAAACTAATCAACAAGCTATCATGAAACATGGTCAAGCAAGCCTCTAGTCAAGTCCACTGAAGTCAAACTTATGCCCTGCAAAATTTATCCTTCTCTGATTCGCCATAGGGCAAATTTAGGCCTCCAAAATATGCCCAAAAACTTCGATCTGCCCATAATTTTGGCTTGCTCAAAATATGTTGCCTAGAAACTATCGAGAAACATTGTGTGAACTATAAGAGAGAGAAATTCACTTTTGTAGATTATCTTCGTCCTTTTTTTCATCCAACTTGTCCTTCACTTGGATTCCTAGAAGATATATTTATTGTGTGTGTCGATTAATTCCTTTTGATCCCAATTGGATCATTATATATGTTTTCATCCATCTCGATGCATTTGGAGTGGAAAAAGTGGAGGAATCAGCTCATGAGACCGTTTTTACTAGCGGGACCCAGTTTGGCAAAATGGGGTCTGAAACCTTCCGGGAGCATTTTGAGGCATCAAATGGCCTTTTTTGGGGGGTAAATATTTTTCGCTTATGCATATCACCTTTTCATGATATTATACACAGAAATCTTTCCAACGACACAAGAATCGCGTCAATCAGAGCCTGTATGCAAAAGTTATGCCACTCAGAAGTTGACCTTCCTGTTTTCACACCTATAGTTCGGGAGGATGCCGTGTCAGCCCCCATTATTTAGGGAAAAGGGGCTAGCCACAAGTTTGTGATGTAAAATTATCTAGAAGAGTTTATTTTTTTAACTCTAGTTTATAGTTGATGTAGTCAAACTTAACCACTAGTAGGCTATCGGGCTGTGTTATAACCCATTCTTTCGGGAGCATTTTGTTCCATATTTGAGCAAAGATAGACAGTCGAGATAGGAGGTAGAAAACACACAGAGGATCTGTGCACTGTAGAAGCCCATGGGCCACAACATTACTTCTTTGTATCTGCAGCTATATTTCCAGACAGAGAAAGAGAGCGAAGTGACCTCACCTTCCAGTTTGGTTTTCTCCGGAAAGGGTTTCCAAGAGAGCATATCTTGTGTATTATGTGTGTGTGGGCTTATTTTGTCATTCTCTACTTTTCTTCTTGATTTACTTTTCCATGCATGCACTAATTACAATTAATTTTATGGATCTAGAAATTAAATAAAATTGTAATAGTGTAGAATCTCATATTTTTAATATAAAATTATCATATATGTTGTGACGAACTGTCCAGCGGAATATCCATGGCGGTTTACAGATCATTTGGTAGTGGAGTAGGTTTCTTTGGGTATTTTGTGGAGATTGCAGGGATCTAGATCGTCGAGGCTAAAAATCTTAAAACCCCAATCATGGGTTACGAATCTGTAAATGAACCTCGTGATCCTGCAAAGGTGAGGTTTTCGCGGCTTGAAGAACAAGTCACAAATATAAACCGCAATGTAAACCTCCTCATGGCAGCCCTAAGTAATAAGCTGGGGATATTTGGAGAAGAAGGGGGTTGAATGCAGAGGACAAATCAGACGGGGGATCGAGAGATTTGGAAGACGCAGATAACCAGCTGAAGAAAGAACCTGGAAAAGATCAACCCAGTTCGAGTGTCATGAACCAATCCCTATTTAAAGTGGAAGCAAAAGTCAATATCAAGCCATACCATGGTGAGATCGATGTTCCAAAGCTGAAACACTAGTTGCAACAAATGGAAGTTTATTTCAGTGTCCATCAAATCGAGTAAGGGCAGAAGATCTCATTTGCACAGCTGAAATTGGAGGGCCATGCACTGACTTGGTGGGAGAGCCACACGAAAAACCTGAGGTTGGAGGGAGAACCTCCAGTGACTAAGTGGGAGGATTTCAAAACCCTCATTAAGTCATAGTTTTATCCCATTGGGTATGTGGAAGACCAATGGATTCGGTAGCATTAGTTCAAGAAAAAGTCGAGCCAAAGAGTGCAGGAGTAAACCACAGAATTCAGAAAGATGGTTATAATGTTGGGTATCTCTCCAAAGAACCCAGATGTACTCCTCAAGTATTTGGGGGGTCTACACCGCCATCTGCATGAGAAAGTGATGTTGTTCAATCCCAAAATGGTGGACGAGGCTTGTGTACAGGCACAATACCTAGAGAACATAGGATTGAAAAGAGCACAATCAAGTGGAACGAAGAAAAAGGAGAAACAAGACACTTCTAAGGAGGGGAAGAAGAAGCAAAAAGGGGGAAAGGATAAAATGACGATAGCCACAACACACCAGTAAAAAGATTCTAGCAACCATTGCAACATTGATGGCCATACAAAGGAGAAGTGTTGGAAGTTGCATCCAGAGCTAAATCGAAAGAACAAGAAGAAAGATAATACGAAGAAGAATCTCATGGCCACTGATTCAAGCAACCAAGTTGAAAGCAGCTCAGATGTAGATGAGAAGATCATCTGTAAATCAATACATAAGGAGGTGAATCTGGGTAGCCTTTAGCAACAGGAAGAGAAAGAAATGACCAAACTTTCCATATAAAGATACAGGTCAAGAAGACAAAGATTGATGCTCTATTTGGCTCAGGATCGCAGGAAAATCTCGTTGCAGTAGATCTGGTCAAGAATTTGGGGTTGGAATTTCATGATCATCCAAACCCATATCCACTGGGATGGGTACATAAGGATGCAGAGCTGAAGGTAACAAAATAGTGCAAAATTAGATTTGTTATTAGTGTTGGTTTTATTGATGAAGTAGATTTGGATGTGGTTCCCCTTGATGTATGTGGAGTCGTGCTTGGGAGTCCATACATGTACATGTGTGATGCAATATTCATGAGGAGAGATAACCAGTACCAACTCATTAAGGATGGAAAATCATTCATCATCAATGTGCACAAAGGCAAGTCGAAAATTTCATTGGTAAGTGCTAATCAAGCCACGAAATTGATCAAGTCCAGCAAGAATTATGTTTTATTATTTTGAAGAGAAGTTCAGTATGTAGAGGAGTCAATAAGAGGAAAGGCATCCCTAGAGGGGTGTACTAAGAAACAAAACCAACAATTGGAGGATTTGTCACAAGCATACAAGGATGTGTTCCGCGAGCTTAAAGGGTTACCCCCTAAGAGAGAAGTGGAGAAAGAGATCCAGCTATTGCTAGACTCCCCATTGCCAAATATTGGGTTGTATAGGAAAACTGTTATAGAAGCAAGTGAGGTGAAGAAACAATTGCAACAGCTGCTAGAATAGGGTGTCATTCGACCTGATACATCACCATGTGGGTCACCCATCATCATTGTGCCAAATAAATATTGGACATGGAGGATGTGTATAGATTACATGGCGTTCAATAAAATCACGCTCAAGAACAGATACCCCCTACCCAGGATAGATGATATGCTAGATCGATTGTGAAAAGCAAAGTATTTCACCAAGATGGACTTGAAGTCTAGATATCACCAGGTTCGATTCAAAGAAGAAGATACATGGAAAACTGCCTTCAAATCAGGCAAGGTTTGTATGAGTGGTTAGTTATGCCTTTTGGCCTATGTAATGCACCAACTACATTCATGAGATTACTGAATGACATATTGCGCCCTTTTATAGATTCGTTTGTTATTTTCTATTTGGATGATATACTGGTATATAGTGCTAATTGGGAGGAAAATATTTCACATCTGACTCAAGTGCTGGAAACATTGAAGAAGCACCAGCTGCTAGCAAATATCAAGAAGTGCGATTTTGCGCAGTAGTCCTTAATGTATTTGGGATATGTGATTGGTGGATGAGAATTGAAGGTAGATCCTTCCAAGATGGAGGCCATCATGAAATGGCCAATGCCTACTAATGTTACTGAAGTTAGGAGTTTCACTGGGGTATCACATTAACAGAGTAAATTCATAGCCTCGTTTTCAGTGGTATCAGCACTGCTCCACGCCATAACAGCAAGTGGCAAGAGTTTCTAGTGGGGAAAAGGGAAGCAAAATGCTTTCGATGAGTTAAAGAAGAATATCAATGAAGCACCAATTCTGGCATTACCAAACTTGCAACGACCCTTTGAAGTGGAGACAGATGCGAGTGGGTATGCTATGGGAGTTGTCTTGATGCAAGCAGGAAGGCCTGTTGGCTACCATTCTGAAGTATTTTATGGGGCATTTCTTAACTACCCTACCTACGATAAGGAACTCTATGCCATGGTGCAAGATGTAAGGAAGTGGAAGAACTATCTAATGGAAAAGGAGACAATAATCCACATAGATCACCAGTTGTTATAGTACTTGCAAACCCAGAGTAAGCTACAACAAACTAGGCATTAAAAGTGGATGGGGTTTTTACAGCAGTTTCATTTGGTGATCAATTATAAGAAGGGCATCACAAAAAAGTTGGTTGATATGCTTTCAAGGCCACCCACATCAAATATTATAGCTTTGGGGACTCTTATGCACATGGATCCATTCATCCATGATGTATATAGAGAGGCATATTCAGAAGATGAGGACTTCAAGGAGGTGTATCAACAGTTGCAGAGTCAAATTCATGTGCACAAAGACGACAACACCGTTGACTACCATCTCTAGGATAGGTAACTCTACATGTTGTATAAGCTATGTGTTCCTAAAGGTGATTGTTTGTAGCTGATTAGTGAGGCTCACACCTCCAAGGTTGCAGGGCACTTTGGTGTAGGGAAGACTGTGGCTAACTTGCAGAGGTATGTGTATTGGCCCAAGATGCAAGAGCAGGTAGCTAGGTTCATAAGAGGATGCATGCTTTGTTATACCAGAAAGCCTAGCAAAAGGAAACATGGTTTGTTTCCTGTTTTGTTGTGCTATAAAGATCCATGGGCAGTATGTTTTGTTTTCAGTAGTCATGTTGGTTATAGGTGTCATTGAACACCAAGGATGGTGTTCCCCCAAGGGGGAGGGTTTTGTAACAGCCCTTGTGAAAATTCCATGTAAAAATATATAAATACCATGGATGATGGGACACGTATTCCAAGCTGAATGTTGGGAAATACATCCTAGGGGGTGTTCATTTTGTTGTTTATGGCTAAGAAAATTGGCAAAGGCAATGGCTAAGGCTTTCAAAAGGCATGAGGCAATAATTGGCATTTATTTATGAAAATAATGGAAATTAGGGAAAAAGGAAGGTGAAAGGTCACATGTTGCATGTGAGGAGGAAATTGAAGGAAAATAATGGAAAATGAAGAAAATATAGGCCTCATTAATAAAAAGGCTTCTAAGGATCAGTGGGCAAGGATTGATCAGTTCAGCTTTGGAGCTCTCTAATTATTCTCTCTCTCTCTCTCTCTCATACTCTTGGATACTGTTGATGGTGTTGGACTTGCCAATATGTCAAGGGGATCTCCCCGGTAAGAAGTCCTAATTAGACCTCAGACCATTTGGTGTAGGAGTCCCAACAATGGGTCATAAGGTAATGCCTTGACCGCGATGTCGCATAGAGCCAAGTAGGATAACTCTGTCAACAACCAAGGTGTGACTGATGCAGTTAGTTAAGGAAGGTGTATGAGAGGTTCCAACACTTCGAGGGGGAATGAGGTGAAGGTGAGTTCCGGGTTGGAAGGGATCAGTCCCAACTCGGCTAGGAACACACAACACAAAGGACATGCACAACTTCCAGCGGAGCAGTACACTCAGATGTAACAATCACATCATACAAGGTAAGATAACACGTACAACACTCATAGATCGATCCGAGGCGAGTGCAACGGTTGTTATAGCAAGGTTCAAGTGAAAGGTCTGTCTGATGTCTGGCAGAGCAGTTGACACAGACGGTGACAACATTAACAACATATGCAACACATTAACAACATGTTTCATATAATTGCTTACAAATCAATTCATACACAAGTACATAAGTTAAACAACATATATCATTAAGGCAACCGGAGCAGTCCAACTACAATAACACCAAAGCATGAGTTGGCTCTTATTATATAAAGAAGTGTAAGTCACAATCATACAATACATCCATGTAAACCTGCTAGCCCCAATAGTGGAATGTTACAGCCACATCTGCCTGCTCCTCCAAAGAGATGTAATAGCTCGGTATAGTGGAGAAGCCAAGGCGTGTTACAATACTGTCCAAGCCTTCTTCAAGATAGTCCTAGTAGAAGCTTGGCTGACCAAAAGCCCTTACAGTGAGTTATGAGGGACTATTTATAGCAAAGGGTGGGGTGACCCTTGACATTCCCCTTTGTGACAGTTCAACTACCCTCATGACTCTTCACCTACTCTATGATTGTTACATCCAACCATTGACACTTGACATGACTCAACATTACAATGCACATGTACTCATGTGAGACAACATAGCTTGAGCAAGCCTTGCAAGACATCACTGACACTCGGTCCATTGTGATGAGACCAACTCTTTGACATGCTTGTGATGGTGAAGGTGGTGAGATGATGCCAATCTTGGTCGTCTGTGATGATGTGCATGCACCTCATGGTGACATCTTGTTGAAGCGAACTCTTACCTCTGCTGCAATTGTGCATTGGTTTGGCCCCTTCATCCAACTTGTCTGCTAACATGCACATGGTCTTCTTGGGTATGGTTGAACTAGCAACACACTGACACATAGTTTCCGTGTTGATCTTCAAGTGTGTGCTGGTAGTCATGTGCATCAACTTGCCGAAGTACATGTTCAGCCCCAGTGGGACTTGATTCTTGTCTTCGCCTTGGTGAGTGTGTTGAATGCATTGGATTGCATGTGTGAGCTCAACAACATGCATGCTGTTGAATCCCTTGCATGTGATCAACAACAATGCTCACAATGTATGCTTTGTGTCAATTGTTGGGATGGATCCTTAACTTGTACAGGCACAGTTTCATCCATGAGTGCATGTTGCGACCATTGTTGTTCCTGTTCCTGTTGCAAGTCATTCGTCTGTCTGTGTAGCTTCATGTTCTTCCTGAGTTGTTGCTTCAGCACATGCAACTCCTTCTTTGTTCCATTTTCTCCCTTCACGCAATCTTCATGTCGTGCCATCACTTCATAGCCGGAGTCTCCAAAGTTGGTTTCATCATCAATGGACCCGCTTGAGCTTGCAACCTTGTTCCGCCTCCATGTTGTCAACAACCCTCCTCTTACATTCGTTGCATTTGGTATGTCGTCTTCAGTTGTTGTTCATGATGCTGCTCGTTGTGATGCTACTATTGTCATATCTTAGTGTCCTTGTCTATGAACAACTTGATGTCTTCGTGGGTAGGCAAGTCCGTGGACACTTGATCGATTGCACCCCCAAGTGTGCTCTGAACGGTGTCTTCATATTTTCTCTCTTGGAAACCATTGTACTTGTACTACTGAGAGGCAGATGAACACCTAGGATACCTGGAGACATGGTAACACTCATGGCAAGCAATATGTCAGTCGAAAACCAAAATGAACATGAGAATTGACTTGCAACATACCTGGGTGCATGATCATGAAGGTTGTGCAATTTCAGTCGGGAGGTCAGCAGACCGACTGCCAAGACCGCACAAGGCATAGTCTAGGTTGTTGGGAGACTAGCTGACTGTTGGAACTACGCAATGCATAGTCCAATCTGGTTGCTAACTGCTGGGATTACGTAATGCGCAATTCCAGCTAGGAAAGATTGCTGGCCTAAGGAAAAATTTGCGCAATTTCTTGGGCCAAGTAGCCACTGTCCTCCAGAAATGTGCAAAACAGTCCTAGAGGCCAATGTTGGGCAAGAAGGTGCAAATCTATAGAGGAAGGTGAGCCTTCCTTCCCCAGATTGTGCAATGTAGCCTTGGTGAAGACAAAGTCCGGGCTAAGGTTGGCCCAACTCGCCGATGGGCAACTGAAAGCAATTAAGACAATAAATGCATGGCGACACTAAGTGATAGCAGAAGTGATTTACACTACATTCAAAACATGAATGAAAGATTCAGCAAACAGATCAACATGCATGTGGGTGAGGCAGTTCGCCGGTTGAGCAAACGTTCGTGCAAAACAGTTTCATGCATGTCACAGCAGTGAGATAGCAATGAAAACTGAAACAGAGCTAGGACAATCTAGTATATATGTAAATGACAGCAATCATTCAAAGAAATCAAGAAAACAATACTCCCACAAGCAAAAACACAAAAAGCGACAAAAATGCAACACAAGGCATAGGAAGCGGGCTTACCCAAAAACAGCTAAGTTGAATGTGCCGACTGCTCCTAGATGTGATGTGGGATGTCAGAGCTGTAAGGTTGATGTGAGGAATGAGTTCTATAGTGTTCGGTTGATGAGTTTTGATAACATCGAGGTTGTGACGTGCATGCCACGAATCTAGGGGAAGTGACACTTGGTGGGAGGTTTCAAAATTGCTCCTTGCATGTAACCTCCAACTGCTAAACATAGATCCCTAAAACAAGGGATGCCTTTGCATGCTACCTTGGGAGAAGCAACCCATGCATGCAAGTTTGTTTTGCTCAGTCCCAGAGGGAACCGGTCAACTCAGCTACACATGCAAGAGACTACTCGACTACTAGAGAAAAATGTGCATTTCTAGTTGGGAGCTGGGTTGGCTACCTAGGAGATTTGCACAATTTCTGGGCAAAGCAACTGACTGCTACCTAGATTTGTGCAAATTCTGGGTTGAGCAGCCTTACTGGGGAAATTTGTGCAAATCCTGCTGGGAGTGTTGGCAGGTAGGATTGCGCAATCCTGGAGCCCAACAGGTTGCCAGAGAGGATTACACAATTTCTGGAGGGAAGGCTGGTTTCCCTCCAGAAATGCACAATTTTCAAGGGGAAGTTGCTCAGCCTGCAGCTAGACCAAGTCCGGGTGAACAGCCTGTGAGGGGAATGGATCAAGTTGTGACCGACAGGCTGCCTTTGTGCAAGAAAGACATTGAAGCTTGTGAACTTGATGAAGCAAGGCAAGCTGTTGTGAAGGTTGGAAGGGAGGCTCCAAAATGAGGTTAAGGAAAAAATTTGGAGGGTGGTTGTAGCCGCTACAACACTTGGACATACTGGTATAACTCCAACTCTCTAAAAGGACCTTGTTTGTGAAAAGCAAGTCTAACACCTCTGGAATTATTGTTTAGTTTTCACCTCATCTTGGTTTCACACTAACTTGATTGTATGATGTAGCATCTGCCAAAACCTTGGTCGATTGACACACATTACAAGCCAAGGCAACACAATTGTTTCGATTGGGGTTGAGGGGTATATAGGTGCACAAGCAGTATAGTCGTCATAGTCTTAGTTTCATCGCTGGTGTTGCTCCACCGCCAGCAGGCCTGGACAGCACCCCGGTGGAGTCACATAGGAACATAAGCATGGCTTAGCTACCAGCGAGCCTGGTCAGTACCCCGGCGGAGTTACTCACATCACCTCCCTGCACAAGAAGCCTTTCTCTTATTTCGCCTTACTCATTTTTCATTTTGAATTTTTGACTTTTCATTTTTTTCATTTTTCACTGTGCATAACGCTTATTCATTTCAGAGGTGGAAGAGGGATCTCGACTTATTGAGAGCATAAGAGGTTGTTCCAGCAGAGAAGTAGTTTATTGTATCTCTGACATGCCTATTAAGGTTTCCCCCTTACCTTACTCTACTTGACTGAGTTGACAAGGGTTAACCCAAAAACAATCTACTAGAGAAGGTGACACTAGTTAGCGCACAAGCGTTGTGTTTACACCAAGGTTCACTTCGAAATGTACTTATTTTCCTTTGACGTATCATGGACTAAAAGTAACAAGCTCATCATACAGAGGCAAGATGACAGATACCCA
The DNA here is from genome assembly GCA_031772625.1 of Pinus tabuliformis. Lineage (NCBI taxonomy): Eukaryota > Viridiplantae > Streptophyta > Pinopsida > Pinales > Pinaceae > Pinus > Pinus tabuliformis. The sequence continues at coordinate 583,543,713 of CM062820.1, forward strand.
AGTAGTGATAGTTGTACAAGCCCTCTTGTACTTTACCCATCCCGCTTCAAGAGTCATACATGGTTTTGACATGCAAAACTAACCTATGAACGAAGCAAGCGAACGAACTAACAATCAACAAAGCAAAGCAAGAGCAGAAGCAAAAACGAAAGCAAAGCAAGCAAGTAAAGCACGTAAGCAAACAAGCATGAAAGCAAACACTACTCCGACTCCTACACTAATGGTACATGGGCCTGTTCACGTGAAGTGATACTTCTAATGCAGCCATTGGTGCATTGGTAGACCCATGTTGGTGAAGGCTTGGTGCACGAGAAACCCAGTTGTGCGAACCAATGAGAAAGAAAGATATAACAATGAAGACAATTACACTTCGTGATTCAAAGTGCCCACGAGACATAAGTGAGTGCATGTGCATGATGGGCAGTCTGCGTACTTATCATGGTTTTGTGTGATACTACGTGCAACTTTGAATCATAAGCACACTCTTAACTGTGACATGCAAGCAAACAAAAGAAACAAAGATAACTTGTGTTGCGCACGAGTGCTTGCAATGTAAGACTACTCTAATGCATGAGCAATGGGATCGTGTAGTTTGAGTGGAGGAAGTAAAATCTGAGTGTTAGATTGATCTTGAGTGCATACAGATGAGTGATGAGGAGCCTTGAGTGTTTGAACAATTTCTTGATCGGAAGCAAAACCAACCTTAGGACAGTGAGGGCCTGACATAACCATCAGCTCGGGCTGAAGTGCCTCAACGGTCTGTGGGGTTTCGACTTCATTGATAGATGGATCTTCATAGACCAGTGGCTTAGACGGATTAACAATGAGTGAATCAACATAATGATTGGATGATGAGGTGAAGAGATCACGATAACCAAGATCAGAAAATTCAAGATGTTGGTTGGCATCCTCATGGTTTGATGAATCACACAGAGGGATAGATGAGGAGGAAGGATGTTCACCCTCTGCATTTCAATAAAAGGCGAATGAAAAATCAAGTGGATTTCCAATGAATGATTGGTCCTCTCCATTGTTGGATGATGGGCTAACATACAGTGTGTCCTGTGAAAGATCAACAATGGGTGCATCCGTGGATGAAGACATATATGTGAAATCATGGATGGTAGGTTCACCAATGATGTCAAGAAAGAACGAAGGGGTCTCGAATAGAAGGGAGTCATCCTTCGCCAAGTGTTGATGCTGAAGCTCCCACACATACTCTTCATGAATGACAACGCATGTTGGTTGTGCAACACCAACTCTGTCAGTGAGTTGTTCCTCATTCACAACAAGTGAAGAGTCCGGAATGGACGAACACAAGACAACATCATCCGGAGGAACACCCAGGTGCGAAGACGAAGGTCGTAGAAAATAATGCATATGAGGACTCGAAGGACTCACAACCAAATCTGCACGAAAATTGAGTGAAGTGATGTTGGGAGGGTGTGAAGGATGAACAGGTGTGTGAGCATGATCCTCAACATCACTGGGCAGTGGTGGAGCTATTGAATAAGAGGAAGGCGAATAGTCAATTGAGACAGTGCCTGCTTCCACATGAGATTGCGCAGCTCCATCAACAAAGAATGTTGAGCGAGGCTTGATCTCAAACTTTCTCTTGGGATGGGCAGATTTCTTAAGGCAATACTTGAACCGGTCCCAAAGATAAGCAAATTTCATCTGGCTCCTCGAAGCTTGAAACTACAAGTCACGGAAGTGCTGCCAAAAATCAATAATGGATTCATGCGAAGCCCTCCGTTGCTGTAACAGTTTCCGGTCAAGATGGTCTGGATCAAAATGATAGAACATGTCTTCAATAAGATCATAGAAGTGCTCAAATGAGTGCACGATGTCAACCGGTAGGTTGAGCACCCAATGAAATGGAGATTTACGAAGTGTGTATGCAAGCAGCAAACCGACCTGTTCATCAGAAAACTCATCTTCGTCATGAATCATGGAAAGAAAGTTATGTAAGTGTTCAAGCCATGCCACTTCACCTTCACCATCATACGTGTGAGTGGACAAGAGATCGAAAAGCTTCCCTGAGATGGAGACATCTTCACGATTCGAAAAGCACCTCGGGGGAAGAAGAGTGCAAGACTCCATAAAAGATACGGAAAGGTTCAAAACTGGGTGAGAGGACACAACTTGTCATCAAGCCCTCCTTCTAGCGCCAGAAATGTTAATGGTGCTGGACCCGCCAACATGTCAAGGGGATCTCCCCGATAAGAAGTCCCACTTAGACCTCAGATCGTTTGGTGTAGGAGTCCCAGCAGTGGGTCATAAGGAAATGCCTTGACCACGATGTCGCACAGAGCCAAGTAGGATAACTCTTTCAGCAACAAGGGTGCGACTGATGCAGTGAGTTAAGGAAGGTGTATGAGAGGTTGCAGCACTTCGAGGGGGAAGGAGGTGAAGGTGATTTCCAGGCTGAAAGGGATCAGTCCCGACTCAGCTAGGAACACACAACACAAAGGGCATGCATAGCGTCCGGCAAAGCAGTCCACTCAAATGCAACAGTCACATCATACAAGGTAAGATAACACATACAACACTCTGAGGCGGGTGCGACGGTTGTTATAGCAAGGTTCAAGTGAAAGGTCTGTCTGATGTCCGGTAGAGCAGTCGACATGGACAGTGACAACATTAACAACATATGCAACACATTAACAACAAGATTCATATAATTGCATACAAATCAGTTCATACACAAGTATGTAAGTTAAACAACATATATCATTAAGGCAACCAGAGCAGTCCAACTACAATAACAACATATGCATGAAAATGTGCTGGCTCTTATTATATAAATAAGTGTAAGTCACAATCATACAATACATCCATGTAAACCTGCTAGCCCCAACAGTGGAACGTTATAGCCACATCTGCCTGCTCCTCCAAAGAGATGTACTAGCTCCGTGCAGTGGAGAAGCCAAGGCACGTTACAATATTGTCTAAGCCTTCTTCAAGATAGTCTTAGTAGAAGCTTAGCTGACCAAAAGCCCTTACAATGAGTTATGAGGGACTATTTATAGCAAAGGGTGGGGTGACCCTTGACATTCCCCTTTGTGACAGTTCAACTACCCTCATGACTCTTCACCTACTCTATGACTGTTACATCCAACCATTGACACTTGACTTACAGTTGACATGACTCAACATTACAATGCACATGTACTCATGTGAGACAACATGGCTTAAGCAAGCCTTGCTAGACATCACTGATACTCGATCTATTGTGATGAGACCAACTCTTTGACATGCATGTGATGGCGAAGGTGGTGAGTTGATTCCAAGCTTGGTCATCTGTGATGGTGTGCATGCACCTCATGGTGACAACTTGCTGAAGCGAACACTTGCCTTCATTGCAACCGGTGCATTGGTTCGGCCCCTTCATCCAACTCATCTGCTAACATGCGCATGGTCTTCTTGGGTATGGTTGAACTAGCAACACACTAATGCATAGTGTCTGTGCTGATCTTCAAGTGTGTGATGGTGGTCATGTGCATCAACTTGCCAAAGTACATGTTCATCCCCAGTTGGACTTGCTTTTTGTCTTCACCTTGGTGAGTGTGTTGAATGGGTTGGATTGCATGTGTGTGCTCAATGATATGCATGCTACTAAATCCCTTGCATGTGATCAACAACACTACTCACCATGTCTGCTCTGTGTCAGTTCTTGGGATGGATCCTTAACTTGTACGGACGTAGTTTCATTCGTAAGTGCATGTTGCGCCCATTGTTGTTCATGTTCCTGTTGCAACTCATTTGTCTATCTGTGTTGCTTCATGTTCTTCCTGAGTTGCTACATCAGCACATGCAACTCCTTCTTTGTTCCATCTTCTCCCTTCATGCGATTTTCCTGTCGTTCCGTCACTTCAGATCCGGAGTCTCCAAAGTTGCTTTCATTATCAATGGACCTACTTTAGCTTGCAACCTTATTCCGCCCCCGTGTTTTCAACAACCCTCCTCTTACATTCGTCGCATTTGGTATGTTGTATTTAGTTGTTGTTCATGATGCTACTTGTTGTGATGTTGTTGTTGTCATATCTTGATGTCCTTGTCTATGAACAACTTGATGTCTTCGTGGGTAGGCAAGTCCATGGACACTTGATCGACTGCATCCCCAAGTGTGCTTTGAATGGTGTCTTCATCTCTGCTCTCCTAGAAACCATTGTACCTATACTGCTGAGAGGTAGATGAACACCTGGGATACCTAAAGACATGGCAACACTCATGGCAAGCAATATGTCAGTCGAAAACCAAAATGAACATGAGAACTGACTTGCAACATACCTGGGTGCATGATCATGAAGGTTGCGCAATTTCGGCCGAGAGGTCGGGAGACCAACTGCCAAGACTACACAAGGCACAGTCTGGGCTATTGGGAGACTAGCTGATTGTTGGAACTACGCAATGCATAGTCTAGTCTGGCTACTGGCTACTGGGATTGTGCAATGTGCAATTCCAGCTAGGAAGCACTGCTAGCCTAGGGATAGATTTGCACAATTTCTTGGGCCAAGCAACCACTGTCCTCCAGAAATGTGCAAAATAGTCCTAGAGGCCAGTGCTGGGTAGGAATGTGCAAATCTGGAGAGGAAGGTGAGCCTTCCTTCCCCAGATTGTGCAATGTAGCCTTGTTGAAGGCAGAGTTCGGGCCAAGGTTGGCCCGACTCACCAACGAGCAACTGAAAGCAAATAAGACAGTAAATGCATGGTGACACTAAGTGATAGCATAAGTGATTGATAGTGCATGCAAAACATGAATGAAAGATTTAGCAAACAGATCAACATGCATGTGGGTGAGGCAGTTCGCCGGTTGGGCGAACGTCTGTGCAAAACAATTTCATGCATGTGACAGCAGTGAGATAGCAACGAAAACTAAAACAGAGCTAGGACAAGCTAGTATATATGTAAATGATAACAAGCATTCAAATAAATCAAGCAAACAATACTCCCACAAGCGAAAACACAAAATGTGACAGAAATGTAGCACAAGGCATGGGAAGCGGGCTTACCCAAAAATAATTGAGTTGAATGTGTCCACTACGCCTAGATGTGATGTGGGATGTCAGAGCTGCAAGGTTGATGTAAGGAATGAGCTCTGCAGTGTCCAATTGATGAGTTTTGATAACATCGAGGTTGTGACGTGCATGCCACGAATCTAGGGGAAGCGTTGGTGGGAGGTTTCGGAATTTCTCCTTGCATGTGACCTCCAACTACTAAACATAGATCCCTAAAACAAGGGATGCCTTTGCATGTTGCCTTGGGAGAAGTAGCCATGCATGCAAGTCTGTTTTGTTCAGTCCCGGAGGGAACCAGTCAACTTAGTTGCACATGCAAGAGACTGCTCGACTGCTAGAGAAAAATGAGCATTTCTGGCTGGGAGCTAGGCTGGCTGCCCAGGAGATTTGCACAATTTCTGGGCAGAGAAGCTGATTGCTGCCCAGATTTGCACAAATTATGGGCTGAGCAGCCTTGCTAGGAAATTTGCGCAATTCCTACTAGGAGTGTTGGCAAGCAGGATTGCGTAATACTGGAGCCCAACAGGCTGCTAGGAGGATTGTGCAATTTCTAGAGGGAAGGCTGGTTACCCTACAGAAATGCACAATTTTCAAGGGGAAGCTGCTTAACCTGCAATTGGACCATGTCCAGGTGAACAACCTGTGAGGGGAATAGATCAAGCTGTGACTGACATGCTGCCTTTGTGCAAGAAAGACACTGAAGCTTATGAACTTGACGAAGCAAGGTAAGGTACTGTGAAGGTTGGAAGGGAGGCTCCAAAACAAGGTTAAGGCAAAATTTTGGAGGGTGGTTGTAGCCGCTACAATAGATAATTAGAGTTTTATTGGAGCCCTCTTAGAGGGTGTGGGATACTTGGATTCATGGAGCAAGAAGGCAAAGGAAGAGAAATAAATCACAAGAAGGCATCGTCATCAACAACTACATAAGATTTGCTTGCAGGTACCGAGTTGCATGTATGATTTCTTCACTAGTTTTCACATGCATGACACATGCATGTGGTTTCTTGGTTATGGTCTATCATTGGCATGGAGGATGGCTGGGATTGACAGTGGATTGCCTCGCCTTGCCATTTCTTGGATAGCCATGGTAATTGTGGATTTACTTTCATTGCTTTGTTTTGGTTGGTTCTCATGTTTCCATGGCTTGGGTTGAGTTACTAGTCTTGGAAGCTGTGGTTGAAAAAACGCTCTAGAAGCCCGATAGTAACTTGGGTTGAGTTACTAGCCCTAGAAACCTTGGTTGGACAAATGCTCTGGAAGCCCTGTATAAGTTGTGGGTTGAGTTACTAGTTCTAGAAGCCTTGGTTGGACAAACGCTCTGGAAGCCCTGTATAAGCTGTGGGTTGAGTTACTAGTTCTGGAAGCCTTGGTTGGAAAAACGCTCTGGAAGCCCTGGAAGGCTTGGATGGAGACAAATCTGATGATGGTTTTGGTGATGTCTGACCATGAGGTGGAATCACTATTTGATGGGTTGAGGTGGATGGCCTCTAGAAGCCCTAGATGAGTTTTGATTAATGTGTTCTATGAGATCCCACATTCATGCTTGGAATATGGCATGGGGGTGAATGGCTGAAGAGAGATTTGGCTCAGCCATTCTACAGTCGGGTGGAACGTGGTAGTCCCATCTTTGATTGGTTCATTGCATTCATTAATGAGAAATCCATTCCCTTGATTTTCATGTGTAAAGGTATTGATGTATTTATGGATTTGATGGCTAATATGTTTATTGTATTTCTGTTCCTATTATGTTGGTTATATGCAAATTTCATGACAACAGCTATGTATGGCTCTCAGCATGTTTTTACTTGTATATGAATGGATAATGTGTTTATGAGTTAATGGAGGATAATGCAACAAATGGCATGAGGGAACAATGGTTCATAGCGATTCTCAGATAAGTATGAGATCCCTACACTTAATTTTGTTATTTACACATGTAGCTTACATGTTGACGATATGTTTGACAAAATGCTTGTCATAGATAGTAGGGGTCTAGTGATGATCTTGTTCATATTATTGCTTTTGCATCATTGTTTCCTTGCATCCTTACTAATTCTAAGTGATCATTCCATTCTGGGTAGTGTCCCGGGCTCTAGGCTGAAAAAGGTGGCTCAAATCTTAGAATGCTAGCATTAATGTTGAGACTAACTCGCCTGGGTAGTGTCTGGGAAGCGCTATAAAGCACCTGGGCAATGTTCGAGGAGTGTTAGTCCTGAAACTAACTCACCTCGACAGTGTCTAGGGAGCATTACCCTGCCCTTAAGTCTCTCAAACAATAGTGGGACCCAGGGATAGGTAGTCTGAGTGGCTAACTTGTCTCCTGAAGGTTATTTGGATGAAGTTGGATGATTGTATGTGATGTTCCATCGATTCCATTTCCTTAAAGTCACCAAGGAGGTTGAATCTTATCATAGTGGCCTCTCGTTGCATGTTTACCCCGGCTGGTCGGTTGCTTGGGTAGATGTGGGAGGAGGGTGTTACACTCAACCTCCACTTCCCATTATTGTTCTCACTAATTGTGAGAGTCTTGCCCTATGTCCGATAGTGATCCCTTTTTTTCTGTAATTTTGTTCCATTACTGCTATTGCCACCATTGGTGGTTATGTGGTTGTATGTTCCCTGTAGCCTCCTCCTAATATCGGTCATGGTGTTTCTTCTTATGTTTGGTAGTGTAGCCCATACTTTTCCATTTAATTTTTTGTCCTTTTACTTGTAGTTGTTGGCCAACAGGAACATGCCACGTCCTTTTTCTTGAACTACATTCAATAATACAATCACCGCGATTAATGCCACCAATTATCCCATTATTGATATTAATAATCACATGTCTAACTTCCCAAGCAACCTCCTCCCCAAGCTCTGAAATATGTGTCCCATATCTCAGCCTTTTTAAAGTATATTAAATATTTACAATGAAGGGGAATTAGGCCACAGTTGTCACAATCCCTTCCCCCTTGGAGGAACATTGTCCTCAATGTTCTAATCTTGAACATATTGCAAAACATGCTTATTCCTAGCATAAATCATTGGGGGATTTATGATGCAGCTCAATTACAATTACATTTTACATAAATACAGTTTATTTTTTTAGTAATTAAATAGACATGATTTTTTTTTTGGATCGACCACTATCGGTGGCTCCTTTGTAGTTTCTTGGTTCTCGTTGCACCCAATTTTAGTTTGCTCACTTGACGTTTTCCTAGAGTGTTGCTCGACTCCATCATCCAACACTATTTTAATTTCTCTTGTGCTCTTGTTCCATTAGCGAACAATTCCTAGCCCATTGCTTCCCCGAAGACCCTCAATTTTCTTATGATTCCAATCATCTATGCTCATGACCCTTTTCAAAAAAAAAAAGAAAAAAAAAAGTGGCATCCCAATCCTAGTCCCTTGTGTGATCTAATCCCCCTTCCATGCAGTGGCTCACCTTCCAAGCTTAGGCATCCCCTTCTCTTCTTCTTAGTCCCTCGGGTGATCCATTTCTTAGCAAGCCTTCCTCGCATAAAAAGGATTGCATATCGAAGGCAAGTCCCTGCTTCAAGAGTTCATACCAGTCATAAAAAGATTCATGGTAATCGTTGAGCACGATTGGGTGCTAGTGTCCCATAATGTCCATATTCCTGAAATCTCTTATAACGTATTTCTACATGTATAAATTCCCACTGTAGATCACCTGGTAATACAATATACTAAAGCAAAACACTTGATCTACTTCTACAAACAATTTAATGGAAGCTTAATCGAACATGAGAAACATCAAGCATGAACAGATATAAATGAGAATGAGAAGTAATCAACCATAACACAGAAGATACATCATTGGGGAAAGCACCAGCCTAAAACCCCAACTCTGTATTATCATACAAGTGGAAATCTTGTTCAAGTTACAAAAAGAATCAGCTCTCAAGCTATCCTGCTCTCCCTGCAATCAAACAATACTACTCACAGACTGAATAGACATAGTATATGTCTTCCTCAAGCCCTCCAAGCCTCCTATTTCCTTGCGCAGTTTTGATTGGGGTCCAATGATGTCACATATGTGAATTTTCCTCATCACAATCACTGTAACCTCAGGTCCAACTACGCAATCCTCAAGGAATACTATTCCTTCTGCATGCAAGGAATATACTAGCAACTGATAGTACACTGTCCCTCCATCTGATCTCAACTGGGTCTCTGACTGAACTGACATGCATGAGTTATCCATGAGTGAATCTTCAGTTATCTGAAATACAATAGTTACATGCATGCAAGCATTAACTAACTGAACTCTCATTAATTTAACAAACTGTTAAATTAATCTAACTGGACTTGACTCAGTTAACTGAGCCAACTAATTACAACTCATCCTTATCTCTTTAACTGATATACAAATCCCTCCATCAAAGGAGAAACTGTTGCATGCATGATTTTCCTTAACTAATTAACCCAAGATGAATTAATTTATCAATTTACAAACTACTGTTAATATCAAATTCGAATTTTACTTCCTATGTTTAGTCCAGGGATTGACTAAAATAAGAAGGGATCCCGAAATGCTATTTTTAGAAAAGCTATTTTTAGCACTTTCACTTTTCACCCATTGTAGCTAAGATCTCAAATGGCTGAAATGCTATTTATAGCAGTGTTATTTTTAGCATCTTCTATTTTTAGCATTTCTTGTTGCAAATCTCAACACTCCCTCTCAACAAGAAAGGGATTATCAGTAACCCCGATCCTATCTTTGTGGAACTTGAACTTGCATTTTGACAATGCCTTAGTCAAAATATCTGCATCATGCTCCTTGGTCGAAACATACTGCAACATCATGATCCTCTTGACCACACAATCCTGTAGATGATGGTAACAGATATCTATATGCTTGGACCTATCATAAAACACTGGATTCTCAGAGAGTTTTATGCAACTCTGATTATCACAGTATATCACTGTAGGATCCATCATCTGACCAAACAATCCCACTAGAATCTTCCTCATCCAAATGGCCGTGTATGCTGCCTGACTAGCAGCCATGTATTTAGCCTCTACTAAGCTAAGTGCAACTGATCTCTGTTTCCTGCTATACCAAGAAACTACAACTAAACCAAGGTTGAAGATTCCTCTAGAAGTGCTCTTCTGGTCTGATGGACTACCAGCCCAATCCACATCTGTGAAGCCTTGCAGCTTCACTCCCTCTGTCTGTCTGTACCATAATCCGTACTGTGTAGTGCCTCTGAGATATCTTGGCACATGCTTCGCTACCTTCCAAAACAACTTGGTAGGCTTAACCATAGCTTGACTCAGTTGGTTCACCGCAAAGCATAAATCAGGTCATGTGTTCACCAGATACATGAGTGAACCCACCAGCTGCCGACAAATAGTAGTAGCTACTACCTCACCTGAAGTAGCATCCTCCTTCCTCTAGTTCCCAGCTAGAGGAGTCTGCATGGGTTTGCACTTCTCCATGTGAAAGCGCCAGAGTATCTCATTGGCATACTTGCCTTGAGACACAAAGACTTCCCCATCTTTCTGCCACACTTCCATGCCTAGAAAGTAGTGCATGAGGGCCATGTCCTTCATCTCAAACTCTCTTGCAAGGTCCTCCTTGCAATATTTGATCAGCTGATAATCACCTGTCAAAATTAGATCATCGACATAAAGTACAATAATCAATGGCTTACCTTCTACCATGATGTGGTAAACGTTCGCATCTGCTTCACTCTTGGCTTCAGCCCATACAGTGCTCGCTTGAGTCAGCAAACATGCGACTCACGATCGAAGGTCTCAAATCCTTTGGGCTGCTCAATGTATACCTCTTCCTCAATCTTCCCATTGAGGAACATCGTCTTCACATCCATCTCATGGATATTCCAACCCATCTGAGCTGATAGAGCTAGCATCGATCTGATAGATGAGTACCTTGCTACGGGAGCAAAGGTCTCATCGTAGTCGATCCCCTCAACCTGTGAGAAACCTCGGGCAACAAACCTTGCCTTGTGTTTCTCAACACTGTCATCAGCTGCCTGCTTTACCTTGTAAAGCCATTAGGAACTAACCACTGACTTGTCCCCAGGTCTAGGGACAACATCCCACACACTGTTCTGTATGATAGAATCATACTCTTCTACCATTGCATCAACCCAGACTGGTTGCTGCACTGCCTCCTGAAAAGAAGAAGGTTTGGTCGCTACACACTCCCCAACCAAGGCCATGTAGCCAGTGTATCTCTTAGGAGATCTCCTCTGTCTGCGCTGAGAGGATGGTTGCCCCACATTCTCTCTCGCATCTAGCATCAATATGTCAACTTCCCACGAGCGTTTCCGCCCGTCTCTGGAAGACTCTCCAGGAGTGGTGGTCTCCACTACTGAATCCTCTGCATGTGGCTGATCCACATCATCAGGAGGCTCCTGCTCCTTTGGAACTAAAAGTTCCTCATCACCATGCAACTTGAGCTCCCTCTTAAGTGACACTCGCATGGCTCTCTGCTCATCAAACTTCAAATCCCTGCGCACTACGGTCCTCTGACTGGCAAGTAGAAACACACGATAGTTGTGGGGTGTATCTGTGTATCCCACAAGTATCCCCAACTCAGCTGTTGGGTCTAGCTTCTTCTGAGCATCTTTGGTCACATTACAGAAAACTAGTGATCCAAAGATGCGAAAGTGACTCACATCTAGTCGCTTCCCAGAAAAAGCCTCCATAGGTGTCTTCATCCCTAAAATACCATGAGGACTTCTGTTCTAAAGGCACACTATTGTATTGCATGCCTCAACCCATAGATGAAGTGGTAGGCTTTGGTCATGCAACATCGCTCGAGCTGCTCCCACAATAGATCTGTTCTTCCTTTCGGCCACCCCATTCTGTTGTGGGTTATGAGGTGCCGTCAATTCCCGTTTAATTCCTTCTGTAGCACAGAAGTCTTTAAACTATTGGGAAACATACTCTCCACCATTGTCACTACACAAGGCTTTTACTTTCTTTCCAAATTCTTTCTCTACCAAGGCTTTAAACTCACAAAACCTCAAGAAGGTTTGATCCTTCTTTTGCATAAAGTAGATCCAACATCTACGAGAAAAATCATCAATAAAAATAACATAGTACCTTTGCTTAGTGGTGGAGGCTGTAGAGAATGGTCCACATACATCTGAGTGAACTCGCTCCAGGATTGCTCCAGCTCTACTATCCCAATCCTGAAAGGAAGCTTTTGCATACTTACCTAGGGTGCATCCTTTGCATGTGTCTGTTTGCTCCAGTTTTCCCTTGGGTAAGCCGGTAGAAATTTGCTGCATGATCTTCAAGGCCCCATGATGCAAGTGGCCCAGTCTCCTATGCCACAGCTCGCCAACATCTTGGCTTTGCACCACCTCTACTTTGGAACTCAGTGCAGCACAATCATCTACCTCCAGCTTGTAGAGATTCTTTACTTGAATCCCAATTCGCTTGGTCTATCCAATGCCGATATGCTTCACGAAAACTTTTCCTTTACTAAAGACTACATCATAACCTTTATCTTCTAGCATAGCAACAGACACAAGATTCTTTTTCAAACCTGGTACATACTTAACAGCAAATAGGGTGAGAGGAGCACCATGCTCCCTCTAAAACACAACTGTACCTTCACCTGAGACACAATACTTTCCATCATCGCCCATCTCGATCTGCATCTGGAGATCCTTCTCCTCCAATGTACTGAAAAGATTCTTGTCACCCGACATGTGGAAAGAAGCTCCATAGTCCATGTACCAAACACATCCCACCATGGATGAAACCATGCATGCGAGAAGCAAGAAATCCAGTTCAAACTGTGAAGCTAGTGAATCACCATCAGATCCCTTTGAGGAACCCTTCTTAGATTTCTTCTGTGGACAATTCATAGCATAATGGCCCACTCATGACAGTGAAAGCATCACACCTTCGACTTGTCAACCTTCTTCCCACCATGAGAAGATTTGGATTGGGACACCTTCCCTTTCCCTCTCTTAGCTTTTGATCTGAAAATCACTCGTGAGTGATCTTAGTTAATTAAATTAATGAATGAAGGTATTACAGACTCGTGTGCTGGTGTGTGTGTCTATGTTATCTTAGGCAATAGATCGATAAGATTGCAAAATACATAGACACTGGAAAACAGTAAGAGAAACACAGCAAGCAAAATAGAACACAACAAAATTTAACAAGGAGTTCACCCAATCCTCTTGGGCTACGTCTCCGGTCCAACTTTCAGTGGTGGCCTTCTTTTATTGTATATTTGAACAGAGTTTTTACAATGAGGAGCTCGAATTGAGTCTCCTGGAACAAATGATGCTTAGTAGGGTGGTTCTTGGATTCCCCAAGCCACTAGAGTGCACAGACTCCCCCTTACTAAGTCTCGACCTCAACTGGTCTTAATGGGATGAGTCCAATTTGGTACTCAGTTCCCGACAGATATCCTCTCTGGGATTGCTTGAACCTATCAAGCTTGGTTCTGTCTGCTCGATGCTGCCTTAGATCTGCAGGTCAGTTCGGCTCTCTATTCTCTGCTTCTGTCTCTCTGTTTTCTCTGTCTCACTGTATCCTTCTCGACTGTCTTCTCTTTTCCACTATCTTTTGTTCTCTGTCTGTTCATGGCTTAAAGCCAATCCATCCCTTGACTGTTCGCTTCCTCTTTCGCCTCTTCAGATCACCTGTTGTCGTCTGCTTGGAATTCCCTGCCTCTGCGTCATCGCCATTGTGTAACGTCTCATAGGGAGGTGGCCACTTGTCCCTTCACGAACTGAGCGCCAGCTCTTCCTCGATGGTTCATTATTTCAGTTACGTTGTGAAATGATTCATCTGCCAACTCAGCGGTCAAATCAAACTTCAAACCTTATGCATTGTAGCTTATTTTCTCCCTCCGAATTTAGTTTCCCATCAGGCGCAATCTCCACCATTAGATCTGAGGCCTCCAAATCCTACAGTTATCGCTCTTATTGCGCAGTTGACTTGCTCGGACGTTAGCCCACAATGAGAGCGATTCTCTCTCTCATCCACCGAACACGCGTCATCCAACTTATGGAATCGCTGGGTCTCCTGACAAACCCACTTACCGCCCGAAATGCTTCCGATATTCTGTCGGTTTTGGAGTGCGAGACCCGCCTTTCAGTTTAGTGCTTTTCCCATGGTTTTCGGGTTTCCCTTGTGACCGAGCGCTCGGGGCTATTCCATTTCGAGGGGTTTTTCTGCGCGATGCATCATAAATGGCCTCTATTTGCGCCAATGCGTGGTCTCCATAGGCCTCCGTCAGTGCGCTTTGACCGAGGTCCTCGTCGTTCTGTGCTGGCTACAAACTGCCATGTCCAGAGGTCCTTCCTAGTAGCTCTTGTTCACAAGTTTCTCTTTGAAGTCTGTCATAATTTGAAACAATCATAGAACTCTGATAATTTTCCATGGATCCAATTCGGATCACGGCCTTCCCACTAAAAAAGCTTTTGGACCACCAAAAGTTGGTTTTGAAGCATCGACTAAGTGAGGATACAATTGTCTCACTTGTCCAATCTCTATCCATTTTGCAATGCTTGGCTTTGAACCCTTGAGCCCAACTTTGAGGTACTCAACATCTCCCCTACACGTCGTCCTCACCTTCCTGTCCAGAACTGTGTCTTCCTGCAATTCATTAAGATATTCAGGTAACAGGTCATCAATAGAAGGCAGTTGACTCTGCTCTTCAGGATCCTCAATTAATGAAGGTTCAAACAGTCTCGCTGTCTACATTTACGACTGAGTAGATGTGCATGTAAGCTGGTAAATCAAGGCAAAAAGCATTCTCACCAATTTTCTCAAGTACCTTGAAAGGTCCATACCTGATAGGTTTTAGCTTTTTACCTTCACCTTGCATTCTGTCCTTGCTGATATACAGCCAAACTTGGTCACTAACTTGGAAACTATGCTCCATCTTATGCTTGTCATGCCTTGCCTTGTGTTTGGCTTGGCACTTTTCCATTTTTTCCTGTACTGCCTGGCGGATCTCTTGGATTTGTTCAATGAACCTAGTTGCCTTGTCCACATCACTATGTCCATCAACTGTTGTGTCCTTACCAAAGACAAAATCCAAAGGAGACCTTGGTGTGAAACCAAAACAGGTCTCAAAAGGAGATATCTGTGTAGAAGAATGTTTTGCTCGGTTGCAAGCATGCTGCTCAAATGTTCATCCCAAAGCTTAGGATGCTTATTGCAATATCCTCTTAGTGACTAGATCATTGTCCTGTTGACAACTTCTGTTTAGCCATCAGTTTGTGGATGGAAAGCTGTGCTTTTCTTCAGCTTGGTGTCCATTAGTTCCCACAGACTCGACCAAAACTTTCCCACAAATCAAGTGTCTCGATCAGATATAATGGAAGTGGGTAATCCAAAATGAACCCATACATGTTGAAAGAACAGTTTTGTAGTTTGTTCAGCTGTAATCTGTTTACTACAAGGTATCAAAATACACACTTTGTTGAACCTATCCACAACAACATACAGATAATCATGACCTTTCCTAGATTTAGGCAGTCCTCTAACAAAATCCATAGAAACACTTTCCCAAGGATGAGAAGGAACTGGCAATGGAGTGTACAAGCCTAGTTTTCTATTGCTGGGCTTGCTTTTAGCACACATACTACACCCTCTTACATATCTAGAAATTGTCTCATTCATTTTCGGCTAATAACAAAATCTTTGCAACTATGCAACTGTTTTACTTACCCCAAAGTGACCTGATATTAGAGAAGTGTGTGCTTCTTGAATTATCTTTACTCTTTCAGTTTGTGGAATGCATAGCTTCCCACAATGATATAGTAGTCGGTCCTTTACATGATAGCCCAATTCTTCTATTCGTTTGCCTTGACTCAAAGTTGCATAGACATCTTTGAAATCTATATCTTGAGCATATTGTTCAATGTAGTTCTCATGTAACACAGAATTATGCTTAAGTATAGTAGATGCATTTATAATGGGTCTAGATAACATATCTGCAACTTTATTGTGTATGCCCTTTTTATATATGATGACTAAATGAAACTGTTGTAGAAAACCCATCCATCTATAGTGTCTTGATTGCTGCAACTTAGTTTGGGAGTGTAGATATTGAAGTGGTTGATGATCAGTATGTATTACGGTCTCTTTGCCCATTAAGTAATGTTTCCACTTTTTCACACTCTATACTAATGCATACAATTCTTTATCATATGTACGATAGTTAACTATTGCACAATTAAAAGTCTTAGAATGATAACATATGGATTTACCGTGCTGTGTCAACACTGCTCCCATGGCATAGTCACTGGCATCCGTTTGGATCTCAAATGGTCTTTGAAGATCAGGGAGTGCTAGTACTGGTGTTATACTAATCTTTTCTTTCAAGGTGTCGAAGGCTTTTTGCTGTTTGCCTCCCCACTGAAACACCTTGTTCAATCCTGTCAAAGCATGTAAGGGAGCTGCAATTAAGGAAAAGTTGGAAATGAACTTTCTCCAATATTATGCTGCTCCTAAGAAGCTCCTAACTTCTATAGCAGATTTGGGTTTAGGCCAGTTTACAGTGGCTGCCACCTTAGAGGGATCTATCTTCAATTCACCACCCCCTACTATATGTCCCAAATAATTCAATGATGTTTTGCCAAATTCACATTTTGAGAGTTTAACATAAAGTTTTTCTCTTTTCAAAACATCTAATGTCTGCTTAACATTCTTTAAATGTTCTTCCCATGTTTTGCTAAATATTAGAATGTCATCCAGATACACAATAACAAAATCATCAAGAGAAGGTCTGAGTACATCATTCATTATTCTCATGAAAGTAGCAGGACCATTAGTCAAGCCAAAAGGCATAACCAGCCACTCATACAATCCCTGCTTTGTTTTGAAAGCAGTCTTCCATGCATCTTGTTCTGCAACTCTGACCTGATGATATCCACTATGCAAGTCTAACTTGGAAAAATAAACAGCTTCTTTCAATTGATCTAAGAGATCATCTATGCGAGGAAGGGGATGACGATTTTTTATTGTTATCTTATTCAATGCTCGGTAATCAATGCACATTCTCCACGAGCCATCTTTCTTTCTCACCAAAACGATTGGAGATCCACACAGTGATGTGATAGGTTTGATGAACCACTTCTCGAGCAACTCCTGCACCTGCTTCTTGATTTCAACATTCTCTAAAGTAGACAACCTGTACATTCCAATGTTAGGCAATGGAGCATCTTGCTGCAAATTAATTTCATGCACTATTTCCTTTTTGGGTGGCAAACCTTTAGGTTCTTGAAACAAGATATCATACTCTGAAACAACTTTTTCTAAATCAGCTTGTTGTTTAGCATCACAGCCCTCAAATACATCGGTTTTATCAGGTTTCTTATCCTTTACAACCATCAGTAAGAATTGTTTGCATGAATTTATCATTCGTTTCATCTGCCCTGAGTTTATGAGAGTATAATTATTCTTGAGCTTATGAGCTCTTACAAAGTATTTGATTCCATATTTAATGAGTAGATACTTGTTCTTAGCTCTATAGAAGATAGCTTTTCTGTCATACAAGTAAGGACTTCCTAAAACAATTCCACATATATCCAAAAGAATTATGTCTAACTCAACTTCATCTACAAATGCTGACCCAAAGGAAAACTTGAGTTTGCATTGTCTAGTCACTTGTAGTTGTTCTTTATCATTTAACCATCCTAATGGGTATGGTTTCTTGTGAGGTGTGGTCAGTAATCTCAACTTCTTTACAATTGCTTCAGAAATTAAATTTACTTGTGAGCCACTATCAAACAAAGTATCAATCTTTTGATATTTGGACATAACTCAAATATGGAAAAGCTCATGTCTTTTTCTCTCATTTTCTTCATCAATAGTAGATTGTGCATAATTACTAGTAGATGCTTCAGAATTCTTACCTTTTATACCTGTGGTTGCAATAGTTGTTTCATCTCCTGAGTCTAACCCCAAATCTTTCTGAATAGCTGCAGCAGTCTTCTTCTTTTTGCCCTCGAACTTCTTAGGCCTCAGCTCTGGATGTAGAATCCAATAGTGCTCATCATCATGCCCATCCTTCTTACAGTAAGTGCATGAAGACTTGCCCTTTTGTGCAGTGTTAGCCTTCCTTACTTTCCATTTCTATTTTATTTTCTCGTTATTCTTGCTTGCAGTGGGTTGGGATGATCCCCCAACTTCTAGATTTCCATTCTTTCCTCTAGATTCTAGATGAGTAGCTTGTACAAATACCTCATCTATACTAGTGGGATTAAACATGAGGATAGTGTGCCTCATGTAGCTGTGTAGACCACCGATGTACTTCAACAGAGTCTCAAGTGAGTCTAATGAGATTCCTATAATCAATGCTCTCTTCCTAAATTCTTGGGTGTATCCTTGTACACTTTTCCCTTTCAACTGTCGAAGAGTTTGCCAGCTCATCATGGCTTGCTACATGTAGGCCAATGGATAGAACTGCTTTTTGATTGTAGAAAAAAATTCACTCCAGACAGAAATAGTCTTACCATGTCTCTTCATGTCAGCTTGGGTCCTGCCTTCCCACCAAACCAAGGCAGTGCCTCCAAGGCGTAGGCTTGCCAGCTGAATCTTGCTCTTGTCTGAATCGATTCTCTACACTTTACAATAAACATCAATTTGTCTGATCCAATTGTCCAACTTTTCTGCATTCAACTCTCCATCATATATAGGTAAATCAAATTTAACATCTAGCTTATTCAAA
Organism: Pinus tabuliformis; assembly: GCA_031772625.1. Lineage (NCBI taxonomy): Eukaryota > Viridiplantae > Streptophyta > Pinopsida > Pinales > Pinaceae > Pinus > Pinus tabuliformis. The sequence continues at coordinate 583,562,418 of CM062820.1, forward strand.
GATGCCTTCTTTTTATGTTCAGGGCTATTAGGAGGCGTGAGAAAGCTTTCTTCTTTCCCTTTGCCTTTTGAGTGGTCATGGAGGAAAGACTCTTCTTCTCTTTTATCTTGTTTAGAGCCTGATGAGTCTTCATCCTTATGTTTTCTAAAATCCTTATACATTTCCTCTACCATGGACCTTATGGCTAGGAAACTATCTATGAATTGAGGGTCTAGGCCCACAGAACCTTCTTTTGACATGGTCTTCTGAGGATAGACTCTCCCAATTTCAGGATTAGTTTCGACCAACTCTCCTTCTCCTAATTTTAGCTTTGACCTAGTTAGCATTCAACAACTAAATCCAACACAAGCTTGTCTAACCTTAACATCCTGGAGCTCTGATACCACTTGATCTGAAAATCACTTGTGAGTGATCTCAGTTAATTAAATTAATGAATGAAGGTATTACAGACTTGTGTGTTGGTGTTTGTGTCTATGTTATCTTAGGCAACGGATCGATAAGATTGCAAAATACACAGACACTGGAAAACAGTAAGAGAAACACAACAAGCAAAACAGAACACAACAAAATTTAATGAGTTCACCCAATCCTCTTGGGCTACGTCTCCGGTCCAGCTTTCAATGGTGGCCTTCTTTTATTGTGTCTTTGAATAGAGTTTTTACAATGAGGAGCTCGAATTGAGTCTCCTAGAACAAATGATGCTTAGTAGGGTGGTTCTTGGATTCCCCACGCCACTAGAGTGCACAGACTCCCCCTTACTAAGTCTCGACCTCAACTGTTCTTAATGGGATGAGTCCAATTTGGTACTCAGTTCCTGACAGAGATCCTCTCCGGGATTGCTTGAACCTCTCAAGCCTGATTCTGTCTACTCAATGTTACCTTAGCTCTTCAGGTCAGCTCGGCTCTCTGTTCTTTGCTTTTGTCTCTCTGTTTTCTTTGTCTCACTGTCTCCTTCTCGACTGTCTTCTCTTTTCCACTGTCTTTTTCTTCTCTGTCTATTCATGGCTTAAAGCCAATCCGTCCCTTGATTGTTCGCTTCCTCTTCCACCTCTTTGGATCGCCTACTGTTGTCTGCTTAGAATTCCCTACCTCTACGTCATCTCCACTGTGTAATGTCTCACAGGGAGGTGGCCACTTGTCCCTTCACGAACTGAGTGCCAGCTCTTCCTTGACGGCCCGTTATTTCGGTTACGTTGTGAAATGATTCATCCACCAACTCAGCAGTCAAATCGGACTTCAAACCTTATGCGTTGTAGCTTATTTTCTCCCTTCGAATCCAGTTTCCCATTAGGTGCAATCTCCGTCGTTAGATCTGGGGCCTCCAGATCCTACGGTTATCACTCTTATCGGGCGGTTGACTTTCTCGGATGTTGGCCCGCGATGAGAGCGGTTTTCTCTCTCATCCGCCAGACACGCATCATCCAACATATGGAATCACTGGATCTCTTAACAAATTCGCTTACCACTCGAAACGCTTCCGATATTTTGGCGGTTTTGGAGCGCGAGACTCGCCTTTCAATTTAGCGCTTTTCCCATGGTTTTCGGGTTTCCCTCGTGATCACTTGGGGCTATTCCATTTCGAGGGGTTTTTCCCAGCGATAGCTCTGATCTAGATTTCCCAATTGCTATTTTTGTGCCACTGCACAGTCTCCATGGGCCTCAGTCAGTGCGCTTTGACCGAGGTCCTCGTCGTTCCGTGTTGGCTACAAACTGCCATTGTCCAAAGGTCCTTCCTCATAGCTCTTGTTCACAAGTTTCTCTTTGAAGTCTTTCATAATTCGAAACAGTCATAGAACTCTGATAATTTTCCATGGATCCAATTCAGATCAGCTTTACTCGCTAAAGCTAGATTTTCTTCATCATCTTGTTTTGATGAAGATCCATCCCTGGTGCTTCGCCTTATCTCCTCCTGCATCAGATCCGACGACAGTTTCTCTCTTCCATTAACCAAGTCCTGGTAGCTATGGCAGCTCTTAGGAAGACCGAGGAGTGCAAGACTCACCATGTCGTCATCAGCAGTCACGATCCCTATGCTTCCAAGCTCATCCCTGCAAGTGGTGAGCTTGTTCAGGAACGTAGAGATTGTGTCGCCCTTTTCATACTTGATCTTTCAAAGTTTATCTTTCAGCACCAACTTCCTCTGATCGCTACGATTCTGATAAAGATATTTCAATGTTTTCCATGTCGAAAACAGAGTCTCCTCCCCATGGAGGCTCGAGACAATGTGATCTCGAACTCCCTCCAGGAGGATTCTCCTTGCTCTAGCCACACACTTTTTCCATTCCACCAATTGAGTAGCATCAGTCGGCTTCTGGACTTCTTGATCAATGAAGTCCTTTAGGCCGTTATCTTTTAATACTGCCTCCATGCGATCCTTCCAGGCTATATAATTCGAACTGCCACCAAGGGCATATTCGAGTCTCAAACCACTGAATGCCATCGATGAAATAGATGTGATAAGAACTCAATTCAATATTCAAAAACCAAACTTCAAACTTCTCCTGCTTGTATATTGTTCTTCCTTGATCACCTTTGCTCCGATACCATGTAGAAATTCCCACTGTAGATCACCTGGTAATGCAATATACTAAAGCAAAACACTTGATCTACTTCTACAAACAATTTAGCGAAAGCTTAATCGAACATGAGCAACATCAAGCATGAACAAATATAACTGAGAATGAGAAGTAATCAACCATAACACAAAAGATATATCATTGGGAAAAGCACCAGCCTAAAACCCCAACTCTGTATTATCATACAAGTGGAAATCTTGTTCAAGTTACAAAAAGGATCAGCTCCCAAGCTTTCCTGCTCTCTTTGCAATCAAACAATACTGCTCACAGACTGAATAGACATAGTATATGTCTTCCTCAAGCCCTCCAAGCCTCCTATTTCCTTGCGCAGTTTTGATTGGGGTCCAATGATGTCACATATGTGAATTTGCCTCATCACACTCACTGTAACCTCAGGTCCAACTACGCAATCCTCAAGGAATACTATTCCTTCTGCATGCAAGGAATATTCACCAAGGAATATTCTAGCAACTGATAGTACATTGTCCCTCCATCTGATCTCAACTGGGTCTCTGACTGAACTGACATGCATGAGTTATCCATGAGTGAATCTTCAGTTATCTGAAATATAGTAGTTACATGCATGCAAGCATTAACTAACTGAACTCTCATTAATTTAACAAACTGTTAAATTAATTTAACTGGACTTGACTCAGTTAACTGAGCCAACTAATTACAACTCAATATTACAACTCATCCTTATCTCTTTAATTGATGGATAAATCCCTCAATCAAAGGAGAAACTGTTGCATGTCCTCACATAGACTTTAAGTTTGATTTTCCTTAACTAATTAACTCAAGATGAATTAATTAATCAATTTACAAGTTGTTGTTAATATCAAATTCGAATTGTACTTCCTATGTTTAGTCCAGGGACTGACTAAAATAAGAAGGGATCCCGAAATGATATTTTTAGAAAAGCTATTTTTAGCACTTTCACTTTTCACCCGTTGTAGCTAAGATCTCCAATGGCTGAACTGCTATTTATAGCATTTCTATTTTTAGCATATTCTATTTTTAGCATTTCTTGTTGCAAATCTCAACACTACATGCTTTAATTCCTTTGTCGTTGCTACTATAACCTTGTAGCGATCTCCATCCACCCAAACCAGGTAATTCCATGCTTTCCTACATCATGGAAACCAAATTTCCGTCAGACTCATCATAAGGAATTGTAATAAATTTAGATCATACCTCATTGGTAGCTTATTCATGAGGTGAACTTTGAATTTTACTTTGATTCCTATAATAGCAAAACGAGGTTAAATCGTAAACTAACTAATCATAAATCAGATCATTAAATTACGTTCATAATTTAGAAATTATTAAACTTATTAAAATACTAATACTTATATTGATTTTCTCTTTACTTCTTCTTTTCTTAACACACACAAGATCAATTTCCCAACCCAACAAGAATTTAGTGGCCTTCTCTCTTCCCCTAAACACACCTGATTGGTTTCCAAACTTGGAAAGCACCTAGTTTTTTCTCTTCTCTTTGACCTCACACACACACACACACACTAGATCGATTGTCAACCCGGAAGTCATCCAATGCCTTCTATTCTCTTCGACCTCGTACACACGCTAGATTGGTTGCCAACCTAGAAAGCACACAGTTCCTTCTCTTCTCTTCTCTTTGACTTAAAATTTACTAAGTTGTTCTTTGGCCCCAAGGCAGGAACTTAGTAACAAATAAATATAAATGAGCCCAATCATTGCATCGCGAATATAGGCACTACCAATCCCAATAGTCTTTTGTTGATAATAATGTAAGTGTATGCCACACCTTCATAGGCCCATGCAACCACCATTCCAGGTAGTCTACTTGTCATAATCAACATAGGTCCAAATAGTCCCATATCTACCTATCCTAAACACATTACACAACACAAGGGCCTAGACAATTCCATACCTACTCGTCCCAAAAAATTACATAACACATACACATATACGCAATGTACAACACAACACATACACATATACACATGATATAACACAATTAATACACAAGGTACAACACATCACATACATAATACACAACACACAATACAACACCTATACAATGGTGTTTGAAATCCGGAGACCACGTCGTCTCTATCCACATGCACTAGGAAACATGCTTCTAGTGCTTTTCCCATCCTTTACCATGTGCATTCACAGTCCAAATCTAAGTTTTGTGGTTTCTTAAGTTATCCATGTTTGTCCTAACATGTTGCAAATCACACTGCTTTCATTATGTTGATATATCCCTCGACACTCCCTGTTCATAATCTAACATCGACATAATATAAGAATCATATTCACATGATACTAAAATCATAGAACAGTCAAGGCCATTTTTCCCAATTAATTCCTCATAAAACCAAGAACCTTTTTTTTCCCATTCACATCTACATTAAATAAATTGAAATAGGTATTCTTCCACAAGAATGACCCTTGAAAACCCTATCAGATAAAATGGATATATATATATATATACTCATCAACATGAACATGTATACAATACATAATTACATGTGTAATTAGAGTTAAGGTTAAGAGAACTTCCTTTGTGGAATTTCACTGTCCATTGTCCCCATGGACCCACTAGCCCATTTTGTTGTCATATTATTTTCCACTTAATCAAGGACATGGAAGATATTGACTTATGTCAATGAAAACTAGAGGTATATAACTCCCTACATTTAAGCAAAGAATACATTGGTCAAGGGATTATCTTTCTAGAATTCCTCCCTTTTCCTCTTCCTCACTTTGTAGTTAGTGTCAATACCACTAGTCGTTATTTTTTGCTCGCAATGTTTACATAGTTAATTACAATCATGTATAATTCCTCATTCCCTCTTGTTGTCACATTCAAGAGAAATTCTCCAAGTCATTCTAGCGATGGCCTGTTTCGGCCCATGTACCAAACATCAACATGTTTTTATCCATGCAAATCATGCATTGTCCCTTCTAGCCTTCCTCATTTCCTTCATGCAAAGTCCTCTCTCAAGTTTCTTTCTTTGCTAGGTTACACTCAACTCTCTTACCAAAGCTTTGTGGCTTTATTACCATGCCCAAAAAGTTTCCTCAAGCCCCAAACATAACATTCAAAAAGGAAACAAAATTGTAATGAAGGTGAGGATAGCCAATACAAAAAAAAGGCAATCACAACCACAATCATAAAAGAAATTTTCACAGAGAATAACATGGCCATGTGCAAATCTAAAACAAAAATTATGTCAATCCACAAAATAAATAAATTAAAGCCACAACTCATAGGCATTAAAATAAATAAAAAAATCCTCAAAAATCAATTTAATCCCCAGGAGTCTAGCATTCATGGCACTTCCAACCATCATACTATTGAAAATGTACCAAGTAAAGGTGTTTTGGCTTATTCCTTAGCCAGTGAAAACCTCAATTTGTCTTTATTTTAGTATGAGTGCAAGCTCATGAGTTAGACTTTAGTTAGGATGAGTTTATTTCTAGTTTACTGGAATAATAATCAAGATCACATGAGTAGATTTATAACTTTAGTTAAGTGGATTCTTCATAAGATTGACTACAGAATGAGGTGGCAGTTACAAGTTCAGTTAAAGCGAGTTAGTTTTCAGTATTTTTTTTTTTCTGAATGTGACTAATTCTATTATTATACAAAACAGAGATACATAAAGATTACAGTGGGCAAGGCTATGAAGTTTTGCCTTTCAGCCCTTTCCTTGCCCTGCTTCCAGTTCCAAAATTGAGCAGATTCAAAATTGGAATTTGTTGCTTGACCACTGAAGACACATTAACAAAACACATAGTAACAGAACAGACACCAGGGCCATGGACTGACCCATACAAAGACCGATAGACACCTGGACTATTACAGCCGACACAAGAACAATTACATTCGACACTTGAACAATTAAAGCCGACACATTGACAGAGGTGTAGATATCGCTTGGCAGAGTCATACATTGAGAACCCAAGAAAAACAGCAGAGGTTACCGGGGCGAGTTTATTCATCATCGGTGGTCTGGGGCGCCTCTTCAATTCGGCATCCGAAACGGAGAGTATCTTCGGAGTCTGAGAGCTGGATGACCGCGTCAGGGCTCCCTTCTGGTGCTGGCTTGCTTGGACCAGCAAGCGTTGAAGGGCCGGCAGCATGTTCACAGTTTGAAGCTGGGCGCACAAGGTCAGAACCGAGCACACGTCCAGGGGCCAACCAACTGGTTCCTACCCCAACCGGAAGGCAAGCTACAGGAGATTCCTCTCTGCTAGAGCGAGGCCCCTCCGGTAAAGGCTCTGCCTCTATGTTCTGAGAAACGCCCGGCTCAATCGAAATAGAAACAACCAGAGTGGAATTAGCTTGAGGGCAGGGGAGCCGATACCTGAGCATTGGGAGCTCCTGCTGACCCTCCTCTGAACCACCATCCTCCTCATTGCTGCCTTGGTACCTCTGCGGCATTGATGTTACTTCGATGGAGGAGGAGGGCGAATTGTAGTTTTGCTGCTGCGTGAGGGCCCTGCCTCTGGTTCCCCCTCGTCTGCTGCCCATCCGCGGCCTCTCCCTCGGCATTTCTGAATGCGGCCTTACACAAGCACCCCGAGCTCCTCCCGCTATGAAAACCAACACAATCTCAGCACAGTTGCAGGGTGTGCTCTTTCCTGGCTCAGAAACCAGCGTGACGCACCTCAAATCCTTACGCTCATTGCCTTCTGAGCGGAGCAGGGCCTCTGCACATTGCTTACCCATATTCCTCTGTACACTGCACATTCTCTCCTTTAAACGCTCCACTGCATCGATCTCCATCCCCCTCCCTCGAGCCGAGAAGACAGGCATTAATGCCTTCCGCTGTCTAAGATCATGCGGATTAATATTCCGCTTAGCGTGGTACCCTTCAACGCCGCGGGCCTGCCACCTGCCCACGTGATGGCTCACGCCATTACCACGTTGCCACTGCACCCGCATCCGGGAGAGTTAGTTTTCAGTATTGATTGAAGGGAGAATTAGTTAATACTCCAAGTGATGATTGGAGAGAGAATCGGTTGGAATCTCAGTTAACTTGTCAATTAGAACTTGAGTTTCTAAATTGAGCTAGGCCCCTTGCATTGCCAAATTGGGTTATAAAGAGGAGGGCGAAGGCACATGAAATCATAAGTTTTTTGCACAAGCTTTGTGAGACAAGACAACGCACGAGTTTGTGAAAGTATCTTTGTGAAAATTTCTAAGTCTGGAATCCTATTGCAGTAACTGATATTATCTCTTCTATTTGTTAGATAAATTGAACAAATTATTTGGAATTTCTTAATGCAAGTATCGAAATAAATACACTACAACTTTCACAAATTAAATACTGCGGAAAAATGAATATAAGGAAAATTAGAGAAATGCTAGCATACATATAAGCACACTAACACAGTTATTTTTGGACAATCGTCCTTGGAAAAACCTAACTTGGGAAAACAAGTGTAGCAGATGAGGGTTTCTTTATTATTTTTCAACAGTAATTCATGTACAAGTTATTAGTCAACAAAAATACAAAAATAAACACTGAGAGAAATTTAGCATTAAATTTCTTACTCTCCACAATGATTCTCTGACCTCGAAACAGACCCTCTGCCTTTACACTGGCCTCATTGTGTCATCCTCTCTGTAGTGACTGCATAGTGTGTTGATGAACTACTATTGATGCCCCTCCCACACTGGTCCTTCCAGAATTTATCTTGCACTCTCAAACTATTGCTAATGCCCTCTATCTCTCCCCTCCAACTCACCCTCTGGCTCTATCTTCTCTTGCTGAACTTCATCCACTAAGAAAATTGATCTGCTTGGGAAACTGAGTATCTGTTTGGTGTGTTCTCCATCTACCCATCGACTTCTTCTTATAATCTTCTGTTGGAGCAGTAAAGAACAAGATTAAAACATAATCGATGGCCCAAATTAATTCCTTGTCGATCCATGTGAGTTTCTAGATGATTCCCACCACATTTCAATTAATACTGATTAATTCACCATATTCCCTAAGTTTAGACTTAGGAAATAATTAAAAATTGGTTAATAATCTAATTGAGACACTTCTGGGTGGAATTTCCAGAAACGATTTCTGGGTTTTGGAGAACTCATTCATTTTATCTTGAGCAAACTCACTGGCAATTTCGTAAGGCATATGGTTTCACACGTAGCCGTGTTGGCTGCCATAAATTCTACTTCTAGTAAGCTCAATACTACAAAATTTTGCTTCTTGCTGCACCAAGAGATCATCCCTGATTCAAAGTTGAAGCAGTTCCGGAAGCTACTTTTCCTATCCACTAAACTACCTGCCCAATCAACATCTGTGAATCCACTCAATCTGGCATCATCTCCTCGAGTATATTTCAACTTGAGCCCGAGTGTTCCATGCACATACCTGGGAATGTGCCTAGCTGCTACCTAATGTACTCTCTTCAGTTCTACCGTGAACTGGCTAAGGGTATTGACAGCGAAGCAAATGTATGGCCTATTGTTGACCAAATACACAAGTGACCCAATTAGTTGTCTGTACAAGGTGGGGTCGACTTCCTTGTCCCATGATGCATCTATTTTCATCTAGTTGGTAATCATTGATGTTAGCATGGGTCTGCAATCTTGCATTCTGAATCTTTTCATAATTTATGTAGCATATCTCCCCTACCCAAGGAAGATCCCCCCATTCTTCTTTCATACTTCCAATCCTAGAAAATAGTGCATCAACCCCATATCCTTCATGTTGAATTCTGCTGCAAGGTTCCTTTTGCAGTCCTTGATGAGCCTCGATGATCCTGTCAAAACCATATCATCTACATATCAAACCAGAATGAGTGGCTCATTCTCCACCATCATATAGTAGAGATTGGGATTTGCATCATTCTTGATGAATCCCAACTGCTTCAAATAACTATCAATTCGACCATAACATGCCCTAGGTGCCTACTTGAGCCCATATAGGGATTTCTTCAATCTGCATACATGAGTGTGTTTCTCCTGAGTTTCAAAGCCTTCAGGCTACTTAATGTATACCTCTTCTTCTATCACCCTGTTCAAGAATGTTGTCTTGACATCCATTTGGTGAATTTTCCATCCCATTTGTGCTTTTAGGGTTATGACAGATCTGACAGAGGTATATCTGTCAACTAGAGTGAAGGTCTCCTCAAATTCTATTCCTTCCTTTTGTGCATACCCCTTTGCCATGAATCTAGCCTTGTACTTCCCCACACTCCCATCTGCAGCGTACTTGAGCTTGTAGATCCATCTAGAACCTACAACTGATCTATCTTATGGATGAGGCACTACCTCCCAAACATCATTTGTCATGATAGAGCTATATTATTCTACCATGGCATCCACCCACACCTGATGTTGTGTGGCTTCCTGAAAACTAGAAGGTTCTGCAACATGAGCTACCAAGGCTTGATATCTGTCAGGTTGCCTGCACTGTCTTTTGTCTGTCCTGAGAGCTTTAGAAAACTCCTTTGCATCTCTTAAGGTCTGGCACACTTCCCTATTGGCTCTACCATTGGTGGTGGGAGGTTCAATATTTTCCTCCCCCCGTTCCTGTTGTTCCATCTACTGAGAAATTCCTGGATATCCTACTCGCGAGGAGATGATGGTACTGGTCACTGTACTCAATCCTTGCGACTGTCCTCTAGCTTGTCCAACTTGTTGTCCCTGCTGCTGGACTAACAGAACTTCTGCTAATTGATCTCTTGTAGGTATCTCTCGAGATTTTCTGAAAGCTTTGTCTTCCATGAACTTTGCATCTCACCTTACTACAATCTTCCTACTACTAGGAATGTAGATCTTGTATGCCTTTGAGGTTTCGCTATATCCTACAAGGAACCCCTTCTCTGCAGTCTGATCTAACTTACTCTGTTTTTCATTTATGATGTGATAGTAAGCCACACTCCCAAAGATCCTCAAATGACTTATTTCAGGCTTCTTCCCTGTGAAGACTCCTTCTAGAATTTTCTTCCCCAATGCTCTATGAGGTGTTCTATTTTGAATGTACATTGTTGTGTTACATGCCTCAGCCCATATAAATCTAAGCAAATCATGGTCATATAACATAGCCTTTGCTGCCCCAACTATTGTTTTATTCCCCATAGTGATCTAGAAGTCCATCTACTCCTCATGATAACTAGATAAATATTCTCTAACTCCTGTCATATGAGATGAAGCTCCACTATCAATATGCTAGATACCAGATGATGTTGAACTTGACAAGAATGCAAATTCATCTTCCAATATGGATGACAATTCTGAGGCTTCCTGATTGTTGATTCTATCCATGACTTTTCTGTGCTATTTCTCCTTTCCTTTTCAATGATTGGCTCAGTTGGGCTTGACCTAGGTTTAGCTTGTACTTCATACCAACAAAACCCTTAGACACTGGCCATTTCGGAAATGACCCGCAAGTAGGTCAAAGTCTCACCCGAGGTGGCTATGGGTGATTCCAGAACTAGGTTTCTACAACCTTGAGGGACTGCGCGGAGTCGCTGGTAACTTCGCTTTTTTTGTACATTAATCTTCATTCTAACATTCATAACATTACTGTGCAGTGTATTCTAACTATAGACTTTGTCATATTTATTTTAATATAAACAGATTACAAAACAATAACAATTGCGCTAACATGTAAACTACTTGCAATTACTTTGCATGGACAGATAGAACATAAATAATAGATACAGATACAAAAGACTTCGCCAAAACTTCTTCTTCTTTATTAAGATAAATCTTTCAGTACATACAATTTCTTGACCTACGTACCCAGCTGCAGGTGTTCTGCGCACTCAGCTACAGATTCTTCCAAGGCCTCTGCACACTTAGTTGTGGAGCCTTTTCTTAAGACCCAAAACACATAACAAAAGACTCGATCACTTGTTCTCTCTCTATGTTGTTATCTTATGTTTGATCTCCTTTTTTCGACAAAGAACCACATGTCCTTAAATACATTACATTGGTACAAAAACCATGGTCCACATACCATGGTCTCAAGAAACATAATGAACCCCCGATAGAAGTTCAAAACAAGGTGCTTCAACCCACCTTGATGCCCCTAGACATTGTGTGGTAAATAAAATTTTGCGCACTCCACTCCTCAAAATTCAAAATCTTTAACCAAAACTGGACCAGGTTGGGCCACGCCCAATAGGCCCCCAACACTCACATGTGACTCGTCTCGAGTCACTCAGCTACAGTGCCCTTGATATTTGCGGTAATGCCATTATAGATAGCACTGTACTACTAGACTATTTCTGCTACCTATTTTTCCTCTCGGCGCACTTCTTCCAGCAGTGCCTCTGTTGTTGGTTTGAAAATCTTATACAACACTTCCTTCTCCCTCTTTCGTAGCTCCCTGAGCCTTTCATCCACTTCTTGCAAAATATGGAGGGCCTCATCATGCCATGGCCGAGTCCTCTCTGTCAAAATATGCTCTTTCCTTCGAAGATCTTCAATCTGTTTTTGGAGATTCTTCCCTTCAGTGATGCTGGTGAGCCTCTGCGAGATTGGTAGGGTCTTCGCAGTTGCCAGGATCTCTTCTTGCTGCTTCTGCTTTGCCTGTAGCTCCTCTTCAATCCTCTAAATGTTTGGATCCTCCTGCAGTGAGGTCCAAATCTGCATAGTCTCATCTAGTAACTTTCCACAATCTACCACTGTGTCGGAGATGCCTTTCACTACAGCTTTTAGATCCCTCTCCCTTTGCTCACGTACTTTTGGTGGCATGACTGGCTATAGCCTTATTTGCAGCTCAGAAATATTCACTTCATATTCAAACTTTAATTTTTCGAGCTTATTCTTTAACTCCTTTATCGCGAGGCCGAGCTTCATGACCTTCTCTGTTGGCGGTTCTTCTTTACAAACCTTTGCATCTGAAACTTCACTACAAGTTTTTGCAATGGATTCCTCTAGCTATTGTTGTTGATAGTGTGCTTAGTCCATTTCCTTGATCAATTGATCGAGCTCCTTCTTCAATGAAGCTCTATGCTTTTCCACCTGAATTCTTAACAACGAAGTGCGTTGTTCTCGCTCCTTCAGTTCATCTGTAATACTTTGATGGAACTCATGTAATACCTGAGTTGGCAGTGCAGTGATGTTCATGTTAACATGGTCCCACCCTCTTGCTCCCTCTCTTTCCTTGGCAGATTCAAACCATAACACTCCACTTGGTATCTACAAAATCCTCAATCCAATTGTCAGCTCTATCTATCGTTCTGGCTACAGTAGTTGATCTATCTATGTTGGTTATGTGGCTATCTGCGCTAGTACCTTTAATTCAGGGATGCCTTGCCACAAATATGTCAATATCGTTTTGTAGCGATCATCTACCTTGTTCCAAGTCTCTCTCCAATCTAGTCGATGTCCCCTTCAGCGAGGACAAGCGGTATCGCACCCGACGTATTTACTGTAGGTACCCTCTTCTTGATGATGAATGGTGATTCCTCTATTAGATCTACATCACTGAGCGGGTCCTAGATATCTTATTTTGTCTCTCTCTGTCTTTAGCTCTTGTTCCTTTGCTTCTTTTCCTTTATCTGTCCCACTTGGACCTGCATGCTTTGGGGACCAAAAGCCTCCCAAAATGGGGAGGTGTGATCAAATTGGATTATTATACTGCTTGTCATCCATCTTGAGGCCTTTAGAGTGGAAAAAATGGAGGAATCAGCTCAAGGGACTGTTTTTACCGACGAAACCCAGTTTGGCGAAATAGGGTTTGTTTGGTCAATTTAGGGTGTCCTAAATTGCTATATTAATTGTCAATCCAGGAGTCGTAAACTGCTGAAGTGAGGTGCACTATATATGCAAGATAACTTATTTCTTACTTTTTGTCGTTTTTGATTTTTGGTTTGTTTTTGGGTTTATCTTTTGTTGATTCCCTAATGTGAGATGGCAATTCTAAAAGTCAAGTATGGATATAAGTGTTCAAGGGAATGGTGACCTTTAAAATGATTTCCAAACTTCAAAATTTTCAAAAAGGTTTTAAAATTTATAATGGTGAAATCAATTCCTAAGAGAAAATAAAAATGTACCAATATTCTAATTAAACCAAACAGTGAGCTAGTGACTATGAAACCCAGTATCCTTGTTGTTGTATAAAAAGAAACTGAACTCAAAGAAATTCAAAAACTGCAAGCAAAGTAAACTAAATCATATTACATCAACTCATATTCTAACCCCTCACCATTCGACTCGCTCTGGCTTTAGGAGGTAATCATAAACAAATTGAGCAATCTGATATCTAATTTGCATAAAATGAAACTAATATTAAACTACACACTCATACTCCAATCCCTCACCATTTGTCTCGCTTTAGCTTTAGGAGGTAACTGAAAATGACATGAGCAATTCAGTAACTAACTTGCAGAAAAATAAACTAATATCAAACTACGCATTCATACTTCAATCCCTCACCATTTGACTCGCTCTGGCTTTAGGAGGTAACTGAAAATGACATGAGCAATTCAATAACTAACTTGCAGAAAAATAAACTAATATCAAACTACACATTCATACTTCAATCCCTCACCATTTGACTCGCTCTGGCTTTAGGAGGTAACTGAAAATGACATGAGTAATCTAATAACTATCTTGCAGAAAAGTAAATGAACAAAACTGAAAGAAATAAACAGTGCCAGAATTAGAACTAAGAAAATAAATCAGCAGAAGGACAAGATAATTCCATGTCATTAGTCATTATAAAGCTATGTGCAAATGCCCGGGCTGCCTATTAGAACCTGAAACAAAGACATTGATCAGTTAACAGCATTAGAAAGCATAAAAACTATGGACAGCAATCAACATGAATACCATAAGCAGTGCAATATATACAAGTAAACAATAATGGCATCAGGAACGTAAAGAAATAAAGCATGAAACTATATAGCAGTTAACAAAACCTTGGTGTGTACAGGGGCCCTCTGCACAACCTCGGCCAATTAGCAATCAACCACGAATTGAGCTTATAAACAGTGTCTTCTCATGTATTAAAATGCAGTCATAACATAAGGATAAAGTCACAGCACAGTGGGCTCGTAAACAGTGAAAATTAAATTAAAAAAGCTAGCTAATATGCATATGAGAACGCTTTATTTATAACACAGGATGACATAACCACTTTCCTAAAATCTGCGCTGATAAAAAGACACGTGAATAACCACGTCCAGAAATCTAGCATTATGGTAGCCGTGAAGATTAAATCCAAGGAGGGTGGCTGTTAGATTCGGTTCATGGAGCAGTCCCCAGGTGTTAACACGTCTCCTAATATTTAGGAACGGCCACGCAAGTCTTCACGTGGTGAAAAATAGTGTTTTGCCACCGTAATACTCTTAGGTTGACCACCGCTTGACTATCTTTGACCACGGCCTTCTGTGAGAGATTCGGCTGAACCAATAGGACACGGTCCATGTCCACATCATTTGCAACTTGCCCATGTGGCCGGATTCGCCTGAAGACACCTGTAACATAGATTTCAACAAAAAGGTTGCGGAAAGTTGAGCTGGCTGCGGAAAGTGACAAGATTTCGCAGCTGAATGAGCAAAAATCTAGATCAAACAACAGACACAAGACATAGTTAGGAAACCATTTTATATGCTCTTTTTAAACTAATATGCAATGATTTGACAGCTTAGGAGGTCCAGGTAAATGGAAAAAGGCTAGAAAGGTGTATAGGGAAGATGCAAGTTTGGGACTCAACATACCCCCACTGTGAAGGTGTTGCATGTCCTCATGCAACCAAAATTTTGATCATCCCCCTTTAGTCCATGTGTTCTGAAGCCTCTGCTAGTACATCCAGTCCTCTTCTCTTCTTTCTTGGTGCTACTACCATCCTGGGCTTCCTTATCAAACATCTGAATTTGAGATTGATTAATTCCCTACTCAACTTCCTGCACTTTTTCTTTAATTTCTTGTTCTTTTTCTGCCACAGTCCCAGATGTAACATAGTGTTATCATGAATGATTTTGTCCACTTTGTTTTGCTCCTTTAATGCTTCATTTTCTTGTTTAATGTGCCTGTTTAAAACCTCCAATTCAAACACTTCTTGTTTCAATGATTGGACTTGTGCTTCTTGTGCTATGTGAGGCAGAGTGGATGACGTGCTCGGGCCTGCAGCTGTCTTCTCTAAGGATTCGAGATAATCATACACCTCTTGCTGATTTGGATCTATTTCGGGTGTTTTCCTTGGGTTGACCTCAAAGTCTTGTTGAGGAGGAGGACTGATTTCTAATTCTGGCCGAGAAGGACTTATATCAACATCTGGAGGACTGGTTTCAATATTTGGCTGAGGATGAGGTGGGCTACGACCAGCTGGAGGTTTCTCGGGTGTTTCCCCACCCAAGTCAATGAAGTGGGGTCCTTTTACTTATGTTTTCCTCCACTTTCCTCTAAGCCTGCTGCTTCTTCTTAAATACTGTGGGCTAGTACTCTCTTCTTCCATACTCTGTTTTCCTTTTTCTTTCTTCTTGGTTGTAGCAGCTTGTTTTCGAAGATGCACTAGTCTCTCAGACAACACTTGATAGTCTTCCTCTATAGATGGTTCTGGTGATTGGTAGACATCTTCTATGCTTCTTTTTCCTTTCAATTTCCTCTGTTTTCTATCCTTAGTTCTTTCCTCCTTCTCTTTTTGACCAACTTCTTTAGTTTTTCTAATAGGAGAGTCTTGAATTATTGCACTTTTCTCTTTTCTCCTACTCCTTCTTGGTGTTTTTGGTGTACTACTTTCAGGTGCCTCAGATGGCTCTTGAAAGTAGTTTCTTACTAAAAACCGTTCCCAGGTATCTTTGTTTTTCTTCAATTGGTCTTCAATTAGAATCCTCACAAGCCCATGATGATATAAATGAGGTTCTATGTCTTCTATGTTCTTTTGGACTGTTGTGCACATCTTTTTCAAGCTCAGCAATAAGAAGTAGGGCAGATTAAGGGTTTGGTTCTCTAAGAAGTTCATTAATAACCGAGTATGATACATGTACATTGCTCCAAAACGGCCTTCACAAGTAATGAACTTTTGAATGATTAACAATAAGCTGGCCCACTCTTCTTTTAATGCATGAACAGGAATTCCTTTTGTGAATACAGTTACATCCTAGGTTACGTAATATGACTCTCCATGCCTGCTCGTCCAAACTCTTGTTTTTAAACCAGCGTTCACCTTCCTGGGGCAGGTCTGTAGTAGCTGCTATGGATGCTTCGGTGACTGTGAACTTAAGGTCTCCAATTTCCACCACCTGGCCGTTGAAAGACCTTGCAAAAGCTTTTGTTATCTCCTTATTGTGGCCCTTAAATTTTTGAATGAAATGTAGCCATTTTGCCTTCTTCAGCAAGTCTTTTACTTGAGGGTATCCTTCTAAGAACTTGGGCCCTTCCGGTTCTGCCCTCAATAACCGACCCATCCTTTCCTCTGTTTGAAATTCAATTGCATGTGAGGGTTTAGCAGAGGTAAGACGGCTAGGTTACAGGGTTTATGGAGAAGAAAACAGTGGTTGAAAATGGAAGATGGAGAACAGGTAGCGGGAGTGTTCAGGGACTGTAAGCTGAAACAGAGGACAGGCAGCCGAGGTGAGTTCACGAAATGGAGTGAAGACGTATGTGAACGAGGTGGTAATGTAGCCGTGGCTTTAATAAAATGGCAGGGGAGTGAAGTGAACCCGGAATTTTTAAACTGAATGGCTGCGTAGGAGATGTTAACACGTTTAAGAAATGGTTGCGGAAATTATGCGATGGAGAGGAGCCGTAATTAAATAGGTCACATCTCATGATTACAAGTGGGGTGTGAAAGTGCAGTCAACTATGAGTTAAACCCGAGAATTAATCATGAGACCGTTTAGGGAATAAATGCATGGTTCATGGAGGAATGTCGTGGAATGGTAATGGAGCTATCGTGGTAATCATTGCATATAGTGGAGCTTTAAGGTTTAATAACTATGCAAAATTGTGCCTTTGATTGCTATTTGAAAGAAATTTTTACTCATACCTTGGAATCTTTACCATTTGTTGTCCATTAGCCCTTAATCAACTGCTCCTTATTGATGCCTTTAGATGCTCCATATCTTCATAATATATGCACAGTCATACCTGCATTTTCATGATTATTGAACTAACATCTTGACTGTCAATTTTGAAAAACAGAGTGGTGGCTGCGGAAACTACTTCTGGCTGCGGAAACTGATTCTAGCAGCAGAAACTAACATAGCAACCACTTGGCTGAATAAAGATAGTTAGATAATAACTAACTGAATGGAAATGGTCATGAAAGAGACTTTTATTGATGAAATGGAATGAAATGGATGAAATGGAGTGGAGTGGAATGAAAATGAAATGGAGTGGAATGAAAATGAAGTGAAGTGAAAATGGGAAAGAAAGAGATATTTTTTTTTTGGAAAATATAGAGTGTCAGGTGTTCCTGATTTTCACTCTACATTTTCTGTATAAGACTACCAATCAGTGATTGGTTTTCAGGCTTATACAATTTTTTTTTAATTTTTTTTAACAAAAAGGAACAAAGGCTAGGCTGGTGGAGAAGAAGGATTCTTCTTCACCAGCCTTATTGCAGAATTCTCTTGAAACATTTTGACAAATTCCTCTTTTGAGAGTGGCTTATGATAAATCTTTAATCTGTGGCCATTCACAATAAGAGGAGTTTGAAATTCATCAATGGTCTTGATTCTTACCGCTCCATTGTTAAAGACTTTGTCAATCTCATATGGCCCAAGCCAATGAGTCTGAAATTTTCCTTTGAAGTCTTTAAACTTGGAATCAAATAGTAATGCCCAATCTCTCTCTTGAAACTTTTTCTCTTTGATGTACTTGTCATGCCACTTAGCTCTTTGATGTTGAACTAGATCAGTTCTTAGGATTGCTTCTTGTCTGATCTCATCCAGCTCATTCAACTGCTCCATTCTGTGCTTTTGGGCTTCTGATAGATTCATCCCCAACTGAACTGCCATCTTGAAAGTTTTGACTTGAAACTCAATGGGTAGCAGGACTTCTTTCCCATAAACAAGTTCATAGGGAGAATGTCCTGTTGTATTCTTCCATGTAGTTCTGTAGGCCCATAAGGCTTCAGGAAGCCTTTCTGCCCAATCTTTTCTGTGTAGATGAACAGTTTTGGTGATGATGCTTTCAATAACTTTGTTTGTAGACTCCACTTGGCCATTTGATTTTCTATGCTTGATTTTGTATTATTCCATCAGCTTCTCCATCATGTTGGATGTAAATTGACTTCCCTAATCTATCACAATTTCTCTTGGGACACCAAAGCGAGTAAAAATATCCTCATAAAGAAAACTAACAACTGAATTTTCAGTAGCAGAAAGTAATGCTTTGGCTTCTACCCATTTAGTGACATAATCAGTACATACCAATATATACTTCTTTTGTTTAGATGGTGGATTAATGGGTCCAATGAAATCTAAAGCCCATTTTTCAAAGGGTTCGATGAGTACCTGTGGTTGTAATGGCATTTCATTTGAAAGAGTCAATTTCCCTACTCTTTGGCAGCTGTCACACCTTTTGACATATTCTTTTGTATCTTTGAAGAGGGAAGGCCAATGATATCCTAAAGAAAGGATTTTATAGGCCGTCCTTTTGTCAGCAAAGTGTCCACCGCATGGTTCATCATGACATGCCTTGAGAATGTCAGGCATTTCATCTTCCCTAACACATCTTCTGATCACACAATCTAGCCCTGTTTTAAACAATTTGTTAGAAATCCATGAATATTTTGAACTCTCATGAATAATCTTTCTTCTTTCACTAGGAAATAGATGTGGAGGTAGTTTCCTTGTAACCAAATAGTTAGAAATATCTGCATACCAAGGAGTCTTAGTAGTTACTGCAAATAAATATTCATCTGGAAACTTATCCTCTATAGGAGAATCTTCTTTAGTATTTTGGATCCTAGACAAGAAATCAGCTACTGTATTTTGTTTCCCTGGTCTATCCAACACAGTAATATTGAATTCCTGTAAAAGTAAGAGCCATGTTGTAACTCTGCCATTAGTAACAGGTTTGTTCATTAGATATCTAATCGCAGAATGATCAGTATGGACAAAAGTTTCATAGCCTGTTATATAATGTCTAAACTTATTGATTGCATGAACAACAACTAAGAACTCTTTTTTAGTCACAGTATAGTTCAACTCAGTGGGAGTCAAATTTTTACTGGTATAATAAATGGCATAAGGAACTAAATCCTTTTGACCCAACACAGCTCCTAGAGCTGTATCTGAAGCATCTGTAGAAATATGGAAAGGAAGTTTCCAATTTGGCCCTCTCAAGATGGGTGCTTCAGATATTCTTGTTTTCAAAGTTTCAAATGCTGATTGACAATCAGGATCCCATTTGAATTCATAGTCTTTTGTAAGTAATTTGAAGAGTAGACATGCTATTTTGGTGAAGTTTTCTATAAATCTTCTATAGTACCAAGTAAATCCCAGAAAACTTCTAACATCTTTTTGACAATTTGGAATAGGCAACTTGGAGATGACTTCAACTTTTGATCTATCAACTTTAATCCCATCCCCTGAAATGTGATGTCCCAAAACAATACATTCAGTAAACATCATAAAGCATTTTTCTTGACTCAATGAAAGGTTTGTTTCTTTACATCTTATAAGGACTTTTTCCAAATTCTCTAATGCCTCTTCAAATGAATTACCATAAACTGTAAAATCATCCATATAAACCTCTACACAATCATGGATTAGATCAGAAAAAATTCCTAGTACTGCTCTTTGAAATGTTGCGGGTGCATTACATAATCCAAAAGGAAGCACTCGGTAAGCAAAAGTTCCCCATGGACAGGTAAATGTGGTCTTATCTTGATCTTCAGGTGCTACCTGAATTTGATTATAGCCACTAAAACCATCCAAAAATGAAAAGTACTTTTTGCCTGCTAGAGTATCTAATACCTGATCGATAAAGGGCAAAGGAAAGTGATCCTTCAAAGTTGCTTTATTCAATTCCCTGTAATCAATTCATACTTTCCATTTACCATTCTTTTTAGGTACTATAACCAAAGGAGAAACCCATCAGCTATCTGAAATTGGCTAAATGAAGTTTACATTGAGTAGTTTTTGGAGCTCTTCTTTCACTATCTCCCTAAGGTTTGGATTCATCATTCTCTGAGGTTGTCTGATTGGTCTACTGTTTTCCTCGATGTAGATGTGATGAATGCAAGTTTTAGGGTCAATATCTTTCATGTCAGTATACTCCCATGCAAATGCACTAGAATGTTTTTGCAAGATTTTGGTTAGCTCTCCCTGTTGTGATTTTTCCAAGTTTTTGTTGATATTCAATGTTTTACCTGGAAAAATCTCAATGGCGGAACTACCAAACTCTTCCATAGAGTAAAGAGACATTTGTCTAGATGATAGATACTCAATGTCAGAATCTAACTGAAATTGTGTGTGGTCATATTTTGAAGATGTTTCAAAATTTTCTAATGTGTTCATAATTTGGCTATCTTCACTGATTTCAGAAATGGTAAAGACAGGTTGTATAGTGTCCTCATCATCGACCCATTCACTATCTCCTACTTCTGTAATTGCTTTCGCTGGAGGATACAAATTGAATTTCTTTGTCGAATTACCATCAGAAATATACATATCCCCAGATCTACAACTGATAAAAGCATCAACTGTGGCTAGCCAAGGTCTTCCTAAGATGAGTGGGTGCCCTCCTAGATTACTTTTGGGAGTTAAAATCATGAAATCTACTGGATATTCCCAAGAATATAAGGAGACCGAAATGTCTTCTAATACACCATCTGGTTTGATAATTGATTGATTTGCAAGTTGCAGTAGAGTAGGTGTAAAATGAAGATTAGGAAGTTTTAGCTGTTCCATAGTTTGTCTACTCATATTGTTGATAGCAACCCCTAAATCAATCAAAGTATTTGGAATTTCTACCCCATTGATATGTGTTTTGACAATTGGACTATCGGGATCTACATACTTCTGCATGGTAATTTTTCCCATCATGATATCTGCAATTTTTCCTACCAGGTGGATTCTTCTTGTATCTCTTGGTTTCCTTCCTGGTCTTTTGAGACTCAACTCCTTTATTGTTTTTGCTAGAATAGGAATCTCTCTAATGGCTTGTAGCAAGGGAATCTTGATACAAACATTCTTTAATTCATCTAGAAAATCATAATCAGGCAACAAGATTTGTTTTTCCACTCCTTTGTCAATTTGTAATCTTTCAGGAAAAGGAGGTGTGGATGAAGATGCAGGTTGCTCAACTATAGGAGTTGTGGGGGTTGACTCTTTTTCTTTTTCTTTTTGAGTGCTTGGGTTTTGAAGAGATGCTTTAGAACCTTTATTGGCTTCAAGAGAATCTTCCTCAGAAATGCTTTGCTTTTGAGCATCTATAGAAGGCTTTTCTAAAACTCTACGAGATCTGAGTTGTACATCATTGAGAGGAACAATCATATAGGTAGGAAATTGTTGTCCTTCTACCATGTAAGCATTTTGAGGATTTTTATTATTGGGATTTGGCAATGGCTGGGAAGGTAGTTGATTTGTCTTTTGTTGGAATGGAAGCAAGAGTTGGGAATTTTGATTTTGTTGAGAAGGTTTTGGTTGTTGTGGAAATGGCAATGAAAGTTGTGGATTTTGATTTGGAAGTTGTGGAGCTTGTTGATTTTGAAAAGATGGAGGATATTGATAAAATTGAGCAAATCTCCCATAAGGATTTTGCACAACCTTGTACCCATGATTGAAATGGATTTTGAGGTTGGGACCAAGGTTGTTGCCAAGGATTCCAATTTGGTGGGGGTTGAAAGTTCGTGGGGTTGTTAAACCCTTGATTTTGTTGCCCCTGCCAAGGTCTCCTTGAAACAAAACAGAGAGACTCAATTGAATTTGGGTCTTCTTGAAAGACAACTTTGAGCCCAGGAATTGAAGGACAATCCTTGGTCTCATGGCTTTCTGAAAAAATCATACATGTTTCTACAACTTTTGCATCCAAGGGGCATTCCCTTAGAGCATGTTTCTTCCTACATTTTGGACAAAAGATGGCCAAAGCTTCAGCTTCTGCTTTCTGCTTGTTTTGTATCTTAAGGGTGTCTAGTTGCTCACTAAGGCTCCCTAAAATATCAGTTTTGAACTCATCAAGCATGTCGCCAATCTCAGCCCTACTTACTGATCCAGTTGCAGATTTGTTTGCTCTAATGAGAGAAGGATCTATAGGCCCTTTTCCAGTTTTAGATTTTCCCCTTGAGAGATGGACACATAACTCTGCTATATCATGAAGTGGAAGTTGAGATATATCTCCTTTTCCCATCATGTTCAAAATATCTATCCATTCATCTCTAATGGCTTTTAATAGAAGGGCTTTCAAGGTTTCCTCATCTAGGTTATTCATTTTTGCTCTTTTCAGGTTGTATTGAAATCTTTCAAGTAAATCCTCCAAGTTTTCATCTTCTTTTTGCACCATTTTGAATACCTCATCCTTATGATTGGTGGGCATACAATAGTCCAGGTATCTATCCAAAAATGTTTGTTTCATATCATTCCATGTCCTAATAGATTAAGTGACTAATCCCATGAACCATTTTAGAGCAGCTCCCTTCAATGTTGAAGGAAACAATTTGAGTTTTTGAGAGTCTTCCATATAATCATAAGTTCGGCACACGACTTCAAACTCAAATAGAAATGTTTCAGGATCCTCACTTCGCAACCCATAAAATTTTGGGAGGACAGATTGTGAGATGTTTTTCATTATTGTTCGAGGTTCCTCATCAACTATAGGAAATCCAAATGAGTTATCTCCATCCCTATTTCCCCCATTGTTACCTCTGCCTCCTCCATTGTTTCCTCCTCCTCTACCTCTACCTCTACCTCCTCCAAATCTGTTTACTACTTCCTCTGTCATGATAGTTTCCTCAGAGATTTCAGAGTCCTCTGGTTCTTCTACTAATGGCGGATGAGGAGGAATTTCTCCCTCTTCTTCTTCAGGTGATTCTACTTCCTCGATTACAATTTGTCTTCCTGTAGAAGTAAAGAAAGGGTCTTTTCCTGACTGAGATTCGGTGGATAGTGTGGGAGAGTCTCCTAATTCAGATGTTGCCCCTTGAATTCCAGGAATCCTAAGGCTAGGAGTGTGAATTGGAGATGATGGAGGTGTATCTTGTCTATACCTTGAAGTAGATGGAGTTGTAAAAATCGAACTCTTGGCCCTAGCTATAAACCTTCCCCTAGAATCTCTTGCTCTATGCATGTCATTTTTTATTTTTCTTCAAGTCGGGCTAATAATTCTCTTTCTGATCTTCTAGATCACTCTAGATGCAAGAAGAGAGCATACTCAAGAAATTATTGAACCAATAACTCTCTTTTCTGATCCTCCAGGTCACACTAGGTGCAAGAGGAGAGCATACTTTGAGAAGTTATCAATTTTTACCTTCCTTGAAATTTTCTTGTTTTTTTTTTAAGAAATTGGCTACCTAGTTTCACTTCCCCGGCAACAACGCCAAAATGTTTGGTCAATTTAGGGTGTCCTAAATTGCTATATTAATTGTCAATCCGGGAGTCGTAAACTGCTGAAGTGAGGTGCACTATATATGCAAGATAACTGATTTCTTACTTTTTGTCGTTTTTGATTTTTGGTTTGTTTTTGGGTTTATCTTTTGTTGATTCCCTAATGTGAGATGGCAATTCTAAAAGTCAAGTATGGATATAAGTGTTCAAGGCAATGGTGACCTTTAAAATGATTTCCAAACTTCAAAATTTTCAAAAAGGTTTTAAAATTTACAATGGTGAAATCAATTCCTAAGAGAAAATAAAAATGTACCAATATTCTAATTAAACCAAACAGTGAGCTAGTGACTATGAAACCCAGTATCCTTGCTGCTGTATAAAAAGAAACTGAACTCAAAGAAATTCAAAAACTGCAAGCAAAGTAAACTAAATCATATTACATCAACTCATATTCTGACCCCTCACCATTCGACTCGCTCTGGCTTTAGGAGGTAATCATAAACAAATTGAGCAATCTGATATCTAATTTGCATAAAATGAAACTAATATTAAACTACACACTCATACTCCAATCCCTCACCATTTGTCTCGCTCTGGCTTTAGGAGGTAACTGAAAATGACACGAGCAATTAAATAACTAACTTGCAGAAAAATAAACTAATATCAAACTACACATTCATACTTCAATCCCTCACCATTTGACTCGCTCTGGCTTTAGGAAGTAACTGAAAATGACATGAGCAATTCATTAACTAACTTGCAGAAAAATAAACTAATATCAAACTACGCATTCATACTTCAATCCCTCACCATTTGACTCGCTCTGGCTTTAGGAGGTAACTGGAAATGACATGAGTAATCTAATATCTATCTTGCAGAAAAGTAAATGAACAAAACTGAAAGAAATAAACAGTGCTGGAATTAGAACTAAGAAAATAAATCAGCAGAAGGACAAGATAATTCCATGTCATTAGTCATTATAAAGCTATGTGCAAATGCCTGGGCTGCCTATTAGAACCTGAAACAAAGACACTGATCAGTTAACAGCATTAGAAAGCATAAAAAATATGGACAACAATTGACATGAATACCATAAGCAGTGCAATATATACAAGTAAACAATTATGGCATCAGGAACGTAAAGAAATAAAGCATGAAACTATACAGCAGTTAACAAAACCTTGGTGTGTACAGGGGCCCTCTGCACAACCTCGGCCAATCAGCAATCAACCACGAATTGAGCTTATAAACAATGTCTTCTCATGTATTAAAATGCAGTCATAACATAAGGATAAAGTCACGGCACAGTGGGCTCGTAAACAGTCAAAATTACATTCAAAAAGCTAGCTAATATGCGTATGAGAACGCTTTATTTATAACAGAGGATGACATAACCACTTTCCTAAAATCTGCGCTGATAAAAAGACACGTGAATAACCACGTCCAGAAATCTAGCATTATGGTAGCCGTGAAGATTAAATCCAAGGAGGGTGGCTGTTAGATTCGGTTCATGGAGCAGTCCCCAGGTGTTAACACGTCTCCTAAGATTTAGGAACGGTCACACAAGTCTTCACGTGGTGAAAAACAGAGTTCTGCCACCGTAAGACTCTTAGGTTGACCACCGCTTGACTATCTTTGACCACAGCCTTCTATGAGGAGATTCGGCTGAACCAATAGGACACGGTCCATGTCCACATCATTTGCAACTTGCCCATGTGGCCGGATTCGTCTGAAGACACCTGTAACATAGATTTCAACAAAAAGGCTGCGGAAAGTTGAGCTGGCTACGGAAAGTGACAAGATTCCGCAGCTGAATGAGCAAAAATCTAGATCAAACAGCAGACACAAGACATAGTTAGGAAACCATTTTATATGCTCTTTTTAAACTAATATGCAATGATTTGACAACTTAGGAGGTCCAGGTAAATGGAAAAAGGCTAGAAAGGTGTATAGGGAAGATGCAAGTTTGGGACTCAACAGGGTTTGAAACCTTCTGGGAGCATTTTGAGGCATCAAACAAGGTTTTTTGAGGGTAGAACTTTGCTGCTTTTAATGCAACATCTTTTCATGCTATTCTACACATAGATACCTTTCCAACAACACAATAATCATGCCAATAAGAGTCTGTGTGTGAATGTTATGCCACTTAGAAGTTGACCTTCCCATTTTCACTACCATAATTCTAGCCAATGCCATGTCAACCCCCTATATTCATGGAAAAGGGGCTAGCCACATGATTATGATGTAGAAGAATCTACATTATAACTTTGGTTAAGAGTAGAGTTAGTCAAGCCTAACCACTAGTAGGTTATCGAGCTTTGTTATAACCGGGCCACTAGGAGGAAAAGGGATCCCATTCTTTCGAGTGTGTTTGTTCCATAGTTGAGTAGAAAGAGCCAAGAGGGATAGGAGATAAAACGCACAAAGAGGAATTGTGCACTATAACAACCCACGGGCCATAGGCCATACTTCTTACTTGCAACCATATTTCCATTTAGAGAAAGAGAGCGAAGCGACCTCACCTTACAGCTAGTTTTTTACCCCGAAAGGGTTTCGCAAAGAAAATCTTGTGTCAAATGTGTGTGTGAGCTCTTATTTTTCCATTATCTATTTTCTGCATAATTTTCATTTGCACTATTAACAGTAAAACCTACATATATAAAAATATAAGAAAACGATAATACTGTAGAATTTCATATTTTAAATATTATTTTATTAAATCTGTTGTGATAAATTGTCCAGTGGAATATCCACGACAATTTACAGATCAGGTAAGG
The DNA here is from genome assembly GCA_031772625.1 of Pinus tabuliformis. Lineage (NCBI taxonomy): Eukaryota > Viridiplantae > Streptophyta > Pinopsida > Pinales > Pinaceae > Pinus > Pinus tabuliformis. The sequence goes on from CM062820.1 coordinate 583,589,233, forward strand.
GGGTATGTTACAGCTTGGCCCATGCAAGCCCAATGTTGTAGTTGCATGTTGATACCTATTTGTAATGTCCCCAACCACCCAATGCTGAGACACATTATGATTCTTGTTATTTTGAACCCATTAAATTTCAAATTTCTTTTTATAGCTCACTCTAATTCCATTCATAATAACTCCATTGCAAATTTCTTAAATTATGCTTTGCATATGAATCCAACATGCAAGTCTAACAATATATTCTACCATACATAACTCAAGCTTAATAATTAGTAACAAGGATAATCACAAAATATATTAAATAACTAAATTAAACACATAGTTTACACATAATAAATAATATTGAACACACATAAACATAGGGACACTTATTTGTAATTAAAACTACAAACTGGTTGCTAACTAAAGACGTTCTTCCTAACATTAGGCATTGTTGTTCTAAGACTCTCAACAATAGGCCACCCTTGAGTTGGGGCTATGACACCACAAGAGTGAACAAGACTTTGTATCTCAACCTAGTAGCTCCATTGGTCACTCAACCAGACACTCATACAACCACCTCAATCCCAACTCCCTTTTTGTCTTTAGTGTGCACCAACCAAGAGGGGATCCCTTTCTTTACAATTTAGTACCTTAGGCCATCTCACATCCTATTAGGGCTATAGTGAAAGGTGGCTAGGAGAATCTCAATGTTGGTCATAAGGATGTTCTAATGATAGTTATACATGAGATTTCTAGGCATACTAGCTACCATTACAAGCTTTAGGTTCTCTCCTATAGCACCCATACCATACACTAGGTCTTCAAGTTGCAACTCGAACAAGTGAGAGAGAATGGACAAGTGAGAATGATCCTGATTACTCAAAACATGACTTTTATGTGCATGCCATCATCTTGCCACTTGACACTTCAAGGAGACTTTACCCATTTACTTGACATAATACCCAAAGCTAATTGCCCTTGAGGTTAATGCACTTTGGTTAATAATAAAATAATATTATTCATCGCTTTAGGCCCCATAGCCCCCAGTCATTTTCCTCTAGTGGAGTCATAACCCCACACTGTTCTTAGTCCCCTTGTCATGCAAAAAAATGTAATCTATTAATAACATAATGTACATTATTTACAATACATAGTTTGGCCCTTTGCCATATGATTTGGTTCACTATCCTATATAACATATATGTACAATTATACTATAGAATATGGGTGTTACAGTTTATGTCTAAAGATTCCTTTTAGGGGTTGGGGGTGTGGTTAGAGTTAACTCTCTTTTTACCTCCTTCACAAGGTATGACATCGATTCTTCTAATAAAGGATCAACATCCCTTTAAAAACAACTTCTCTATACGAGTTAAAATACAATGCAATACATGCCCATATATGTAAAAGATAAACACAATTAATATGAAAGACACTTAAAATTAAAATTATCAATTGTGGTAACCATGTTGCTTAATCTAAAGTGCAAATGAAACCTCTCACAACATTCGAAGTCAGTTTAAATCTTGAATACCTTTTTTTTAACTTTTTTTTTTTAACCATAGTTGGTAATTCATTGGATTAATCTAGGGGAGGTCCATGATCAATCATCGTGGCTACCTTATAATACCAAGAGTATAGCCAACAACCATCCTTGTGGCTACCTTATAACCCCAAGAGTATAACTACAAGCCAAATATACCACATTTAATGATTTAACAAGGGTCGAGACTTACAAATAAGAGGAGTCTATTCCTTGAACCGAAATTATAACCAAGCCATACTTTTACAACCGAGATCATACCTAAGCCATACTTTCACAATATGAGATCATAAGGGAGGGATAATAACGCTAAATTTTCACAATATGACATCATAAGGGAGGGATAAGAACGCTATATGGGCATTGGGCAACCCTAAGAAGGGAAAGCAATAGCCCATTCATTTCCAATTTTAGATACCAACAAACTTCCCTCTCCCCTAAATAATTTGTTATTCATATTCTCCACGAAGTTCGCTCATCTAATCCATCCAATGGCCTAGAACGGCCAATATACCCCAACACCAAACCACATCATATCAGATTTCATGGACAATTTGGAACCCCCAGGTTAAAATTGGGTTAAAATTGGGGTTTTGACGAAACCCTAGGCGCCCAGGGTTGTCTTTGCGAGCATATATGTGGGGATTTGCTTATGTATTCCGCTCTTGTCCTGCGATAGGATTCAATCTCTCTGAGAAGATTTGGCTCACAGAAACATACGAAATCTGAAAGTGTAGTCTGTGCTTGAATTTGCTTGTTTCGTTCTGTGAGAGTGGCCGCCCTCGAATTTAAATAAAGAAGAAAATATGTCTGACGAGGACAACCATTTCGAGTCCAAGGCCGATGCGGGGGCTTCCAAAACCTTCCCCCAGCAGGCGGGTACCATTCGTAAAAATGGGTACATCGTCATTAAAGCCAGACCCTGCAAGGTTAGCGTTCTATTCTTTGATTTTTGTTTTTCAAGATTTTATTTTTCATCATTTTGTTTCCGTTTCTAGATTTTCTTCTTTAAATGTATACTGCTGAATATTTAGGGAGGCCCAACGATTTTTTTCCGTTACTGTTTTTAATATTTTAAGCAGCTGTTGGGAAAGAAATTTTTATCAGCCTGCTTTGGTTACTTCTGTACTTCGATCACACGAGCGACCTTCATGCTTGATATTTTGTAGTAATTGTTTGATATGTTTGGACATGGATCGGGAAGGATTCTTCTGTATTCTGGCTTGGTTTCAAATTGCATTTTAAAGAATCCTGTGTTTACGTGCTGTTAAGCCACGCAATCTTGATAAATCTACTCGATCCAGGGCAAGGTTCTTGTTTTTTGGTTGATCTTACTCATTCTATATTATTATTATTGGATTGCTTTTTGGTCATGTATATTGTCTCTGCTTTTACATTCATCTGCCCATTTGGCACAAGACTGAGTGTTCAATGACATTCCCACTACTTGTAAATTAGATGTTTTTTTTTTTTTAATTTTATCTTCTGCTTTACATCAGGCCCTTTTGAGCAATTTTTTAAATCAGTCAAAAAGTATGAAGTATGCGGCGAGATCCAATCCATCAAAAAATATACTATTTTGTATTTGGAGACAGATTTATTTGTTAAGTGAATTAATTCTAGGTCCAGTCAGGTGATAATGCTTTACGTGGTTTAGGGCTGTGCACCTGAAATCTACTGTGAATGCTTTTAAATAATTGAAAATTCAGTAATCATTTTGAAGGTTTGTTTAAACTAGTTTGTGCAGACGTGGTAGAATTTCTAAATTACTACGTGAAACTGCTTTCTTATAGAAATAAAATCTGTCAACATTTAACACGCATTGAGAGATTGATTTGTGCAGAATAGATAGGGGTGGGGGAATATCAGGGAGTGTATGATAAATCTAGTTCATCGGAAAATTTGTAGTTGTGTATAATGAACCTACTTCATCAGAAAATTTAAAATGTGTTTTACAGGAGATGTAGGCTTCTCAGATTGTCTTTTTGGATTCAATTATAACTACTTCAAAAGACATTCTTTCTAGGGTTTCTTCATATCTGCTCTGGATATAACCATTCTACGCAAGACAACTTTTGGGTTTATTTGAATTCCTTCTTTTGTTATATTCGTGGATGGCATCCACAGAAAACCTGTTGGTGTAGTGTGCCTCACCTAGGAAGATTTGACTTTTGTTGGAAGAAAGGAGTTTCACCAGGCATTTGCTATCTTTTTCTATTTAGCATTCATTCTGTTTAAGCAATGTTAGTGTAGTATATAATTGTTATTTACCAGTATTCAATTATATCTGTTTTTTATATGTCGTGCTAACCACATTTTTATTATTTTGATATTGTTATTTTTATAGGTGGTTGAAGTATCCACTTCAAAAACTGGAAAACATGGGCATGCTAAGTGCCATTTTGTTGCAATTGATATTTTTAATGGGAAAAAACTCGAAGATATTGTCCCATCTTCACACAACTGTGACGTAAGTATCGCTTCATATGTGTATTGTGGCTTCTTATCTCCATATCTGCTACTCTTTGTACAATCAGTTAATAAGTTATTAAATTGCCTTTGTGTCGTTGCAGGTCCCACATGTTACTCGCACAGATTTTCAATTGATTGACATATCCGAGGACGGATTTGTAAGTTCCTTTAGTTCATTATTTTTCAGATGGTTGATTTTGTGCAGTTGAAATGATGAAAAATGAAATCCTTTATTAAAATATATTTTTCATAGGTGAGTCTGCTGTCTGACAATGGAAACACCAAGGATGATCTTAGGCTTCCTTCTGATGATCAACTACTTACCCAGGTGAGTATACATGGACATGATTGAATATTTTGTTAATAACTTTGCATTATTTATGCCACTTTATGTCAATGATTTGTCATTTAAACGTGTGGCAGATCAAAGATGGCTTTGGAGAGGGGAAGGATCTTGTTGTCACTGTGATGTCTGCAATGGGAGAAGAGCAGATTTGTGCCCTGAAGGATATTGGTCCAAAGTAAATCTTAATTGCTGAATGCGAAGGATATGCTGTTATCCTTGAACTTTTATTACCCTTGCTTTCAGTCTAGTGCATTCAACATGTTGTTTTTGTAGGCATTTTGTGCACTATAAATATCGAGGAAGCAGAGTAATGACGGTTAGGTGCTACTCTATCATATGTTAAGTTTCTTTGAATCAAGCTACCTGCATGCTTGGTTATAGATATCTTCAAAATCTTGTTATCCTTGAAGGTTTTGAGGCATAAGGTCGGCCTCTGAAACTTTTTGCCAGTATGATGCAGTTTCGCTTTCCTGTTTAATTATAAGGCTTTGCGAGAGGATTTTAAAGTAAATCTCTAGATATTAAGATCATTTTTAATATCAAGTATCATCAGTTACATCCTTTGTTCGTTTTCAATGAGTTTCGCTATGAGTTTCAATGAAAAGCTATTTTGATTTTTAAATTAATAATGTCAAGGTTGCAGTTATTTTTTGCTTTCATGTGCTGTCTTGCCAACTTTTAAATCATAAAAAGAATTTTTACAAGATTAAAATCTGGCGTTTTCCTGAATTCTTGTGCAAAAAAGGTCCCCTCCTTTAGAGAAACATATTCCTTGGATAACTGATCAGCTCTCGAACTCTATATATGTAAAAGAAATTTCATGGAAATTTTGTTTTACGTCTAGAGGACCTGATTCACTATTGCAGCCAAATATTTTCAATTTTGCATTTGTTGCTTACCCACTCCATTGAGATATTAGTGTCTTTGTATGCTAGCTATTTTGTTTCAATCTTTTTTTTTCACTGCTGTTTTGATAAAAGACCAAATGTGCTTGAAACTATGCTCATAAGGCAAGACAGCTCTGAAAGCTTTTCAAATGCCATCTGTTAACCACGAGTAGAGACAAGAAGTCATTACTTTTATTTTATTTTAAGATTTTAAGATGAAACTTGCAACACTTCATACCCGTGATCTATGGAAGCTACAAGTGCTTTTATTCGGAAGAGAGGATTAAGTTACGGCTAAACGAAATTGTTTTTTTCACGAGTCATTAGTTTGCACTGGTTAAAGTTTAAAGTTATTCCAATTATTTGCTCCAAGAGTGAAACTGAAGTTATTCCAATTATTTCTTCTATGTTTAAAGTTCATTCTTGCTATAGCCCCTAGTTCGTTTGGCATGATATTCAATATCAGAGGGGCTGTACATAAATTACATAAAGTATGGGTTAACTTTTTATTACAGAAAAATTTATGGATTGATATTTTCTTATTGTGGCGTTTGTTTCATATTTTTATCGGGGTTAAATTTTTTGGGCATGAATTTGTTTAAGTTAACCAAGGAGTTCCTTTACAAATGGGGGTTTTATTTTTATTTTCTTTGAATAATGAATAGGCCCATACTAGGGTCTTTAGACACTTTGACTGCCGGAAGACGTACAGAGTTTTATTTTCTTTGACTAATGAATAGGTCAATACTAGGGTCTTTAGACACTTGGCCTGCCGGAAGAGGAACAAAGTGATCAATCAGAAGGAGATGAACAACACCGTTAAATGTCTTTTTATTTTGAATTTTTAAATGACTTATCATATTGATAATTAGATACAGAATGTAGAATGACCACAGCAGTGTTTTATTAAATTCCTTACTTTTATTTGGGTTTTTTTTTTATGACTTTTATGATTTATCATGTCAGTAATCAGAAATAGGTACAGAGAATGAATATGACATCTGTAAAAATGAGAAATACAAAGCAGATTGTTTGGGTTGTAAAAATTCCCATAATGTACAGAGACAAGGAGATATTCCCTTTTTAGTTCACAAATGGTTTTATCAATAAGTTATTCCATTTGTCTGTATCATTAATTGAGATGAATCCTAACTTTATTGACATTGGTAATCAAGCCATCAAGATCTGAGAATAGATGGAGAAAGTGGTCAATAATTAAAAGAAAAAAAGTTTGAAGGAGTTTCGAGTGGTGGTCACAAAATAGAAATGCACAGTATAATCTTTTTACAAGGGTTCATAAGTGTATATTGTGATATATGTTTGGAAGCTTTCTGTGATGTTCCAGCTTCCTCTTTCTGTTTGGAACACTAAAATTGACCTTTAGAAGATCACATCATTAGCCTTTGACATTTGTGACACACTTACGCATGGAAAGTGAAACTATCTAAATGTTACCTCAACAAATTTCTTTGCACTTCATATTTTATTAGGGAAATTTGATTAAATCTTCAGTTCTACAAGAAAACAAATTCTTCATGGTTTCACAGGATTCTAACATAACTATTTGCCATCACCCACATGAACAAACACAAACAATGGTGGGCTCTACAATGTAGCAATACCCCAAACTTCTACTTCTTTTATAGAGCGTGGCCAATTTATAAATATCATCAAACAAGGCAAAAATAGGATAACAATTGATTTGAGAATTTATATATTACTTGCCGATTTTCTTAATGTCACAGACAAGTCGGACACTAAATTGGACCTACCTTTGTGTAATGATTTGACTGCTAAAGTCTCTAAATGTGTATATACCTTGCTCCCTTTTAGTTTTGAACCTGTGACATCTTAGGAGGAAACACGCTCTCTTAACCATTAGGCACACTCAAGTTGCTTTAGGTTTATTTATTTGTTGAACATAGTAAATTCTGTAGAGCCTATTGGTGTATGAGGTTGATTTGTGCTGCTGCATTGGGAGGTATTCCAGCATGCTAAAAAGGCCTCCCAAGTTGGCCAAAGAAATTATAGAAAATAAAAAATATAATTATTATTTTGGGCTTCATGTTAGACCCCAACTGTTTGAAGAGGTGTGATCCTTGGTAAATTTGTCACATTTGGACCAATTCGGATCATCCAACTAATCTGATCTAGAAGATGAAATTACAGAGTTTTGACTCAAATCTTAAGTTTGACCAAAAATAGATCATTGAATTGCTGATTGACCGAGCTGACTAGCTGTGTTTGATCTTCGACTGCAGAAAAGAGGCCCTGTTTGATTGCAGGGTTGATTGTTTGTTTGATTGTAGGTCGTCTGCAGAAAAGAGGCTCAGGCTCTGTTTGACCGAAATTCTAGAGAGATTGATTGCAGGGTTGATTGTGAGTTTTATTATAGGTCTGAGTTGATTGCAGGGTTGATTGTGAGTTTGATTGTAGGTCTGAGTTGATACAGGGGTCAACTAGAGACCCAAAGTTGACCATAGGAGATTTTTGACTAGGCCAAAAATTGACCAGAAGTGATAATTTTGAGGGTTTGACCAGCATTGAATGGTGGTTACTTTGACCAAGTTTGATTGATATATTTGACCTGGATTTACAGATTCCTAGATTAATTTTGGAATTGTAGTTATGGCTGAAGAACAGTTTTTTCTTAGCTGGGCTTTTCTCCAAGGTTGGGTTTTCCCAGGGTAAATTTGTCTCTTGTGCTTGGCTGTTTCTTTATAATCTTATTGTTATCATTGCATTACTGTTGAAATTTTCTATGTATAATTGTTTAATGATATATATGTTACATAAGATAACTCAATTGGAAATCATTGGAAAGTAATTATCAGATTAAAAGATAAGTTTCTATTATATGAAAAATCAACATGGTATTAGAAAATCAAATTGGTGTATTAGGTTGATTTGTGCTGTTGCATTGGGAGGTATTCCAGCATGCTAAAAAGGCCTCCCAAGTTGGCCAAAGAAAATTATAGAAAATAAAAATATAATTATTATTTTGGGCTTCATGTAGACCCCAACTGTTTGAAGAGGTGTAACCCTTGGTAAATTTGTCACATTTGGACCAATTCGGATCATCCAACTAATCTGATCTAACTAATCTGATCTAGCAGCCACACTAATCTGATCTTATGATCTAGCAGCCACACCGGCCACAACTGTTTGACCATAGGAGATTTTTGACTAGGCCAAATATTGACAAGAAGTGATAATTTTGAGGGTTTGACCAGCATTGAATGGTGGTTACTTTGACCAAGTTTGATTGATATATTTGACCTGGATTTACAGATTCCTAGAATAATTTTGGAATTGTAGTTATTGCTGAAGAACAGTTTTTTCTTAGCTGGGCTTTTCTCAAGGTTGGGTTGATCTGGATTTACAGATTCCTAGAATAATTTTGGAATTGTAGTTATTGCTGAAGAACAGTTTTTTCTTAGCTGGGCTTTTCTCAAGGTTGGGTTTTCCCAGGGTAAATTTGTCTCGTGTTTGGTTCTCTCTTTATGATCTTATTGTTATCATTGCATTACTGTTGAAATTTTCTATGTATAATTGCTTAATGATATATATGTTACATAAGATAATTCAATTGGAAATCATTGGAAAGTAATTATCAGATAAAGGATAAGTTTTTACTATATGAAAAATCAACATGGTATTAGAAAAACCTCAAAAAACAAGTGAGATGGACTTCATTGGAAGAACAAGTTAAAGATAAGTAGAGGCCAAGGAGAACTTTGTTTTGTGTGTATTTTTTATGGCTAGTTGTTCAACTGATCCTAGATCGATTTTTTTAAACAAACAAGGACAACTTCAAATGCCCCACCTCCTTAGTGATGCTCGGGGGTGGGTATGTTACAGTTGAAGTGACATCGAAATCCAAGTTGAGAGCTATATTGGCAAGTCCTAATGAGTACTTGACATTTATAGGGGATCTCTTTATATGAACTTTTTGCATGATGCTCCTAAGAGGATATATATTCAGAAAATATGGATGAGGTGTTGCAGCTACCATAACCCCAACAGTGTCGCTTGTGACAAGCGTGGCTTTCTTTAATGCTGGTGATGGCTATGTTTGGAGTCAAACTTTTGCTCCAGCATTCTATGTTGGAGCCATGCAGAATATCCTCAGGAAATTAAGGAGGTGCAACAGTGGTATATTGGTTGTATGCAAAACGCTTTCTTGATTAGTAAATCACTTCCCTTGTAAACAAGGATTTGAAGAGCAAGTTATTGGATGAAATATTATCTGGCATGCCCAGAGCCTTGTCAGTAAATTTAAAGAAGACATTATAGGTGAAGTAGTGGTTCCACATACAGAATCATCAAATGATGTAAGTTACTTCCATCTGAGTCGGAACCAGCAAATTCATCAAACATATCCTTACTACCATTTATTAACAAGCTGTCTACTTGACAATGAGAGCATGCTTGATGGGTTAGGAAGGGAACACTCGCTGTTTAAGTTTCTAATGACCCTTTCAAAGCGCAGATTTTGACCATAGTGGTAGATCGAAATATTTTATTTTGAGCAGCCCTTTATCTTGATGTACATTAGGCTTGTTGAAGACAGTTCTCTTCAAAGCATTTCTTGCAACCAAGAAGAGAGTTGCGGCAAAAAACCTATGATGAGATTCAAAACTATGCATCGCCGGTTGCGTTTGTGGAAGGGTTGCCTAAAGTAGCAATTTGGGTATACAAAGTAGATGGATCCAATTTTAAGTTCTGTCAGATTATATTGCAATTTTGCTGTGGCTAAGATATTGAAGCTTCAGAGGTGCTGAAGGTATTCTTGTATCGAACATTGGCAACTACTTGCGAGGTACTGTATGCTATGATGGTGATCCTGATTATGATATTGACAATGAGCACTATAGGTAGATAGCTCTATCAATCTACTTCATCAACGTTCCTAATTCTTAATGAGGAGAGTCAAGATCTTGATCGGCATCAAAGAATTTGTGAAACGGTTAAGTTGAAGATGTTTCTTTTGACAAATAACAACCATTCCCTATTAGACCCACCATAGAGGAATTAGATATTGATGTGAAGATGAAATTTAGAAAGAGGAATGGTTTATATTTGTGGTTGAATACCGAGGGTTTGTGTAGCACTGACAGGTTTGGAACATGGGGTAGCTTCTTGTTAAATACAATACAAAACACTAAGCCTTGGATCAACAACACTGTTATGGAAAAAATGGAAAAAATATTATAGAAACAAATTTATTTAGCAATGACATGATAATGGTTTTATAATATTTTTTTCTTTAGGAAAACCACCCATTCCGGTCTTCCTCTCCATGGTTCACTATCGCGTCCTTCCTCCCGTGTTCATTCATCTCTAATCCCATCATGCATGTTTTGCCATTCTTAATGCTTGTATACACAATTCATATCCTTTTTACAACTTCCAACCAACAACCTGTTTCTTTATAACCCTTAGCTCGCTTGTATACAAAAGGGATTGGCCAAGAAGAGACCATGGTTCAATTGATCGCTTTCGCTTGCTCGGAGAATTTGGAATGCTCCAAATTCTACTCGAGCATCCAAATTCGGGTTGATACCATCGAAAACATCTTTGAATAAGGTACCAATACGTATCTCATTATTCAGGTGACCACCTACATTACTTTCACTACCTCACATTTACACACTGGAGGTCTAGCTATCGGTACGCTCACCATCAAGCCTATGATGTAAGAGATTTATATAGCTGAATTCACATAATCTCTCCAATATGGAATGGATACTATAATCCAACTAACAAGGAAACTCAAGAAACACTTCCTTATATTTGTCGATGACATCATTAATAAATGTGTCAACATGGTCTAGTGTGCCTAACCTAGGAGATTTAGAGTTGACACATACTAGGATGAAACTAACCAAATATTCAACAACTTGGCAACTAGTTGAGCTAACCCATTAGACTTAATGGTTTTATACTAGTCATAATTTCAAGGTTGGAAAATAAGTCATTTATTTTTAAAGCATATTGGAGAAAGATGTAATTTGTGAAAAGGTTTGTTGAAAAAAATACATAATAAATGGTTTAGATATTCTGTCATATGGCTATCAAGTGATAAACAAAATCATATGAGTAAATTTGTATAGGTTTAACTAAATAAAGAAGTCTATTTCCAAGTTGAGAAATATGCTAGTGTAATGGCATTAGTCTAGGGTTTTAGGTTCAAGGTTGTCTATGGATAAATTAAGGAAGGGACACGATTACTCCTTTGCACCTCAAACTCTAGTCTCCAAAGCATGTTATGAGACCAAGGGTTTATATTTGTGGTTGAATACTGAGGGTTTGTGTAGCACTGACATGCTTGGAACATGGTAGCTTCTTGTTAAATACAATACAAAACACTATGCCTTGGATCAACAATACTGTTATGGCAAAATTTTGTCCATTTTGCCATAAATTCACTAAATTTAGTGACTACAAATAGATAGGAGAGTTTGAGCCATTAATCTGAGATACAAAATCTGAAGTTGAGTACGAGGATGAACAACCATCTTAGAAGGAGATAAGGAATCTAAGCTTGATAACATTGCAGATGGATTTCATTGATTTCTGCAATGAAGCAAGGATCAAGAGGGAGTTGACAATCCCTACAAACCTCAACAATTTCTTTCTAACCTCAACAATTTCTTTCTAAGTCAAGAAATTGCCTTTGTATTTTTTGCTTGGTTATAATTGCTTCTTCCATGGCTTCGTGAATGAGTTTTGTAACAAGAGGGTTGTCCCAGTAAGAGGGAGCAAATATAGTAGTAATTGCTTGCATGATAGGCCCCAATTGCTAGCATGATAGAGGGAGCAACTATAGTAGTAATTGCTTGCATGATAAGAGGGAGCAATTACAACACAAGGACTTGTTTGTGTGATAGTGGGAGCAACTACAACAAAAGGATTTGCTTGCATGATAGAGGGAGCATCTATAGCGAAAGGATGTGGCCGAGACATAATGCAAAGAGTATTAGAGCTCCAGTACATGTCTACAAATGAGTAGATTGTGGATGAAGACGAGCTCAGTTTGATGCGAATTGTCTCCCTCTTTAGAAGGAAATAATGAAGACTAATACATTCACCTTTGAAGCTAGAAGGATTTGGCTAGGTTGACCAAAGGTGAATCTTCTCCTTGGAAGTCTAACAAACTTGGCTATATCGGTCGAAGGAGATAGATGTGGTTCACCTTTTAAGCTAGGAGGACTTGGCTAGGTCATGAAGGGCTTTGACCCAAAAGGTGAATGGTCTAAATACATCCTCTCCAAATAAAAAATTTAAATGCCTAGGCTAGGTCATGACTAGAGGAAATTGATACAATTTGCCTAAGGAGCCATAAAGGACTTTGGCCAACCTTGGATATATGGGGAGTTACATTTCCCACTCCAAGATAGAGTTATTTTATAGACATGCATCAATATGACAAGCTCATGAACTTTTTTGAAAGAGATCTTAAGGAGAAATTTTAACAAGGGGAATTTGTTGTTGAAAATACCTTTCTCACTAAGAGGGTGTGTTGGTTTTTTGTGTAGCATTGGGAGGTATTCCCACATGCCAAAAAAGCTTCCCAAATCCAAAAAAAATTTGTACAAAATGAAAAATAAAAATTATTATTTTGGGCTTCATGTAGGCCCCAATTGTGAAGTCAACCCCACTATTTGAAGGGGTGTGAGCCTTGGTAAATTTCTCACATTTGACAAGTATAAATATACATTTGGCTTCCACAATTTGGACCAATTCGAATCATCCAACTAATTTGATCTAACAACCATGCGTGGGAGCAGAAGGACAAAATTACAGAGTTTTGACTAAAGTTTGAAGTTTGACCAAAAGTAGACCATTGACTTGTGCACTGACTGAGCTGACTAGTTGTGCTTGATCATGTTTATGGTTGACTTTTATTCCAAAAAGAGGTTTTCTTTGATTGAAATTCTTGATAGATTGATCGCAAGAAAGAGCTTTCACTTCAGGGTTGACTATGAGTTTAATTGTAGGTTTGAGTTGACTGCAGGGGTCAAGCCATAGACCCAAATTTGACTGCAGGGGTCAAGCCATAGACCCAAATTTGACTGCAGGAGACTGTTTGACTAGGCTAAAAATTGACCAGAAGTTATGATTTTGATGGTTTGACTAGCATTAATTGGTTGATACCTTGATCAGGTGACCTAGATTTTAGCATAGATTCCTAAATTAATTTTGGAATTGTAATTATTGTTTAAGAAAAATTTCTCATAAGAAGAAAAGTTTGTTGGATTTTTCCCATGGTAAATTTGTGTCTCTCTTGTACTTCGTTGCCTTTTTATGATCCTACTATCATCATTGCATTATTGTTGAGATTTCTATGTATAATTGCATAATGATATTATATGTGACATAAGATAACTCAATTGGAAATCATTAGAAAGTAATTATTGGATTACAAAATCAATTTTTATTATATGAAAATTAACATATGAGACCCTCTTGTTTGTGGGACAAGGGAGCCACCTTCACACAACAATGACTTCTAAAGTCTATGAAGACATACATACCCCTCTTTGGTTTTGAACTTGTGACCTCTTACAAGGAAACACATGCTCTTAACCATTAGGCCCACTCATGCTGTATTGGGTTTGCTCATTTATTGAACATAGTAAATTTGTAGAACCTATTAGTTGAGAGTTGAATATAAAACATTATATTCATCTGAAGTTGCATCTAATTTTAATATTAAACTAGACATACAATAAAATCAAAATATTTCCATTTTAATTATATATATATATATATATATATATATGTAATTTTTTCATTTAATGAAGAATATTAATTTGTTTAAAATGGAAAAAATATCATAGAAACAAATTTATTTAGCAATGACGTGATAATGGTTTTATAATATTTGTTTCTTTAGGAAAGCCTTGAAAGGAAACTCAAGGAACACTTCCTTATTTGTCAATGACATCATTAATATATTTGTCAACATGGTCTAGTGTGCCTAACCTAGGAGATTTAGACTTGACACATACTAGGATGAAACTAGTCAAATATTCAACAACTTGGCAACTAGTTGAGCTAACCCATTAGACTTAATGGTTTTATACTAGTCACAATTTCAAGGTTGGAAAATAAATCATTTATTTTTAAAGCATATTGGAGAAAAATGTAATTTGTGAAAAGGTTTGTTGAAAAAACATACATAATAAATGGATTAGATACATTGTCATATGGCTATCAAGTGATAAACAAAATCATATGAGTAAATTTGTATAGGTTTAACTAAACAAAGAAGTTTATTTTCAAGTTGAGAAAGATGCTAGTGAAATGGCATGAGTCTAGGGTTTTAGGTTCAAGGTTGTCCATGGATAAATTAAGGAAGGGACAAGATTACTCCTTTGCACCTCAAACTCTAGTCTCCAAAGCATGTTATGAAGTAAAGGGGGGATTTTTTGAAGCGTTGGATTCTTAGAGCTTAGAGAAGGTAGAGCTATCATTTCATTGTTCAAGGCAATTAGAAATGTGGAGGTAAGGGATATGGATCTAAGGTTTCATAGTGAAGATCTCAAGGGTGTTCATGCACTTGGAAAATAGAGGAGTAGAAGTGTCATGGCATGGGATGGGCTTGGTATTATTGTGAGTGTGAGAATTCTCTAGCTTGAGGGTATGAAAAATGTAGGTCTAAAGGGAAAATTTTTGAAACAAAATTTGTATTCGAGGCAGATCTAGGATACATTGAGTTAGTTGAGTAGGAGTAGCCCTAGAAAAGGGACAGGGTTTAGCCTCCTTAGTCTAAATGGATTAACTGGAGGAGTGTAAGGGAGTAAGGATTCTCAGATGAGAGACTAAGGTTAGGGTTGAGAAAAAGAGGAAGAAATGTGAGGATAAAGTGAGATAATGAACCCATATTGGGTGGTTTATTAACCACATGCCATCATAAATTTTAGCTTGGTTGGGATAATTCAAGGCATTGTTGGTAAATTGGGGCAAGCTCAGATTCATTGGGAAGCTTCATGCTTGCAAAATTGGGGGAATTTCACTCAAGTTCCTCCAAATTTTTGAGAGCTTGGTCAACATAAACATAGTGGAATTTGTAGAAAGAGATGGCATAAATTGGTGCATTGAGGACTAGTATTATGAGATAATCAACTTTCTAAATTGGAATTTATAAGGTATCCCATTAATTTGAAGTTAGAGTGGAAATTTGTGTGCTACTTATTGCTGGCAAGGAGTGATGGGATGCTTCAAAGAAAGCTTATGAACTAAAATTGCCAAGGTGATTACTAACATATTTTCAATTGGAATTCCCATCTATTAATTTTCTAGAGTGAATTGTGTAAAAGCACATCAAAGGATGCCCATTTTGTAATGAAAATGAAAACTAGATATTTAGGACTCAAGAAGTTAACATGACAACTAATAAGATAACTATCCTAAAGACTGTAGTTCAAATCCAAAAGCAAGAGTCAGATAGAGGCAAAGAAATTGCATTACTTATGGAAGTGGTTCAATTTTAGAAGAAGGAGATTGCAAATTTGAAGGTAGAATGTGCCTTGCTCAAGAACATTATTAATGAGCTAGTCAACTATCAAAACATGGTTTTTTCAAAGGTGCATCCCTCTATTGGCTCATTATCAAACAATTATAGAGTGATCTAAATTAGACTGTTATATAATTTTTCATCCATATTAATGCTTTTAGGGTGGAAAAATGGAGGAAACAACTCACAAGGCCATTTTTATTGGTGGGTCCCAGTTTGGTGACTTCGAGTTTAAAAGTTTTTAAAGGAAATTTGAGGCATTTAATGAAGTTCTTTTGGTTCAAAAACTCTCACATGTGCCAAAACTTGTCTCTATTCTACACTTGTATACCTTTCCAATGATGCAAGAAATACCTCAAACCAAATTCGTATGCAAAAATTATGCCACTTGAAAGTTGACCTTCCTATTTTATCCACCATGATTTGAGATGATGCCAAGTCAACCCCACTACTCATGGAAAAAGGGGCTAGCCATGATGAAAAAAACTATTGAAGGGTTAATGTTATAACTTTTTAAGATTTGGAGTCAAACTTAACCACTAGTTGGCTATTGAGCTATGTTATAACTACTCCACTAGGAGGAAAATGGGGGTTCCATTATATTTGAGTGCATTTTTTTCCATAGATGGTCATAGTACCTGAGAGTGGATAGAGAGAGAAAACAAATAGTATTTGTGTTATCTAGCATCCCACAAGCCATAGGTCTCACTCTATTGTATTTGCACCATTTCCATTCAGAGAAGAGAGCATAACAACCTCACCTTCAAATTGAGCTTTCTCTCATAAGGGTTTCCTAGAGCATATCTTGTGTTCATTGTGGTTTGTGAGCACTCATTTTTTAGTATTTTACATTTTCATGTATTTTATCTATTCCACGCTTAAGAAGGGAATGAACAATCTAGAAATATAAGGAAAATTAACCCTCATAATATATATTTTCAGACTTCAATATATTTTTATTGGATATATTATGATGAATTGTCTAGTGGAATATCCACGAAAATTTACAGATCATATTGGTATCAGAGCAAGTTTATTTGGGTGTATTGTGGGGAGTTGCATGAGATCAGATTGTTTTAAGAAAAAATTCATAAAGCCCCAGTGATGACCAACAAATCTAGTTTTAATAGCCCTAGCGATATGGAAAAGGAGATTTTCAAGGCTAGAAGTGCAGGTTGTAGATATTAGCCATAATATGAACCTCCTTATGGTGGCTCTAACAAACAATCTTGGAATAAAAAAAGATAGAGGTTTCAACTCAGAGGTTAGATTTGAGGGAAAATTAGGGGATCGGGAAGAACCAAAGGAGTATAAGAAAGAAATCGAAAAAAGTGAAACCTAGTTCGAGTGTCATGAACCATTCGCAATCCCTATTTAAGATGGCAGAGAAGTTCAACATCAAGCCATATCAAGGTGATATTGATGCTTTGAAATTAAATCATTCATCCTAGTACATTTAGAGGTTTATTTTAACATTCATCACATAGAGGAAGAACATAAAATTACTTTTTCCCATTTGAAGTTAGAAGGCCATGCATTGCCTTGGTGGGAAAGCCACATAGAAACCTTGAGGCGAAAGGGGGTACACTAGTAACTAAGTGGGAGTATAGAAAAACTATTATAAAGTCTCAATTCTATCTTATTAGGTATGTAGAGGACCAATGGATCCAGTAGCATTACTTCAAGTAGAGACAAAGGTAGAGTGTATATGAGTACACTACATAATTTAGGAAGATGAAAATCATGTTGGGTATCTCTTCCAAAAACCCATATACACTCCTCAAATATTTGGGGATCAACAAAACCATATGTGAAAACTTGTGATGCTATTCAAACCCATAATGGTGGATGAGGCTTGTTGTGCCAAGAATTGCTCTACAACCTAGTATAAAGAGAAATGTGTAAAGATAAATGTTTGTAAAATTTAACATAAACATTTAACTATTAGCCATAATTGTACTAATTGATATAATATTGACCCTTACAAAAACATAAATATTTACTATTTATACGTTAACTTTGTTAAAAACTTAAAAATATAATATAAAATGACTCAATTAAAAAATTAAAGCGTATAAGTTGCTATAAAGATAAATCAATGGAGTTGAGGTTGAAAAGAAGCAACACACCAAATCATTGATCAAGGCCATTTAATTGCATTTTTTTGCATCCGTAAACTGATATGCATTATTTTTTTTTCAAATTCAGTTACACTTAATTGATTCAAATGGATATGTATTATTGTGAGATTATCAAATTGTTCACCAGAGAGAGGAAACAAAGCATAAATACAACACCCCAAATTGCATAAAGAACTCAATTCAATTGTTCACATACTAAGATTAGCAATTTGGGTTTGGTGTAAAGAAATATGATGGAAATAGATCTAAGTTTGAGCGAATTGATGAGTCAACCAAACAATCTAAAAATTATGTAAATAGTCAAGCAGAGAAAGGTGAACCTATTGAAATGGCAGAAAAAAGAGTTTCATTTTGAAAGTTAAAGCAACTTTTAACAAAGAGATATCGATTTTTTGACCCAACAACAATGTAGTTCAATGTGAATAAATTACAAAGGTGGATGATTAAAATGTTTTTGTAACAATATAAGGAAAGACATCATCATTTGTATTAAATTGGTATTGGTTCAGAATTAGGCATATATTTGAAAAAGGTGTTTGAAAATCACTCATGTTGTTACGTAAAGTTTTGAATATGGATTATTAAAGCATTTTTGTAACAATTATGGATACATATATGAATTATTGATGTTATCGCTATGGATATTGGGAAATAGTTTTTTTAATAGGGATGTATATATCGATTAGCACTGAGCCAAATAGGTGTTGATAACTCTGGATAACATATGAGTGAGATTTATTTAGGTTATAATACATTAAATCTAATATATACCAGTCTAGATCCATCTTAACCCAAAATCTATCAAGTGTTGAGAGAGATCAAATCTCTCGAGGCGCAAACCTCTTTTTTGAGTGAAAAACTTGAGGAAAAGTATTCACCTTGAGAGATTTGATCCCTCTCGCCGCTTGATAAATAAGGAGTTAAGATGGATCTAGGTTGGCATATAGGCACAATAATTGGATAACATATGTTGAAAGGGAAATCAAATGGTTCAAAGTTGAAGGAACACCAAGAAGCTTCCAAAGAAGAGAAGAATAAATGGAAAGCGGGGAAGGAAGAAAAGACAACAACCACAACACACTAATGAAGGATCCCAACAACCACCACAACCACTGTAACATTGATGGTCACATAGAGGAGAAGTGTTGGAAGTTACATCCAGAACTCAACTTGAAGAACTAGAAGAAAGATGTGAAGAAAAAAATTCTCATAGCCACATATTTGAGAAAACATGTGGAAAATATATCAGAAAAGAATGAGAAGATTCTTTGTACATTGATGCAGAAGGGGGTGAATTTTAATATCCTTCAACAAGAAGAAGAAAAGAAGATGAACAAACTATTCCATATTATAAAGATGCATGTCAAGTGGATGAAAGTTGATACTATTTTGGACTCAAGATCAGGAAAATCTCATTACAATAAAGTTGGAAATAAATTGGGATTGGAGATTCAGGATCATCATAACCCATATCCATTGGGATGGGTAAATATAGATGTGGAATTTAAGGTAACAAAATAGTGTAAAATCAAATTTGTTATTGGTGTTGATTTTATTGATGTAGAATTAGATGTAGTTCCACTTGATGTATGTGAAGCGGTGTTTGGGAGTCCCTATATGTCATGCACGATGCAATCTTCATGTAGAGAGCCGACCATTATCAATTCATTAAGGTTTGGAAATCTTTCACGATCAATGCACACAAGGGTAAGTCTAAAATTCCATTGGTAAGTGCCAACCAAGCCAAGAAACTAACCAGTTATAAAAATAAGTATGTTTTACTATTTTTAAGAGAAATCAAAATATAGAAGAGTTAATGAAAGCAAAGGAATCCTTAGAGGGGTGCACTATGGAACAAATACAACTACCGAAAGATTTTCTATAGGCAAACAAGGAAGTGGTCGAGCCTTAAGGGATACCACCAAAGAGGGAAGTGGAGCACGAGATCTGACTATTGCCAAAATATATATTGCAAATGATTAGGCTATATAGGTAGTTCATAATAGAAGTTAACGAGGTGAAGAAACAATTGTAGTAGCTACTAGAGTAGGGTGTTATTCGATCAAGTACATCAACATGTGGGTCACCCATAATAATTGTGCCTAAGAAAGATGTGACTAGGAAAATGTGCATTGATTACAAGTTGTTGAAAAAAAATATGCTCAAGAATGGGTACCCACTACCAAGGATAGACCAGTTGTAGTAAGAAAAATACTTCACTAAGCTGGACTTAAAATTAGGATATCACCAAGTTTGAGTCAAAGAATAATATACATGGAAAATTAACTTAAAAACTAGACAAGGTTTGTATGAGTAGTTAGTCATGCCATTTGGTCTATGTAATTCACCAATTTCATTCATGGGATAAATGAATGGCATGCTACACCATTTTCTAGATTCATTTGTTATTGTTTATTGAATGATAAACTGATATTCAATGCTACCTAGAAGGAACACATCTCACATTTAATGTTAGTGCTATAGACATTGAAGTAGTGCCAACTACTAACAAATCTCGATGAAATGTGAGTTTGCATAATTTTTTTGGTTTATTTAGGATATGTGAATGGTGGAGGAGAGACAAAAAAATATCCTATCAAGATGGAGGCCATCATGAAGTGACCAATGCATATCAATGTTTCTAAGGCCAGGAGTTTCATTTAGGAAACATCGCACATGAGGAAATACACCATAACAACACTACTCCACACCATAATAGTGAGTGGAAATAGTTTCTAGTGGGGAAGGGTTGAAAGGTCTTTGAGGAGTTAAAGAAGAAAATTAATCAAGCACTAGTTCTTGCATTATCGAACTTGTGGTAGCCCTTTGAAGTGGAGATAGACATGAGTGGGTATGCCATGGGAACGATGTTGATGTAGAGAGGAAGGCTAATATGCTACCATTTTGAAGTATTTCATGGGGAAATTCTCAACCACCATACCTATGACAAGGAGATCTATGCTTTGGTACAAGTTATCAGAAAGTGAAAACACTATTTGATGGGAAAAGAGACAATAATCCACACAAATCAACAACCACTACAATACATGTAAGACTAGAGCAAGTTACAACAAATCAAGTATTACAAGTGGATGTGGTTTTTAAAATACTTTCATTTAGTGATGAAGTACAAAAAGGGAAACACAAACAAGTTGGATGACACGCTTTCAATGCCACCCACATCAAAAAACACAGCTTCGAAAAATCTAATGCACATGGAGCCTTTCACCCATGATGCATACAAAGAGGCATATATAGAGGATGAAAGTTTCAAGGAGGTGTTTTCACGATTGGTACAACATAGTTGACTACCATCTCTAGCATGGGTTACTTTACAAGTTAGAAAAATTATGTGTTCTTAAAGATGAACGACTACAACTAATTAGAGAGTCCCACACCTTCAAGGTTGCAAGGCATTTTGGTGTAGGGAAAATATTGGCCACCTTACAAAGGCTTGTGTACTAGACCATGACGTACGAAGATGTAGCTAGGTTCATACAATGATGTATAATTTGTTGTACAAACATGCTTATTAATAATAAATAGGGTCTATAATTTCCTTTAACTGTACCCACTTGTCCTTGGGAAGGTATTTCCATGGAATTTGTGGGAGTTTTAAAAATAAATAGGAAGGGACATGACTATTTATTTGTAGTAGCTGATAGGTTCAATAAGATGTGCATTATCATACCCTGTAAAAAGACCATTAGGGGGAAAGAAGCAACAAGCATGTTCTTTGAATAGGTTTGTGTGCACTTTGAGATACCATGGAGAATTTTTTCAAATAAGGACACAATATTTTTCAATACATTTTGGACTACATTATGGGAGAAGATGGACATGAAGTTGAAAAGGTATACAACATTCCATCCAGAGATAGATGGGAAAATAGAAGTAGTCAACATGACTTTATTGTATCTTTTGAAGGGTTACATTCATAAGCATCCGATGACTTGGGAAATAAAATTGGTATATGTAAAAAAACTATTATAACAAAGCATTCCACACTTCTACTGATAATCCCCCATTTGAAACTTGTTTTTTATATTTTCCACCTTCACCTTTGGATGTTGCATATGAAAAAAAAGGAGGATTTAGGGAGGATCTCAGAGGGGATGCCTTAAGGGTAGAGATATTTGTTGAGAATATTAGGTAGATCCATCTACAAGTATAGGAGACACTAAACATTTCATAGGGAAAGTATAAGGCTAGTCATGGTCAACACAAAAATAAAAGTTATTCAAGGTGGTAGACAAATAATGCTTACAACTGAACAAGGAGAGGCTATAGAGTCCTGATAAGAAACTCAAGGCTCTGTGATATGCTCCCTTCAAGATATTGGAAAAGGTGGGATATACCACTCATAGAATCAGTCTACCCCCATACATGCACAATTATTTAGTGGTGAATGTGGAAAATATAAATCTCTATGAGCCTTCCATGGTGGATTAGGAAGAGGAATAAGTCCTACCTTATGTAGGGTATTTAGCAGTAGATGCTTAGGAAAAGTTAACAGAGAATACATTTTCATAGAAGAGGTAAAAAAATACAATATAGGGAAACATGACCTTTGACAGATTGCGTTGAAAGGACAACTTCCAAGCAAGTTTAAATGGTACATCAAGGAGAAGGTAGAGGAAACATTTCCTCACCTCATTTAGTAAAATATTTTGGGACCAAAAGTCTCCAAAAATGGGGAGGTATCACTTGATTGGATCATTATATTATTTTTCATCCATCTTTATGTCTTTAGAGTGTAAAAATAGGAGGAATCAGGCCATAAGACCATTTTTACCTTTGACACCCCTTGCCTTACCCCTATTTTTGTAATATTAAATTATGACTGAAAATGCCAACATGGAGAACCATGAATTGCTAATTAAGCATTTAAAACTAATTGATTGAAAACTGAAGGACATAATCCCTTACAGATCCACAACCTAAAGGGAAATTTTCTTTCTTACTAGCGTTCCTAGAAAGTCAAGCCAACAATTGAAGGCCAATTGAATCTCCTGGTAGGGGTATGGTGAGATAAGACTGGGGAGTGGGGGGGGGAGCCTATTGCGTGCCTTTAAAAAACCATATCTAGCCTAATTAAAGTTCCTAACACTGTGGCTGAATAACTCACCCACAAATGCTAACATAAGTTATGATATGGGGTTTGGTGGTGTCGATAGAGGACCACGCCCATCCTCATATCCCTTGTGGATCAAGGCTGGGGGACAATGCCCATCACCCTCAAATATGGAGGAAGTGGCACAACCAACTGAACCTCCACTTGACATAATGAAATGATGCCATGAGAGAGTACAGAAGTGGAGGACAAATCCCCTCACCCTCAAAGATGGAGGAAGTGGCACAACCAATCAAACCACCACTAGATAGATGAAAAGATACGTGATTGGATGGGGGGATTTCCCATACTTTTCTTTTACTTAGCAAGGTGTAAAGTAGGGGGTTGACACTCTCTTAGGTACATGAAGAGATGCGATTAAATCATAACAAAAGAAAATAAAGAAAAAAGAGAAAGATGAAATAAAACCTACAACGGAGAAGGAAATTATGAGGGGGGTAAAGAATCCTCTGGATGTAGGCAATAGAGTGCTAAAAGATGGATGTTTAGCTCAAATAGTGCCGGAGTTTGTGACTGAGCCTATGCTCAAATATTTGGGTGCCATTCCCTATATTGATGTGTTGAGGCCATTGGTTTGTGTGTTTTATCCTTGGGTGGTCAGTGGGAGGCTCAAATAGGTGAGTGGTTTACTATGGTGCTCATTAAAAAAGAATAGTTGATATTCCACTAGGATAGTATACTCCAACAACTAAGTTCTTATCCAAGCCTTTGTTGTGAATCCCCTAAGTAAGAAACCCCTCAAAATATGGATCCAGCTTGGGGGTGGTCAGTTGCAAGAAATTTGCAGTGTAGCTAGCCTATGGTTGGGTGGAGAGTGGAAGTCCCTTCTTCAGTTTCCAACCACCTTAACATATCCAGATAAGTATAGTTGCTTATGTAAATTTTATTTATGGACTGTGGCATTCTGTGCTGTCTATCTAGTGAAAATCTTATGTCGACTATTTGAGGTTCATCGTTATATGGTTGAAATGAATGCTTGAACTATGTGGTTTATTTTCACATTTATGATTTGAAGGATATTTTGTATGTCTATGTCTGACTTCCTGGAGTTCACTTAGGATTAACCAACTATATTATAAGTCTCCAATCATAGTGAATAATGGAACTAGGTAATTCACTACCATATTCATAATCTGTAGGTTATATAAAACACTATGAATTGATTGTATACTTGGATTGTTCTTGGGTGTATTCAATTCATGAATAATGGGATTAACTATGTGTCATGCTTACTCTCTTCTTGACAACAATGGCTTATGAATTAAATAAATCAGACTACTTAATGGAGTTGTGATGTTTAAGGATAATATGTAACTTTCCTTTTGTAGTTATGTAATTATATTCCATATTTATGTGATTAATAGAGCATATATGTTTATGAGGATGAGTTTAAACATATCACAATAGGAAAATAAATATAGATTGTTTTATATGCTTCTCCTTTGATATGGATTATGTGAAATGATATTTGGAGCCATGCTCTTTCTCATATTCTGTATTTGGCATATTTTGGGCCTCCATTATGCCCCTTTTTCTCATTCCGGGTCAATAATTCAAAGTTCATGGTCTTAGATCCTTAGGCCATAACTTGCAGAAATTTGGTTTTCTCACCCATGCACTAAAACTTGCAAAGCGATATGAAAAAGGGGAGATCGACCACTGTCACCACCAATTTCTTAAATCTTGAATTCCTGCAAACAGATGGTGAACTAAAAGATATGAACATTCACGTCTACTGACACAAAGATATCTATCTCATGTTAGATCTGTCTATTGGATCGCCTGGTGGAAGTGTTGTAAACCTCTGTGAATGAGGCCAATGAGAACGTGCGCTGGTTCGATAGTGGAATCTGGCCCAGTGTAACCTCGCCACTAGGACTTGGAATAAATAAGTGAAGCCCATATGAAGGGCCTGAATTCATGCTAGTGGTTTCACCCCACACTTAAAGTAGATTAGAACTCCTTTTAAATGGGGTGAATCACATTGATTGGCCCATACACACGAAGAGTGGTATCACCTTTTTGTTCATGAGGTTTGAGTTAAACTATTTGTAAGGTAGCTAGGTGAAATCTATGACTGTCTCAGATCAAGGGACTTTGCACAAAGTACAATGGATGATGCCATTAGAACTTAGACCTCATATCTTGGCATTTTCCATTTGAGGTTGGAGTAGAGGTGTTATAGACATTTTTGTGCCTTACAACTATAAGCATGAAATGTCCATAATTCAAGGGATCCAAAGTCCCTAAACATGTTGTTCCTACCCCTAGAGGAACAAGGCTAACAAACCACAACAATTCACAGAATTTCTCCACCAGAAACTGCTCAAAAACAAGTCAATTCAGGATCAATTCAGAAGCTCCACTAGCTGCCTGCGTTGAAATGCAGAGGCTACACTGGCTAGTTGCATTGCAACGCAGGTGGAAGCACTACCAGGGTGCGCTGAGCGGGAAATGACAAATGGCAGGGTCCTTTGTGCGAGGTGTAAAGACTGTGGAAGCTTCCAGAATCTTCCTCCATGACACTTGCCTTGATGAGTTAGACTAAGTGATGAGTAAGAGGCTCTTAGTCTCCAAGTGGAAGCAAGAACTGACAGAGGGAGAGGACACTAGTCAGATCTCAAGCTGACTCATCCTCTCTCCAAACATCTATATATGGATCTCTCCTCCATGAGATCCAGGAGGCTATAATTTTGTTATTGCAAAGAATTGCTGTTGGTTTGAGATTGGAATCATTGGGTGCTTAATGCTTTGAAGGGAGGTGAAGAAAGGATTTCATTCGCTGGGAGGTAGATGCTGGATTGGAACTCTCTTGGTTGTATCTCCTCCTAAACCTTGTTATTCATCAATAAAGCTATCTTGGTTTCTCCTATATACTGATGTATCTTTGATGTATGATTGCATTAGTATGTTTAGTTTATTTCTAATCCTGAACTAGTTATGAATGTGAATCTGTCTTTGTGTAGTGTTCTCTTCTTGTTATCTTGTAGGAACCTGTTGAAGCTGGGCGAGCGAGAAGGCAAGTAGCTGGGAACTCTCAAAGAGAAGAGAAACCGGATCGAGGGACAAACGGAAGACACCGGTTAGTCCATCCATCTCTCTTCATTCTTAATTCATAAAGGAAGAATACTAGAATAGTTGTTTCTGTTTGTTGCTAAGGCACTGTCACACCTTAGGTGGATAGGATCGTCCTGCATAGGCATTTTTCCCCACAACAAATTGGTGACTCCGCTGGGGAGATCTGTTTAGTCATTTTATTTGTGTTTCTATCATTGTTTGTTTCATAGACTCAACAGCAGCAATCAAACTGCATCTGCTATTTTCAGATGCAAAGTAGACAGTTGCTGCTTTGATCCAATCACTGGATTTATCTATGACCTGAACAATGGACTCACAAATGATTTGATGATCCTTTGTGATAGATCTTAGCCCTCCTTCAAATCATCCCTTTGATTGTACCTTGCTTGTTGCTTTTATTTGGCCTGAAACCGTAGATTAATCAGCAAACCGTGACCCAGAACCCAGAGAATAACTCTCGTTTCTGCTCCAGCGCAGGCTCTGTGAAGAGACTCTGCATTTCAACGCAGTTCTCGTGAAGGCTACCTACGTTGCAATTCAGTTTCTCTGTTATACAGGTGCGCTGATCCAACTTAGGCCTTGTGCAGCTGGGGTTCTCTGCTTTGTTTTGCCTTGTTTTGATCTCTAATTTCTACAGCCTGTAACCAGCATAGGTACCTGTCTGATAACTCCTTTTCTCTGCTTAAATTCCACCTCCTTTTGTACAAAAAGACTGTGAGTGTTTTTATGTGTTTGTGGCGTCATTTACAGTTTTCCTTTGCAAGAGTGAAATAGTCATCCTGTAGCCCTTGATTCAGATCTGTTGATTGTGATCTTAGGAGAGAGTTCATTGGCTGATTGACAGTTGATTATACGTTTACTTTTGCTTTTGGTTTGAGTTTGTCTCTTTTAAGTGTCGAAACAAGTGTTCATTTCGAAAGTCGTAAAGTGTTGTATTCTCTTCTACCCTTTCTGATTTCGAAAAAGTAAACTTGTTTGTATTTGTCATTTAAAAGCAAATTCAAAGTTGTACAAAAAGCTTTCTTTTTAGGCATCAATATTAAGAGAGCGGAAAACAAACACCTGCATTGTGCATTTGCATCTTGATAGTTTGCATGCTTGATTTAGGAAAAGTGCATTTAGAGTGTGCTGGTTGCTCTTTGAGAAAAGATGGTGTCTTTCTTTTCCCTTTGTAGCTAGGATTTTCATTGTTGAAAAAGAGATAAAATTTGCTTATCATCTTTTAGATTGCATTTAGGAGTTGTATCTACATCTCGTGGTGAACCTCAAAAGGCAAACTTCTAAGAAAGATCAACATAAAATAAACTTAATGAACTTAATAACGCTTTGTAACATAACGCACAACATAGAGGTCTAGGCTAGAGACGTGTTCCGGCGTCGTAAAACCTGGTATTTGTTGGCCTCGCTGATGGTTGGGTGATTCCTCCTGAGGGACCAAAAGTGCTAGTACGGATTGTGCTCCCACGTACCGTCGCGTATATATTGGGAGACCCCTATAGGCTTAAAACCTTTATCCTTAGGAAGCCGTGTCGACCGCCCTACTGATCGCAATGCACCGAACACAGCATTCGGGAAGATTGACTGCCGTACCGTAAAACGTATTCTGCAGTTTTGTGATTGGTTTGGCACACCCTCTACCTAGATCTCTAGAGCAGTTCCTTTTGGCCTTTTTTAGACTCTATAACAGAAAAAGTCCATCCGAGCATTTGTCACTTCGGGCTCGTTAAAACATCGAAGGAGACTAGAGTCATCTTTTGCTTTTTCTCGACTCTTTAAAATTGAAAAAGCAGGTTGTGTCTAAGCGTCGTTAAAATTTATTTTAAACGGAATAATCATCACCATTCCCTCGTTGATCTTCGAAGTTAGTCTCTTTTCATCGTAAGTTCTTGTAGAATCGCTAGAAAATGTTTTGGATAGACTAGATATGTCCGAACAACCATCGACATCCAGGACTGTGTCATCCGACACAGTAGCAACAGAGCCTCCTGTTTCTACCCCAACGATGTTCGATGGTATACCATCTGTCCCGGCAAGTTATCAACAACAAGCTGGAGTCCCATCAGGGATTGCTTCGACGACATGGTTAGTTCCTATTTCTTCATCCGGATTATCATCTGGTATTTCTTATGTTGAAACTCAACAAATTGATCCAATGTGTCTTCAAAGGCCAATCTTCCCTTTAAGTACCGGATTGCCACCATATGGAGGGCAGTATGCCTTTTCATTGTTCCCTCCCGGAGAACAACCATATGGGAGTTTACAACAAAGTTCAGGTCAAACTGGAATTACATCCAGTGGTTGGGTACCAATACTGCCTCAGCAACCAAGGGTTGCATATTCAATGCAACCAGTCCACCCTGTGTCGAATATTCCCACTATACCTGGTATGGTGATTGCATCGCAAGTACAAGCGCTACCTGTTGTATGTCAACCCCAAGTTTCTCAGGTTGCAATACAACAACCTCTTGTCTCGACAACTCAATCACAACCTCAGGTTAGTGCCTCCTTATCTGGAGCGACTCAGGCTCAAACAAGTACTATGACTCCTCATCTTGGTCAATCATCCAGTATTGGACAACAGCAAATGGTCCAACAACCAGGGCTGGTTCAATCTCAACAACCGCAATTCCAGCAATCATATCAAGGACCTGAGCAACAAGTCTTTGTAAGTAATGGGCAACTGCATTTCCAAAGCGGTCATCAACAACCATACTATAATGGTTATGCCCATCAACCTTGTCAAAGTTGCCAGCATCAAATACATTATGCTGGTATGCAAAGACCCATTGCTCAGGCGATTCCATCTTATCCTGGGTATGCTTCGCCTAACCTAAATCAACAGTTGCCCTTTGTAGCAACTCTAGAATTACCAGATCTAAACCGGCTGACGAATGATCCAATTGCTTATGCCCCTTGGTGGCCAGCGATTCCACATAAACTTCCGTCGGATATTCCTAAATTTAATGGAAATCCGGGTGAAGATCCGTCGAATCATGTGATGACATTTCATCTGTGGTGTTCATCAAACACCCTGAATGATGATTCGATAAGACTTCGCCTTTTTCAGAGGACGTTAACGGGTCCAGCGGCAAAATGGTATATTGAATTGCCTAGAGCTTCGTTCGACAATTTCAGTACCTTAGCCACGACTTTCTTAACCCATTTTCAATTACCGATAAGGTATGAAACAGGAACAGAACTCCTAACCAACTTCAAACAGACAACGACCACTCACATATCTGATCATATACATGAGTGGCGACGTCGTCATAGGATGGTAAAAACATACGTTCCCGATCAGCTATTAGCTGAATGGTTTATCAAGTCGTTACTTCCTGCCATAACGGAAGATGTGGCAAAGGGGGGAGTCGTAACGGAAGAGCAAGTTATCGCTCGTGCGCAATATCTAGACTTGGTCTATACTCAGTCTGGCACGCTCTACGACAAAATACCTGATGCCCCTAGACCAGAATTCTCAATTTCTCCTCCTCCTAAATCAAACAATGACTCTCACGCCGGCGATGGCGTGACTGGCACGACAAACGCGAAATCGACAAAGGCTACATCCAAGAAAGCCCGTAAGATTTCAGATCAAAATGCAAAAGACGAACTTCTTGCCTCGGAAGTAAATGCCATGTCGACCGACAAGGGCAAAAAACTGAAGCAACCAGGGGGCAAGAAGAAAAAGAAAGGGAGGAAAAAGAAGCAGGATGAGTCATCTCCTGAAAAAGCTTCTGCAAACTCTTCTGGGCAAAGGAAACCCCCTTTCGGGTGTCAAATATGCGATGAGGACCATTGGACGAATGAATGTCCATACAAAGCTGAGCTTAAAAGATTCTTTAAGAGTTCGAAAACCTCAGCAGTATTGACTGATCCGTTTCCAAACCCAGGAACCAAACTGGTTGCTAATCAAAATGCTTCCCGATCCCAAGTGCTTATGTTGTCTATCTCAAAGCAGAAAAATGATGCTTTGACAAGGAATAAAGATTACGGGAATCCACAGCTGTCGAATAACAAGGATAATAAACAACCTGGTAGTTCGAAAACAACTTTGACTGAAGTTGTGCCACCCATCATTCCTGAACCAATGATAAAGTCGCCAAAGGGAGTAGTACACAAATCGACATTTAATCCTAGTGCAAAAGTAGCACAAAATTATAATATAGTAGAGGACTTGGCCCAATCACCATCCGCTATGTCGACACTTGAGGTACCGCAAAATTGCCCCTCCCAAAAACAAGCTTTATTATCAGCAATAGGTGGGATTGGCCCAATGGATTCCAATCTTGTGGCCTTTGATCATAAAGGACATGACCCTCAATTACCAGCTCAACTAGCTTTCCTTATCCAAGTGAAAGCCCTCAACAAAACTGTTCATCGAACAATTATTGATGAGGGGGCATCCACATGTATTATGTCGATGAGTTGCTGGAAAAATTTAGGCTCACCACCCTTGTCGCGATCTTCAACAATGATAAAAGCATTTGATGGACGATCATACACTCCATACGGGATTTTAAGTAACTTGAAAGTTGAACTAGGGGGCAAAACAATAGAAATTGATGTTGAAGTAATCGACGGAAACCTCGATTACAACATCCTACTGGGAAGGCCTTGGATATATGCCATGGCCGCAGTTGTGTCAACCTACTTCAGGAAGATTGAATTTCCCTTTCAAGGAAGAATTACAATCATCGACCAACAAACATTTCTCCCCAACAGTTCACAAGTTACGGGAAGCATTCCAATGATCCATGGAAGCGATCATTCGCTTCAAAATATTGGAGTAGGCCTTCTAAAAGACCCTTCCTTAATGGGTACTTTTGCCCTACCGCCTCCAAGTAATCTGGCGGAAGTGGCCACAGTGGAAACCTACAATATGAAATCTTCTATATCTAATGGATTCGGAAGATTCCTAAACATTTTGTCAGCATGGATCATCGCCCTAACAGAAATATTGTAGCAATCAATTTTCTTGGTCTGGGGGGCAAACCAACATCAACACTCATCGAGTGTTTGGATAGATAGGTCTAAGGAATATGGCACCTCTTCAAATCCTTCGTCACTTGTACATTCTACAAACGAAGGAATCATTCAATCAATGGTAATTGACGGGGCACCATGGAATGATTCCCACCATCGTTCCCTTCTCCCGGATTGAGGAGAAGATACTCAAGATGACCTTTATCATCCTTCAGTTTTCGATTTTCTATCAAATACTGTAAATACAGTGGGCTCCGAGGACGGTTCTTATCTCGTGTCAACCTCGTTAAAAAATGAAACAAGGAGTCATGAGGATAGTTCTTTTACTGTGTCGACCTCATTAAAAAATGAAACAAATCCCCTTTTCAAATCTCAAAGGTAAACCTTCATTCCAACCACCGAGTTGAATGCAATGAAGCTTGGGGGGCGTGCACCTCGATTTGCGTTATTATGCTGGGGGCATGCAAACTTATCGAGCAGTTTTAGCACACAGTTCATGCTCGTTAAAAAATAAACGCAAGAATCGAGCAGTTTTAGCACACAGTTCATGCTCGTTAAAAAATAAACGCAAGATACGAGCAGTTTTAGCGCATAGTTTATGCTCGTTAAAAAATAAACATAAGATCGAGCAAATGTTTCCACCCGCGTTTAAGCTCGTTAAAAAATGAACTATTCCGGTAAATAACCACCGTGAATGTAATATCATCAGCCATTAAAGCCTTGGTCGTGTTTGCCCATCACCTCCACTTTTCCATTGGCCGATCATTCACCTCCATATGGTTGTTTACCCATTTTGAGGAACAGCTGCGAAGAGTGATTTCCCTAGCCATCCTTGTGACACTGCCGTGATTTGGAAATTCCAATCCTTCCCTGGAATCAGCTGCTAACCTTTTTTATCACTCGTTCCTCAAAAGACGAGTCTTCTTTAAGCTCTTTTCATCTGACTCGTAAAATATGAAAAGATTGCTGAGTTTTGGCCTTCCAGCTCGTTAAAGTGACCGGAAGAGCTATCCCTCCTCTAGATTTTAATCTTTTTGGACCTGAGGGATTATTGCACAAAAAGATCGAGCGCTTGTTTTATTCGGCTCGTTAAAGATATCGAAAATCCATCCCTTCTGTATTGTTTTATACTTTTCCGGACTTAAGGGATTACATGACGAAAAAGGACTTTTGGAGTTAACTTTACGTACCTTTTCAGACTCTCTAAAGATGAAAAGGACCGAGTTATCCTTGTCGTTAGACTCGTTAAATGCATGAAATAGCGACAAACTTGTCTTTAGACGAGAACGAGTTTCACTATCGCTAGGCTCGTTAAAACATAGCGATGGGCTTGCCCGAAGGGCAAGTTATAGAACAAGCATATGTTATCCTCCTCAAGCTTGACAAAAATAAAGAGGTACTGGTCAGCAATGACTGGGGAAAAATTGAGAGAAACTCAAGAAAACTTTGATGGTAGCAAGTCGCTCTTGAACATGACACTTTTCCTCCGTACCACAATCGGGTTGGGTTGTTTCATTCACCGGTCACATCACCATGGTCTCACCATACCATCCATATTTGGGGTAATGCTACCGATCCATCGCATAAGTGTCACCATATGTTCAAGAGAAGTCATTCAGAGAAGTCACCTGTGTCCCATCCACTACCATACATTATACTCTTTCATGACCGCCACCCTGAATCATATGTCATCAGATCGTTTTCACCTCCATCAAAATCATTAGCTCCGTTCCTTGTCATTGATGTGGGATTCATTAAGGCCCTCCTTTGACGGATCACTTCTTGTCGACATCAGCTCATTATCCAAGAAATTGATCTAGGAACACCCCCTTCAGTACTTTGAAGCTTGCATGCCTCAATGGCAAGTTTCTCACTTCCGACGACAGGTACACATCAATGACCTTCGACCGAAAGATTTTGCGTGGTGTTCGACACCAAGTCCTCTATTCACACCACGTGAATTGTACTGTAGTACCTTGAGGGTCATCTTCATTATCGGTGATTCCTCTCGCGCTTGTTAACAGTTTACATCATTGACTGGTAATCAAGCGATGTCTTTCCATGTTCGACTTCAGAGAAATTCTCACATGGATCGACTTGTACTTAGAGTGAAGATCGGACGAGATTGAAGACCCCGGATCTAGTTTCATCAATCCGGGCTGCGATATATATTCAGAAAATAAAGACATAGAAATGTACAGCTTTACAGCACAGATAATCATCTTACCAAAAGGATGATGGCTCTATCAGAATCATCAGTCTATCATCAGACGATTGTCTGTTATATGTACATGAAAATGAATTTATAAAGCTGAGCATGGGAATGCCCGCCTCAGCTAGATCATGAAAAAGTATGAAAATAATGTATTGTATTGTATTGTATTACAGGTCTCCTCCCAACATTGAAAGAACTTCAGATCCTCCTAATAAAGCATTTCACCCGATAAACGGCCTCATACTTTAGGGGGCAACTGTTATAGACATTTTTGTGCCTTACAACTATAAGCATGAAATGTCCATAATTCAAGGGATCCAAAGTCCCTAAACATGTTGTTCCTACCCCTAGAGGAACAAGGCTAACAAACTACAGAAATTCACAGAAGTTCTCCACCAGAAACTGCTCAAAAACAAGTCAATTCAGGATCAATTCAGAAGCTCCACTAGTTGCCTGCGTTGAAATGCAGAGGCTACACTGGCTAGTTGCATTACAACGCAGGTGGAAGCATTACCAGGGTGCGCTGAGCGGGAAATGACAAATGGCAGGGTCCTTTGTGTGAGGTGTAAAGACTGTGGAAGCTTCCAGAATCTTCCTCCATGACACTTGCCTTGATGAGTTCGACTAAGTGATGAGTAAGAGGCTCTTAGTCTCCAAGTGGAAGCAAGAACTGACAGAGGGAGAGGACACTAGTCAGATCTTAAGCTGACTCATCCTCTCTCCAAACATCTATATATGGATCTCTCCTCCATGAGATTCAGGAGGGTAGAATTTTGTTATTGCAAAGAATTGTTGTTGGTTTGAGATTGGAATCATTGGGTGCTTAGTGCTTTGAAGGGAGGTGAAGAAAGGATTTCATTCGCTGGGAGGTAGATGCTGGATTGGAACTCTCTTGGTTGTATCTCCTCCTGAACCTTGTTATTCATCAATAAAGCTATCTTGGTTTCTCCTATATACTGATGTATCTTTGATGTATGATTGCATTAGTATGTTTAGTTTATTTCTAATCCTGAACTAGTTATGAATGTGAATCTATGTCTTTGTGTAGTGTTCTCTTCTTGTGATCTTGCAGGAACCTGTTGAAGCTGGGCGAGCGAGAAGGCAAGTAGCTGGGAACTCTCAAAGAGAAGAGAAACTGGATCGAGGGACAAACGGAAGACACCGGTTAGTCCATCCATCTCTCTTCATTCTTAATTCATAAAGGAAGAATACTAGAATAGCTGTTTCTGTTTGTTGTTAAGGCACTGTCACACCTTAGGTGGATAGGATCGTCCTGCATAGGCATTTTTCCCCACAACAAGAGGGAAGGACGAAAACCAAATTCTGAGATGACGTGGCTTAGGTAATATAGTTTGGATGATGCGGAATTGTGGCATGGATTGGTGATGTCGCATGGTGATGTGGCTTGGTAACATGAGTTGGGGGTGGACACTATTGAGCTCTCAGGTCTCTAGATTGTCGAGACTTTCAAAGGAAAAAAGTAGAGACTAGCATAGAGATTGACATTCAAGATCGATTTAGGCCCCCCCCTCATGGTCGACGTTTAATGAGCAAGGGTAGGGGGGGAGGTCATGTTATCTGTTTTTTTGGTTAAGGCATAGGTGGAATGTGACTTATGTGTGCAGAAAGGAAGGCAGTGAAACCAACGAGGAACCCTAGGTTCTTAGACTATGCCATTGGACTATCAAGACCTCCCCCCATGTTATCAATTATTTCTTATAACTATAATTATAAGAAACAATATAAATATTATTATAATAAATAGTGTTACTATTATTAATAACAATAGTAGTTAAAAGTTATTAATAATAATTAGAAGTAATCAGGAGTAATACACACACACACAAGTTGGGGTTTTCTGTGATGATAGTGAGAAATGTTAGCAATGACGCATGCATAGTCGATACAGATGTGATGCTCAGTCTTAACAAAATGCTCGACGAGAGCTGAGGAACAAGAGCGATTATGTATAATGTTTGCCGAGTGTTCTTGAATTCTAAGCTTAATGAAATTCCCAGTCTCCCCTACATAGGGCATCCCATAGGAACAGGGGATCATTTAAATCCCTTTTATTCCTTCAGTTGGATTAGATTCTCTTCATCTATTAACGCTGAAGATGAACCACATTCGTCGGTCAGAAATGTCGACAATTCAAATCTTTATGTTATAGATCCAAATCATATATCTCAAATTAACTCCACTCACATAAGCCTCCGTTCAAAAAACTTATTTATATAATTAATAAAATTTCTATGCTTGCTAACATTGATGAAATTTCTAATGAGCTTGGAAGCTTGCCTTGCAAAGTTGCATTAGAGGAAGGTGTGGATAAAGGATCCATCAAGGAGAACTTGATTGGGTCCATATGAACCAAATGGGCATTGATGTTATACCTATGAAAATGACTTAATACGGGAGTATCACTTAATTGAAACTTGTGCTTGAATGATATGTTTTATTTTTGACATATTATGAATGTGTGAATGAAAATGAAATAAGAAACTGGTACATGCTATATTTTGAGTAATGCAGTGAGGACACCTAAGGGATTTGGTGTCACATGGAATATTCATATGGAAAACGTGTGAGATGATCTCTTGCTATTCACTACCGTATGAAAGAAAGTAGTGTGCTTATGCATATGCTTATGAGATTTGTTGTGTGAATGATTGTAAACAAAAAATGTTGAAAATTGGCTCCAAAAATAACAATGCATGGATGGTGTGGAATATGTGCATTTGGTATACTAAAAATTAGCTGGACTCCTTGAACATAATTTAGTTGAGAATGGTTGTAATGGTATCCAAGTAAGTAATGGAAGCAACAAGAAAAGGTAAAAAGGTAAAGGAAAGGAATTTGGTAAGAATTCCTTTCAACTGAATTTAATATATTTTGGTTTTTAAATTAATGTATGTATTCCATGAATTCCCAAGCAAGAGTATGGTTAAGGCAGTGAGCCTTCAATGTGAAAATATTCTAATGAATTTTGTAATGCCTACAAAACAAAATGGAGAACTAAATTGCTCATGAATGTACAAATATGCATCTCTCATTTTTTACTCTTTGGGATGCTGGAATAAAAGTTTGATTGCATTATGAAATGATTAGAATAAATGCAACACACATATATGATGCTATGATATTTTCATTTCAATATATTTAGAATTAATTGAGACTAATATAATTGTTATGTGTGTAATAATTTAGAATCACTTTAGGAGATGATGTGAAATTTTTCAATGAATAGATTGTACGTATGAACACTGACATCTATTTAGATGATTGAAAGATCAGATAGTAGGTAGAGTGCTGGAATGCGGTTTGGAATAGAAGCCACCATAATAGAATATCACCACCTACAAGACAACCCAAAAATATGACTAAAAGTCTCATGTTTATGAGATCTGATTTATGAATGAAGCACATTTGGGAAAAAAAAATAATGAGTTTAAATTTTTGATTATATCTC
The DNA here is from genome assembly GCA_031772625.1 of Pinus tabuliformis. Taxonomy (NCBI): domain Eukaryota; kingdom Viridiplantae; phylum Streptophyta; class Pinopsida; order Pinales; family Pinaceae; genus Pinus; species Pinus tabuliformis. The sequence continues at coordinate 583,626,002 of CM062820.1, forward strand.
ATGGGAACTAAATGTTGTGACACAAGTGAAATGATGGGGCAAGGAGCTCAGGAACAAGACTAATGTGGTGACATGGCATCCTTATGACACTTTGATTACCTCATGGGAACAAGCCATAACTGATACCTTGATTGTAAGAATCCATGAGCAATGTAGTGGAGCATGCTAGACAGACACTTGGATATAAGACTCCATGAACAATATAATAGAGCATGCCAGATCGACACTTAGCTATAATAATCTAACTGTTAGAAAAATTATATATTACGGAGCAATGGAACACATAAAATATTGTAGAAATATAAACATAGAAAACGCATAAAACAAGAGAGACACAGATACGTGGTTCACCCAGTTTGGGCTATGTCCACGTAGAAACAACTAGTCCTTCCTTTTATATTATCTAGCAAACTGAAGAGATACAACCTACAACAGATCCACTGTAACACCCTCTTTGCTCTCAATCTCCTCTCTCTTCCTCACTCAGAATACAGATATACATAAACGCAATACAATTCCCTCATATATAGTGAGGGGTTGCCTTCTAGGGCAAAAAACCCTAAATTAAACATAACTTCTACTGTCAGATCATCCGCCTAATGAACGATCCAGATTGACTAGAAATTACTAGACTTTTACAAGGCAATTTTACATTTATTTTTTTACCCTCGTTGGGGGACCGTTGGTCCCTGGACCCCCCAGCTGGGGGGGATTAGCCCCCCTGGACCCCCACGGCGGGGACAAGTCCCCCCCGCACCCCCCCGCGTGGAGGGGTGTACAATATTCCTGGGGTATACATCCGACTGAAACCTTTGAATACAGAAGATAATCAGGCTCCACACCCAACAATCTCCACCGCTGCTTCATTTGCTAGACAATAACTCCACTTTGGACCTTGCTATTTCTCATATTCTTCATCATACCTGAAGACCAATTGAAACTGAGCAGATTCTCAGTTTCTCCATGGTTACAACTTTTGTTAACATATCTGCAGGATTCTGGCTAGTGTGTATCTTTTCCAGCTTCAACTGTCCATCTTCCAATGCTGACCGTATGAAATGGTACTTGAGTTGTATATGTTTAGTCTTGGAATGAAATTCAGAGTTCTTTGCAAGATGTATGGCATTGTGGCTGTCACTGTATAACCTACCCAACTCTTGCTTCTTGCCCAATTCATCCAGAAACCTTTGTAACCAAATCATTTCTTTACTAGCCTCTGTAGCAACAACATACTCTTCTTCTGTTGTTGAAAGTACAACAACACTTTGGATTTTTGAAACCCAACTAACAGCGGTTCCACCTATAGTAAACACATAGCCTGTTGTGCTCCTCCTGTTATCTCTATCACCTGCCATATTTGCATCAACATATCCTTGTAGAGCAATGTTTGAACCACCAAAGCATAATGCTTGATTTGTGGTACCTCTCAAATACCTGAGAATCCACTTCACTTCCATCCAATGTTCTTTTCTTGGATTGTTCATGTACCTGCTTACAACTCCCACTGCATGTGCAATATCAGGCCTTGTGTAGACCATTGCAAACATTAAGCTTCCAACTGCTGATGCATATGGAACTTTAGACATATGAGCCATTTCTTCCTGAGCCTTAGGACACGCCTCCTTATTTAATTTTAAATGGCTAGCCAAAGGTATACTAACTGGTTTTTCATTCTGCATATTAAACCTTTTCAACACCTTTTCTATGTACTCACTTTGAGACAATGTTAATTTGCGATTCTTCCTATCTCTAGTCATTCTCATACCAAGGATTTGTTTTGCAGCACCCAAATCCTTCATTGCAAATGAGTTTGCCAATTTCCTTTTGAACACATTTATTTCCTGCATGTTAGAACCTGTAACAAGCATGTCATCTACATACAATAACAATATAATATAGCTGCCATCATTTTGCCTTTTGAGATAAACACAATGATCAGAGTGACATCTAGTATAACCTTGTTCAGACATAAACCTGTAAAATTTTAGATACCACTGCCTTGGAGCCTGTTTTAAGCCATACAAGATTTTCTTCAACCTGAACACTAGTTTCTCCTTCCCTTTTACCTCATATCCTTGTCGCTGCTGCATATATATCTCTTCCTCCAAATCCCCATGGAGAAAGGCAGTCTTTACATCTAACTGCTCAAGATGCAAATCTTCAGCTGCTACTAGACTTAAAATAGTTCTGATTGAAGTCATTTTAACAACAGGAGAAAATATTTCATCAAAATCAATACCTTTCTTCTGTGCAAACCCCTTCACCACAAGTCTAGCTTTGCACCTCTGTTTTCCTCCATCTTCTTCCTTCAGCCTGTAAACCCATTTATTCTGCAATGTAGTTTTATCTATAGGCAACCTGACTAAGTCCCAAGTCTGGTTATGCATTAAGGAGTCCATCTCTTCTTCCATTGCTAGCTCCCACTTCTTCCTGCTTTCAACCTGCATTGCTTCTTCATAACATTCGGGTTCACCATAATCAGTCAACAATAAATAATATAATGAAGGAGAGTATCGTTCAGGGGGTCTACTTATCCTGGTAGATCTTCTAACACCACTTTCAGGTGTTTGAAGTGCTTGTTGTTGTTGTGGTTGTTTTTCCAGATGTTGATCATTATGATTTTTAGGCACCATCACTTTTCCTGTGATATCGTCAAGCACTGTGTATTCTCTGTTTTCTTTTTCTTGTTTCTTTTCCTGCAACTGATTCTTCTACAAGAACTTTTCATTGAATATTACATCTCTGCTCCTAATGATTTTGTGATTTTCATAATCATATAAGCAATAACCAAAATCATTAACACCATATCCAATAAAGGTACATTTCTTTGATTTTGCCTCAAGCTTTGTTCTATTTTCTTTATTAATATGGATAAAGGCCTCAACCAAAAGTCTTTAAAAATGAGTAGTTTACCTTTTTACCTGTCCATGCTTCCTCTGGAATACCACCATCTAAGGAACTTGAAGGCCCTCTGTTTATTAGATAAACAACAATATCTACAGCATCTGCCCAAAATTGTAAAGGAAATCCTGCATGCAATCTCATGCACCTTGCACGCTCCATGATTGTCCTATTCATCCTTTCTGAGACACCATTTTCTTGTGGTGTTCCTAGAACTATATTCTCTCTGCGAATTCCATTCTCTGAACAGTACCTATCAAACTCTTTGTTACAATATTCACCTCCATTATCTGATCTGTGACACTTCAACCTTTTCCCTGTCTCATTTTCAACCAAAGCTTTCCATTTCTTGAAAGTATCAAATACATCAAATTTATTTCGAATACAATAAATCGAGTTTTTTCTGGTTGCATCATCAATAAAAGTAACATAATAATGAGAGCCACCAAGAGATGATACCTGAGAAAGTCCCCATACATCTGTATGCACAAGATCTAATTTTTCGCTCTTCTTTTCTTTCCCAACTTTAAGGAATCTGATTCTCTTTTGTTTTCCATAAACACAATCCTCACAGAATTTTAAATCAACATGCTTCAAACCTGGTAACAAATTTCTTGAGTGAAGAATCTGCATCCCCTTCTCACTCATGTGCCTGAGCCTATGGTGCCACAATGTCGTATCTTCTCTTGTAGAGGTTAAGCATTAACATAATTAGAAATACCATTGCATAAATACAATGTACCAACCTTTTCTCCTTTTGCTATTACCAGGGATCCTTTAGTCACCTTCCAGGTTTTATCTATGAAAGTAGTTACACAACCTTCACCTCCCAATTGCCCTGTTGAAATCAGATTTTTCTTCAGATTTGGAACATGCCTTACCTTCTTCAATAGCCACTGATTTCCATTTCGCTGTTTTATGAAAACTGTACCTATTCCAACGATTTTACAGGGTCTATCATCACCCAATCGAACTTGTCCAAAATCTCCTTGAACATAATCATGAAAATGTTTCTTATCAGGTGTGGCATGGAATGAGGCCCCTGAATCTATCACCTAGGCATCAATAATATTTTCTAATGAAAGAATCAAAGCATTTTGCAACACATCACCTGTTACATTCGCTTCATGATTAGTTTCTTGCTGCGCATATCCTTCTTTTCCCTTCCAAGACTTGCAGTCTTTCTTCAGGTGTCCTTTCTTCCCGCATTTCTAGCACACTATCCCCGATCTGGACTTGGATCTGCCTTTTCTTGACTTACTGCGATATCCTGGGCTCTTTCCACTTTCCATTTTTCTTCCCCTAGTCTTTGCAGTCAAAGCATTACCTGATGTCTCACCAGAGTTTTTCCGTCGCATTTCCTCGCTAAGGATTGCACCAACAACATCATCAAACTTTAAAGTACTAGATCCAAAGACAGAGTTACTAATGGCCGTAGCTAAATCATTCCAACTTTCTGGCAATGAGCACAGAAATAACAAAGCCCTAACTTCATCATCAAAATTTACCCCTACATAACTTAACTGACTTGTAACTGTATTAAAATCATTTAAATGATCTGCAACAGATCCACCTTCTGACATCTTCATATTAAATAAACGCTTCATAAGAAATACCTTATTTGAGGCTGAGGGTTTTTCATACAGTTTGGCCAATGCCGACTTTAAACCCTGTGTTGTCGTTTCCTTTGAAATATTAAACGCTACTGACACCGCTAGGCACAACCGTATTGTTACAAGTGCCTTTCTGTCCAGAATATCCCATTCTGTGTCTGTCATACTCGTCGGCTTCTTTGTATTTCCGCTCAATGGTAGGTACAGATCTCTCTGATACGGATAATCTTCCATCTACATCTTCCATAGCTAGTAGTTTTGGCTGTTGAATTTTTCGACCCTAAACCTACCATCTTCCGCCATTTCTCCCACTCGAACCAGGAACCCTTCTCTCCTGCGAGTTTATCAGCCAAATAGACCTTCAGCTCTGATACTAGTTTTTAGAAAATTATATATTACAGAGCAATGGAACACATAAAATATTGTAGAAATATAAACACAGAAAACACATAAAACAAGAGAGACACAAATATACGTCGTTCACCCAGTTTGGGATACGTCCACAGAGAAACAACCAGTCCTTCCTTTTATATTATCCAGCAAACTGAAGAGATACAACCTACAATAGATCTGCTATAACACCCTCTTTGCTCTCAATCTCCTCTCTCTTCCTCACTCAGAATCCATATATACATAGATGCAATACAATTCCCTCATATATAGTGAGGGGTTGCCTTCTAGGGAAAAAACCCTAAATTAAACATAACTTCTACCGTCAGATCACCCGCCTAATGAACGACCTAGATTGATTAGAAATTACTAGACTTTTACAAGGCAATTTTACATCTATTTTTTAGCTTCGAGGGCACTGCCCCCGAACCCTCACCGGGGGACCGCTGGCCCCCGGACCCCCCAGCCAGGGGGGATTAGTCCCCCCACACCCCCCCCCGTGTGGAGGGGTGTACAGTCTTCCTTGGGTATACATCTGGCTGAAACCTTTGAATACAGAATATAATCAGGCTCCACACCCAACACTAACAATAACCCCATGTAGGAAAAACCTTAACCAAGTAGACTACCTAGAATGGGGTTTCCTAGGCTCAGAAGGTTGAGAAGCTGATGGGGGTCCATGCAAGCAAACCCTCATCCAGGTAGGCTACTCAGAATGGGGGTTTCCTAATCTCAGAAGGGTGAGTAGCTGTTTGGGGCACATACATGAAAACCCTAAGATAGGTAGACTACCTTAAAATGAGGGTTTCATAGGTTTGGAAGGGTGAATAAATGATGCGAGAATAAATTCATCACACACTCACTAGGATGTGAGCACAAAAGGAAATTTTCAATGCAAACAGTGAGTTGAAATTGTTACCCGTAGAAACAAAAGAGGGAAACAATAACCACAAATATAAGTATTAGTTTAAAGCATTGCCTGATAAAATTTCAACTTAGTTTGATTATTATGATTAATATCATGAGAACTATATGCTTGTGAAATAGGTAAGTTGATGAACCATCCAAAAACGATATATGGTTATGGAGCTGAAGACCCTAGGAACTAGCCATTGTGGTGAAATTGGAATCCCATGATATGCACTGATCACCTTGAGTTACGTCATGAAAAATGTGTTGTGTTATTATAGCAATCCAGAGGGATGCCTTGGTTGTAATACTCCATCAAGACTCTTCTTGTGTGAGGAATCCTTTCCAACGAATGGATCACCTAAGGCACTGAGGGTGCAAAGAAGGGGATGCATGAACTTGGAAGGTGTGTGACTATGAGGAAGATGAGACTTGAATGAATTGGTTTTCAAAGAGTCATGTACAAGCTCGTTAGAATCATGAATACATTGGATGCGTCCAATAAATATAATGAGTTGGATTTGTACCTTGTAGATACCTTAAGAAGCAATGGACAATCAAGAAGGAATGTGTTAGAATGCTTGCTGATATAGAGATGACTAGACCATGGATTATGAATGACATTGAAACTCAAGGCATGGAAAATTTCACTAATGTAAGAGCTGTAATTATAAATATTATTTTTTGTTTTTGTTCTCTATTCATAAAACACCAAGGACATCATTCCTTTAAGAGGGTGGGGTTTTTGACATCCTTCACCTTACCCCTGTTTTTGTAATATTAAATTATGACTAAAAATTCCAACATGGAAAACCACAACTAGATGATACATTGATTAAGCATTTAAAATGATTTAACCAACAACTAAAGGATGGACTTCTTTATAGATCCACAACATGAAGAAAAAATTGCTTTCTCACTAGCATGCCTTGAAAGACGAGTCATTAGTTGAAGGTTGATTGAATCTCTTGGTAAGGGTATGGTGAGATAAGAATTGGGGGGGGGTGGGCGAAAACCTTTTGCATGTCGTGAAAAAGCCATAGGAACCCACATTAAAGTTCCTAAGAATCTGGTTGACAAACTCACCCACCTCCGTTGACAACAATTATGAGATGGGATTGGGTAGAGTGGGAAAAATATTTGGCCCTCACCCTAAAAGATGGTGGAAAAGGCATAACAGATCAAACCTATTCCCGATAGAATGGAATGATGTCATGAGAGACTGGAGAAGTGGAGGAAGGCACACGCCACCCTTGAAGATGGAGGATGTGGTATAGTTGATCAAACCACTACTTGATAGATGGAAAGAGATGTGATTGGATTGGGGGGAAGTGCCCATAGTTTTCTTTTCCTTTGCAAGTGGAAATTAAGGGGTTGTCACTCTCATAGGCACATGAAGGGACACGAGGAAGGTAGAAGAAACGAAAGGTAATAAAAAGGAGAAAGAAGAAACATAACCTACAATAGATAAGGATGCTATTACGGGAATATAAAATCCCTTGGATGTAGGCAACAGAGCATTAGAAGATGGGCATTGAGATCAAGGAGAAATGCTGTAACAATCCTAGATCAAAAGTTCATTTAATAAAGTTAATAAAGGCAAAATAAGACCAAGGTCATGAGACATGTATTCTAAGGTGAATGTTGGGTAAAAAATCCTAGTGGGTGTTCATTTGGTTTATTATGGATAAAGGGAAATTGGCAAAGGAAATGACAAAGGATTTGGAAAGGCAAGAGGTATTAAGTGACATTTTATTTATGAAATAAAGGAAATTAGGAGAAAAGGAAGGTGAAAGGTCGCAGGTTGCATGTGAGGAGGAAATTAAAGGAAAATAATGGAAATTGAAGAAAATAGAGGCGTCATTAATAAAAAGTCTTACGAGGATCAATTCACAGCCTTTTGACAATTTTGTGTTAGAGCTCTCTCTCTATTCTCTACTCTCTCCTACTCATGCACACTTAGAGCATTCTTGGAGCACTCTAGCATTGGAGAAATGAAGGCAAAGGAAGGATAAGGACTTTGTGTTGGAGCTCTCTCTCTATTCTCTACTCTCTCATACGCATGCACACTTAGAGCATTCTTAAATCACTCTAGCATTGGAAAAAAGAAGGCAAAGGAAGGATAAGGAAGCAAAAGGGAAGCAAGGATCAAGCAAGGAAGAGTTGGATCAAATGGCTACAACAAGATTACTTGCAAGTATCGAGTTGCATGCATGATTTCCTTGCTAGTTTTGGCATGCATGGTACATGCATGTGTGTATTTGGTTCTCTGGCTGACATTGGCATGGGTTTTTCTAAGGGTGATAGTGGTTTCAGCCTTGCCTTACCATTTCTAGATAGCCATGGTGTGACGAGGTTATTTTACTTGGTTGAGTTGGATTTCCAAATGGTTTTGGAACCAAGTGACGTGGTCTCAGGAAAATTCCCAAAGGCCTAGGAATCCCTTTGACCGGTAATGGCGGGATAGGCGGTAAATCATGAGGGTGGATATGGGAAAATTCCTCAAGGTAATGGTGAATAAATGTGGAGGCATCCATGCTTGTTTAGGGCCTAGTGATCCCTTGACCGGTTTTGGTGGGATTGTGGTAAAAACCAATAGTGTATGTTCTTTATTTGAGCATAGGAATCCCTTGACCAGTAATGGCAGGATACACGGTAAATCCTGGTTGTATAAATGAGTGTTTTAGGCCTAGGAATCACCTCACCGGTAATGGTAGGATACACGGTAAAGCCTAAGAAGCCCTGGTTGGTTTTGTTGTGAGTCCCACATTCATGCTTGGAATATGGCATTGGGGTGTTTGGCTGAAAGAAAGATTCAATTCAGCCCAATATATGGACGGGTGGTACATGAAAGTCCCTGAATTGGTTGGCTTTTGCATATGCTAATTATATCTATTTTTCCCTTGTATTTTCATGAGTATTTATGCTGGTTATTATGTGGCTTTGATGCTGTTTTATCATTGTTATGTTTTTGATTATACGCTAGTTATAAGTATGGTCCTATGACAAGTTTTAGCTATGGCTTTCATCATGTTCTAGTTAGTAAATGAATGGTTAATGAATGTGTTAGTATCCTATAGGAATAATAGTTAGAAAACAAGTTTTGTATTTCAAAATTATTTGGTAGATGTGTAAAAGGTTTAGATTTGATCTTCTAGAGATCAAGCTATTTGTTTTATTATAGAATAAAGTTTCATTATTCAATGTAATTATGTCAAAGTGTATGAAAATTCATGAAAATAGTCATTGCTGTCTTGAGAGGTCGAGTTAAGTGGGTCTAGGGTCATGTTTCATAAAAAGATCATGTGACATCATTTTAGTACAACAGTTAGGAGGACAACACTGTGCTTCCAATAAGTGTTGCACATTCATCATTCAAGTTCAAAATTGTAATCATCACCCATTAGATTTTCATACAACCACCTTGGGAGTTCAATTGCATGGTTACTCTTTAGAAATACCTCAGATCCATTTGATTTCTCCATCAGAAGCTTGCTATATGGTGATTGGAGTTCGCTGCGCAAAGGAGGCAGGGGAGGTGCCATGCTTGTGTTTTTAATTCTGCCACTATGACTAAGCAACACTTCAACTACTGTTTTGGGATTGAGAGATCATTTTTGGTTGAAAGAGGTTGTATAAGGGGGTTATGTGCTATTTGAATCTTTCTTGAGAGTGCAATCAATTAGACTCAAGAAACCATGAAACTTTGTTTAAAGAGCAGCTTAAATAACATTTTTTGTATTTGGCCAAGCATTAGAGTTATGGTTTTGATGGAAATCAAGAATTTTCCATCTTTTTGGTGAGTGGAGGTTTGAAAATAGGTATCAAGAATGTTTACATCATCAACAAGTTGTTTATCTAGTTTAGAAATCTCAGTGTTAGTCGAGACTCATGGTGGACAGGTTGTGCTGTGCTTTCACAAGCACTCTTCTTTTGCTGTAGGGTGAAATTTTGAGAGTTGGGAGCTTGGTATGATGAAATAAGGTTTCTAGAGGGGAATTTTATGATGTACATACCATTTCACATGTACACCATTCATTAAGCAACTCAGGGAGTGACAAGAGCTACATCAATGATCAATGCGTCGTGCAACTATGCTGCACTTTTGGTGCAAGAAGAAATTTTGAATTTTGAAGGTTTGTGTTTGGCCTAGAAGTTTTCTCATGGGTTTGACACATTGTATGGACCATTCTATGTCACCCCAATACCCTCAACATGTTAGATGATGGTCGAAGATAGCATAAGCTTGGAGCACTGTGCTTTCACGCAATCACTGTATTTTCACCATATATCTTAAACCTTTTACCTATTTACCATGAAATTTTTACAGTAGATGAATGGGGGTGAGATGAATAATATCACTTAATTTCAGGTCAAAATTCCTCATGGTTTTAGAGAAACAAGCCACCATCATCTACAACTAATTTTGGATTTTCTCGAAATACGTGAGTAAGATTTGTCTCAAAATTTGTGTGGAGAAGGGTTATAATTATATTAAGTTTCTATTAAAAAATCATCTCAATCCAGCTTACCTTTTAGGAGATATTCAAAAAATACAATCGCTGCGCTTTTCTGCTGCATTTTTGTGTTTTCGTTGAACTAGGAGGTTGCGCAACATCGGCGTTGCATTTCCACACAGTGATCATTTTGACTGAGTTATTCAATTCAAAACCTCTTGTAATTTTCTTTTATAATTATGGTAAATATTATGGGGCATCCTAGGACTCATAAGCTTGATTTGGACTGAAATTTAATGTAATATGCTTGGAAAAAGATTTAGTCAAATAGTCCCTAGTTTTCAGAAACCAATTCGATTTTCATTGCATTAGGTAGAAACTAAAAGCCTATTGAGGAATTCGGTCCCTAGAGGTGGAAATTAATTTTTATTTTGTCTATTTATGATGTAATTGTAATTGGGCAAAGGGTTGGCTAGGCTTGAGAAGGAAAAACACCATGTGCATTGGATTTTCTTGATTTTCCAGTGAATGAAAGGACATAGGCCGAATTTTACAGGGATTCCTATGTTAGTTACTTTTGAGATGTGCTTCTTGGTTTTGTAAGTTCCTTATGTTATCCATCATGATTTTAAATGTGTATTCTTGTTTAGTTAAACAAAGATATTGACTAAGAATTCACTTTAAATGGTGCTCTGCTTCAGTTTGCTAAACATATAAGTTTTCTACTAAAATGATATTTAGAATTCATCTTGTTGTCTAATGCTCTGCATGTCATTTTCCATTTATCTTCCACTCATCCTTATACATTGATTTTGACTTAAAAAATTCGAAAAATAATAGATACCTTTCCCTGTAGAAGATCCCTCTTTCTCTTCTCCTCTCACTGGAAATCATCAACTTTATTGACCGTATTTTCGAATGGATTTCTTTTCTTTCTTGCCAGCAGATCTTTAAAAATCATACCCACTGATCATCATACCTAGCCAAACATCTAAGTGATCGAAATTTCCAGACAGAGAGATCCCTCTTTGAAGTTGGAAAGGCTATATTCCAACTTCCAAGTGGTTTGTGGTTACTTATGAATTTCTCTTTTTAGCGGGAAATTACGAAGGGCTAACATAGTGGCGTTGTTGTTGGGGAACGAAAGGTTTCATCTTCTCTGGGAAAGATCATCAAAGTTTCAGATCTGATTTATGATGGTGGACAACAGTAAGACACATGAAGGCTGTATCATTCACCTGGTGAATCCAATCAAGTTTCAACATGATCTAAATACTCAACTGGAAGCAGGATCTAGAAATTAGGGGCTCAAGATGAGTTCTATATCTATAAGGTATGCTCCCATTAATCAAGATCACATTCCAAGTTTTCCAAATCGCATGCCTCATGTAGATTGGAAAACTTATCTACCTAGATTCAAAGATGGAAAAGAAGACAATGCTGCTCTTCATTTGGTCAAATTTCACATGCATGTGCGTAGACTTAAGATTCATTTTCGTGAAGATTGCTTGTTGAAGATGTTTATGGTTACTTTGGAGGAAAAAGTGAGATCTTGGTATGAAGGTTTTCCACCTGGTAGCTTGTATTCCCTTAAAGATTTTCATTTAGTATTTTTTGAGAAATACAAAGAATTTCATCCTTCTTTGTCATTGGTTGAGAATTTTTGTGACCATTTTGAGGATTTCATTCAAAATCTAGAAAATTCTTATGGTGATGAAGAGTTCATGGATGAAAAAATCCTGTAATCTTTGTAGGAGAACCCTTTTCATCACCAAAAAGAAATGGTAGCTTCTCTCTTTGATGAAAATGAAACCGAGTAGGATTTTAATGATGATGAAAATTTGTAGCAGTCATGTCAGTATTTTTTTGATCAAAAGTATGAGGATAGTCATTCATATTTTTCTTCAGATTGTTCATTTCCTGAATCTTTGATTCAAGAACAAATTGATCGGAATCAATTTTCTGAAGCAACAAGTGTAGAATCTTTTGACACTCAAACATCACATATCATAAAGATTCAAGGAAGCAACAAGCCAGTAGATGACTCTCTTCAAACAAAAACACATGAAGATAATGAAAATCATAGACTACAAATTCACTCAAATATGCTATTTCGTTAATAAATTTTTTATGATGAGTCTTAGAAAAACATTAAGTTTACTTTAAATAAAGAGCTCATGCCCACACATGAAGTCCATGGTTTAGAACTTGGGAGAAATAATGAGGAAGAAAGGGTTGTTTTAAATCCCTTTGAAAATGAAGATATTATTCAAGATTACACATTTGAAGTGATAAATTATGAGATTTTGAAAAATAAAATTGATAACCCCGTTGATTTGAATGAGTAAACATATGGGATATGGTTGTTTTGATTAAATCCTTTCATAACTATTCAAAGCTTTTACTTGTGGATAATATGAATGAAGATTTTATCAAACAAAATGTTATCTTTTCTTTTGTCAATGATTCCAGGTTTCATAATAAAGAAATGAGAACACAAGAAAAGTCATTCAAGGTTCAAAAAATGAGAAGTCTAATGAAGAAGAACAATTAGCCATTATACTTGAAGGTTTCTCCCTTCTTTTTGTTGATCATCAAGAAAAGGTAATCATTCATGATTTTCAAGATCCTCTTGCCAATTTTTCACAGTCATCAATGAAGGTAGATTTTGCAGCATTCTTGCACCAAGAATATCAGTGTCAGTTACGATTTGAGTTACCATTCTCTTACTTTTTCTGCCTGCTCAAGGAAAATGTGAGAAAAATTCAAGAAAATGGCCATCTGATTTCATGGTTACACTGGTTCTTTGACTTTACATGAATGAGAAGTGCATGTTTCGGTTTAGTAAGTAGGTGTGAATAAACAGTGTGTAGTCAGTTTTAGCATTTGGTTTTCAGTATTTCAAGAAGTTTGTCTAAGTCAGTCTTTAGCTTTCAACTTTCAGCTTCAGTATGGATTAGTAGGTGTGGGAAAATGATACCATAATTTGAATCCTGAAGAGAAGGCCCTAATATTTTGATGGTCCGCTGCCATTTTTCAGAATGTAATAAGTCTTGAGTTAGTCATGAGTCTGTCTTGAGTTAGTTTTGAGTCAAGTTAAGGAGTCAATAAGCCCAATGGTCAGGCACATGTTCTACAGTTTTCTTGGCACCTCATAGGGAGGATTCCATCCCCATTGGAGCCAATGTTAGTATCATATAGTCATAGTAGTCAGAAAAAAAGTTTTGCCTTTCAAAATTATTTGGTAGATGTGTAAAAGGTTGAGCTTTGATCTTCTAGAGATCAAGCTATTTGTTCTATTATAAAATAAGGTTTCATTATTCAATGTAATTATGTCAAAGTGTGTGAAAAATCATGAAACTAGTCATTGATGTCTTGAGAGGCTGAGTGAAGTGGGTCTAGGGTCATGTTTCATCAAAATATCATGTGACATCATTTTAGTAAGACAGTTAGGAGGACAATGTTGCGCTTCTGTCAATTGTTACACATTCATCATTCAATTTCAAAATTGTAATCATTGCCCATCAAATTCACATGAAACCACCTTAGGAGTTCAAATGCATGGTTACTCTTTAGAAATACGTTAGATCCCTTTCATTTCTCCATCAGAATCTTGCTATATGGTGATTGGAGTTCACTGCGCAAAGGAGGCAGGGGAGGCGTTGCGCTTGTGTTTTTAATTCTGCCATTGTAACTAAGCAACATTTCAGCTGTTATTTTGGGATTGAGAGATCATTTTTTGTTGAAAGATGTTGTATAAGGGGGTTAATTATTATTTGAATATTTCTTGAGAGTGTAATCAATGAGACTCAAGAAACCATGAAACTTGCTTTAAAGAGCAGCTTAAATAACATTTTTTGTATTTGACTAAGCATTAGAGTTAGGTTTTGATGGAAATCAAGAATTTTCCATCTTTCTAGTGAGTGGAGGTTTGAAAATATGTATCAATAATGTTGAAATCATCAGCAAGTTTTTTATCTAGTTCAAAAATCCCAGTGTTAGTCGAGACTCGTGGTGAACAGGTTGCACTACGCTTTCACAAGCACCACGCTTTCGCTGTAGGGTGAAATTTTGAGAGTTGGGAGCTTGGTATGATGAAAGAAGGTTTCTAGAGGAGAATTTTATGATTTCCAAACCATTTCACATGTGTACCAGTCACCAAGAAACTCAGGGAGTGACCGGAGCTACATCAACCATCAATGCGCTACGCAACTGTGCTGAGCTTTTGTTGCAAGAAGAAATTCTGAAGTTTGAAGGTTTGTGTTTGGCATAGAAGTTTTCTCAAGGGTTTGAAACATTTTATGGACCACTCCATGCCACCCCAGTACCCTCAGCATGTCAGATGATGGCCGAAGATAGTATAAGATTGGAGCGTTGCGATTTTGCGCTGCACTTCTGTGCTACGCTTTCACACAATCACCGTATTTTCACCATATCTATTAAACCCTATACCCATTTTCCATAAATTTTTTACAGTAGATGCATGGGGGTTAGATGAATAAGCTCATTTAATTTTAGGCCAAAATTATTCATGATTTTCGAGAAATGAGTCACTATCATCTACAACCATTTTTTGATTTTCTCGAGATCCGTGAGTCAGATTTGGCTCCAAATATGTGTGGAGAAGGGTTATAATGATGTTAAATTGATATAAAAAAATCAGCTCAATCCATCTTACCGTTTATGATATATTCAAAAAATACAGTCGCTGCGCTTTTCTAGTCCGTTTTTGTGTTTCTGCTGAACTAGGAGGTTGCATAGCGCCAACATTGCGCTTCCACACATGCATCATTTTGACCGAGTTATTCAAGTCAAAACCTCTTGTAATTTGTTTTTATTATTATGGTAAATATTATGAGGCATCCTAGGAATCATAGGCTTGATTTGGGCTGAAAATTTATTGTAATATGCTTGGAAAAAGATTTAGTCAAACAATTCCTAATTTTCACAAATCAGTTCTATTTTCATTGCATTAGGTAGAAACTGAAAGCCCGTTGAGGAATTTGGTCCCTAGAGGTGGGAAATGTTTTTTATTTTGTATATTTATGATGTAATTATAATTGAGCAAAGGGTTGGTCAAGTTTGAGAAGGAAAAACACCGTGTGCATTAGATTTTCTTGATTTTACAGTGAATGAAAGGACATAGGACAAATTTTATAGGTATTCTTGTGTTAGTTGCTTTGGATATGTGTTTCTTTTTTTTGTAAGTTCCTTATGTTATCCATCATGCTTTGAAATGTGTCTTGTTGTTTAGTTAGACAAATATATTGACTCAGAATTGGCTTTAAATGGTGCTCTATTTTAGTTTGCTAAACATATATGTTTTTTGCTAAAATGATATTTAGAATTCATCCTCTTGTCTAATGCTTTGCATGTCATTTTCCATTTATCTTCCAATCACACTTTTACAACAATTTTGACTGAAAAAACTCAAAAAATACTAGCTACCTTGCCCTTGTAGAAGATCCTTCTTTCTCTTCTCCTCTCATTGGAAACCATCAACTTTATTGACCGTATTGCCCAATGGATTTGTTTTCTTTTCTTCCAGCATATCTTTAAAACTCATACCCAGTGAGCATCATACCTAGCCAAACATCCAAGTGATCGAATTTCAAGCATAGAGAGCCCTGTATGAAGTTGGAAGGGCTAGATTCCAACTTCCAAGTGGTTTGTGGTTACCTCTAAATTTCTATTTTTAGCCTAGGGAAATTACATAGGGGCTAACAAAATATATGACCTAATAGATGATGATGTAGCTATTGCGGGAGGGAATAAAACCTTCTTGACGATTCTCATATAAGTATGAGATCCCTATGTTCAAATTTTTACTTATAACTTGTACATTACAAGTTCATGATGTGTTTGACAAACTGCTTGCCATGGTTAGAATGAGTCAGGCTAGGTCCTTGTTTAATTTTTGCATTATAGGCCTTGTATCCTTATTATTTATCATTTCTGAGAGTTTCATTAAGTTATGGGTAGAGGCTTGGGTCATAGCCTTGAAAAAGTGGCTCAGATCTCGGGGTCGCTGGCACAAAAATGAGTGAAAAAGTTTGTAGTCGCTGGCATGCCTTGTCAAGGGAGCGACTGAGAGCCCAGGTTAGTGAAAAGACAAGTTAGATTAGGGGTTGGGCACCTGGAGTGGTTGGTTAGCTCCTGGGGGTCCTGTAGCACCCGAGGGAGGTCACTAAAGTTTTGGTTCATTGGTTCCACTTCCTTAACTGTATTTAGGGAGTTGAATATTATCATAATAACTCTTCATCACATATTTACCATGGCGGACCGATAAGCTTGGGTAAGTGTGAGAGGAGGGTGTTACAGATTGATATTAGATCATGGTTCAACCCTTGGGATTGGATGAGAGGAATGTATTTGTCATGTATTCATGTAGGTTATATATGATTGATGTGTATGAATGGTGATGGTAATTATTGCAGTTGTGTTGTCATGTAGAAGTTACTGATGTTGCTGTTCAGATGTGTTTTTCATGAATGCATGTTGGTTGTATATGCATTTGTTATGCATGTCGATGTTTATATGTTGTTATGCATGCATTTTGTCCAGTTGGTGTTATAGTTTGTGGAATCATACATGGTAACTGAATCATGATTGAGATGATGTCTATATAATGTTATTATTATGATTATGATTATACATGTATTGTGCTAATATAGTTGAACTTGCAGACGATATATCCTCCCATGAACTATATTGAGGTACGTTGGATATGTTTATATTTTGGTTTAGATGACATGATATACTTGCAGGAAGAAGAAGATCAAATATGACTAGAAAAATGGTGGATTATAGTTCACGATATTCTCCCTATAGACCAGATGAGAAACATGGTGATGAGTATTCCCCTACAAACACTTTGAGAAGTTTTAAGGCATAAATAAGAAGTTGCAAATCAGATAACAATAGAATCATTCAATCAGAAGAGAGACTTGCTAGGGCACATGAGAAACAAGCAGAGGTCAATGCAATTATCCTTTAGAGTTTGTTAGATTTGCAGAGACATGGACTAATTAGGATTAGTCATTGACATGAGGACAAGACTAATGGAGCCTATGGTAGTAGATCTCATGATGGACACAGGTTGGAAAGGGATGATACCACCAGGGATGGTAGATTCTTAGACACACCTGATAAGAGAGGCAGTGGACATGGGCTTTATTCTAGTTTTGGTTCAGATAGGTACCATGGTCATCATCCCTATCATCCTTATAGGAGGAGTGACAAGGCATATTTGTCGGATGAGTTCAAGAAAGAAAAACCACCTACATTTGATGGAGAAATGAAGAAGTCACATGAAGCAAATGCTTGGTTGCTTGGGATGAATAAGTTTTTAAGGTCACATGACTATTCAGAGAACATGAAAGCTAGGATATCTACCTTCAGTTTTAAAGGTAAAGAAAATATTTGGTGGGAAGACGTGAAGAACATAAGAGACATTCGAGAAGAGGAGTTGACTTGGAGGGAGCTTGATTTTTTTTTCAAGAAGTATCTATATGGGAAATACTATGATAACAGGGTGAAGGAGTTCTACGATTTGAAGATGGGGTCTGTGATTGATGAGGAATATAATAGTAGATTCTTAGATTTGTTGAGGTATGTGCCTTATTTTAAGGAGGAAAAAGTGAAGATTCATAGATTAACCAGTGGGTTTCCAGTAGTGTTCAAAGACATGATTTTGTTTGATGAGCCTATATTGTTGGAGGAAGCCATCAAAAACTTGAAACAATATTATGAGAAATCAAAGAGTAAGACAGAGTCTTAGCAAGGTTAGAAAGGGACATACAAAGCTAAGGGCAATTGGCCACCAAAGTGAACAAGACCTTAGGCTATAGGTGAGAAAGAGAATTTTGTTCCTTACAAGAAGGTTAATGTAGTTGGACAGGGACTTGGGTCATAACTTGGAGGGAAGAAGACTAAAGGTGAGAGCAAGGGACAATTGCTTTATTGGATATGTGACAAGGATCATCTCAAGAATGATTTTCCATCATATCCGGGTGGTAGGCCTAAGATCTAATGTGCAAAATAGGTGCATATAGTTGGGGATGTTGGACAAATCATTCATCAGATCTATGCAACATTGGATAACAGGAAGGAAGATCACCAAACATCTATTATCGAGATGGATGGTAAGCTTTCTGATAAATTTATTTCTATTTTTATTGACCCTAGATCTAATTATAGTTATGTTAACCTAGACCTAGTGGATAAGTGTGGTTTGAATAATGAAGTTCATGCAGAGTCTTTCTTAGTGTAGTTGGCTCCAGGTACTAAAAAGAAAGTTCATCACTGGCTAAGAGCTTGTGCATTTGAGTTGAATGGTTTGCCTACATAAGCACATCTGAATGTGCTTCCATGGAGATCATACAATACGTTGTTGGGTATGGATTGGTTGTATCGTCATGGGACCAAAGTAGATTTTTATGACACGGCTATTGAGTGCTTGGATGATAATGGAGAACAAAGAATCTTGAAAGGTAAGAAGAAGGAAACATCAGTGAGGATGGTTACAACTATGCAAGCCAAGCATAGTCACATAAAAGGATGTGTATTTTTTGTAGTACATATTTCTAGTGTCAAAGGTAAGGAAGTTGAGGATGTAGATGTCTTGAAGAAGTATCCGGTTTTGTAGCAATTGCTCGATGTATTCCAAACATAGATTTTAGATTTTCCACCTCATGAGGAAATGGATTTTTCTATTGAGTTGGTACTAGGGGAAGCACCAAAATCAAAGGCATCGTATAGGATGAGCACTCTAGAGTTAGTGGAATTGAAGTTTCAGTTAAAGGAAATGATTGAAAAGGGATACATCAGGCCAAGTGTGTCACCTTGAGGTGCACCAGTGTTGTTTATGAAGAAGAAGGATGGTACTCTCAAGTTGTGTATTGATTACATGCAACTGAACAAGGTAACCATTAAGAAAATGTATCCATTGCTAAGGTAACCATCAATTTAAGGAAGCAATAATGTTCTCAAATATCGATTTGAGATCAAGATATTATCAAGTACGCATCAAAGAAGTGGACATCTACAAGAATGCTTTCCGAAATAGGTATTGGAATTATGAGTTTGTTGTAGTTCCTTTTGGTCTCACTAATGCTACATCTACTTTCATGGATTTGATGAATAATGTGTTGTGTCATTATCTGGACAAGTTTGTGATTGTATTCAATGATGATATATTGATATATTCTAAGAATGAGGAAGAGCATGCCGAACACTTTGCAACAATGCTAATACTGTTCAGAGAAAATCAATTGTATGGAAAGCTTAATGAATGAAGTTTATTTTAGAAAAAGGTACATTACTTGGGACATGTTGTTTCCAAGGAAGGTATAGTAGTGGATGCATAAAAGATAAGGGCCATCATGGAATGGGAAACTCTTAGGAATGCGGTGTTGAAAAATCTAGGGCATTCAGAATTACAGAGATTCTTCTTAGCATGATAACAATTTGTGGAGTGTTTTTATATGTTATATTAACTTGAATTTCTTGTAATTATTAGTGTGTATATGTTAGCTTAATCAAACTACTATCAAAACAAAAGAGACAAGAACACAAAGTATATGGCTTTCTGCCAGGGCCAAAACCTCTCCCTCTTAGAGAGGAAAACCCATGCAAAATTCTTCTTATAGAAATCTCATTAACAAATACCAAGACCAAGACCCTTGACTCAATTTTTCTCTCCAATACCAAGACATAAATCCTTTACTCTACCACTGATAAGATCATCATCTGCACCACTGAGGTCATTACAACTGCATCACTGAGATCATTGAGATCTTCATTATTGCATCTTGAGATCTCTTGTCCTCACTGAGATCATCCTCTTGACTGCTACCATGCCATTGTGATCATACTGTTGTTGTATCTTCACTTGTAGTTCTTCTTGTATGGGATCATTAAATATCATTATCCATATTCTATCCTTGCTAGAGATAAGGTTCTATATATATCCTAGAGATCCTTCTTTTCATTCATATGACATGACGATGATTATATTTTGTTATACAATAGTCATCATATGCTACATTCCTTGAGACTCTTATTACTGCTGTTCTTTGAGATTGCGGCAGAGCTATTACGTGAAACAGTTGAGATGATAGATCTGAGTCTTGTACTTGACACAATCATGCCGAGATTAATATCACATGACTTAAGATAATGCCAAGACTATTATGCGTCCTCATCTTAAGCCCTCTTTGCTCCATACATTTGATATTGACACATGACTGCACCTACAGGTATGCCGAGATCCTTGATTCAAGATCTACACCTTCAGATCATAGATACGACGAGACTATAATCACACAAATTATGTTTATACTGAGAATATATCTAACACATATCATACGTTAATACTGTGTCTATATCCACACCTTTTTCTGCTCTATCCATTAGAGGAATTCTCCTTCAGATCACAGGTATGTTGTAAGGGAGATTTTTGCTCCATCTTCCATGTGAAATTCATCTTCAGGTATGCCGAGATAAGATATAGCCAGTTCCTCAAGTCAATGCGAAGTCCTTTATCCTTCGTGCATCCAAAGTCCTACTTGACTGCTCCTAATCCTCAATCGCGAAGCAGTCAAGCCCTAAGACAAAAGCCCTAATTCACTATGGACCTGCTCCTTCTTCCATGAGAAAAACTTAGAGGAAATTGAAAAATTCTCATCTCTCTTCACTGACCCTAGATGGGTATTTATGGTGGTTTGTGCCACATATTTGAGCCGACATGAGAGTATGAACAATCATGACTTTTTCTCAAGCCAACATGACTTTCATTCATTTAGTAATTTCCTTTTAATTCATTTTGGAGCCGACATAAGATTCCTTTGTTGTTTTGCTTGTAGATTTTAGTGTGCTTTCTCTTGGAGGATTTTTCTTGGTCTTGGAGGGCTTCGTTGACATTAACACATTTTACATAGGCTCTTAAAGAGCTTCTCTACACATGACATGATTCTTTGACATAGCAATAAAATCCTAAAGACATCAAGAAGAAGTCTTTGACCTAATTATACTTCTTGCTCTTGAAACCCATGGAGAAAGATATACAAAAATAATTCATTCTCTTTCTTACATCAATTACAATGATCATGTCATTATGAAAGTGAAACTGGTTACATTTTTTTCAACACTCCTTAACTAGGGAGGTATTCATAACGGTACTTGGTCATTCTGAATTTGAATAATTTCTCATAAGAAGAATAAGATTTTTAATCCATTTGTTATAGCATCATTTCAACCAACATTGTTTCATATAGCAAGGCCTTGACTAACATGTCTATCTCTCACTTAGATCAGAGCACACAATGTTGGCGAGACCAATGACTGATAGACACACATCATCATTGTCTCTCTTAGGGTCATACCCACCCGGGTGTTCTCCGAGTATTCCCTACTAGGACTATTCTCATCTTGGGTTCCTAGCCCTCAAGAATATCGGTCCTCTTTCCCCACTCTTATCTTGGATGCCCTACCACATCCTAAAAGAGTGTTGGATGCCAGATGATTACACAATCCTCCATTATTTATTCCAAAATGAAGGCAAGAATGTCATGTCTAACTTTCCATCTTAACCAGGGACGAGTTCCAAGTTTCTCTTCACTCAGAAACTTTCTCAAGTTCCTTTTACTTATAGAAACCTCCTAGAGCTCCCTCTTACCCAAGGACTCTATCATCGGTGTTTTATAGGGTCTTCTAGTTGACTGACGATCCAATACTTCGATGTCATCAATTTCTTAACATGTAGGGTTCAACCATCCATCACTTTCCTCCGACATGTCATTCCTTCTTTCCCGGAAAGTATCCTCCTTAGCTTTACATCTGGTGCTTCCTTCATAAGGCTGTATATATTCACCTTTTCTTTAATGATGATTCAAACGGTACATAGTTGTGACATCCTTCACAATTCTCCTTACCTTGGCCCTAAACACATACCCAGTCTTTTCCAAGAGGTTAGACACCAAAAACAAATTACCTTTTGGTGATGGAATTTTTCCAGTGAAATCTTCTTGTAGGTATCAACATCCGGCATACATGTTGACTCATCTCCCAGTGATATCTATTATAAAGGGTCTTCATCTTTTCAAACTTCCATCAGAGTCCACATCATTTCGGGAGATTTCCTGGTCAAGTTTTCCTGATCCTATGAATGTTTATTTCCTTCATCATAGTTGCATGCTTCACAATATATTTCATCCTCATGTCTTTCATTCCCAGGAGCTCTTAGAGTTCTTCAATTATAGTCAACTACCTCATACTTCATATGAGGACATATTATGTTGATTTCATCTAGTTTGACTTATTTCTTTCTTCATCCTTTTGGAGGAGGAGATCCTTTCCCTATTTATCATGCTCGATCCATTTCACTAGCAACTATGTACTATCATGACATTACGATATCAAATACAAATAAAAGAATACATACCTCATTTTCCCTTTAGGCTACTTTCAAAAAATTTCTTGATTGAACAGATCTTCAATCCCTTGATCTGCTTCATCATGTAATCAATTCTTCATCTCATGATTTCCATAAGTTGGAATTCCTGATGAAACACTTGCTGCCTTCCCAGACTAGGGGATTCTCCGCTGAGGTTTCTATCAGATATTCTTCAGGATCTAGTATATCCCCATCTGGAAAATGTTCCCTTTTTTGGCATTATGATATAGGTGTTATCCTTGATGGCAACTCACTCAGATGAAAGTTCACAGTGCAGCAGGTCAACAACAAAGGATTTCAGATTAGACTCCAAAGAATGAAGAAAGAGAGGTATACGCTGGTTCGCTTTGTCCAAGGCGCATACACACATGGTTTAACAGAACAAAAGTAGCGTATAATGTATACACACACTTTCACAGGAGGAAAAGTGAGCACATGTTGGAAAACCAAGATTTTGGTCCAAGGTATTTGATCCAAGGTATTTTGGTCCAAGGTAATTGGTTTGAGGCATTTGGTCCAAGGTATTGACCCTAGGTATTGGGTCCAAGGTATTGATCTAAAGTGGTTTTGGTCCAAGGTATTGAGAAAGGCCTAAGAGTATATAAGGAGGAGAAGATCATTAGGCCAAGGTGTGCAAGCAATGAGATTCTAAGGAATTCTTCTATCTGAAGTATATATTATGTTGCAGGGTTATGTTTGGGTCTGGATCTGAAATATTCATGTGCACCTTAAGTTCAATATTGGATCAGGAATCATGAGACTTGAAATGACTTATTCTTGAATAATATGATATTAGTTGAGACCAGATCTGATGTTTTGTGCCTGTTCTATTTGTTATCTATCATGTTCTGGGTTTGTCTGAAGTCTGGAATTGCAACAAAGTTCTAAGTCAAAATTTGTAGATCTGCACGTAGGTTCGTCTTGGCCAAAGAGCTTGTACACGCAGGTTCGACTCTTTCAAGTAGTGTATACAAAAAGAAAAGCTTCTTTTCAGATCTTACTGATCTATCTAATCAAATTCTGTTGTTTTACTACTGTCTTTCAATGAAGTCTTCTTAAATCTGAACGTAGTACTGTTGTATAAGGAAATCAAGTCTGATTGATTGATTGATTAAGAAGGAAGGGTGATCCTTGTTGCTATCTTTTTTGAACTCTGTAATATGACAGTAGATCTTCAGAATGTCACTGATTGGTACAGTCTATGATTCAGAAGTTTATGATTCAGTATCTTTAGAGATATACGCAGGTTGGGTTAAAGGAAGTGGCGTATACATGCAGGTTGGGTTCAACCAAGTAGTGTATACACTCTAATGCATGATTTTGACGTTACAACTGGTTCTGGATGATGATGTAGGGTTTTGGGTTCATCACAGTGTTTTGGTGTCAGTGGTTTGATTGTTCAAATTATTTGAATATTGGTTGATGCGGTTTAAGTTTAAAAAGATTTGATGGGTCCAGTGTCAAAATTTGATGAAACGTGGCCTTCAACTTGTGGTGTTGTGATCCAGGAGTATCCAGCCTGAAAATTCATGAAACTTGGTCCCTGGTGGAAGAGTGGAGTTTTTTGTAGTCTGGCAGCTACGTACTAGTAAACATATTGGCTAGTACAAGAGCTAGGGGGTTGTAGCTCCCTTCCAGTAGAAGCTGGAAAATGAGAGAAGGTTGTAACCTTCTGCAGGTAGAAGCATACGTATTGGTATGAGTCTGCACAAGTACAAGATTGTAAACAAATTTTCTTATTATTAAAAGAAGACAGAGACGACGACATCAGGTGGTTTTTACCCACATTGGGTTTCCACCGTAAATATTGGTGTTCATGTGTGATGCTCTATTATGCTTTTACTGCACTGTCTAATAAATCTATGATATACTGGTTTAAGCTCAGCACATGATAAACTGTCTAAATCACAAGTTCTCTGCATATATGCTGGTTTCTTTAAGAACAGTCGCGTGTACACGCTAGTTCACTTCACTGAAGTAGTGTATATAAATCTGTTTGGGAAATAAACTTATTAATCTGATAATACTGATTCGCCCCCCTCTGAGTATTATTTCCAACAATTGGTATCAAAGCAGGTCCTTCAGAAGAAGCTTGATCGCTTGAAGGGAGATACATTGACATGAATAATCAAGAAAGCATGGGATCCATCAGACCACCAATCTTCGATGGGAGCAACATTGTTTATTGGAAAATAAGAACCACAACCTATCTATAATCGCTTGGAATGGATGTCTGGGAAATTGTGGAAGGAGGATATATATTTCTGTTGATGCCCCGAAAATCGTTGTATCAACATTGGGGGATAACCACCCGGTCCGGACCTTAGTACAACTCCTTTTCCGTTTGGAATGGTGGCTCCGACTGGGGATAATGGGACCAGTTTCCCTAAAATGGATAAACGGAATGAATGATTGGTTGATTAATCTAATGATAGGTGAATAACTTGATCTATTGGTGAAATAAAAAAAAAATTACTACTAATCCCGGGAAATATTGTACTCTTAAAGTGTAGCGCTTGATGATCTATATTTATAAACAGGCATGTAGACGACTCTATTCAATAAATATGGACTTTTATTCATTCAAGAATTACTTTGCTTAAATAGTTAAACAAAGGGATCAACGCAATGTTGCTACACTTTATATATCATCGATACATATATGATCAAAGGAAAGGCATTCCATACACATCCAATAGTGGAAAACATACAGAAATGCTGTTAAAACATATACATATATGCGATAATAGCAAATGTAATCAAATAACAATTCATATTAAAAGAATGAATTCAGACATAGATAATAGTACCATATGAGCTGCTAGACACTCCCAATATCAATTGCTACTTGAGATTCTTCCTTCAACGCAGAAATACTTTCAAACAAAGACAGTAGTGCACAATTGCATAAAAGCTTCCTTGTCAAAATTAGAATGACTGGTCCAGTTTCATAAAAGAATATGGCTGAAGCACAATAGTGCAACTTCAGTCTTAAAGTCAAGTACAAAACCTTACGACCCTTTCCAAAACAATGAAAGGGTCTATAAATACTTAATTAATCTAACTATCTAAGAAACTGAAATCCTACTTAATTGGTATCAATTGATTTTGATCCTATTTTTTTCAGCAATCTGGCAGTCGGCGGCATGAATCATCAAGTAGGCCGTTTGCCTTTAAATCTGAGCTGACTTATCACAAGCATCGACTCCACTTCGGGTGGTCTGTTGAGGCGAGAGCTGAGCTGGGCAGCATAGGTGGCATCCTGAATATCGGGGATAATATACCCGATTGCATCCGTAAGGCACTTGAGGGCGGCTCTCTGTGTGTGTGGTTTTACCAAGAAGAACCAATAGGTGTCCCAGGTTAAACTGTTAATTCCAGCAATTAATCTCCCCTTTTCCTCTAGATATGGATAACATGATTGCTCCAATGTTTTCATCAATGTCAATTTTCCTGGTGTGCATTGGGAAATCATGTTTGATAAGTAGAGAGTGTTATTGACTAATTCAACTAAATTGCTTGAAGTTGATTTGCATCTTGAAACTGCCCTCTCTGCTTTCATTAATTGGGACTGCCATTCTGTAAAGAGTATATCTTTATGTGACTCTAAAATTCATGGTAAATTCGCCGCTTGTCCTTGATCAGTATCTTGCTAGTCGAGAAATGCAGCTATCGTTTCTTCAGCTTGATCCAATTCAGTCCTAGCCTTATCTACTTTATTACTTATGGATGCCGTTAATTCACATAGTGGCTTTGCCTGGGCGATTTGTTGACATAGAAGCTTAATTTGGGCTATTAATGTAGTATTTATCTGTAGTGCTTCTACTCTGAATTCAGCTACTTGTGGAACGCCCTTTGTCTTTTCAAGCTGTGCTGATAGTTGAGCGATTTGCTCATCTTTTGATTTCAGCATTTTCTCATTCGCTGCCTTCAATTGCGCCAAGGCCTCTGACAATTCTTTCTGCTTTTGGATTGCGCTGTGGTCAATCCGTTGTTTTTCTGCCTGCAATTGTTGAGTTAATTGACTGTTTAATTGCTGTTGTGTCAACAATTGCTCCTCTGCCTGCTCCGCTTTCTGCTTTACTTCAGTCAGCTGTGCCTATAATAAGAAAATTTCCTGGTCCTTTGTTTTCAGGAAAAGACTCACCTCCGATGCCTTATCTATTGTTGCCGCCGAATAGGCTCCAGCATATTGTGACAATTTTGTCAGGTCATCAGAGGGGTCAAATTCCTCCTTCCAAACCACATTGCCCGTGACCGTCTGTTATGGGAAAAGGGAAGGTTGATCAGTCCTTCTTCTTTTCCTTTTTCGTTTTACTACAACTTTATGCCTTGGGCTGTAGAAGACATCCAAGGGAGGAATCTCTTCTACCTACAAAATGATTTGATCGGAGGGGTCCTTTGGTATTATC
Organism: Pinus tabuliformis; assembly: GCA_031772625.1. Classification (NCBI taxonomy): domain Eukaryota; kingdom Viridiplantae; phylum Streptophyta; class Pinopsida; order Pinales; family Pinaceae; genus Pinus; species Pinus tabuliformis. Next base: position 583,653,138 of record CM062820.1, read on the forward strand.
TCTACTTCTTTTGAAATGGGTGGGTCACTGGTTCCACTTAGAACCTGTGGTGAAATGGTTTCTTGTGTGTCTGCTGCCTTTGAAGTTTCAGTGTCCTTTGAACATTCCATACCACTGATAATGGAATCAAATTGCTGCCATTCCTGGAGCAATTTTGGGTCAATATGAGTATCCACGTTTACTTCAGTGGTGGTCTGTTTCTGCTCTTTCATCTGGGTCTCTTCCTGCACTTTCTCCTGCTCTGTAGTCTGAGTTTCCTCCTGTGGCTTTTCTGGTTCTATTGTTGTAACCGGAGGCTCCTTTGACTGTTGCCGTTCAGGCTCGCTTGTCGATGTCATTGGGGTTGTTGCTAATAGATATAGAGGCAGAGTTTGCAACCTCTGTTCTCTAAGTCTGTTAAATTCAACCAACCCTTCATCTTGATATTTCATTCTGGCAAATGCCTTAACCTGCATTATTGACTCAGCGGAGGAGAACAGGTCATCAAACATATCTTCTTTATGATCAAATTTTGACAATTTGGCCTGTTCTAGTGCATTATAGGCAACTTTGCTGGGATCAAATTGCCTATTAGGGAGAGTTGCTAGAGTTAATGATTTAATCTTTGTAGCTTCTTTTTCTGCATGTTTGAGATCATGCAAGGTATAGACACCGCATCTCAAAGGAAAAGAGGGCCAGCCCTGCTTCTTATTTTTCTTGAGAGTCTGTGTAACACTCTCAGCAATGATCTGGTAAGCGATTTCCCTTGCCAGCAGTTTATCAGGTATGTATAAAGGGAGGACATGAGGTTCGGCTTGGCTACCGAAAACTCTTATATAAGTGAACTTCTCCTCCCCGAACCATCTCCCTACTGCTGTTAAATCAATCCCAGCTTGGTAGGAAATCTTGGGAGCAGGTTTATCAAAAATAGAATAATGAATAGGCAACATAAAGCCATTGCAGACTTGGTACAAATGGTGCTTATAAGAGGATTTCCATAATTTCTGATGGTATATGTGAATAGGCATGGGGTCTTGTGGTGTCCACCTCCAGCCGAGCACAGGAAATTCAGAATTAAAACACAAGGTATCTAAAATATAGGCACTGTAATAGAATGGGGGAATTAGCCTTTCAGTAATGCGGGTCTTATTCCTAAACTCAAGAATAGCTGTAGCTAGTTTATCTGAGAGAATAGTGGCCCAATCCATTATTTCACTGTTGCATGCCGCTTCCATCAAGGGAACCATTTCTATAGTGAAATTAGAAGAGTCGTGCAATCCCCACAATCTACACATCATTATTCCAGCATAACAATAAGGAGAACATAGGGAATCAACCGAGTACTTACCGGAAGACTCATGTTTGTGTTTTGCTGGATTTTGTCTCCAATCCCGGATGGGCTCGGATTCCACTTCATTCTCTTTTCGGAATTTCTCCAAAAATGCCTTGTTATACTTCTTCTCTGGCTCAGGAAAATGATACATTTGCCTTAAATCATCAGCCTTGAATGACCCGAAAATTCTCCCGTCTCTGGTGCAGAAGGTTCTGTCCATGATCGGGATTTCCTCAATTGCCCATCGCACTACATCTGTATATGGGAGAATTTGCTCCCGAGCTGCTATCCGATGAAGGAAGGAGTCAGCCAAGTCTTTTAACGTACCCTCAGATTTCCTAGTTGAATCTGCAGAAGCTTGTACTGTTGTCACTTTAGGTTCTTCGACTTCAATCAGATTGTAGGTACTCTGCCAAGTAGTTCTGCCGAGGCCAGAACATGTAGTATCCGAAATCAATCCTTTCTTTTTGTTTGTGGGATCAGCGACAGCTTGTCCTGTGGCTGGCGCAACGGAAGCGACTGTGGTTTTCTTAGATTTCTTCCCCATTCTGCTTGAGTTTTCTTCTTTGGATGAATTCTGCACAGAAGTGAAAATGAACGTAACACAGAGAATTGGCAATGAAAACCCAATATGAGAAAGATAAATTGATCAATGCGTAATGAGGAATTGGCTTTTAAAATGGCCGCGAATACAATCTATAGGAAGATTTCAGGACTTATTATTACATTAAATGGCCGTTTAAACCTGCCAATCCTTTAAATGCCCATCATATCATTAATCGGCCGAATGATTCGTTTAAGCGTGCCTTGGATGTTTTGGCGGTTAAGCGCAGGTAAATCACCGTTCGACAGATCGAGCTTTTAATATGAATTGATCGTAATATCCCTTTGTCTTAACGGCTTTTTTGAAATCTGTGCTTTTGGCTTTATCGCAATCGGGCGTCGGGAAAACTTAACTCCTTATGTTGACACTTTTTGAAATCCCCGATCGCCGATAGCGATATCGCATCGCATCGGGAGTATGGGCGCTATATAAACATATGGATAGCATACCGCCGATAGCCGATAGCGAAATCGCATCGCATCGGGGTGAATGGCCTGAGGCGCTTTAAGAATGTGCATAGAACATTGCCGATAGCCGATAGCGATATCGCATCGGCGGAAACCAATGTGCCATTTACTTATGCTCCTTATGTCATTGCGATATGCGATCTTGCGATCGCTTTATCGCAATGATAAAAGATTGATTTATTTGTATAAATATGATCAAAATGGGTTTTTCAAAAGGTTTTTATAATGTTTTTCATTTTGTTTTCGGATCTTTTTAACAATACAATATTGATACCAATCAAAACTAAAAGGGACCCATTTCATATGATAGTTTTTTCAAAAGAAATAATGATAAGAAATGGGGGGTTGTTGTAAAGCACAACAATTGGCGATTCACTGGAAGAAACAGTTATCTCTGAAAAGTATAGAAATACTTAAACTTTTTCAAAATAGAATTCTCATTAAAGGAAAAATTCTAATATAACTAGGTATATTTGCATTCTAAATAAAATAAAACTATCTTTGCTAATTCCCTCTCTTGTTTAAAATTAGATACATTCTAAGTTCTAAATTGGCGTTTATCGGTTTATAATGATAAAACAGAGAACCTTTCCAAATCAACTTTTAGAATTGACTCCTTTGTCATAGGTAGAGCCTCTGCTGCCAGCAAACGTTCATAGTTTCGACAGGGATACCTTTAAACCATATTATTGTCCATGGTCCCATCCACTTAAGAGTGTGATTAACATAATGAATTCAAAACATGTTTTCACATTTTGTATTTCCTTTCATTTTCTGTTATTGCTCAGATAAAAAGCCATTGTCCTGGTTTGGTAGCCAGCTATTGACAATGCCATTCACTGGTAGTAATCCAACCGAACAAGCTGGCTCGTGATGAGACCCCTTGTCTTATAATTCTAAGCCATTACCCTGTTTTGGTATTCAAAATTGGTAATGTCGGTTAAACTATTTACCTATGATCATGGTAAGCAGGCTTGTAATAAGACCTCTTATCTTTAATATCAGATATTTTAGAATTACACTCTGAGTAACCATAATCTTTGGTGAATGGGATGGACAGTTTTCTCCTTAAGAGTCAATGGATGACAAGTTAAGAGTTAAAGATGCTGAAGTTGGATTAGTTTGTGTTTTGATATTGATAACCCTTTTGTGGCCAATCTGAGAACATAAAATGATTTACAATAGTTTTAAACTTCGGGAAGGGTTCGCAAAAATTGAATTGTGATTTTGGAAGGCAACTATACCTAGTTTCCTAGAAATTATCTCTCTTATGTAAGACTTCTATTATTTAAAAGTAAATATTCACACTACCTCTGTTGAGCAACTATTAAATACAGCAAAGGTCAATGGAAGATACCTTACAAGCTTTATTTTCAAATGGTCCTACAAACTACAAAACTATATTAACCTAAAAAGGAGAAGGGGTTACCTCCTCAATTAAAGAATTTCTTTAAGATAAGGCCATTAACAGGGAGAGAATCTCTCAAACCTGATAAATCTTGTAATATGAAAGTCAAATGGCCTATCTTCTCACAGATCTGAAATGGCCCAAGCCACATCTTCTGGAACTTGGTGTGTTTTCCCTTGTCCTCATGGGCTTTGTCCCATTTCAGAACTAAATCACCGACTTGAAATTGTTTTGAACGGGATGAGACTGAATCAAAAGATGACTTGATGATTTGCTGATGTTTCGCATGAACAACCTTGGCTTTTTCTCTTTCCTCTTCTAATTTTAGAATTTGGTCATATCTAAGTTGAATAGAAGAAGAAGGGTTTTTCTCAATAAACTGAACTAGGGCTAAGGAAGGAATGACAAGATTTGTTGGTATTACTGCTTCTTTTCCATACACAAGGTTAAACGGAGAAGATCCTATAGAAGCCTTCTGTGTTATCCTATCAGCCCATAGTGCGAATATTAAGGATTTGTGCCATGTTTTATGGTTCTGCTCGATAGTTCGCTTAATAATTTTAATCAGATTTTTATTTGTAGACTCTGCTAAACCATTACCCTGAGGATAGTAATTAGCAGAATATTTTAGTTTAAATCCTCTTTTAATAGCGAAATCAAACATGGCATTGCCTGAGAAGTAAGATGCGTTATCAAAAACAAGAGCATTTGGGACACCAAACCTGGTAATGATGAATTGGTCTATGAATTCAATGATTGCCTCAGAATTTGTTGTCTTCAAAGGAATTGCTTCAACCCACTTAGTAAAATAATCGGTAGCAGTAAGGATATACTTATGCTGTTTGGAAGAATGCGGAGTAATTTCCCCAATGATATCCAATCCCCATTGCTCAAATGGTTGTTCAATGTTGACCGGCTGCAAAGGAAAAGCTGATTTTCTTTGTCTTCCACTAGAAGTTTGACAATTTTGGCATTTCCTTACGTATTCATGAGCATCTCTAAATAGAGTGGGCCAATAATAGCCAGCGTGAATGATCTTATGGGCTGTTGTATCAGCTCCAAAGTGTCCTCCTGCTGGTCCATCATGTAATTCCTGCAAAACCTTTTGTGCTTCAGGTTTTTCTAGGCATCTTAATAAGATTGAATCATAATTTTGCCTAAAAAGCACATCATCAATAATTGTAAAATTTTTCGCTTTCAATCTAATGGCCCTTTTGTTTTTGTAAGACAGGTTAGGAGGTGCATATCCATTTTTTAAATAAAAGATTAAGTCTGCATATTGAGACTCAGAATCAGTAACACTTATCTGGTTAATTTCTTCAGTTTGATCTGTATCACTTGATTATGGAATGTTGGATGCTCCTGCCAATAACCTGCAAAAACCTTGACCTCTAACAATCTTTGCTGGTTTAATTTCTAAGTCATATTCTTGAAGTGCTGTAACCCAATTTGCCCTTTTTTCACCTAGCTCCTTTTGGATCAATAGTTGCCTTACCGTCGGAAAGGGAACTATTACTTTTGTGTGGGTTTTTAAAAGGAAGGGTCTATAATGTTTGACAGCTTTATATACAACAAAGGCTTGTTTTTCTACTTCGGAGTAATTCAATTCAACACCCTGAAGATTTGAACTATAGAATGAAATGGGTGCTTCCAAATTGTGATCATTGAGCTGTGTGTGTACTGCGGCATAAGACGAGGTGGATGCGATAGTGTACAATGTAAAATGATTAGAAAAATTAGGAGTATTTAAGGCTGGGGCATTGATTATTGATTGCTTGATTAAATCAAACGCTTCTTTTTCTGCTAATCCCCACTTAAAGACTGAATTTTTCTTGATCATAGTTTGAAGTGGCAAAATAATTTGAGAAAAATCTGGAACAAATCTTTTGACAAAATTGATTTGGCCTAAAAATGACTGCATGGATTTCTTATTATGAGGGAAAGGGATTTCAGAAATTTCTTTGATCCGATCAGGATCAATATAAATGCCATCTTTAGACACAACAAAGCCTAAGAGTTTTCCTTGGTCAAGAGCAAAGAAAGATTTTTTAGGGTTAAGAGAAATACCATATCTTTTGCAGCGTTGAAAGATTTGATTTAGATCATGCAAATGATTTGACCTCTCATTAGAAAATACAGTAATATCATCTAGATAGACGACTACTGTTCTATTAATCAACCCTTTAAAAGCTATATCCATCGCTCTTTGGAATGTCGCTCCTGCATTAATAAGTCCGAAAGGCATTTTCTGATATGCATATGTTCCCCATTTTGTTCTGAATGTGGTTTTAAGCTGGTCATCAGGATGGACCAAAACTTGGTTATATCCTAAGAAACCGTCTAGAAAGGAAATTAACTCAGAGCCTGCTACTGCTTGGAGTATTTGCTCCATGGTAGGTACTGGGAAATTGTCTTTTAATCTTTCCTTGTTCAAATTTCTGAAATCAATACAAATCCTAATGTCGCCATTTTTCTTTCTGACTGGCACCATATTGGAGACCCAGTTTGAGTGCCGAACGGGAAAAATAATCTTAGCTTTCAAGAGTTTGTTAAGTTCAGATTTTATTTGACTCTCTAAGTTCGGATGTATTTTTCTCAACTTCTGCTGAATTGGTTTCTGATCAGGAAGCATGGGAATAGTATGCTGGATGATGGATGTATCGTATGTCTTTAAATCATCATATTTCCAAGCAAAAACCTGTTTATTTTTCCTTAACAGTCTAATGAATGCCTCCTTCTCTTCCAAGGAAAGTCCCAATCCTAAATTAATGTTTTGAGGAGTTTGCTCAGTGCCAAGGTTTATCAACTCAAACCTAAGGGTAGAACTATGGAGCTTTGCATTAGTCACAGGTTTAAACCTGTCTTTAATATCATAAAGATCCTCTAGCTTTACCACAGGCTTAGGGATTGAATTTTCCTCAGTTTTACCTCTCATTTGAAGGTCATGCTCATTTTCCTCGATGATTTGATCATCATAGGACTTCTCGGAAGTTAAGAACTGCAAAATGTCTTCATCATGGTTGAATACTCTCCAATTTGTGACATTGTCAGGAATTGATGGCCTAAAAAGCAATTCTACTGAAAACCTATCTGGGCTGTAGTCTTCGGAAGGTAGGAGCTTTGAGGCAACATTTGCTAGCAAGTCAGCTGCCGAATTTTGAGATCTGGGAATAGGAGAAATATTGAATGCCAAAAAGTGGGAGGTAAGTTCTTGTGTCAGCGATTGATAATGCTTGAGATGGGTGGAAAGACAATGAATTGTATTCCTTACCTGTTTGATAACAATTTCAGAATCTCCGAACACTTTCAAATATTGGACCTTGAGGCCGATGGCTTTATATAGCCCTTGGGCTAAGGCTTCATACTCTGCTGTGTTATTTGTGCATTCAAATTCTAACCTACAAGACAACATTGTTTTTTCCCCTTGTGGGCTGATCAAAATACAACCTGCTCCTGAGCCCTCACTAGATTTGGACCCATCGAAATATAACGACCAAAATAAAGAAGTATTAACAATTTTATTTACAGTTTTCTCAGTATCATTGAAACATCTAGACCTATCTGTTTGTGAAAAATTCTCAATCTGAGATGTAAAATGGTTCACTAAGAAAGGGGATGGATGGGCAGTAAAGTTGCCAAAGAATGACTCAGATAAATAATTCCCCAAAATGTTGTTATTAAATGCTACAGGTTGGTTTTCTTGCTCAAACTCAGTAACTGTATGGGTCATATGTTTTTCTCGATCAATCCTTATTTGATTTGGCTTACCCTTATAGGGAAGCCACATATGTGACCAATCAGTTGAAATATACCCATGTAGTTTCTCAGACCAATCCCTGCTCAAGATTAAACCGTAAAATTCAGGTATATCGGCTATTAGGATATCAATCCTTTGTACTACTCTGGGATCAGCAAATAACCTGATAGTTACGGAGTTAATCTCTCCCAAAACCTGTACTTTAGTCCTGTCTAACTGTACAATATGAATAGCAGACTTCTGGGGTTCAATGTTCAGTTTGGAACAAACTGAAGCTGGCATTATGTTAGAAGATGCCCCTGAGTCAATCAAACAGTTGTGCAGGTTTCTATTGTAGATCTCATAGGTTAGAAGGAAAGGTGGAGTATGAGAGTTTGATCTATCTCCAATTAGGACTGCATCAGTAGCTTCAACCATACCAGAAGGTGGTTGACCTGTATCATTAGCAGCTTTAGCACTGGGAAGAGGTGAAGTGGGAACAACATTTAATTCTTTGAGGAGCAATTTCTGCTGATGTTTTAATTTGCTAAGTTCAAACATGGTAATGTTTGCCTTAGTTTTCTTCATATCATCAACAATATTGTAATCCATTGAATCAGATACAACCAAAGTCTTAGATGTTGAAGGAGTGTTTGAGGTTGAAGGTTGGTTTTGGGGAACTGCTGCAGGTGGATTCTTTATAGATACCTTTTCCTTTGTTGTAGCAGCACCTGCACTCCTTTTCTTTGAAGTTGCCTGAACAGGTTCGGAGGTACTTTTACTCCTAGTAGTGACGGGGAACGCTTCTTCTTCATTATCGGTATCGGAGTTAGGCAGTATGAAATCCCACATTCCATGACATTCAACAATCTCTTCTTCTTCATCAGTAGGCGTAGCTGTTTCTTCTTCACCTTCTTCAAGATCTGAATCTGCATTTGATATAACATTTGGTGGTTTTGATTCAGTTTTCTTATAATTTCTAAAGGGTCTTTTGGTTGAAGTTTCGGCTACCTGTTTCTTTATTTCAACCATTTCATTTGACAAAGTTTTTAGGACTTTTTGCAAACCCTCCATGTCATATGGGTCTTTTGGGGTTTTCTTCCTTGAATCATCTTTAAAAGAAACTTTTTTGGCTTTTCTGTCTTCCAGAGCAGCTTTCTTTTCTAGAGCATTAATGCGTTTCTCCACAGCAAGTGCTTCTTTCATGTTTTCAGCTAAAGTAGGTTTGCCAGCCCTATCTACAAAAATAGCTATATTGGCAGGTAGGGAGGTTATGTACCATTCGCTTCGGATTTGCTCACTTGGTTTGGAGGCCGTTGGGATTTTATTCAAGAGTTTATTGAATCGGGCATTAAATTCCTTGATTGGTTCCCTATGCTCTATCCTAAGATTGGAGAGATCGTTTATTAGTGTAGCCAAAGACCTATCATCTCCATACTTGGTAAGAAACTGTTCTTGGCAAGTGTTCCAACTGGTAATGGAACCAGAGGGTAAAGAAAAATACCAGGATCTTGCTGATCCTTGCAAAGTATAGGGGAAAAGTCTAACGACAACATCTTGTTCTATCACTCCTTTCAAGTTGACTGCCAACATGAAGTTATTAATGTGTTCCTTAGCTTGGGTCCCATCATCTGGGTTAAACTTGGGTAGCCATTTTTCAGGAGCATCAGGTAATGGATGCAATGGTGCAGGCATGTTGACCGCACCAGGCCTGGTCCATGGATCTGCCATTATAACAACAGTAGCAGATGATGCTGCTGTTGAAATTCCAAATGTCTGGGAAGGAAATAATGTTGCGGAGTGAGCAGGTGGGGATGTTAAAGCTCCTTATCCCTGATGGACAACAATATGTAATGGGGGAGTGGATGGTTGACTTCGCACAGGGGAAGGTGAGATGGAGGATGTGGATGAAAGCTCTTCACTATCAGATCCTTCAGTATATTTCTTCACCTTTTTCCTTTTGGGTAAAGGGAATTCAGTAGGTTCAATACCGAGCTTTTCGCTCTGAAGCCTGGTGAGAGGATGAGGTAGATTAAACTGCGAAGTCGCACTGCTTTGTGATACCTCAGATTTCTGTGGTGAAATCGAGAAGCTCTGAAATTTGTGGATAAGGGACTAAACTTCAGGGGATTCAAGACTTAATTGTTCTGGAGTATGATGGATTTGAGCAGTGGTAGTTGATTCCTCTTCTTCTTGTTTGGATACTGGAGAACCAGCATGCAATTGAGAAGTACGAGGAGATACGGAGGGAGAATTACTCTTAGAATGGCTTGCAGATTTGGGTTTGCTTGCCATTCACAGTTGGTGCCCTCCTTCTAGCGCCAAAAATGTTTATGCCCCGAAAATCGTTGTATCAACATTGGGGGATAACCACCCGGTCCGGACCTTAGTACAACTCCTTTTCCGTTTGGAATGGTGGCTCCGACTGGGGATAATGGGACCAGTTTCCATAAAATGGATAAACGGAATGAATGATTGGTTGATTAATCTAATGATAGGTGAATAACTTGATCTATTGGTGAAAAAAAAAAAAAAATTACTACTAATCCCGGGAAATATTGTACTCTTAAAGTGTAGTGCTTGATGATCTATATTTATAAACAGGAACGTAGACGACTCTATTCAATAAATATGGACTTTTATTCATTCAAGAATTACTTTGCTTAAATAGTTAAACAAATGGATCAGCGCAATGTTGCTACACTTTATATATCATCGATACATATATGATCAAAGGAAAGGCATTCCATACACATCCAATAGTGGAAAACATACAGAAATGCTGTTAAAACACATACATATATGCGATAATAGCAAATGTAATCAAATAACAATTCATATTAAAAGAATGAATTCAGACATAGATAATAGTACCATATGAGCTGCTAGACACTCCCAATATCAATCACTACTTGAGATTCTTCCTTCAACGCAGAAATACTTTCAAACAAAGACAGTAGTGCACAATTGCATAAAAGCTTCCTTGTCAAAATTAGAATGACTGGTCCAGTTTCATAAAAGAATATGGCTGAAGCACAATAGTGCAACTTCAGTCTTAAAGTCAAGTACAAAACCTTACGACCCTTTCCAAAACAATGAAAGGGTCTATAAATACTTAATTAATCTAACTATCTAAGAAACTGAAATCCTACTTAATTGGTATCAATTGATTTTGATCCTATTTTTTTCAGCAATCTGGCAATCGGCGGCATGAATCATCAAGTAGGCCGTTTGCCTTTAAATCTGAGCTGACTTATCACAAGCATCGGCTCCACTTCGGGTGGCCTTTTGAGGTGAGAGCTGAGCTGGGCAGCATAGGTGGTATCCTGAATATTGGGGATAATATACCCGATTGCATCCGTAAGGAACTTGAGGGCGGCTCTGTGTGTGTGTGGTTTTACCAAGAAGAACCAATAGGTGTCCCAGGTTAAACTGTTAATTCCAGCAATTAATCTCCCCTTTTCCTCTAGATCTGGATAACATGATTGCTCCAATGTTTTCATCGATGTCAATTTTCCTGGTGTGCATTGGGAAATCATGTTTGATAAGTAGAGAGTGTTATTGACTAATTCAACTAAATTGCTTGAAGTTGATTTGCATCTTGAAACTGCCCTCTCTGCTTTCATTAACTGGGACTGCCATTCTGTAAAGAGTATATCTTTATGTGACTCTAAAATTCTTGGTAAATTCGCCGCTTGTCCTTGATCAGTATCTTGCCAGTCGAGAAATGCAGCTATCGTTTCTTCAGCTTGATCCAATTCAGTCCTAGCCTTATCTACTTTATTACTTATGGATGCCGTTAATTCACATAGTGGCTCTGCCTGGGCAATTTGTTGACATAGAAGCTTAATTTGGGCTATCAATGCAGTATTTATCTGTAGTGCTTCTACTCTGAATTCAGCTACTTGTGGAACGCCCTTTGTCTTTTCAAGCTGTGCTGATAGTTGAGCGATTTGCTCATCTTTTGATTTCAGCATTTTCTCATTCGCTGCCTTCAATTGCGCCAAGGCCTCTGACAATTCTTTCTGCTTTTGGATTGCGCTGTGGTCAATCCGTTGTTTTTCTGCCTGCAATTGTTGAGTTAATTGACTGTTTAATTGCTGTTGTGTCAACAATTGCTGCTCTGCCTGCTCCGCTTTCTGCTTTGCTTCAGTCAGCTGTGCCTGTAATAAGAAAATTTCCTGGTCCTTTGTTTTCAGTAAAAGACTCACCTCCGATGCCTTATCTATTGTTGCTGCCGAATAGGCTCCAGCATATTGTGACAATTTTGTCAGGTCATCAGAGGGGTCAAATTCCTCCTTCCAAACCACATTGCCCGTGACCGTCTGTTCTGGGAAAAGGGAAGGTTGATCAGTCCTTCTTCTTTTCCTTTGTCGTTTTACTACAGCTTTATGCCTTGGGCTGTAGAAGACATCCAAGGGAGGAATCTCTTCTACCTGCAAAATGATTTGATCGGAGGGGTCCTTTGGTATTATCTCTACTTCTTTTGAAATGGGTGGGTCGCTGGTTCCACTTAGAACCTGTGGTGAAATGGTTTCTTGTGTGTCTGCTGCCTTTGAAGTTTCAGTGTCCTTTGAACATTCCAGACCACTGATAATGGAATCAAATTGCTGCCATTCCTGGAGCAATTTTGGGTCAATATGAGTATCCACGTTTACTTCAGTGGTGGTCTGTTTCTGCTCTTTCATCTGGGTCTCTTCCCGCACTTTCTCCTGCTCTGTAGTCTGAGTTTCCTCCTGTGGCTTTTCTGGTTCTATTGTTGTAACCGGAGGCTCCTTTGACTGTTGCCGTTCAGGCTCGCTTGTCGATGTTGTTGGGGTTGTTGCTAATAGATCTAGAGGCAGAGTTTGCAACCTCTGTTCTCTAAGTCTGTTAAATTCAACCAACCCTTCATCTTGATATTTCATTCTGGCAAATGCCTTAACCTGCATTATTGACTCAATGAAGGAGAACAGGTCATCAAACATATCTTCTTTATGATCAAATTTTGACAATTTGGCCTGTTCTAGTGCATTATAGGCAACTTTGCTGGGATCAAATTGCCTATTAGGGAGAGTTGCTAGAGTTAATGATTTAATCTTTGTAGCTTTTTTTTTCTACATGTTTGAGGTCGTGCAAGGTATAGACACCGCATCTCAAAGGAAAAGAGGGCCAGCCCTGCTTCTTATTTTTCTTGAGAGTCTGTGTAACACTCTCAGCAATGATCTGGTAAGCGATTTCCCTTGCCAGCAGTTTATCAGGTATGTATAAAGGGAGGACATGAGGTTCGGCTTGGCTACCAAAAACTCTTATATAAGTGAAATTCTCCTCCCCGAACCATCTCCCTACTGCTGTTAAATCAATCCCAGCTTGGTAGGAAATCTTGGGAGCAGGTTTATCAAAAATAGAATAATGAATAGGCAACATAAAGCCATTGCAGACTTGGTACAAATGGTGCTTATAAGAGGATTTCCATAATTTCTGATGGTATATGTGAATAGGCATGGGGTCTTGTGGTGTCCACCTCCAGCCGAGCACAGGAAATTCAGAATTAAAACACAAGGTATCTAAAATATAGGCACTGTAATAGAATGGGGGAATTAGCCTTTCAGTAATGCGGGTCTTATTCCTAAACTCAAGAACAGCTGTAGCTAGTTTATCTGAGAGAATAGTGGCCCAATCCATTATTTCACTGTTGCATGCCGCTTCCATCAAGGGAACCATTTCTATAGTGAAATTAGAAGAGTCGTGCAATCCCCAAAATCTACACATCATTATTCCAGCATAACAATAAGGAGAACATAGGGAATCAACCGAGTACTTACCGGAAGACTCATGTTTGTGTTTTGCTGGATTTTGTCTCCAATCCCGGATGGGCTCGGATTCCACTTCATTCTCTTTCCGGAATTTCTCCAAAAATGCCTTGTTATACTTCTTCTCTGGCTCAGGCAAATGATACATTTGCCTTAAATCATCAGCCTTGAATGACCCGAAAATTCTCCCGTCTCTGGTGCAGAAGGTTTTGTCCATGATCGGGATTTCCTCAATTGCCCATCGCACTACATCTGTATATGGGAGAATTTGCTCCCGAGCTGCTATCCGATGAAGGAAGGAGTCAGCCAAGTCTTTTAACGTACCCTCAGATTTCCTAGTTGAATCTGCAGAAGCTTGTACTGTCGTCACTTTAGGTTCTTCGACTTCAATCAGAATGTAGGTACTCTGCCAAGTAGTTCTACCGAGGCCAGAATATGTAGTATCTGAAATCAATCCTTTCTTTTTGTTTGTGGGATCAGCGACAGCTTGTCCTGTGGCTGGCGCAACGGAAGCGACTGTGGTTTTCTTAGATTTATTCCCCATTCTGCTTGAGTTTTCTTCTTTGGATGAATTCTGCACAGAAGTGAGAATGAACGTAACACAGAGAATTGGCAATGAAAACCCAATATGAGAAAGATAAATTGATCAATGCGTGATGAGGAATTGGCTTTTAAAATGGTCGTGAATACAATCTATAGGAAGATTTCAGGACTTATTATTACATTAAATGGCCGTTTAAACCTGCCAATCCTTTAAATTCCCATCATATCATCAATCGGCCGAATGATTCTTTTAAGCGTGCCTTGGATGTTTTGGCGGTTAAGCGCAGGTAAATCACTGTTTGACAGATCGAGCTTTTAATATGAATTGATCGTAATATCCCTTTGTCTTAACGAATTTTTTGAAACCTGTGCTTTTGGCTTTATCGCAATCGGGCGTCGGGAAAACTTAACTCCTTATGTTGACATTTTTTGAAATCCCCGATCACCGATAGCGATATCGCATCGCATCGGGAGTATGGGCGCTATATAAACATATGGATAGCATACCGCCGATAGCCGATAGCGAAATCACATCACATCAGGGTGAATGATCTGAGGCGCTTTAAGAATGTGCATAGAACATTGCCGATAGCCGATAGCGATATCGCATCGGTGGAAACCAATGTGCCATTTACTTATGCTCCTTATGTCATTGCGATATGCGATCGCTTTATCGCAATGATAAAATATTGATTTATTTGTATAAATATGATCAAAATGGGTTTTTCAAAAGGTTTTTATAATGTTTTTTCATTTTGTTTTCGGATCTTTTTAACAATACAATATTGATACCAATCAAAACTAAAAGGGACCCATTTCATATGATAGTTTTTTCAAAAGAAATAATGATAAGAAATGGGGGGTTGTTGTAAAGCACAACAATTTCCAATAGCAATTCCTACAAATACGACAGGTAAAAAGTAATATGAAACGAATTCCAAAGCTGTCAATACGTTATTGGGAAGTCTATCACAATCAGAGTTTGTCAAAGTCATGTAGCTCAAATCATCCAAAGAAATATGGGACAAAATCGTTCTGAGCTACGAAGGAGACTCTCAAGTAAAACATGCTAAGCTTCAAACTCTTAGAATTCAGTATGAAACTCTTAAGATGCAGAGTGATGAAAGTATAGCTAGTTACTTCCTACGTATAGATGGGGTTGTCAATTGTATGAAGAATCTGGGTGAAGAAATTAAGGAACTTACCTTAGTTAAGAAAGTTTTGAGATCCTTGTCTGCTAAATTTGAATCCAAAGTGTCTGCCATAGAAGAAAAACAAGATCTGGAGAATATCACTATGAAGCAGCTTCATGGAATCTTAATTGCTTTGAGATGAGAAAAGGAGGACCATCAGATATGAGAGAAGCTGCATTCAAATCTTTAGCAAAAGGAAAGGAAGAACACAATGAATCAGGACATATTTCAGAAGAAGAAGATGAGGTAAACTTTGTCAAAAATCTTCAACTGGGTTTTGAAAGGTTTAGAGGTAAGTTACCCTTCAAATGATTTTCTTGTGGCAGAGTCGGTTATTACGCTGCCAGATGTCCTCATAAAGATAAATTTGAAAAAGGAAAGGAATATGCAAAAGGGAATGGAAAACAAGTTGTGAATAAAAGGAGTTACTATACTCATGAAGATAGCAATGGTTTATCTAATATTGATGAAGATGAAACTGGACAAGATTACAGACTTCTCATGGCTTATGACAATGATAATTTTTGGGATGCTTTAGAAGAGGAAGACCTTCACGAAGGAATATCTAAACTCAAAATCTGTCTAGAAGAAAAGAATATGATTATAGATAGCTTGACGTACCAACTTGTTGAAAAGGAAAAACACAATGAAAAACTAGAATGTGAAATTGTGGGTCTAAGAAAGGATCTTGAGAAAACGAAATATCTCAATCTTAGATTTCCTAAAGGATCAGAAACTTTAAATGAAATTATCAAAGTTTAGTGTTCTCCTCTAATAAAGACAGGTCTTGAATATACTAAAGAAGCATCTCAATCACAGAAGTCGTCAACCTCCACCAAAAGCTATCTTGATGCAACAAAGACTAGTGAACAATATGACAATCGTCAGCAAAGGCATAAAGAAGATCACTATGTAAATCAGACTCAATTTACTCCGAGGATGAGTAGGAGCCACAACCAACCTCAGGTAAATCATACTCAATTTGCTCCACAGATGAATATCAATAGAAACTACAGTCACTAGGTCAATAGACTTGATAGTCGCAGGAACTTCTTTAATGGGCAATGTTTTCCATGTCATAATTTTGGACATAAAGCTGCTCAATGTGCTGCTTACAAAACCATCATGACTAGAGAAGCAAGAAATCAAAGGAATGTAACAGGGATCAAGAAAATTTCCTATAATAACTTTTCTCTTCTTGAAAATGAAATATAATGCTCAATCTGTAACAAATTTGGTCATGAAGAATTTGAATGCAGGAGAAAATTTCAGCAAACATCTAAAAAGAAGAAAACTCCATTAAATCCCAAGATATGGAGAAGGAAAGAATCTCAAACAGAAAGATGTGGTATATCCTCGTATGTAAAAGGACAAGAAAATCAGTGGTACATCGACAGTGGATCCTCAAAACACATGACAGGTGACAAAGAAAAACTTCACTCATATAACGCCTTAGAAAAGGAAAAGAATGTCTCATTTGGAAATGACACTCCTGCTATCATAAAAGGTAAATGCTCTGTTTTCTTGAAAGAAAAGGTTAAAGCTGGAAATGTTATGTATGTAGACAGTTTGAAGCATAACCTATTGAGTGTCAATCGAATGTGTGATCAAGGAAATGAAGTGGTGTTTCGATCAAACGGATGTGTTGTTCATGAGCTTGGTATAGGAGAGACTATGATCAAAGGTACAAGAACTCCAAACAACTTATACATACTCAAGGGAGTACAACAACAGTGCTATCTAAGAAAAAATGATGAAAACTGGCTGTGGCATAGAAGATTGGGACATCTAAGCTTTTCTCAAATAAGAAAAGCATGTAGATTCAAGGCTGTTCATGATCTTCCAGATATCAGCATCCCAGAAAATACAATATGCAAACCATGTCAAATCGGCAAGCAAACCAGAGTTCACTTCATGGAAAAAGAAGGGTCAGCTAGTAAGCCTCTTGAACTTGTCCATACTGATTTATGTGGACCATCAAGGAAAAAGTCACCTCATGGAGAAGAATACTTTATTTTGTTCATTGATGATTTTTCTAGAATGTGTTGGATAGGTCTTCTAAAGCATAAAGATGAAGCTTTTGAAAAGTTCCAAGCCTTCAAAGCTTTGGTTGAAAATGAATCAAAGCAAAAAATCAATTGCCTTAGATCTGATCGAGGAGGGGAATTTACCTCGGATGAATTCTTTGACTTTTGTGAACAACATGGAGTAAAAAGGCATTTCTCCACCGTAAGGACACCTCAAAAAAATGGTGTGGTAGAAAGAATGAACAGAATAGTTCAACAAATGGCTTGAGCTATGCTAGATGAATCTGGAACTCCTGCAACCTTTTGGGGTGAAGCTGCATTCACTGCTGTAACTATTCTCAACCAAGCAACTTTTCGGGTAAACAACACTCAAACTCCACATTAACTTTGGTATGGTAAGACTCCTACTATAAAATACTTTAAAGTTTTTGGAAGCAAATGTTATATTAAAAGGATTGATGAAAAAATTAGTAAGTTTGAACCGAGAGTAGATGAAGGTATTCTTCTTGGTTATTCTTCCAGAAGTAAAGGATATAAATGTTATAATAAAAGACTTGGAAAAATTGTTGAAAGCATTGATGTTGTAGTTGATGAATCATGCAAAAATCCAAAACAGATAAAATCAACATAAGATTATGACAATGAAGAAGATGAGGATTATTTTACCACATCAAATCAAAATCATGTTGAAGAAGAAACCAATGAAGCACTAGAAGAAGAAATAATTGTAGAAGAAAAGACTCCATCCAGGTATGTTCAAAAAAATCATCTAGAAACTCAAATTTTAGGGGAAAAAGAGGTAGGTGTACAGACAAGAAGAACTATTACAGGGACCTCAAGCTATCTAGCATTACTATCCTCCACTGAACCTCAAAATGTAAAAGAAGCATGCAAAGATGAATGTTGGGTCAAGGCCATGGATGAGGAACTTGAGAAAATTGAAAAAAATGATACTTGGGAATTAGTTCCTAGACCTCATGATAAAAATATTATATGATCTAAATGTATATTAAAAAACAAGCTGAATGAAAATGGAGAAGTCATTAGAAACAAGGCTAGACTTGTTTGTAAAGGGTATGCTCAACAAGAAGGTATAGATTTTGAAGAAACTTTTGCACCTGTTGCCAGACTCGAAGCCATAAGGATGTTTCTTGCTCTTTCTAGTTTTCAGAAATTCAAAGTATACCAAATGGATGTAAAATCAACCTTCTTGAATGGAGATTTAGAAGAAGTTTATATTGAACAGCCAAAAGGATTCATTCTTGGAAATGATGAAAAACTTGTATGCAGACTCAAAAATGCCCTCTATGGTCTGAAACAGGCTCCAAGGGCCTGGTATTACCGCCTTGACAAATATCTACACCACAAGGTTTTACAAAAGGTTTAGGAGATAACAATCTATATACAAAGATTGAAACTGATAAATTGCTAATTATTATTGTTTATGTTGATGATATCATTTTTGGAAGCAATGAAGAATCCATGAGTCAGAATTTTGCTTCAGTAATGCAACAAGAATTTGAAATGTCTTTGCTTGGTGAACTTACCTATTTTCTTGGTCTACAAGTTCAACAAAATAAAGATGGTATTTTTCTTTCACAAACCAAATATCTCAAACAAATCTTGAAAAGGTACAGAATGGAAGATTCTAAACTTGTATGTACCCCAATGGTAACAGGATGCAGTCTCAACTCAAATGATGAATCAGCAGCAGTACATCAACCAAATTACAGATCCATGATTAGCAGTTTGCTTTATCTAATAGGTACCCGACTTGACATCATGCATGCAGTAGGAATAGTTGGAAGATTCCAAGCAAATCCAAAGGAATCACACCTTCAAGCAGTCAAAATAATTTTCAAATATCTTCAAGGAACTCAGGACTTTGATTTATGGTATCATAGAGATGCAGATCTTACTCTTCATGCATATACAGATGCAGAATGGGTAGGAAGTGTTGATGATAGAAAAAACACTAGTGGTGGTGCATTCTATATGGGTTCCAGGTTAGTGTCTTGGTTCATCAAGAAACAAAGTTCAATTTCTTTATCTACAGCTAAAGTAGAATATGTGGATGCTACATCTTGCTGCACACAACTACTTTGGATGATGCAAACCTTGCAAGACATTCAGATCACATGTACTCCACCCATCTCCATTCTATGTGATAATACAAGTGCCATTAGTATTTCAAAGAATCCAGTCATGCACTCCAAGACCAAGCACATACCCATCAAATACCATTTTCTACATGAACAAGTGCTTGAAGAAAAGGTCAAATTGGAGTATGTTCCCTCCAAAGAACAGGTTGCTGATATATTCACTAAACCACTGCCCAAAGAAACATTTGAATATCTCAGACAAAAGTTGGGAGTAGTTGTTGCATCATCCTACTGATTAAATCCAAATTTTCAGAGAAAGGTTATTAGATGCGTGTTTCATGAAGTATAGTTGTGTACACACGCGGGTTTTTGTGGGTCAAGGAGCGTATATGTTTTTTAGACAAGAAAAATAGTGGGGCAGACTCTAATATGGGTGCTCTGTCTGATGTTGATGATTATAGTCTATTGATATGCTCTGTTCATTAATTTTTATCCAACTGACAAAGATGCCTTGATCATCGAATTGTTAAAAATGAACAGGTAGCACAGGTTCAGGGGGATGATTAGCCTTCACTCGCATTTTTCATTGTTGGCATTATGGTTGCTAAGTCCAGCTATTGCTTCAAATATTTATAGCTTTTGTTGCTTAAGTCATGTAAAAGTCTAGGGTGTGATATGTCTTCTCATACATTTGAATGATTCCTATTGGACAAATGATGTAATTCGTATCCCCACTTTGCATGGGATGGATGATGTAATTATATTTCTGTCATGTATAAACAATTGGTATATCCCCACTTGGTTGGGTGGATGAGTTAAATTTGGTATATCCCCACTTGGTTGGGAGATGGATGTATGTATGCGTCATTGGTGATAGGAAGGTCATACTCACATAGTTGAGTTATAGAGTCATGTTATTATTTTGGAGAATATTTTTTCAGACTCTGGTTGTGCTCAGGGGGAGCATGGACGGTTTCAGTGCATCTCAACATGTACAAATGGGAGCTCAATCAGAGAATTCAGCATGTACTCAGTGGGAGCATGAACAACATAAGGGAGAGAATATCTTGGTCTGCCCTTTGCCCTTGATGTTAAAGGGGGAGAGTGTCTCGGTGTTGTTATTGCCATCAAGTCCAAGGGGGGAGATTGTTGGCATTATGATACAGGTGTTGTCCTTGATGGCAACTCACTCAAATGAAAGTTCACAGTGCAGCAAGTCAACAACAAAGGATTTCAAATCAGACTCCAAAGAATGAAGAAAGAGAGGTATATGCTGGTTCCCTTTGTCCAAGGCGCGTATACACGTGGTTTAATAGAACAAAAGTAGCGTATAACATATACATGCACTTTCACAGGAGGAAAAGTGCGTACATGTTGGAAAACCAAGTTTTTGGTCCAAGGTATTTGATCCAAGGTATTTTGGTCCAAGGTAATTGGTCCGAGGCATTTGGTCCAAGGTATTGACCCTAGGTATTGGGTCCAAGGTATTGATCCTAAGTGGTTTTGGTCCCAGGTATTGAGAAATGCCTAAGAGTATATAAGGAGGAGAATATCTTTAGGCCAAGGTGTGCAAGCAATGAGATTCTAAGGAATACTTCTATATGAAGTATATATTATGTTGTAGGGTTATGTTTGGGACTAGATCTGAAATATTCAAGTGCACCTTGAGTTCAACATTGGATTAGGAATCATGAGACTTGAAATGACTTATTCTTGAATAATTTGATATTAGTTGAGACCAGATCTAATGTTTTGCGCCTATTCTATTTGTTATCTATCATGATCTGGGTTTGTCTAAAGTCTGGAATTGCAACAAAGTTTTGAGTCAAAATTTGCAGATCTGTACGCAGGTTCGACTCTTTGAAGTAGAGTATACAAAAATAAAAGCTTCTTTTCAGATCTTACTGATCTATCTGATCAAATTCTGTTGTTTTAGTGCTATCTATCAATGAAGTCTTCTTAGATCTGAACGTAGAACTGTTGTATAAGGAAATTGAGTCTGATTACTTGATTAATTAAGAAGGAAGGGTAATCCTTGTTGCTATCTATTTTGAACTCTGTAATATGACAGTAGATATTCATAATGTCACTAATTGGTATAGTCTATGGTTCAGAAGTTTATGATTCAGTATCTTTGGAGATAAAGGAAGTGGCATATACACGCAGGTTGGGTTCAACCAAGTAGCGTGTACACTCTAATGCATGATTTTGAGGTTACAGCTAGTTCTAGATGTTAATGCAGGGTTTTGGGTTCAGCACAATGTTCTGGTGTCAGTGGTTTGATTGTTTAGATTATCTAAATATTGGTTAATGAAATTTAAGTTTAAAAGGCTTTGATGGGTCAAGTGTGAAACTTTGATGAAACATGGCCTTCAACTTGTGGTGTTGTGATCCAGGAGTATCCAACTTGAAAATTCATGAAACATGGTCCTTGGTAGAAGAGTGGAGTTTTTTGTAGGCTGGCACCTACGTACAAGTAAACATATTGGCTAGTACAAGAGCTAGGGGGTTGTAGCTCCCTTCCAGTAGAAGCTGGAAAATGAGAGAAGGTTGTAACCTTCTACAGGTAGAAGCCTACGTACTGGTATGAGTTTGCACTAGTACAAGATTGTAAACATATTTTCATATTATTAAAAGAAGACAGATATGACGACAGCAGGTGGTTTTTACCCACATTGGGTTTCCACCTTAAATCTTGGTGTTCATGTGTGATGCTTTATTCTGATTTTATTGCACTATCTAATAAATCTATGATATACTAGTTTAAGCTCAACACATGATAAACTGTCTAAATCAAAAGTTATCTGCATATATGCTGGTTTCTTTAAGCACATTCGCGTGTACACACTAGTTCACTTCACTGAAGTAGCGTATATAAATATTTTTGGGAAATAAAATTATTAATCTGATAATACTGATTCACCCCCCTATAAGTATTATTTCCAACACCCATTGACCTAGATGACTTCTTCTCTTCCTTTAATGTCCAAAGAGATTCCTAAGAGCTATGTTATTCCTATATGATCTATTCATTCCATGATTCCACGATGCATATTCTTACCATTGTCATATTTGCAAGGACTTATGATAGGATCCATTTGAGAGGGATGCCAATTCATTTATATTGGAGATCTATTACCCCCTCTTTCCTTTAGCTTCCTCTATCCTTTAGATGATATGAAACATTTTTCATAATATTTTTTCATAGTGCTGTTCTATTTTGTTAACCTTTCCTTTTCACATAGTTGAGTCCTTTCAACTTACCTTTCTCTATTTGGCATAGAGATCACAAAATGTTGATTGAGGTGACCTTCTTGTTCATAGACAATTGTCACCTTGCTTATCAATGATGATTATCTATTCATCATTTTCCTAGATCTCTCAATTGAGATCTCATGAAGATATTTCTTCATTCTTTGGCACCTTCTGCACTGCATTTCAGAGAGTATGTCCTCTAGCATTTCAGGTATCCTTCTTATGTCTCCTTTCTTACTTTATAGAACCTTAAGAGTTCTCATGACTTCAAAGGAGACCTTGATGTACTGACTTCTCTAAGGATAATGAAAATCCTTCTTATTCCATGCAAGACCCTTGATGACCCATCAATATATAGGTCTTCTTGCAATCATGAAGTCATAAAACCAAATTTGATTATAAAATGAAAAAGGTACTTACTTGATTGTGAAGATGAAATCTTCACCTTGATCAAGTTGGTAGTAGTTGGAGTAGACATGCAAATTGCCTCCTTTGCCTTCGAGCTATCTTGATTATGTATTTGGGCTACATAAGGAATCTATGCAACATTGTCTTGTGATTGCTTGCCATGATATAGAGACCCATCAATTAGTGTTATCAACAAACACCTTCATTCTTCATCGAGTACTGTCTATCCAAATCATGCTGTAGATGATCTGCTTCTTTGAGTGGGAATCCGAATTGATCTTTATTGAAAGGATCAATCACTGTAATGTTGAGATCATGCCATGATGTGAATTGTGGGAGTCACCAAGGTTGTTGCTATGCATCTTCAGATCTGACTATTTCATCCTCTGATTGTTTGTCTTTCAAACCCTTTGTTGTAGACTTGATGATGTAGGCTGCCTCTTAGATCTAGGTTTTGTTCTTTGATTGTAGATCCTTTAGCTAATTTGATGCCTTGACCTCTGAATGTCTCTTTTCTGCCCCTTTCCTTGACTGCTGAACCAATCCTCTAATACCATGTTGAAAAATCTAGGGCATTCAGAATTACAAAGATTCTTCTTAGCATGATAACAATTTGTGAAGTGTTTTTATATTTTATCTTAACTTGATCTTCTTGTCATTATTAGTGTGTATATGTTAGCTTCATCAAATTGCTATCAAAACAAAAGAGACAAGAACAAAAAGTATATGGCTTTCTGCCAGGGCCAAAACCTCTCCCTCTTGCAGAGGAAAACCCACACAAAATTCTTCTTATAGAAATCTCATTGACGAATACCAAGACCAAGACCCTTGACTCAATTTGCCTCTCCAAGACCAAGACATCAATCCTTTATTCTGCCACTGATAAGATCATCATCTGCACCACTGAAGTCATTATAGCTACATCACTGAGATCTTCATTATTTCATATTGAGATCTCTTTTCCTCACCGAGATCATCCTCTTCACTACTACCATGCCATTGTCATCATACTTCTGTTGCATCCTCACTTGTATTTCTTGTTGTATGGGATCATCAAAGATCATGATCCATATTCTATCCATGCTAGAGATAAGGTTCTATATATATCAAATAGATCCTTCTTGTCATTCATATGAATGGACAATGATTATATTCTGTTATATTGTAGTCATCATATGCTACGTTCCTTAAGACTCTTATTACTACCGTTCTTTGAGATTGCAACAGAGATATTATGTGAAACAATTGAGATGATAGATTTGAGTCTTTTGCTTTACATAATCATGTCGCGATTGATATCACAAGACTTAAGATAATGCCGATATTGTTATGCATCCTCATCTTAAGCCCTCTCTTCTCAATAAATTTGATATTGAAACATGATTGCACCTACAGGTATGCCGAGATCCTTGATTCGACATCTACACCTTCAGATCATAGATACGCTGAGACTATCATCACAGAAATTATGTTTATGCTGAGAATATATATTTCCCAGATCATACGTTAATATTGTGTCTATATCCACACCTTTTTCTGCTCTATCCATCTGAGGACTTCTCCTTCAGATCACATGTATGTCGTAAGGGAGATCTCTCCTCCATCTTCCATGCGAGATTCATCTTCAGGTATGCCGAGATAAGATATAGAACAATCCTTAAGTCAATGCGAAGTCCTTTCTGCTTCATACATCCGAAGTCTTGCTTGACTGCTCCCAATCCCTAATCGAGGTGCAGTCAAGCCCTAAGATAGAAGCCCTAATTCACTACTGACCTGCTCCTTCCATGCGAAAAACTTAGAGGAAAATGAGAAATTCTCATCTCTCTTCACTGACCCTGGATGGGTATTTATAGTGGTTTGTGACACATATTTGAGATGATGTGAGAGTATGAACAATCATGATTTTTTATCAAGTTGACATGACTTCCATTTGTTTAATAATTTCCTTTTAATTCATTTTGGAGCCGACATAAGATTCCTTTGTTGTTTTGCTTGCAAATTTCAGTGTGCTTGCTCTCGGAGGGTTGCATTGACATTAATGAATATGACATGACTCTTTGACATAACAACAAAATCCTAAAAACATTAAAAAGAAGTCTTTGACCTAATTATATTTCTTTCTCATGAAACCCATGAAGCAAGATATACACAAATAAGCTATTCTCTTTCTTACATCAATTACAATGATCATGTCATTATGAAGACTAAACCTAGTTACATTTTCTTCAACATGTGGATGATGTTAGATTATTCATGGGACTAGCAGGTTATTATAGGAGGTTCATCAGGAAATTACCACAGATTTCCTATCCTATTACATCATTGTACAGGAAGGGAAATAAATTTGAATGTGTTATCACTTCGTAATTTCCCTAGGTTGTGGAGAGAAACCCAGAGGTAACCACAAAACCACTTTTAAAGATGGGATATATCCCTTCCATCTTCAAAGAAGGATCTCTCTATTTGATTTAGATTTATGTTTTAAGATATTAGGCTAGTTATTGAGTTTTGAGGTTGTTTTTTCAAAGATTTGGTTGAAATTTGCAAGGAAAGTCCATTGGGCATGGAGTCATGAGTCTTTGGGTGATCAAACAAAAAAATGACCCAGCAGCTGTAACATGACAGGATAGGCAAACTTTTTGATCTTTTAAAGTATTTGTGGAGAGTGTAGCATGAATATGATTTAAGTTCAATTAAATATAGAGCATGCTGGGATTAATTCTATACTTAACATCAGAATGAAAACATTGATATTTTTTAGAAGCCAGAGAAGAGTACACTTAAGAAAATTTGGCCCTTTATCTTTTTGAAACAATAGAGACACAAAACATATGGAGAACTGAGAAAATAACAATTTCACATGAGAAAGTACATCACCAATTGCTTGACATAGGAATTGTTGTACCTTAAGAAACTAATTTCCTGGCTGTGGAGAAATTGTGCTTAAGACATTAATGATTATTGTTTGTTGTCACTTATTTGTCACTTTATTGTTTGTTGTGTTCTCAAATGAAGGACCTGGAAAACTTGGTCTTTAACCCTTAATACATGTATGACTGGAACATCTCAGAATGCCATTTGTTGCTAGATATAAACGATGAATGAAGAAAGCTTGAAGGAAAATTTAAAGATAATACGATGCTTAACACAAAATCTACTATTTGTCACTTAGAAGAATTATGAAAATGAGAACTGAATCATAGAAAATATGCTGCTTAACACATAAACTACTATCTGTGACCCTTGGAGAAGTTAAAGATAATATGCTGCCTTACAAAAAAATTATTATCTATAACTTAGAAAGGAAGGTGAAAACTTCAAGTATATGAGCACTCTTTTAAGGAATTTTAACTTTATCTACATAAGCAAATAAAGACCTGCAGCTTCATTACTATACTTGAAAGAAGAAAACATAAGATGACACATGAAAGAGAAGGTTACAAAATTATACCTAACAATTCATGGAAACTTTTGATTCTTTCATTAATCAACAGTCGTATGAGGAATACAGTGGCCTAGTCTCTGGGTTCTCCAAAATTCGACCCCCTTCTCTGTAAGTTTTCCTCCTTTTATACATTTGTGAAACAGTTGCTGATCTTTGAAACTATCAAACTACTAAAACTATTTCTCTAACTATCTGAAGTAAGAATTATTACAAAATATTACACAAAGGGTAAAGACATCTCAAAGAACATAAAATAATGTAAAATAACTGAACATAGAAGATGACAATGACTGCTGGATTTTTGGCTCTATTAATCGGCTCTTGAGTTCTTCTGTAGATGCTTTAATAATGATTAATTCGCTTTAACCATAATAAATAGTGTTTGACTTGTGTAAACCTGGGCTTACACATGTATCAGGCACATTTCAATTGGCTAAAACACCAAGAAACTCAATCAATTGACTTTTCTTCAGATTTGGCTTTAACACTCATTTTCCCTTTATGCAATGAAATTAACACAAACTTTTGGTTTACCGCGGAACTAAAAAGGAATTAAATCTTTTGCATAAACCCATCGGTTCCACCTTTTCAGCACTCCGTTGACTTCCCATATGGAGTCGATTAGACATAAATCTGTATTTAATAATTCATCGGGTCTGAAACTCATCGCAATCGCAATCAACGCTTTCAATTGGTGTATTAACCCAAACCTTAACAATCTGCAATATGGCGGACCTGCCGAAAGTATAAAACATGGCATATATAATATCGAGTCTGAATCGCCGTTGCAAATCGCAATCGACGCTTTCAATTGGTGCTTGAACTCAAACCTTGCGATATTGCAGACCCACCGGACTTATAAAGCACATCATATATAAACTATCAGGTCCAGCCATTGCATATCGCAATCGGTGTAAATCATATACATATATAAACGTAATGCAATGATCACAGACCCGTCGGGGCTTATAAAACATAATATATATATGCTTCGGGTCCGGCCTGTTCAGCGCTTTATTAACTGCTTATCACAATCAGCAATCAGTGATTCCCGTGGTTACTTCATACAAATGCCCACTGCGTTTCGCGATTGCGATCTAATCCCATTGCTATCACACTCACACACACATATTGATTATGGCTTCATATAATTATTTATATTTCGATTTAACTTAATCACATGGGCCAATTATTTTATACTTGTTTCTTTTGTGTTTTGATTCCGATATGTAATTTATTACATTTCCCTCTTGCCTTATATTTTTAAAGATATTTTCAAGTGATTCTTGAATGAAACATGAATATTAAAGGTAACAAAAAATGCATGTTACAACATCTGGCTCCACCTAGGGATAGTGCTTTTGCCACAGAAGCAGTAAGAACCACAGATTAGTGCCTTATCCATTAGGAAAAGAGTCATATATTGCTTTGCCAAGCTTAACTTTGTGAAAATTTGTACAGTGAACCCATGCCAATATCTGTAGTGATAGGATGCAAATATTGAGAATTGTAGATCAGTAGCCTTAGTTGGGCATGGAGTTCAAAACTGTGAAAACCCTAGAATTTGACAAACTAAAATTTAACATTCCTGAAGTCTGAAACCTCTACAAACCAGTTGCCAACTGGGAAAGTCACCCTTATTCATCAACTAATGATTAAACTGAAGAACTACAACTGGAAATCAAATTCTCAATACCTGAGCTTATTTATGTACAGGTTCCTACATATGTACATGATTGATCTCCATCAGGTGAAGTCAATCTTCCAATGGTACCAAGTTAGCATCTGAGTGCCTGATCTAGAACCATTCTGCCAGTTAATTTTGAAAATACAATTCATCCTGAACAAAAAATAAATTATGCATAAGGGAAACTCAAAACAAAAGTTAGGAATATATCCACAAGGTAAGATGTGTAAACTGCTGATAAATTCCTCCATGTAATCTGCCACAGGATCTTCAAAAGTATAAGGAAAAATATGGTCTCGATCAGCTCCAAAAAAGAAATTCTCTATGTATGAAGATTCTTGCTCAAATAAACCTTCTGTTGGGATAATATGCTCAACAGAAAAATCAGCAACATCTTTAAGAAAATGATCTAGGTCGCTTTTATGTCTCCACTTTTCATCTCTAAGCTTTGATTGAAAATAATTTGTAATTATAATCTCAGGAAGAAAAAAGAATTTTTTCCACATCATTATATGACATATGGTCAACTTCAAATATATTGTTTACCTCTGATCCATGGGCATCATTATGTTCTTCAATGCAATGATATACATTCTCCTTATCAGCTTTCTTTTTACATAAGATAGCCTCTTTTGCAATGATAGATGGCTCAATATATTGTTGTCCAACATATCCCACTTGCTGGTTTCTTCCTATCAACACCTAACTGATGAACTTGAAGAGCTTCATCTTGTTCCCCATTTAAACCATTTTCATTATGGATAGGAGGATCATCAAATTTAACAAAATAGGAACTCTGGGGATTTATTTGCAAATTAATTATTTTTTCCTCTTCTTGATTGCTGAGCAGAAATTCTTGATGCATGTTTGAATTTTCCTCCATTTGAATACTCTCTTGGTTTCCTTTATTCACTTGTTCTGCAGGCCAAGATTCTTGTGGGTTCACCTTTGGTGAGGAATTTGAAACTTGCTACTCACTTTTATTTTCTTGATTTCTTGATCTTTTCCTCAATCTCAAGTCATATTTCTTATGTAGTCCAGTCTGCATAAAATCAGAGAATTGCTTACAATATTCATCAATTTTATTTTCCTCATGAAGGGCATATGTTTCATCATATCCATACTCTTCTCCTTCGATACCAAGTTCATCTTCATCTACTGCATATAACGTAGTTCTCTGAGAATTCTTATTTTCTAACTCTAACTTATTCGACCTATATGAAAAAGTTTTAATTACATTACACATATCCTCCAATGTTTGAATTTGAGAGGATTCCATCTTTGCCTTTCCCTTGTCTTGGATAGGCTGTGTCTCTGGTGCTTTTTCTGCAACCACCAGATTTGCTTCTATCTCTAATGCATTTGTTTGGATCTGATTAATCTGGCTATAACCTCTCTGAATGCTTGATATATTATCAACAAAATCATTAGTTTCATCAACAAGATTATCTTGAGCCTTTAAAGTTTCTTTAGCATCATAAGATTCACAACAACCTTCAAAAAGAAACTTGTGAGGATAATAAGTTCTATAATAAGAATTGAACACTAAATGGAAATGTTTCAAAGATGAAATGCTTGACCAAGGCAGAGACCTGAACCAAACCTTAGCTTCTAGGTCCAGAGAAAACAAAAACAACTTCATCTTCACATATTCATGAATGATGCCCTGCTGCTACATGCATTCATGACTCTTGGAGGTGCTGAGATGGATCTTCATATTCCTTTCTACCGAATTTTGGAAGATACTCATTCCGAACATAAAATGCAGGCATATCATGAGGATAGCCGATGATCCCAGTAAAATCAAATGGATCAAATTTATGGACTAAGAATGCAGGGAGAGCCATTAAAACCTAGAAAAGAAAACTTCAAAGTGCAGTGGATGCGCCAATTAATGTTGTAAGTGAAAATCGCAAGTGTGAATGTACAACCAACTGTTGAAAATTGTCATTCTCAAGAATCAAATTCAAACTTAATAAACCCAAGGAAAAGTGCTCTTATTTAATTGCTTTTATTCAAAACAGCCAAATATTTCCTCCTCACTGAACAACCAGAGGAAAATATTGAAAAACCCAAGGAAAAGTGTTCTTTTATTCTCTCCCCGACAATGGTGCCAATTAATGTTGTACCTTAAGAAACCAATTTCTTGGCTGTGGAGAAATTGTGCTTAAGACATTAATGATTATTATTTGTTGTCACTTATTTGTCACTTTATTGTTTGTTGTGTTCTCAAATGAAGGACCTGGAAAACTTGGTCTTTAACCCTTAATACATGTATGACCAGAACATCTCAGAATGCCATTTGTTGCTAGATATAAATGATGAATGAAGAAAGCTTGAAGGAAAAGTTAAAGATAATATGCTGCTTAACACAAAACCTAGTATCCATCACTTAGAAGAATTATGAAAATGAGAACTGAATCATAGACAATATGTTGCTTAACACAAAAAATACTATCTGCGACCCTTGGAGAAGTGAAAGATAATATGCTGCCTTACACAGAAACTATTATCTATAACTTAGAAAGGAAGGTGAAAACTTCAAGTATAGGGGCGCTCTTTTAAGGAATTTTAACTTTATCTACATAAGCAAATAAAGACCTGCAGCTTCATTACTATACTTGAAAGAAGAAAACATAAGATGACACATGACGGAGAAGGTTACAAAATTATACCCAACAATTCATGGAAACTTCTGATTCTTTCATTAATCAACAGTTGTATCAGGAATACAGTGGCCTAGTCTCCGGGTTCTCCAAAATTCAACCCCCTTCTCTGTAAGTTTTCCTCCTTTTATACATTTGTGAAACAGTTGCTAATCTTTGAAACTGTCAAACTAGTAAAACTATTTTTCTAACTATCTAAAGTAAGAATTATTACAAAATATTACACAGAGGGTAAAGGCATCTCAAAGAACATAAAATAATGGAAAATAACTGAACATAGAAGATGACAATGACTGCTGGCTTTTTGGTTCAGTTAACTGGCTCTTGAGTTCTTCTGTAGATGTTTTAATAATGATTAATCCGCTTTAACCATAATAAACAGTGTTTGACTTGTGTAAACCTAGGCTTACGCATGTATCGGGTGCATTTCAATTGGCCAAAACACCAAGAAACTCGATCAATTGCCTTTTCTTCAGATTTGACTTTAACACCTATTTTCCCTTTATTCAACGAAATTAATGCAAACATTTGGTTTACCGTGGAACTCAAAAATGTTGGGTGTGAAGCCTGATTATCTTATGTATTCAAAGGTATCGCCGTATTGGACCCCAACTTGTAGTGGGGTGGCAATGCTGCCCGTAAAATATTCACTGCAGGGGGTTTAGGGGGGGTAGCTGTGACCTTTGGGATCCCTCCCCTGGCGGGTGGATCGGGGGCAGCGCCCCTGAAGCTAAGAATAGATGTAAAATTTCCTTGTAAAATGTTGTAATTTCGTAGTCAATCTGAGTCGTTTATTAGGCGGAGATATGATAGTAGAAATTATGTTTAATTTAGGGTTTTTTCCCCAGAAGGCAATTCCTTGCTATATATGAGGAAATTGTATTGCGTCTATGTATATCTGTATTCTTAAACCTTGAATTCCTACATATGGGCGGTGAATTGAAAGATGAAAATATTCAGGTCTAGTGAGACATAGATATCTATCATTTTCCATATCTATCTATTGAATTACCTAGTGGAAGTGTTGTAAACATATGTTAATGTGGACGATGAAAATGCGAGCCAATCCAATGGTGGAACTTGGCCTAGTGGAACCTTTCCACTGAGCCTTGGAATAAATAAGTGAGTTCCCATGCAGAGGACCCTAGCTCATGTTGGTGGTTTCACCCCACACTTAAATTAGGTTAGAACTCATTTCAAATGGGGTGAAATCATTTTGATATGTCCATGCACATGGAGAATGGTATCACCTTTTTGAATATGAATTTGAGCTAAACCACACGCAAGTTAGCCGGGTTAAATATATGACAATATTCAAATAAAGGGACTCTACACATAGTATAATGGATTGATTCCATCGTATCTTTGACCTCAGATCTCAACATTTTCAATTTGAGGTTGGAGTAGAGTGAAGGCCAAGAAACCAATGCTAAGATCATGTGGCTTAGGTGACGTGGCATTAAATGATGTGGCATGAGATAACATGGCTTGGTGAAATGGCTTGATTGTGGTGACATGGTTTGGGGTGATGTGGCTTGTGGGGTGGGCCCTACTAGTGTCATGGGTCTCCAAGACACCAATCCTTTCGAAGGAACAAAGTGGAGAGTGGCCTATATACCAACAATTGAGATCAATTGATGTGGCCCCCTCGTGGTCGATGTTTAACGAGTAAGGGGGGAGGGGTGTGGTCGAGATTAGTGCCAAACCACTTGTCTTAGATCGATGCTAATATTAATTGAGCCCCCCCATCCCCAAATTTGAAACCACCGTCACGGTGGGGGGGGGGGTTGCATTACCATTTTTTTGGTTGAGGAATGCTTAGAATATAACTTACATCTGTAAAAAGGAAGGGAGTGGGATCGGGGAAAAACCATGGGTTCTAAAACTATGCCATCAAGCTGTTGGACCTTAGGAAGAATCACGAGAACCACCTATGGAAATACTGGATAGAAATGGTATGATATAAAGCCTCGACCATCAAACCAAAAGTGTCATGTGCAAAGAGAAAAACATTGATTTCGACTAAATGATATAAGACCTCAACCATTGGTCCCAAAGTGTTGTGTTCAAGATGAAAACCCTCGATGCTGATGGGCTGATACCAAAAATTTTCCATCAGCCCAAAAGTGTTCATATGGAAGCAAAAAACACTTAATGCCGAAACCATAAGATGAAGTGGGCTAGCAAGCCCCACCTTAGATACACAATACGACGAGTGGAAATGTGGTCTCATGACTTGGTAACTTGAGACCCATCTGCAGATGGTATGGCAGTGCTACGTGAGTAGGATGGAGGCCATGTGGGTGCCACATGGTGTTATTGGGATGACATAACCTTTGTTAATGGGAAAAAAATTATAGTAGGCATAACTTTTGATCTGGAGCTCATATTGAGATAAATTTTACACTGTTAGAAATCTCTCAACGAGTTTGTTGTAATAGTGGTGTTAGAATTAAATTTATGTAGACTTTAAAAAATGAAGTTTTTACTACCCCCATCTATATAAAAAACTTTGGAATAAGGCCGAACAAATAACACTATCCTCAACCCAAGAATCATTAAGGGGGTGGAAGGAAGGTGGTTACATTACCAGTGGGTCCCAATGCGGAAAATTAGATTTAAAACCATTTAATTGTGGTTTGAGGAATTGAATGAAGTTTTTTAGGATCCAAAAACTCTCACTTGTGCCATACCCCTTGTTGTCCCTTAAGAAATCAATTTCTTGGTTGTGTAGAAATTTTTCTTAAGACATTAATGTTTATTGTTTATGTCACTTAATTGTATATTGTATTCTCAAATGAAGGACCTGAAAGACTTGGTTTTAAACCCTCAATACTTAGGTGATATGAAAGTCTCAGAATTCCATTTGATTATTGAATATAAATGCTGAATGAAGAATGCTTGGAGAAGTCAAAGACAATATGCTGTTTTACACAGAAACTATTATCTATGACACTTATGGAAGTTAAAGACAATATGCTTTTTTACACAAAAACTACTATCTGTAACTTAGAAGAATTGCAAATGTAGAGGTTTTAAGTATAGGAGCGCTCTTTTAAGGAACTTTAACTTTATTCACACAAGTAAACAAAGACTTGCAACTTCATTACTATACTTAAAGGAAAGAAGACATATGATGACACATAACAGAAAAGTTACAAAATCGTACCCAACAATGTGTGGTAAACTTCTGATTCTTTCATTAATCAACAATTTTATCAAGAATACAGTGGCCTAGTCTCCAGGTTCTCCAAAGTTCGAACCATTTCTCTGTAAATTTTCCTCTTTTTATACATGATGAGATAGTTGGTAATCACCAAAACTGTCAACTGCTTAACTATCTCCTAACTGTCTAAAGTAAAAGTTATTATAGAATATTACAATGGAGGGTAAATGACACCTCATTCTCCTCAAGAAAAAATAAATAACAAGAGGTAACAGAAATTAGAAGGTAATGGCTGTTTGCTGTTCGAATATGTGGCTTGAGTATGTGGTCTGAGTGTTATTCTACAAGATGTAACCCTATAGACATCATGATGACAGTTAGACTGTTTTAACAAAGCAAATTGCAACTTTACAAGAACTCCCTGCATGGACTTGTGGGTTATGGGCCCACCTACATATTGGAAGTGTTGTGATTGGCCAAAACACAAGGAAATCCGACCAATCACCATTGCTGGAAACCAAAGGAATTAATCTCCAATTCATTACATATCGGGTCCCCTTGAGCTGTGAACCCATGCGCACATTTGAGAGCGATCACCGTCTGATCACCCATTCAATGGACGGCCCGATCCTTCGGAACTCAACGAGACTTTAAACCTGTTGAACAAAACCTTATCGCATATACTTTTTTCACAAACCTTTGACTTCCTCACGGACCTGATAGGAAAAAAATTGTGGTTAAAAGATTTCTCAGGTCCAAAATTTAAAATAAAACCCGTTCATTTTTTGACGCGATATTCATTGGATCTGCTGCCTTCAAGTGGACGACCCTGATTAACTAAGGTTTTAACTCCATTTTATAATTTATCATGTCCGATTTTGAATTAACCCTCGCGCTTGTTAACCACACAATTACCATCGGATCTGTTGCCTTCCAAGCTGACGACTCAGATATTCTCACGGGTTTCTCACATTCAAAAGCCATTAATAATATAAAATAAATCATTTCTTTCAAATTTCTGCATTTCCTCTTATTTCCGCTATAACATAATATTTATTTTTTTTCCATTTTTGCAATAAAACTAAAAATAAAATTAAAAGGACAATGGATGCTAAAACATCTAGCTCCACCTGGGGATAGTGGTTTTTCCACAGAAACACTAAGAACTGCAGATCAATGCCTTCACCTTGGGCATGGAGTCACATATTGCTTAGCCAATTAAAATTCTATGGAATTTGTACAATGAATTCACTCTGGTATCTACAATGACAGGATGCTTGTGCTTCAGAACTGGAAGTAATGTTTGAGGTACTGCCCATTGACAGGCAGCTGTAAAGATTCACCATCGAGATTCTCCAGGAAGAATGTATTATTTGTCCTTGCTTCTATAATTTTGAATGGGCCATAGCAAAGAGTATCAAACCTCCCATGTTTACCATTATCTTCTCTTCTAGTATCCCACCTTAATACCAGGTCTCCAACTTTAAAATCAATCTCTCTGGCTTTTTTGTCAAAAATACTCTTAATCTTTGATTGATACATAATCAAGTTGTCTCTTACCTTATCCCTACTTTCACTCATCTCCACTACCTTATGCATCCTTCTTATCAGAGCATTGGGTTCTTCTTTTGCCTCCTGAATCATTGCAATCACAAGCTTCACAAGCTGACTTGGGAATAGAGCTTGAGTCCCATACAATAACTCAAAAGGCGGTTTGCATGTAGACCTTCTTGTAGTCACTTTGACAGCCCATAGAGCAAACTTTAATTTAGAATCCCAGTCTTTTTGATTCTCTGCAATTGTTTTCTTAAGGATCTTCATCAATGTTTTGTTAGTGGACTCAGCCAATCCATTTCCCTGTGGATGATAAGATATTGAATGAGATAAAATAACATTATACTTTTGACAAAAAGCAACAAAATTACTTGAACTGAAGACTCGAGCATTGTCTGTTATGATTTTGATAGGGCATCCAAATCTGCTAAAAATATTTTCCTCCAAGAACTTCATCACCACCTAGTCATTTGCCCTTTTAGTAGGTATAACTTCTACCCACTTGGTGAAATAATCAATAGCTGTAAGAACCCACTTATGCTATCCACTTGTAGGTGGGTTAATTTCTGCTACAAAATATAGTCCCCATTGTCTGAATGGTTCTTCTATGAAGATTGGGATCAAAGGCAAGGGAGATAGCCTCTTCTTCTCAGCAAAAAGCTGACACTTCTGACAACTTCTGACAAACTTATATGTATCACCAAATAGGGTGGGCCAATAAAACCCTACCTGGAGGATTTTATGTGCAGTAGCCTTCCAACTATAATGTCCACCACATAACTTCTCATGATAATATTTAATGGTCTCTATAAATTCATCCTCTATTAAACATAACAATAAAATTCCCACATGATCCTTCCAATACAATCTGCCCTCAAAAATCACATATGGCTGTGCTTTGATCTTTAATGCTCTATATTTTGTTCTATCCAAAGATTGAGGACACAAGAGAAAACATAAATAATGGACTATGTTCTCGTACCATTTTGAACATAAAAACTTATACTTGATCTTCATACCTGGATTTGATTTTTCTTCACCGTCTTCAATTATCCCCTCATTTGCAGGTGTTAGCAAGTTGATTCCCAATGCCTGAAAATTTGACCCTGTCAACATCTTTGCCAATCCCTGCCCTTTTACCAGCTTTGTAGGCTTTATGTCTAGGTCATATAATTGGATCTTGGCTATCCACTTTCCTCTTTTGCCTTCCACATCACTCTGGACTAAGACATCCTTTACTACAACATTTGGCACATAAGCAATGATCTATGATTGCAACACATAATTCCTGAAGGCCTTTAGGGCTTTTACCAAAGCATATACATGTTTTTCAAGAATATTGTAGTTTAGTTCAACATATATTAGAATCTTGCCAAAGAAAGCAATTGGCTGCTCCTTTTCTTCATCATTCTTCTGTAACAAAACAACAACTATTGAATTAGGTGATGCAAATGAAAAAAATTGAAAAGGCTTTTGATAATCAGGGCTAATTAACATTGGAGCTGCTTGTAATGCTTCTTTAATTATGGGGAATGACTCTCTGGCTTCCTTGGTACAATGCACTTCATTCTCCTTCTTCAACATATTAATAATTTCTTTTACAACTTTAGCATAATTGGACACAAACCTCCTTAAAAAGTTTATCTTTCCTAGAAATTTTTGAATGTCTTTCTTACTCCTAGGTAGGGGTATTTTTTGGACATCTTGCACCCTTACTGGATCTATCTTCACTCCATCTCTAGAAATAATGTGCCCCAACAGTTTGCCCTCTTCTAGAGCAAAAATAGACTTAGGATTCAAGGAAAACACAAATTTTCTACATTCGTCAAAAGTCTTTTTAATATGGTCTAGATGCTCCTCATTAGACTTAGAGAAAACAGTGATGTCATCCAAGTATATCACTACAAACTTATCACCTACAAAATCAATGTCCATAACCCTCTGAAATGTAGCACCTGCATTCATCAACCCAAAAGGCATTTGAGCATACATAAAGGTTCCCCAAGGAGTTGTGAATGCAGTCTTCTTCTGATCTTCTTTATCAATAACCACCTGGTTATACCCAGAAAACCCATCCAACATTGACATTCTGAATGATCTTGTTACCTTCTGCAACACATGATCCATTTTAGGTAACAGATAGTTATCTTTTAAGGAAGCCCTATTAAGATTTCTAAAGTCCACATATAGACTTATTTCTCCATTTTTCTTCCTTACAGACACTAAATTGGCCACCCAGTCAGAGTACCTGAGTAGAACTATTATTTTGGCATCAAGCAACTTTTTGACTTCTTTCTCAATCGATGGTAAAAGCAGAGGGTTTATTTGTCTAAGTTTCTACTTAAATGGTTTAATTCCCTCTTTCAAGGGAATCTTGTGCTGAATAATACTTACATCATATGTTTTGATATCCTCATAGGACCAAAAAAAACATCAATATAGTCCTCAAAAAGCTTAATATATCTCTCTTTATAATTAAGTGGAACCCCATTAAATAATTTTACTAACCTGGGCTTCTCCTGGGTTCCAATATTGTGATCTTGAATCTGCTCATCCTGTGGAATTTTCTTTGAACTAACAGCTACATCATTTGAGTTAAAAAGTATTTCAAGAGGGACAAGTCCCCTTGGTAGAGTATTATCTTTCAATTGAATAATTTTTTGATTAACTATAGAAATTTTCAAAACCACTTACTTCTGCACCTTCTGTTGCTTCATCTTCATCTTGATCAATCTCTGTGCCCTAAAAATCTATAATCATAGTCAAGAATTCCTTAATCTGCTGATCATCTTCAAAAATATGCCAGTGCTTTATATTATCAAGAACAGAAGGCCTATGCCTCATTTCAACCTCATATATTAGCTTTGGATTAACAGGAGGCCTAAAAGTACTAGCTGCAACAACCAAAGAGTTTGCTAATATTTTTCCATCTCTTGGAATGAACTGAATGTTGAAAGCATCAAAGAAGTTCTCAACCAAATCCCACACTTCATTTCTGTATGCCCTAAGCCTAGGGTGTTTTGTCTGACAGTGGTTCTTTATTTGCTTTATAATCAACTCTGAATCTCTGAAGACAGAAATTGACTATACTCCCATTTGTTTTTCTATTTTCAGAGCAATGATCAAGGATTCATATTCTGCCACATTATTTGTTGCCTCGAACTCCAATTTAAAAGAAAAAGGGAACATATTACCTCCAGGTGCAATTAGAAGGAAACTAACACCTGATCCTTCTTTAGAATAGGCTCCATCAAAGAAGCACTTCCACACCCCTTCTGTCTGCAGCTCTATATTTACACTAGCTGAAGTAAGCTGCCTCTGATTATCTTCAGCCAATTCTGCATTATCATGCAACACGAAGCAAGAAAAGTCATCTTTCTCTTGGCTATATACAGGTGAATTACATGCTCCATTTTTTGTGATTGTTTTTACAAATCTAGTTTCTCTGTACAACCTCCTTTCTTCTCCACCAAAAATTGGTATGACAGCATAAGTAAAATCTAGTTTCAAAACACCACCCAATTTAGCCCCCCATGACCTAGATAGCAACATTCCAAACCTAGCAGGGATATCTGCTACCACTACATCCATTACCAAGCTTCTAGCTGGGATCTAGGCTAGTGACACCACCATATCTTTAATCACCCCCAGACACTTGACTTTATTTGAATCAAAAGAATATAAGTCTCTGTAAGGTTTAGTTACTTGTAGGTTTAGTTGTTTCATCACTGATAATGGCATAAGGTTATGTGAAGCTCCTGAATCAAACATACAATTATGCAAGAGGAAATCATGAATCAATAAAGAAATGTAGAAAGGAGGTGTTGAAGAATCTACCTCCTCCACATGTGGACCAAAAACCACCAATGGTTTATCTTCTTGCATATTCACAGTATCATTTACATTCGCATTCTCTCTTAGATTGATAAACTCAGCAATCTCTCTCTGATAAATTGGTGTTTTGACCAACTCTGTGAGGGGCACTTGAATTCTGATTTTTTCTAATTCTTTAGTAAGACTAAACACATGAACTTGTTTAGTATTCCTTTCATTTTCATCTTCACTTTTATTCATGACTGAAATCTCTTGTGGAATGGAAACAAGTTTTTCTAAAGGAATTTTTTCACTTCTATCTTGAGAAGACTCACCTTGAAGTATTTGAGTCTTGCTATTTGTATTATGTTGCTGCTTTCCTTTATTCAATTGTTTTGTAGGCTGTGGTTCTTGTGGAGTTGCCTTCTGTAAGTGAGCTGGAACTTGCTGCTCACCTTCATTTTCTTGACTTCTATATCTTTTCCTTGATCTCAAGTCATATTTCTTATGTAATTCTGCCTGCATAAAATTGGAAAACTGCTTCCAACACTCATCAATTTCATTCTCATCAGAAATGGCATCTGTTTCAACATATACATATTCCTCTCCCTCAACACCTAGTTCATCTTCATCTACTGCATATAATGTGGAAATATGATCATCATGGTCCTTGGAATGCTCTGGTACTTCATCAGGATCTGCCTCTAAGTAAAGTGGTGCTCGAACCTGATATTGTTCTTTTCTCTCTTTCTGCAAAATTTGCTGAGGTTGACTTCTATACTAAGGATTAAAGTTTATGTTTTGTTGTGCTTGCCTCTGAGAATTCTTACTCTCCATTTCTAATTTAATCAATTTATTAAACAAAGTTTTAATTACATTATTCATATCCTCTAATGTTTGACTTTGAGAGGATTCCACTTTAGCCTTTCCCTTATCTTGGATAGGCTGTGTCTCTGGTGCTTTACCTGCAGCCACCAGATTTTCTTCTATCTCTAAGGCATCAGTTTGGATCTAATCAAGGGTTGTAGATCTTCTCTCCCTCAATGTGAATCCAAAATTTGACTCAAAAGCCCCTGCAAAAGTTATTTTTGCACCAGCAGGAGGGGGCTTAATCTCCATTGGAAGACTATTGTACAATTTATTGAACCTTCTGAAGAATTCTTCTTAATAGCATTGAACTCTGTGAGTGAATATCCATGCTCTCTTTTCTCTCCCCATCTCTGGGTGAACAGGTGCTCCATCTCTTCCCATGTAGTAATAGAGTTATTAGGAAGCCCTTTAAACCATTTTCTTGCTTCTCCATCCAAGAATTGGACAAAAAGCCTTAAAATAACATCTAGATGTTCAGCATTTAGATTTTCTGAAAAATTACAAAATACTGCTATATGATTCTCTGCTGTTTGTTCATCCTCCCCTGTGAAATGAGGAAGAATCTTCAAGTATTCCTATGGCATTTGATTCAACTGTTGTGGAAATTGAATAGGTTCATACCTATTCATCAAGAATGCAGGTGCTGCCATGTTTTCTCTTGAACTTACTGAACCTTGATTACCAACAGATGTGGAACCGGACTGAGGAGTAAATGGAGTATGAGAAGGTGAAAATGTAGTTATATGTTTAGGTTTAATAACTATAGCAGACACTAAGAAAGAAACAGACTCTAAAGACTGTTCTTGACAGTAAGGTTCTTGAAATGAAGTGGATGTAAAAGGTGACTCTTGGTCAAATAAAGGTAAATGTTTGGATGAAAAATGAGTTGAATTGTTGCCAGGTGCAGATAGTGTAAGACTTGGTGTAATTGGAGTTTTTGGTCTTCCAACCCTCTTGGAAACTAGCCTCTCAGGGTCTGAAAGGGCTTGAACTTTCTGCTGTGAGGTACCTGACCTTGTATGGGGCCTTTTTGGAGCCAGAGTTATTATTTTTTTTTTGTTTAACATAGCCAAATATTTCCTCCTCACTGAACAACTAGAGGAAAATATTAAAAACCCAGGGAAAAGTGTTATTGTATTCTCTCCCCATAAACGACGCCAATTAATCTTGTCCCTTAAGAAACCAATTTCTTGGCTGTGTAGAAATTGCGCTTAAGACATTAATGTTTATTGTTTATGTCACTTAATTGTATATTGTATTCTCAAATGAAGGACCTGGAAGATCTGGTTTTAAACCCTCAATACTTAGGTGATATGAAAGTCTCAGAATTCCATTTGATTGTTGAATATAAATTCTGAATGAAGAATGCTCAGAGAAGTCAGAGACAATATGCTGTTTTACACAGAAACTATTATCTATGACACTTATGGAAGTTAAAGACAATATGTTTTTTTACACAGAAACTACTATTTGTAACTTAGAAGAATTGCAGAGGTAGAGGTTTTAAGTATAGGAGCGCTCTTTTAAGGAACTTTAACTTTATTCACACAAGTAAACAAAGACCTGCAACTTCATTACTATACTTAAAGGAAAGAAGACATATGATGACACATAATAGAGAAGTTACAAAATCATACCCAACAATGTGTGGTAAACTTCTGATTCTTTCATTAATCAACAATTTTATCAAGAATACAGTGGCCTAGTCTCTAGGTTCTCCAAAGTTCGAACCCTTTTTATGTAAATTTTCATCTTTTTATACATTATGAGATAGTTGGTAATCACCAAAACTGTCAAA
Organism: Pinus tabuliformis; assembly: GCA_031772625.1. Taxonomy (NCBI): domain Eukaryota; kingdom Viridiplantae; phylum Streptophyta; class Pinopsida; order Pinales; family Pinaceae; genus Pinus; species Pinus tabuliformis. The sequence goes on from CM062820.1 coordinate 583,694,984, forward strand.
CTGCTTAAATATCTCCTAACTGTCTAAAGTAAATTTTATTACAAAATATTACAATGGAGGGTAAAAGACACCTCATTCTCCTCAAGAAAACAAAATAACGAGAGGTAACAAAAATTAGAAGGTAATGGCTGTTTGATGTTCGAATCTGTGGCTTGAGTATGTGGTCCGAGTGTTATTCTGCACGCTGTAACCCTATAGACATCCTGATGACAGTTAGACTGTTTTAACAAAGCAAACTGCAACTTTACAAGGACTCCGCGCATGGACTTGTGGGTTATGGGCCCACATACATATCGGAAGTGTTGTGATTGGCCAAAACACAAGGAAATCCAACCAATCACCATCGCTAGAAACCAAAGGATTTAAGCCCCAATTCATTACATATTGGGTCCACTTGAGATGTGAACCGACATGCACATTTGAGCGTGATCACCATCCGATCACCCATTCAATGGATGGTCCAATCCTTTGAAACTCAATGAGACTTTAAACTTGTTGAACAAAACCTTATCGCGTCCGCTTTTTCCACAAGCCTTTGACTTACTCACAGACTCGATAGGAAACAAAACTGCGGTTAAAATATTTCTCGAGTCTGAAATTTAAAATAAAACCCATTCATTTTCTGACGCGATATCCATCGGGTCTGCTACCTTCAAGTGGACAGCCCTGATTAACTAAGGTTTTAAACCCATTTTATAATTTATCGCGTTCGATTTTGAATTAACTCGTGCGCTTGTTAACTGAACGATTACCATCAGATCCGTTGCCTTCCAAGCTAACGACTCGGATCTTCTCGCGAGTTTCTCACATTCGAAAGCGATTAATAATATAAAATAAGTCATTTCATTCAAATTTCCACATTTCCTCTTATTTCCACTATAACATAATATTTCATTTTTTTCCATTTTTGCAATAAAACTGAAAATAAAATTAAAAGGATAATGGATGCTACAACACCCCCCAAAATTTTTCTACACTCAAATACATTTCCAAATAGATAAGAAATACCTCAAACAAAGTCTGCATGCTGTATCAACCCCAGGTTAAAAGTTCATGTAATAAAGTTAATAAAGGAAGAATAAGAACAAGGTCATGGGACATGTATTCCAAGCTAAATATTGGGAAAAAACATCCTAGTGGGTGTTCATTTGGTTTATTATGGCTTAGGGAAATTGAAAAAGGCAATGGAAAAGGATTTGAAAAGGAAAAGAGGCATTAATTGGAATTTTATTTATGAAATTAAAGGAAATTAGGAGAAAAGGAAGGTGGAAGGTCATATAATTTCATGTGAGGAAAATTGAAGGAAAAATAGAGGAAATTGAAGAAAATAAAGGCCTCAATGATAAAAAGGTTTTTGAGGATAAGTTCACAATATTTTTTTAGTTCTGTTGTGGAGCTCTCTCTCTATCATACACTTGCACACTTAGAGCATCCTTGGAGCACTATAGAATTGGATAAAGGAAGGCAAAGGAAGGACATGGAAGAAAAGGAAAGCAAGGACCAAGAAAGGAAAAGTCTGATCAAGAAACTTTAGCAGGAATACTTGCAGCTAATAGGTTGCATGTGTGATTTCGTAGCAAGTTTGTGAATGCATGGTACATTCATGTGTGGAATTGGTTCTCTTTATATCATTGGCATGGGTTTTTATAGGTGTGACAATGGTTTCAACCTCGCCTTTCCATTTTTAGATAGCCATGGTGTGATGGGGTTCTTTCATTTGGTTGAGCTTTGGATTTTCGGATGGTTTTGGAATCGGGTGATGTGGTATCTGGAAAATTCCTAAGGCCCTAGGAATCCCTTGACTAGTTTTGGTGGGATTGTGGTAAAGCCTGAGGGTGGAGATGAGAAAATTCCTCAAGGTATTGGTGAAGAAATCTAGAGGCATCCAAGCTTGTTTTGGACCTATTGATCCCTTAACCAGTTTTGGTGGGATTACGGTAAAGCCTAGTAGTATATGTTATTGTTTGGGCCTAGGAATCCCTTGATTGGTAATGGTGGGATTGTTGTAAAGCCTAGTTGTTAATACCCTTATTTGGGCCTAGGAATCCCTTGACTGATTTTGGCTGGATTATGGTAAAGCCTAAGGGTGGAGGTGGTTTTATCCCTAATAAGCCTTGGTAGATTTGGTCTTGAGTCCCACATTCATGCTTGGAATATGGCACGAGGGTGATTAGCTAAAAGAAATATTTGGTTTAGCCCAATCTATGGTTGGGTGGTATATGAAAGTCCTTGACTTGGTTCGATTTTGCATATGTTAATAAGAACTCTTTTTCTCTTGTATTTTCATGAGTAATTGTACTTATTATTATGTGGCATTGATGGCTATTCTATCATGGTGTATATGTTGTTCATTTGCTAGTTATATGCTCGTTATAAGATGTATATTGTATATGGATATTGATGTGTTTTTTCTTGTGGATGAATGGTTAATGAATGCATGAGCTAATAGATGTTATTGTAGCTATCATGAGAGGAAATTAGATCTTATTCATGATTCACAGATAAGTTTTAGACCCCTATGTTTAAATATGCATTCAAGACCTGTAGATTACATGTACTCAAGATGTTTGATGAAATGACTATTATGGTTAGGCTTGGTTAGGTCAAGTCTTTGAGATTTTTTTTATAAATGAATTTGTGTTGATGTCATTTATGATTATGGAAAGTCCCATTGAGTTATAGGTAGTGGTCTGGAGGCTGACTTGAAAATTAGGCTTAAAATTTGAGACTGCATGCTCTGAAATAGAATTTTTGTACTGCAACTGTCGGGATGTAGGCCCGTGGGAGTGGTTGGAGGCTTCTAACCACATGGATGACTTTCTGTGGGATCGTTTGAGAGCCCAAGGTTGAGAAAAGAGTTCTAACTCAGTGGTTGGCCACCTAGGGTGGTTTTGCAGCCCCTGAGTGTCCTGTAGCTCCTATAGGAGGTGTCAAGTGGTCAGTTTTTGGTCATTAATCAACCTCAATTCCTTAATGGGACCTAGGAGGTTGGGTCATGTCATAGCAACCCTCCATCTCAAGTTTATCTTGAGAGATCGGGGAAAGTGGGTAAATCTGGGAGGGGTGGGTTACATATTGACATCATATCATGGTTCAAATACCTGGACTGGATGGGAAAAATGTGTTTGCCATGTATGCATGTCAATTTTCTATTTGGATGTTATGCATGCATTGTTATAGTTATGTCATTCGTGCATGAGGTCATGGTATGTAGTTGATTTTTTGATGCATGATGTCGATATATTGATCTGAATATGTATATATCCATGTATCATACTAATATGGATTTATTTTTCAGACGAGATAACCTCCCTTGAATATCACTTAGGTATGTTGATTATGTTTGTATTTGGTTTATCTGACATGGTATGTTTGCAGGAAGAAGAAGATCAAAGATGACTAGCGAAATGGTGGATTACATTTCATGAGACTCCCCTTATAAATAAGATGAAAAAACAAGAGATAAGTAGTCTCTGTACATATCACACTCTGAGAAGTTTGAAGGAAGAGATAAGAAGTTGCAAATAAGATAATGATAGAATCATTCAATCAGTGGAAAGACTTGCCAAGGCACGAGAGAAATAAGAATAGGTCAATGTAGTCATCCTTAAGAGTTTGTCAGACCTGCAGAGACACGGATAACCAAGGATCCGTTATGGACAAGGGGACAAGAATAATGGGTCATATGGGAGTATGTATCATGGTGGGCACAAGTCAGATGGAGATGACACAATCAAAGATGGTAGCTTCTTGGATACACTTGATAAGAGAGGCAGTGGACATGGGTTCAACTCTAATTCTGGTTTAGACATGTATCATCGTAATCATTTCTATCATCCTTATAAGACGAGTGACAAGGGATATTTTCCATATGAGTTCAAGAAAGATGAGCCACCTACATTTGGTGGAGAGTTGAATAAACTGGAAGATGCAGAGGCATGATTTCTTCGAATGAAGAAATTATTTGAGCTGCATGACTATAGAGAGGACATGAAGACCATGATAGATATTTTCAGCCTCAAATGGAAAGCAAAAATTTGGTGGGAAGATGTGAAGTGGGTCAGAGACATCACGATGGAGGAGTTGAGTAGGCATGAATTCAAGAGACTCTTAGGAATATGTACATGTCAAAGAGGAACTATGACAGTAAAGCCAAATATTTCCATGAGATAAAGATGGGATTAATGATAGATTAGGAGTACACGACTAAGTTCCTAGAGTTGTTGAAGTATTTGCCGTATCTTAAGGATGAGAAAGCCAATGTTCAGAGATTTTTCAGTTGGTTTCCATTAGAATTTAAGGATCAGATTGAGTATGCTGAGCCTTGGTCGCTGCAATAAGTTATTGGAAAGTTGAAACATTGTTATGAGCAATCAAAGTGTAAGACCGAATCTAAGCAGGGTTGGAAAGGCAATGACAAGAATACAGGTAAATTTCTATCGAAGTGAACAAGACCTCAAGATGTAGGTGAGAAAGAGAATGTTTTTCCTTACAAGAAGTTTAATGCAGTTGAGAAGGGGCATGGGGCGCAGCCTGGAGAGTAGCAAAAGGGAGGTGATGGTAGGAGACAGTTGCAGTGTTGAATATTTGGCAAGGAGCATCTAAAAAATGATTATTTATCATATCAGTGTGCTAGGACTCAGATATACATTGCTCAGGAGGAACAAACAATTGGGGATGTTGGGAAGAGGATTCCTCAGATTTATGCAGCATTGGATAACAGGCAGGCAGATCACCAAGAATCCATCATTGGGACATTAGGGGAATTTTGAGGTCTAAAATGGGCTTCCTAGGAAAAATGTACAATCAAAATAAACTTTATAAGAACTAATAGGATTCAATATGATGATCTCAACCATGGGGGATGATTCACCATTTTTGGAGTAAAAAAGTAAAAAGATTAAAAAATAATAAAACTATTTTTTCAACTCATATTTTCAACTTATCTCCCTAAGATTTTACTAAAATTTCGAACAAGAGTACTCTTTGTATGAAAAATTTATTTCCTCATCCAAGGAGTACCCATTTTTAATACTTTTTATGGACCCTTCTACATGAAAATTGAGAAATACATGAGAAAACGTGATTGAAGTCACGATTTTTTGTTTGTTTGTTTGTTTTTTTTAAATGTATTTCTCATTTTTTTTTTGTATCAGGGTCCATCTAAAGTATGCAACATGGGTAATTCTTCGATGATGAATCAAATTCTGCATCCAACGAGTGTTTCCACTCAAAATTTGAGTAAACCCATTGGGAGATAAGTTGAAAATATGAGTTGAAAAAATAGTTTTTTCTTTTTTCCCTCTAAAATTTGATGATGTAATCTAATCTTAATTTATTATTTCCACTATTATTTTATAATTTCCTTAGGAGGCCCATTTTAAACCTCAAAATTCCCCTAATGTGGAAGGTAAGCTCTGTGATTGAGTTTTTTCTATTTTGATTGACCTTGGATCTAATTATAGTTATGTTAACCTTGATTTGGTGGATAGGTGTGGTTTGAGAAAAGAAGTGCATGCAAAGTCTTGGTTGGTGTAGTTGGATGCAAGTACAATGAAGGGAGTTCATCATTGGGTAAGAGCTTGTTCATTTGAGTTGAATGGTATGCCTACATCAACACATTTGAATGTACTTCCATTGGGTTCATACGGTATGATTCTGGGTATGGATTGGTTGTATCTTCACAAGACTAAGGTGGATTGTTATGAAAATGATATTGAGTGATTGGATGACAGTGGATAATAGAGGATCTTGTAGGTTAAGAAGAAGGTGACATCAGTTAGATTGGTTACAACTATGCAGCCAAAGCTTAGTCGCATGAAAGGGTGTGTATTATTTGCAGTGCATGTTTCTAGTGATAAAGGTAAGGATGTTGAGGATGCATAAGTCTTCAAGAGGTACTCAGTTTTATAGAAGTTTCAGGATGTATTCCCAGCATAGATTTCAGAGTTTCCTCTTCACAAGGAAGTGAAATTTTCTATTGAGTTGGTACTAGGGGCAACACCAACATCAAAGGCACCTTACATGATGATCACTCCAAAGTTAGTGGAATTGAAGTTGTAGTTTCAGTTGAAGGAAATGATTGACAAGTGATACATTAGGCCAAGAGTGTTGCCTTGGGGTTCACCCGTGTTTTTTATGAAGAAGAAGGATGGTACTCTCAGGTTGTGTATTGATTACAGGTATATGCACAAGGTAACCATCAAGAACATGTATCTGTTTCCAAGGGTTGATGATTTGTTTGATTATTTGAAGGAATCAACAATGTTCTCAAAGATAGATTTGAGATCAAGATATTGTTGAAAATGGAAACAATAAATGCTAAAAATAGAAGTGCTAAAAATAGCACTACTATAAATAGTAGTTCAGGTACCAGTGCTGGATTAAGCAACAAGGAATGAAAAATGGAAGTGCTAAAAATAGCATTTCCATTTTCAACAGTTCAGGATGGATTCCTATTTTAGTCTATCCCTAAACTAAAATAGTGAAGTAAAATCCGAATTTGATCTTAGCAGTTGTTTCTCAAATAATTAATTAATTCACCATGAGCTAATTAGTTGTGAAAAATCAAACATGAAGTCTATGTGAGGACATGCAACAGTGTCTCCATTAATTGAGGAATTTATCCATCAGTTAAAGAGATAAGGATGAGTTGTAATTAGTTGGCTCAATTAACTAAGTCAAGTCCAGTTAGATTAATTCAAACAGTTTGTCAAATTGATTGTGAGTTCAGTTCGTTAATGCTTTCAAATTAACTGCTGCTCTCTAGATAACTGAATATTCTCTCATAAATAACTCATGCATGTTATTTCAGACAGAGACCCAGTTGAGATCAGAGGAGGGACAATGTAATATCAGGTGGATGGATTTTTCCTATAAAGGAAACTCATCTATGCAGAAGGATTCATCTCCTTCAGGATTTCGTAGTTACTACCGGGCCAAGTGAGCAGTGTGAAGTGGGAATTCACATGTGTGGAAGCACTGGACCCCAAGAAAAACTGTGCAAGGAAATAGGAGGCTTGGAGGGTAGAGGAGAAGGTTTGTGAGAGGCCTTTGACTGTCTATGAGCAGCAGAGGGATTATACTAAGAGGTGGTTGGCTTCCAAGCTAAGGCGTTGTGTAATTCGGTGACTATTTCCCACTTGTATGATAATACAGAGATTGGGGTTTTAGGCTGAGGCTTTCCCTGGGTTATTTCTTCTGTGTTATATGTTATTGTTTTCTCATTCTCAGTTACATGTGTTCTCTTGATCTTGCTCAATTCGATTAAGCTTACGCAAAGTGTTGTAGAAGTAGATCTTGTATTGTGTTTTCGTATATTGCATAATCTGTTGATCTATAGTGGGAATTTATACATGGTATCAGAGAAAAGGTGATCAAGGCAAAGAACATATACAAGAAGGGAGAAGTTTGAAGTTTGAGGTTCTTGAGTATAGAAATTGAGTTCTTATCACATCTCAATTTCACCAATGGCGTTTAGCGGTTTAAGAATCGAGTATGCCCTTGATGGCAGCTTGAATTATATAGCATGGAAGGATCGCATGGAAGCAATATTAGAGGATAACGGTCTAAAGGACTTCATTGATCAAGAAGTCCCCAAGTCGAATAATGCTACTCAATTGGTGGAATGGAAGAAATGTGTGGCTAGAGCAAGGAGAATCCTCCTGGAGGGAGTTCGAGACCACATTGTCTCGAGCCTCCATGGGAAGGAGACACCATTTTTAATGTGGAAAACATTGAAAGATCTATTTCAAAACAACAACGATCATAGGAATATGGTGCTGAAAGACAAGCTTCGTAAGATCAAGTGTGAAAAGGGCGACATGATCTCTACATATCTGAACAAGATCACCACCTACAGGGATGAGCTTGGAAGTGTAGGGATCATGACCCTTGATGATGACATGGTGAGTCTTGCACTCCTCAGTCTTCCTAAGAGCTGGCATAGCTACCAAGACTCGGTTAATGGAAGAGAAAAACTGCCAGATTGGGAACGAATTTGGTTGGATCTGATGCAGGAGGAAATAAGAAGAAGCACCAGAGATGGATCCTCATCGAAGCAAGATGATGAGGAAAATCTAGCCTTAGCGAGTAAGGCGAAGAAGGGGAAGGAGAAGGATTCTCATCCCAAATCGAGTTCTTCCCATGGTGGGAAGAAGTTTAAAAAATTGAAAGTGTGATGCTTTCATTGTCATGAGGTGGGCCATTTTGCTACAAATTGTCCATTGAGGAAATCCAAGAAGGGATCTGTGGAAGGATCAGAAGGTGAGGCACTGGCCTCATAGTTCGAGTTGGATTTCACACTTTTCACATGCAGGGTTTCATCCATGGTGGGAAATGGTTGGTTTCTTGATAATCGAGCTTCTTTCCACATGACCGATGACAAGAGTTTGTTCAGTACCTTGGAGGAGAAGGATCTCCAGATGCAGATAACGATGGGTAATGATGAAAAGTATAGTGTCTCAGGTATTGGCACAGTTGTTTTTCAGAGGGAGCATGGAGCTCATGTTACCTTGACCGATGTCAAGTATGTACTAGGATTGAAGAAAAATTTGGTGTCGATCGCGATGTTGGAAGACAGAGGCTATGATGTAGTCTTCAGTAAGGGGAACGGTTTTCCTTAGACACATCATCACCAGACAGGTGAAGCAGATTGGTTCACGAGTCAAGAACTTGTATGCTCTTGAGGTTCAAGATCCATGCAAAGCCTTGAGGAACAAGGAAACTGATGGAGACTTGGTGGTTGAGAGGTAGAGTACATTACCTCTCAACATGCAGCCACAGGAGAAGTCTCAGACAATTGTGGAGGAGCCACAATTGGTGAAGCAGCTTCAGGAGGTTGTGGAGCAGCTACAACTGGGAAAGCCAAGAGGAGACCGAGTGGAGGCATCCAATCATCCAGAGACCTCCAGTAGGGGGAAATTTTGAGCCAAGTGGGCAAAAGGATCACATGCATCCATACCTCCAGGTAGGAGGTGGGGCGATGTGGAGTGATCATCCCACGAACGCTGAAATAGGGGCTGGATCCTTGAGTTACCCAACCTTTTAGATTCGACTTTACTATGGGAGCCCTGACGAGGAGTAGCAAGGCTGGTTGAGTGGGTAGAGACAGATACTGATGGATTGGCAGAGAGAGCTTCAGTGTAGGAATCCCAAGACAGTGCAGAGCTAGCAGGCTGCAACAATGCGAGAGGCACAAGAGTGTTGCACTAGTGCAGGATAGCACATAGAGGTGTGCAACGGTGCGAGATGCATGGAGATGTTGTAGTAGCTCAGAGGTTAGAGAGGGAGCACTTGTTAGTGGCAAAGGGAGCTTCAGCATTAGAGTATGTTTCTAGCCCAACAAAGAGGTAAGTGGGGAGTTTTTTGTTTCTAGAGTTGCTGGAGCGTCCACACTTGGAAGAAGTGTTGCATGCAGAACATTCCAAAGGTTTAGGATCAAGTTCGAGTTGAAGCCTTTCTTGTTGAGAGGGAATGTTGAAAATGGCAACAAGAAATGCTAAAAATAGAAGTGCTAAAAATAGCACTGCTATAAATAGTAGTTCAGGTACCAGTGCTGCACTAAGCAACAAGGAATGAAAAATGGAAGTGCTAAAAATAGCATTGCTATTTTTAGCAGTTTAGGATGGATTCCTATTTTACTCAGTCCCTAAACTAAAATAGTGAAGTAAAATTCGAATTTGATCTTAGCAGCTATTTGTAAAAAAATTAATTAATTCACCATGAGTTAATTAGTTGTGAAAAATCAAACATGAAGTCTATGTGAGGACATGCAACAGTTTCTCCATTAATTGAGGAATTTATCCATCAGTTAAAGAGATAAGGATGAGTTGTAATTAATTGGCTCAGTTAACTGAGTCAAGTCCAGTTAGATTAATTCAAACAGTGTGTTGAATTAATTGTGGGTTCAGTTAGTTAATGCTTGCATGCATGTAACTGTTGCTCTCCAAATAACTAAATATTCTCTCATAAATAGCTCATGCATGTTAGTTCAGATAGAGACCCAGTTGAGATCAAAGGAGGTACAATGTACTATCAGTTGGATGGATTTTTCCTATAAAGAAAACTCATCTATGCAGAAGGATTCATCTCCTTCAGGATTGTGCAATTACTACTGGGCCAAGTGAGCAGTGTGAGGTGGGAATTCACATGTGTGGAAGCACTGGACCCCAAGAAAAACTGCACAAGGAAATAGGAGGCTTGGAGGGCAGAGGAGAAGGTTTGTGAGAGGCCTTTGACTATCTATGAGCAGCAGAGGGATTATACTGAAAGTTGGTCTGCTTCCAAGTTAAGGCTTTGTGTAATTCTGTGACTATTTCCACTTGTATGATAATACAGAGATTGGGGTTTTAGGTTGAGGCTTTCCTCGTGTTATTCTTTTGTGTTATGTGTAATTGATTTCTCATTCTCAGTTATATGTGTTCTCTTGATCTTGCTCAATTCGATTAAGCTTCCGCAAAGTGTTGCAGAAGTAGATCTTGTATTGTGTTTTAGTATATTGCATAATCTATTGATCTATAGTGGGAATTTCTACAGATATCATCAAGTAGACATCAAAGAAGATGATATTTATAAGACTGCTTTCCGGAACAGGTATGGGAATTATGATTTTGTTGTAGTTACTTTTGGTATAACTAATCCTCGAACTACTTTCATGTTTTTTATGAATAGTGTGTTGTGTCTTTATCTGGATAAGTTTGTGATTGTATTCATTGATGATATATTGATATATTCTAAGAATGAGGAAGAGCATGCTGAAAACTTAGTAAAAATGTTAATACTGTTGAGAGAACATCAATTGTATGCCAAGCTTAGTAAATGAAGTTTATTTTAGATAGAGGTAAATTACTTGGGACATGTTGTTTCCAAGGAAGGTACAACGGTGGATCCAGAAAGGATAAGAGCTATCATGGAACGGGTAGCTCCTAGGAATGTGGATGAGGTCAGATCATTCATGGGGTTAGCAGGTCATTACAAGAGGTTCATTAGGAACTTCTCATGGATTTCTTATCCTATTACATCATCGCAGAGAAGGGGAAATAAATTTGAATGGATAGAGGAATGCACAATGAGTTTTGAGTAGTTGAAGCAGTTGCTTACAAATTGTAACAACCCCTCGTTAAAATTTATTAAAGGAAAAATAATACCATGGTTAAGGGATACATATTCCAAGCTGAATTTTTGAAAAGAATATCCTAGTGGGCATCATTGGATGTGTTTATGGCTAAGGGAAATTGGCAAAGGCAATGGCTAAGGCATTAAAAAGGCAAAACAGGTATTTTTGGCACATTTATTTATGAAAATAAGGAAATTAGGAGAAAAGGAAGGTGAAAGGTCACATGTTTCATGTGAGGAGGAAATTGAAGGAAAATAACGGAAAATGATGAAAATAGAGGCCTCATTGATAAAAAGACTTTTGAGGATCAATTGGCAAGCTTTTGGGCTCAAGATTTTTCTCAACTTTGGAACAAGGAAAGGAAAAGAAAGCAAATGAAGGACAAGGAAAGGGAAGGAAAGCAAAGTTCAAGCAAGGAATAGCAGGATCAAGTAGCTTCAACAAGAATACTTGCAAGTAACATATTGAATGTGTGATTTTCTATCTGGTTTTGACATGCATGGAATTTCATGTTGGTATATGGTTCTCTCATTGTCGGTGGCATGGTTTTGCGAGTTATGACAATGGTTTTCAGCCTTGCCTTTTTCTGGATAGCCATGGTGTGATGGGATTGTTTTCTTAGTTTTGAAATTTGGAATTAATGGATGTTTTGGAAATCTGGGGTGGAGGTGGTCCCAGGAAAGTAGATTGGTCCTAGGAAAATGCCCAAAGGCATAGGAATTCGTTGACCAATTTTTGCGGGATACACAGTAAGGCCTGAGGGTGGAGTCTCAGTTTAGGGCCTAGTGATCTGGTGTGGATTGTGGTAAAGTATGGGACACTAGTGTCTTGGTTTAGGGCCTAGTGATCCAGTGTGGAATGCGGAAAATCTTGAAAATTACTCAAGGATAATGATGGAGTCTGGAGGCATTCCAAGCTCGGTCTGGTTTTGTGATCTTAGAGCTAGTTTTGGTGAGATCACGGTCTGGTGAGGGTGGAGGTGGTTTAACCTCTGGATTCCCTTGGTTGTTTTTGGATTGGTTTATCCATGATATCCCACATTCATGCTTGGAATATGGCACGGGGGTGACTGACTAAAGGAAATATTTGGTTCAATCATGTCTATGGTTGGGTGGTACGTAGAAGTCCCAAACCTGGTCAGCTTTTCCTATGTTTAATAAAAGCTAAGTTATATTTCTTTTGTACTTGTTAATATGTGGATTTAATGGTTGTTATATCATTGTTATTTACATGGTTTAATGATGGTTATAACCATGGTTATATGACTGGTTATTGTCATGGTTATTTCATGTATTTACTTGCAACTGAAAGGATAATGGATGCAAGACCTGATTGATGTAAAAAATGTTAAAGGAAGAGGATGGTGATCCTTCTTTTCAAGTATCATATGAATTATTAGTCATTTATGCTCTATCTTGTATTCATTTCTTGTAGGTTGCGTTGATGCCAAGTGTTTGACAAAATGTTAGTCCCAGTTGGGGATGGTCAGGCCTAGTCCTGGATTCAGTTTTTGATTTTTAAGTCTTATCATCATTTAATTCATGGATTCTAAAAGATACAAGGGTTTTTGGGTAGTGACCTGGATTCTGGGTAATAACCTGGATTCTGGTCTTGAAAAGTGGCACAAATCCCAAAGTTGTAGGCATAGGTTTGAGAAGAAAAGTCCCCAACCGCATGCATACCCATGTTGTGCATATTTATGGAGGTTTTTAGACACACCCTTATCCATATCAAGGGAGTGTTTGAGGGTTTAGTGGTATAAAAGCTCAGTGGGACCCAGGAGATGTTAAGTGGAATGACTGGGATGCATTATTGGAGTCCTGTAGTAGGTGCAAAAGGTTTGATATGGTGTGTTTCCGCCAATTCCGTTTCCTTAAGGTCACTTGGGAGGTCAAATCATATCATAGTAACTTCTCATCACATGTTTACCTTGGTTGGTTGATTACTTGGGTAGATGTGGGAGGAGGGACCTTACAGAGTGGTATCAAAGCATGGTTCACCCCTCTGACTAGATGGGCTATGTGATGGTCATGCATTCATGTCGGTTGCATATGTGTTCCTTATGCTTGTAGTCTATGTGCTTGTTGCATTTGCATGTTGTTGATCATGGTTGTAGTGATGTCACTATGTGAAGGTTGATGGTGTTGTTGTGGGATGTGTCATCATGAGTGTATGGTTGTATATGCAATTGTTATGCATGACAATGTCTATATGCTTTTATGCATGCATTTTCATGGTTATGGTTATGCATGTATGTTAGGTCATACATGCATTGTGAGGTCGTTGTATGAAATTATGTCATCATGATGCTATTGGTATGTTATGATGCTAATGAGTTGGTTGAGATAAATTAGGAGATGAAAATCATTAAAGTGAAGTTGCAACAATGGACTTTGTGGTAAGAGTAGATCATGTGGTGAAATAAAATTCTAAGTGCAGACAAAAACAATTCCTCTAGCCCAATAGTGGGTCTAGCCACAAACAAGACATTATATGGAAGATTTCCTTAGGTTAGAACTAATTAAGAGGGCCTACCTCTTAGTACACTTATCCTGTTTGATGATGACCTTGCTTGCTCGCTCCAACTATTTTCTGTTTCCTTCTTCGAACACCTGAAACAAGTAAACAACAACAAAGAAAAACCATGATAATAGACAAATTGTATTCAACCTACTTAACAGGTCAAGAAACATTAAGCCATAAACATGTGAGATGACATATTATGTAGGAAATCAATCAATAGTTGCATATATATTAAATCAAGAAGAGATTACAACCGTTGTCTTGACGTTGATGTTCTCCTCTGACAAATCCGGGTTCCCACAAACTTCTGTTAGCATTCCATGATGGCCTTAACAATGGTAGTTTTAAGTCTCTTCTCTTTTAGTCTTCACACTAAACCAAATTCACACTTCTCCCTCACACACAATTAGAGAGCTACAACTATGAATAACTTACTGATTACTCTTAACTTAACTAGCACTAGCACTAGCTTGTGCTTGGGGAAAATGGAGGTTTATATAGCATGGATGGAAGGGAGATGGTTCCTCTTCTCATGGGAGAAGGTCTTATCTCTTGAGGTAGTTTCATCCTAATAGGGGAAAGGAGCCCAAACTGACATCTTCAACTCCATCCGGATTAATCATTTACTAGACTTCCGTTACAAAGCTTCTAGAGTTGGAAGCTTCAGCTCCTTATTTAAAAAACTTTCCAAAAGAGGATCATCGTGACTGGAACAAGGCTTAGTCGCTCCGGTCAGTGCTAGGGACAATTTTAATCCCTAAATATCGATGTGAGGAGGACACGGGTCATTAGCGCCGGTCTTGTAAACCGGGAAAAATAGAATATTTTTGGGAAATTATGCAAAAGGGAATTGTTCTGCTCATGAAGAGGGACACAATGGGAGTTTCTTCATGAAGGGGAAGCATGTAGGGTTCACTGTAGAGGTCCTCCAGGATCATGGAATGGGGAGTACAGGGACAGTGACAAAATGCTATGTAACAGATCATCATACATGTTTGTATGGTGGGCATGTAGGTTGGTAGGTTAAGGATTGTTATGTGAATTATTGTTATGTGTATGCATTTCATTCTATTGATGTTATGGTTACATACATGATAAATGCTAATTGAATAGTTTAGTCATATGCACATGTGTTGGATAGTCATGAATGATAGTAACCTGTGGTTGTATGCATTGTTATTGTTTTTTTATGTTAGATAACTTGATGATTATGTTATATGTTGTTGATGAGTATGTTATAGGTTAACTTGTTGTTTTTATAAGATAGTTAGCTTGATGATTATGTTATATGTTAATTTATTGTTGTTATATGTTAGTTAACTTGATGATTAGGGTTATAACATTAATATCTTGATGTTATATGTATCATGCTAAATTGGATTAGCCTATGCAGATGGGTAGGGTTATGACATTCATGTATGAGTTGACTTATTTGTGACATTGTGTTCTACTAATCTAGACTGACGTTGCATATGTGATTGTTATGCATGAATGAATTTTTTTTATGAGTTTATGATATGAAAATGTTATCTAGTTGCTGTTATGATATCATGACCTTATTTATGGTTGAGTTGATGTTTCATGAAGTTATATCACACTAATATGGATTGAATGTGCAGACAAGATAACCTCCCCTGAGATACATTAAGGTATGAGCTTGCTTATGTCGTCTACTTTGTGCTTGAATGTTTGATTATGTCATCTATTTGGTGTTTGAGTGTTGGTGTTTGTTGGGATAGGGTCCCTAGGGTAAGTTTTGGGGTTTGTTTCATCCAAATTTGTAAATTTTTTTGTAAAGAATGTAAAGTCTCCATGAAATGTGGACGCAGAGCGCACAATTAGATAGGAGTAAAAGGAGCTTTAGCCCCTTGTTTAAGTAAGTAGTAGGTTGGTTGTTGAGACTCACCCATGGTCCGCAGACCATGGTATTGTATTGGAAAAAGATATATATAGTCGAGTCATAACGAGTCTAAGAGGTAGAGAAGAGTAACTAAGTCAAGATAGAGATTGTTTTTGGCAAGTGCTAAGGCAGGAAGGCTCTGCTTCCTACACTTATGCAAAAGGGGAAGGATGCTGCAGCTGAGTGTGCAGAAGGCCTTGGTAAGTCCGCAACTGAGTGCACAAACCCTTGTAGCTGAGTACCCAGGGTGGAGAAATCTGTAAATTGAACGTTGGAACTGAATAAAGACTGATTTTGAAGAAATATCTTGCATTTGATTATTATTGTTAATTCTGTTTATGTTATGTTCTGTCACTCAATCGTATGTTTTCTATGAAATAATGTATAAATGTTGTTCAAATCTACTTAATCTATTATATTTATGCATGAATTAAGTAATTATGTGTTTTTGCGAAGTTAAGGGTTAATTGTGTTATGATTTCTAGTGAATTAGATACATATGCACAAAGGCAGATATAAGGTTATTAATTAGTGCACAAAAGTGGATAGTTTGCCTCTTTAGAGTCTATAAAGACTGATTACAGACCTTCGTGAAGGTCTAGAAGCCGTTTTACTAGAGTTACAGTATCAAGCCATAGAAGGATACAGATCTGCGCGAAGGCAAATATGAGATACAAGGGCTTAAGAATGCTTATCACACTATATCTATATGCAGAAACCTAGTTCTAGCATCCCCTAATACTACTTTGGGTGAGACTGCAGCCGGTACCAGGATCTATCTAAGATATGTGTGATAAGTGGTTTCCTACAAAGAAAGAGATTGACAAGTGGATTGACCGAAACATGCATGCGTTTGCAGTTTAAGAGAACATGAGCCCTAAATTATCCAAGGAGTAGTGGTTGCATATATTTTTGTACACATACGAGACTGACATGTTCTTCTACTTCTTCCTTGAGGAACTACATGAGTGGTTGTCTAAGATGGTCGATAATCGAGGGACGTGGAGGCTTGATAGTACTATAGTGTGGACCCCTGGACTGGTGCGACGTCTGAAGGCATGAGAAAGCAATATCGCGCGGGCTATGGATCACTAGATTGATCACACAGTGGGAATTTTTGTGACTTATTTCACGATCGACAAAAATATTAGCTATAGCGAAGCAGAATGAAGGCTCTTTATAAAGGACTGTGAGGTAAGTAATTGAAATCATTAAAGAATGGAATTAAAATGTTGTTTTGTGAAAAGAGGGTTATGCAGTTACCTTGATGTTTGGGGCTACATGAAGTGGGAGGTTCTTTAAATGAAACAAAGGATCAAGCCCAAAATATAGTCCGCTCATTGAAACCCCTTCAAGCGACGACGAAGGGACGGTGCTGACTACACTGCGAAGTGCAGTTCAGTTAATTACGCAGGGTATTCCAAGGATACCTCATCCATCCACTCCACCTCCACCTCCACCTCCACCTCGTACACCTACACCTTCACCTCCTCCACCTCCATTTCCACCATTAAACATGGCGAACACGATGAAGATGGAAATTTTTAAAGGGGTAGGGAGCAAAGATCCCGAATAGTTTTGGTTTGTCGCGGGAGCTGTATAGACAACACAACATATTACAGATGATAATATTAAGAAAGTGTAGCTGGTTACATATTTACAGGATTGCGCATTAACATGGTACATCAATTATTGCACTGATTCCCCCAATGCAACGTTAGTAGAGACCTAACAAGCTTTGAATAAAGAGTTCAATAAGCCTAAGTGAGAGGCACAATCGGTAATTGAATTTAAGGAAATCTGACAGAAGATAGATGAGACACCTTGGGACTTTGATTAGAGGTTGAAATGCATGATCAGGTAAGCCAATATGATAATCACGGATTCCCAACATCGCGATTGGTATATAGCGTAGCTCTTTCCATATTTAAGAGCACCTCTTTCACAACAGAATATAGGGAAGCAAGTGGAAGCCTTGGAGATAGTGATGAGGCTGGATGCCTCGCCTATACAAGATACAAACCTTGGAGTCTAACAGATTCACTCACAGCTAGAAATCCTGCACTTGGAGTTGCAAAGCTTGAAGAAAGCAAAGGAGGCTCAGCTAGAGGTGCACACTGAGGTATGGTGTCTGAAGTTCAAGAGCCATGATCATGATAAGGACCATTTCCCAGTATATAATAACTATATTATTGGGGGAGGGACTGTTCCCCTGAAGCCAGAGAATAACATTGGGATGAGCGCGAGAGTTGCACTATCTATTAGGTTATAGGACATCACGTGACTGATAACATCCATTTACTGCAAAAGTTTGTATAGACCCCTCAGTAGTTGTTTTTCAATTTCTGTAAATCTATGAAACATGATGAACACCATTGTAGAAGTTATGAGCTAATGATGTATAGAACACCTACCTACTGAATGTAGGCAGAAAACTGGCCTCAGGATCAGGGCAAAGGAGCAACGTGCAGAGGATTCCAAGGTCGAGGATGAGGGAGAGGTGGTGGACCGGGTCGAGGGTGTGGGCAGGTAATCTACTATAACTATGGCAAAGTAGGGCACTTCGCGTGAGATTATACAAACTGTTGGGACAGGGTCCTTTGGGTCAGTTTTGGGGTTAAGATAACCTATGTTTTGATACAGTTTTTGTAAATAATGTAAAGACTCCACGATTTGTGGACGTAGAGCACATAGGAGTCAAAGGGGTTTAGCCCCTTGTTTTATGTAAAGTTTGAGTCGGTTTTGAGATTCACCCATGGTCCACGGACCATGGCATTGTATGAAAAAGGCTATAAATAGGTGTGTCTTAGAAGAGTCTAAGGCAATGAAGAAGAAGTATGAGGAAGTGATAGCAAGAATAAGTGGCTAAGAAAGAAGAAGTCAGGATCTATAGCTGAGTGCGTAGAACCCTAGGAAGAGTCTGCAACTGAGTGCGCGGACCCCTGTAACTGAGTGCACAGTGCAGTTTTGAGTCTATAACCTTGAATTGAAGATCAATAAAGACAGTTTCCAAATAATTATTGCGTATTTTTATTTATTCCTGTTAATGTTATATGCTATTGATGTATGCTGTGTTTTATGGAATACTGATTGAAGGTTATGTGATTCTCTTGAATAAGTGTTAATGATGTACGCAATGCATGTTTAAGTACTTTCGCGAAGACTTTGATGGACTCTCTAATGTTATTAATAACTTAAGTAAATCTACGTGAACTCTAATTTAGGACTGTTCTCTGATGCGCCTAAGTAAGCTAATTGACTGTTAAAGGTCTGCAAGGATGGATCATAGACCTTCACGAAGGTCTGAAGGATGTTTAACAACGTTGTAGCAACATGCCCTAAGAGTGTATCAATCTGTGCCAAGGGAGATCTGAGGTGATGAAAGACATCACACTAGCTCTGGATGCAGAAACTTGGTTCTTGCATCCCCCCATACTGCTTCAGGTGAGACTTCAGCCTACGCTACGCGGGTTGTTTCCAAAAGGGCCAATAGTGTAGGGTTTTGTTAGTTGGCACAACTAACTCTAATCCTAGGTTAGGACCCAAGCCCTAGCAGGGCCAAGCATGGGGGATGCGCTATGGTGTGCTATTTGTCAGGTTGCTAGATAAAATGCGATGGATAATTGTCATTTACTTCAAAAATTCATCCAAACACCCCAACAGTGGTACTGTAACTTCTGCAAATCGGTGGGTCACGATGAGCACCACTGTCGAAGCTATGAGATGATGATGAAAAGAACACCTACATATCGGATGCAAGCAAAAATTCAACCTCCAGAGTAGGGCGCCAGAGGAGGGTGCAGAGGTTATCAGGGTTGAGGAGGAGGAGGACTTGGTAGAGGTCGTGGTCAGATTATCTACTACAACGGTGGACAACCAGGACACTACTCGCAATAATGTCAGAATCAGACACGCCCATCATGTCAATACTACAACCAATTTGACCATACTATAGAAGAGTGCCCGGTGCTGATAGACAAAATGAAAGAAAAGAAAGCGCAACCTCAGAAGGCTACGCAAAACTTATAGATAATGAGAGATGAGCCCCGCGAGGAGGATCAAAGCATGAATATAGTGTTAAGGAGTGGAATAACAACTAGTGTTGATAAAGGTAAAAAACCTGAAGAGGACGGATGAGTCTGTAAGGCCCCAGAGAAGGAAGTTGGTTTTGATCTAAATTACGCTAAGGAAACATTTATGGAAACCAAGAAGAGCTTCATTGAGGCCTCTACCTCAGGAAGCCAGGACAAGGTGCAAGAAACTAGCGCGCTTATAGAGGTTGATCCCTCTATACTCACTAAGTTTTTGGTGACCTGCATAAAAATTATGTGTGATAGAAATGTTGTGGAAGGCTTGTAGAAATTAATAAAAAAATGCGTTAGCAAAGAGAAGGTACCTGATGGACATCGGGTGGTTAGAAAAATTGGCAAACATAAGGCACAAACAAGGTGCGAGATGAGGCTCATTGCGCAGATAGGTGATTATGAGGTGGACTAGGTCATCTTGGATCTGGGGTTCAATGCGAATGTACTACTAAAACAAACATGGGAAAGAATGGGGAGACCTATGTTGTAGTGGTCTCTGATTCATCTCAGAATGTCAAACGAGCAGAAAATCATCCCCATGGGATGATTATATGGAGTAATAGTTGATATAGAAGGTGTGAGTGGGATGGTTGACTTTGAGGTTATAGAAATCGTCGATGAGAGTAATCCATACCCCGTGCTCTTGGGAATTGACTGGGCCATTGATATGAATGGGGTCATCAATTTGAAGAAGAGGATAATGCCATTTGAAAGAAAATCGCTTTGAGTTTTAGTACTGCTGGACCCTGCAGAAGGGGCATGATATACTGAACCAGTCTACGATTATGAGGAAAGTGATGATGAACTAGATCAAATCTACAAAATAACAATGTGAGACTAGGATTGGATCAATTCGACGACAGATGGACAGATTGCATGGGACCAAGAGAGTTCTTGCACCTCTAATTTAGATGAAGAGTTGGAGAATTGGAAAAATTTCTTACATGAAATGTCTACATTGCGATGCAATATGATGACGAAGTCACTGCGTTGTGTTTCGTCGGAGGTAAAGAAATTACCCTCTTATGATGGTTTTATTGATGTAGATCTATTTTTGGATGAATTTGAGCGCGAAGTCCCTGAGGATCATTGCTTCCAAGCATTAGATTTGGCACTGCGTGCTACATTGGCGCGATGGTGTTGAACACATAAAGATAGTTTTGCTAGATGGAGATATTACAGAAGAATGATGAGGTTACAGTTTGGGTGTCTTAACACTAGATTGGCTGAGAAGTATAATGGAAGGGAAGATCCACGTGATCACCTAGCAAAATGGAATAAAGCATGGGGGGCGGAACTGCAGTTAGAGTGGGTACACATATTTTTCCATACTTTGGATACCATTCCCATGAATCAGTATTTGGAAATGGAGCTACACTATGGCATGATAGAATGGGATATATTGAGGGAAGGGTTCTTATTAACCTTCAGCTTCGAAGGCGGCTTCACAAGCATCAATGAAACACTACAAAGATTAAGGTGGTTATCTTCAGAACGCCACAAGAACCTATGGAATGGATCCAACCAGACTAGAGCACCTAGCTGTGCCATGCGCTGGAATGCTATAATGTGACCGTTGAAGAGGAAGATGAAGATCCAAGAAACATTAATATTCCAATGGCAGAAGGGAATCGCGAAGTTGAAGGCCCATAAATAGACAACCTGGACATCACCGCGCTTTTGAAGACAAAGAAATTAAACATTAGCACATAAGCATAACCAAAGTTTGTGAAAATTGGAGATTATTGGGATGACGCTACTGTGGATAAAGTTGCTGAGTTACTCCGTGAATACCAGGATCTCTTCCCTACAAAGTTTTCAGATTTGAAGGGAATAGTTGGAAATTTGGGCGTTATGAAGATCACTCTAAAGCCGAACGCGAAGCCTATTAAACAGGAGCTGTATCGCCTTAATCCTAAATACAAGGAAAAGGTTCATCGAGAGATGGATAAGATGCTAGAGGCAGGAATCATAGAACCAGTTGAAGAATCTGATTGGGTGAGCCTGATGGTGGTTTAGGAGAAGAAACAAAAAGGTGAAATAAGGATTTACATAGATCTGTGGAAGCTTAATGATGCGTGTGTCCATGACCCATGCCTAATTTCATTTATAGATGAAGTGTTAGACAATATTCGAGGGCAGGAGGCCTATTCCTTTACTGACGGATTTTATGGGTATCATTAGATCAAGATTGCGCTAGAGGATAGGAGAAAAACGACCTTTGCGATGGAGTGGGGTTGTTTTCAATACATTGTGATTTCATTTGGGCTTAAGAATGTGCCTGCGATATTTTCCCGCATAGTCATAGTAGCGTTCAAAGATTTCATTCATACGTTCCTGGAAGTATACTTTGATGACTGGACGGTGTTTGGATTAGTGAAGCACCATGTAGCAAGTCTTTTCTTGATGTTGGATACATGTCGCTGATACCAGGTCACACTGAATTTGAAGGAATGCATATTCTATGTTCCCTTTGGGATCTTGCTGGGTCACGTGGTGTGAAAGAAAGGATTGAGGGTGGGCCCTCCAAAGATTGCGGTAATTGTGAATTTCAAAGCCTCTAGGAATGTCAAGTAGCTGTGCGCGACGCTGGGACATACGAGACACTATAGAAATTTTAGTAAAGATTATGCCCAAATTACTGCACCCATGGAGAAACTGCTAAAGAAGGACACAACATTCTTTTGGGATGAAGAATGTCAGCACAACTTAGATGTATTGAAAGAAAAGTTGGTGACTACACCGATCTTGCTATTCCCCGATTGGAAAAAGGAGTTTCACGTACATGTGGATTCCTCTTGCATTGCGTTGGTTGCAGTGCTAACACATGCCAATGAAGGATAAATGGACCATCCTATAGCCTTCTCGATTAGGAAATTATCGAAGTCCGAGAAGAATTATTCAATGACTGAGCGCGAAGGATTGGCCATGGTGTACGTGCTGCAAAAATTTAGGCATTATCTGTTAGGAGGGCATTTTTAAGATGTACACAGATAATTTTTCCTTGAAATACCTTGTCAATAAGCTTGTGTCGGGGGGGGGGGAATATCTATAGATGGTTGCTATTATTTTAAAAGTATGACTTTGAAGTCATTGTGAAGCCAGGGAGGTTAAATGCAGGACCTGACCATCTATCGCAGATTGAAACAGGAGAGGAGCCTAATAATCTGGAGGAAGGGTTTCCAGATGCGCAACTCTTTGCGGTGTGTGTAGAGGATGACCATTTTGTAGACATTATTCACTTCTTGACTATGGGGATGGCACTAGAAGGATATACAAATTAGTAGAAAAATGAATTAGTAGTGCGCGCGAAAAAATTTTCAGTTATTGTGGGACATTTGTATAAGATGGGTGCAGATGAAATATTGTGAAGATATGTGTTGGAATTTGAGCGGGATAGCATTCTCACTAAAGCTCATGGGGGAGCTGTGGGAGGTCATTACGTAGGCAAGTAAACTGCGTAGAAGATTTTTCATGCAGGTCTATGGTGGCCTACCTTGCACAAGGATTCCAAGGCATATTGTAAGGCATGCGATGCATGTCAAAGAACTGATAGACCATCGTGAAGGGATGAGTTGCCATTACATCCTCAGGTATCTTTGCAGCCATTTGAGAAATGGGCGATTGATTTCGTTGGGCCAATTCAACCCCTAGTAAAGAAAATAAGGGCACGCTATATTATCACCGTGACAGAATATCTCACCAGATGGGCGAAAACAAAACTGTTTAAGGATTGTATAGGTGCTATGACAACAAAGTTCTCGTTTGAGTATGTCTTAACCAAATTCGGCTGCCCAAAAGTGTTGATGAGTGACAAGGGTACACACTTTCTGAATGAGACAATCAATGTGTTGACTGAAGAATTCTAGGTCTATCATCAGAAGAGTACACCATATCATCCATAGGCCAATGGGAATGTTGATGCCTTCAATAATATTTTGGATAATGCGCTGACGAAGATCTACAATGCACAACGAAATGACTGGGATGTGCGCGTACCCGCAGTATTATGGGATTGTAGGACTACTTGTAAGAAGTTGATAGGGAAAACATCATTCAGATTAGTATATGGGGTCAAAGCTATAATGTAGATGGAGTATATTGTGCCTAGTTTGCACATAGCAGACCTGACAGATATGGCGGATCATGAGGCCTTGGAGGAACGGTTCGCACAACTGATGGAGCTTGAAGAGGATCATTTTTTGGTAGGATTTCATCAAGTACTGAAGGAAAGTGAAAAAGCATGGCATGGTCACCATATCAAACTTCACACATTCAAGGTAAATGATCTTGTCCTGTTATATGATAGTAAATTCACTAAATTTTTGGGTAAATTCCAGATGCATTGGTTAGGCCATATATTGTCAATGAAATTATAGATGGAGGTGTAGTTCATCTCGCGACGCTAAATGGGGAACCTTTCCCAGGAAGAGTGAATGGGAGCAGGTTAAAGTTGTATACAGGGGATCTTGCACAATGACTATATGGCATCAGGATAGCCTTAGTGCTCTAGGAAGTTACAAGGGAGTGCAGGACTATAAACTACACTACCGGGTTTGGAGGACAATGTAGTGAGTAGGCTGTGCGGAGAATGGCAAAGATGCAATCCAGGAAGCTGCGCTCAAGAGGCTACGCCATGAGGGGAGGCACCATGCAACGCAACAGGAAAATGATCATTGGAGTTACTATTCATGATTTGATGGGAAAAATATGGTTAAGAGGAGCAGGGTGGCAGTATTCAAGGCAAAAATATTTGAAGATCTACCACCAAAACATCATTTATTATCAGAAATTGTGGGGAATGATCGGATTTGAATTCAAAACTCCCTATAAATTCCACATTCCAGTCCAACGGAGAACACTTTGCACTCTCAGAATTGTTAGTGAATTTCGCTGTCTGTTGCCTATGAGCTGAGCGTTTTTGGGAATATTTAGTTTCGAGCCTTGTGTTTTCTAAGTTGCCTGAGATAAACCAGAAGCTTATTCTTGACAAACTGTCTACACCAAGTCCTACTGAAAGTGTTAGTATTGGAGATGTTGCCTCTAAGACTGCTGCCCTGGAAGTTGTAAGTATGGAAGCTCCGACTACTATGCCTATGGCGCCAAGGTCGCCTAGGCCAAAGCATACCCCTACTAGAGAAACCCAACCAGCCAAATCAAAGTACTCCGCAAAGGAAAAGTAGAAAAAGCAGCTGCTAGTGCATGCATCCCCAAGGAAGCATACCGAAACACAGAAGCAAAATAAATATAAGCAGCTGGAGAAGGTAGTGAACTTGGAGGTGGAAGAAGCCCAGGGAACATAGGATATTGATGTTGAAGGAGTGGAACCCATGACAAGGCTACCTGAATATATCCCTTCACGGAAGGGAACAACAAAGGTCACAAGGGACCCAGATTTTGAGAAGTTCACCATATCCATGCCACTGCTACCTGAGCAGGTCCCTTTTGAAGGTCCTCGGCTCGCGCAGATCCTGCTGTTGAAAATGGAGGATTTGGTCTCATAGACCACGCTAAGTTCCCACACTTGGCGATGGAAAAATATATGAGGAGGGTCTATTATGTAGAATCAGGTGTTACAACATTGGAAATGGAGGAATGGGTCCGCGGTGTCGAGCACTTGGGGTTACTCAATATGTTGTGGGTGCCCCATTATCACCGTACCCCCATTAATACAATATGTGTGCACCATATTCTCTCACTGGTGCACGATGGTTGCTTATGGCTAGGAGGGCCTATTCCCATCATAAACATGCTCATTCACAGAATCACGCACTTGCCTTATAAAGGAGCTAACCCAGATAAGGATTTTGGCAGAAAGGCTGGGGAGAAATACCTCACAGAAAGGATGAAGAGGGATTAAGACCTCCTTAAGAAGTTGCGGGGGCATTAAATTATTTCTATAGTAGACCTGACAGTTCAATTGGCTGCCCAAATTTTAGTAGGGAAGGTGATGAGAAAATGCCACACGGATGAAGTTCCGACACCTATAGTTTCCCTGTTGCGTAGTGCGCAAAAGACATCCAATTTAATTGGGCAAGATACCTCTATCAGGATTTCCTGGCTAACTACCGCGAGGCCCAAGATGAAACTAATACGTTTCACTACGCTTGGTTGTTGCTGTCAATTGTGCTAGTTTCATGGAAATTTCTGGAGGATAGCCAATTTCCTCCGCTCGAGGAAGGATTGCTGGAGGCAGTGCAATTCATTTCCTTATGGTCTATAAAGGATGCCGCGTGGATTGCAGAAAGAAAGATATTTTGGGTTCTTATGGAAATGGATCTCCACATGGCCATTAATCAACATCTGAGGTTGTCCCCAACCTTATTCACGCAACTATCATCCTACACGAAATTTAAGGATGACTTCCACAGGGTATATTTCCAGGCGTGAAAGGATCCAGAGTAGAAATGGCATTAGTTTCCATATTTAGTGACAAAAATGGATGTCTAGGAGGTTGCATCGAAATGGCTTGTAGAGAGGTGCACCCCATCAGACTTAGTTGCTGGACCAACATGGGTGCGGAAAGTTCTGCCACGTAGAAACAAAAGGAGGCTGCTAAGAAGGCTGCACATACCCTGGCATAACAGAAACAAAAGGAAGCCGCAGAAAAGGATTGTGTGGAGCAAGAACACGATGCTAAGGAGTAGGTGGAACAAGAACAATGCGAGTCACAAAAAAGTGACAAGTCGCCTTCGCTGAAGACATAGGAAGAAGAACTTTTAAGATAAGGTAGTGGAGGTGATGAGGGGTAGATCACCCCATTTATTTTGAAATGACGTGGAAAGGAGCAGTAGGGTGGAATGATTGAAGTGCTGCAGCAGTTTGAGCAACAATACATGCAGATGTTAGGGAGCGTCCAAAATAGTTTGCATGAGATATAGATCCAAACAAGCAGACTACAGGTGGGCATTGGATAAGCGAGCGCGGAGCAAGCGAGCCTGACACTGGGGACAAGCCAAGCAGAAAAGCTAGTAAGGACCCTAGACCTCAGAACTATAGCATTACTCGATGGGTCCATTCATGCAGAGTTTGCCAATGATTGTATCATACTTAGTAAAATCAATAACATAGGACTAAATATAGTGACACTCTCCAAAGAGACCCTCCACGCACTACATACGAGGGTGGTAGATGAATTGAGAACTAGGGAGCAATGGACCTTCAACCTCATAAGCGAGTACAAAGTCAACAATGAGAAAATGTTCACCATGTAGGATTTGAAGGAAAAGGAGGCACTTCAGACGCATAGTTCAAATATGGAGTCAGCAGTAGCAGGGGCATGCAAGACAGTGCCTGAGCTTCACATCTAGGTGGATGCACAGCTAGAAGCCAAAATTAGAAAACTAGCCACTGGTGTACGTGAGGCCAAAGCAAAAGTTGGACGGGTAACCTTTGAGTTCAACATGAAGATTGTAGAGCTACAGTTGAAGTTGCAGCCCACGACTCTACCTGAGGTCCAGGAGTAGCGCAGAGCCACGATAAAGGAAGGCATGGCTACCTTGGATGCCATAGTCACTGATTGTGCGAAATTGTTCGAGAAGGATATGGAGCTAGTGACCAATCTACAGGAGGATCCGAACATGCAGACAATGAACATAGAGGTAAGGGATCTGTAGCAACAATATGATGAAGTCAGGACAACTGCGTGAACCTTAGAACTAGCACAACGCCTTGCAGATTACAGGAAGGAAAGTAGCTCCTAGCACAGGTGGAGGAAGCACAGAAGAAGGAGGCCTTGCTAAAGGTCAGGTTGCAGCCTTGGTTTGAGGAGGCTTATCAAGTCACGACTAGCATTCAAGATAAGCTTAAAGAACTGCAGCAAAAATAAAAAACAATGAGGTTAGCCATAGAAGGAGTAGCCATGGAAAAATTGGTCGAGGAAGTTCAGCAGGCAGTGATGTAGAGCACTGCCGAAGTTGCAGTGATCTAGGTGGAGTTGGGGGATCTTCGCAGTAAGATCACAGCGCCAAAAAAGTGACTTGAGGGTGAGCCACGATGTTTGTGTTGGGGGCTTGTTGGGATAGGGTCCCCTAGGTCAGTTTTGGGGTTAAGATAACCCAAGTTTTGATAACCCAAGTTTTGATACAGTTTTTGGAAATAATGTAAAGTCTTTGTGATTTGTGGATGCGGAGCGCATAGGAGTCAAAGGGGTTTAGCCCCTTGTTTTATGTAAAGTTTGAGTCGGTTTTGAGATTCACCCATGGTACGTGGACCATGGCATTGTATGAAAAAGGCTATAAATAGGTGTGTCTTAGAAGAGTCTAAGGCAATGAAGAAGAAGTATGAGGAAGTGATAGCGAGAAGAAGTGGGTAAGAAAGAAGAAGAAATGCTCTACAGTTGAGTGTGTAGAGGCTTAGGAAGAGTTTGCAACTAAGTGCGCAGACCCCTGCAGCTGAGTGTGCAAGGAAGTTTTGAGTCTGTAACCTTGAATTGAAGATCAATAAAGATAGTTTCTGAAGAATTCTTGTGTATTTCTATTTATTCCTATTAATGTTATATGTTATCGATGTATGATGTGTTTTATGGAATATTGATTAAATGTTACGCGATTCTCTTGAATAAGTGTTAATGACATACACAATGCATGTTTAAGTACTTTCACGAAGACTCTGATGGACTCTCTAATGTTTATTAATAACTTAAGTAAATCTACGCGAACCCTAATTTAGGATTGTTCCCTAATGCACGTAAGTAAGCTAATTGACTGTTAAAGATCTGCAAGGACAGATCGTAGACCTTCATGAAGTTTTGAAGGCTATTTAACGGAGTTGTGGCAATGTGCCCTAAGAGTGTATCGATTTACGCGAAGGCAGATCTGAGGTGCTGAAAGACATCACACTAGTCTTTGGATGCAGAAACTTGGTTCTTGCATCCCCCCATACTACTTCAGGTGAGTCTGCAGCCTACACTACGCAGGTTGTTGCCGAAAGGGCCAGTATTCTAGGGTTTTGTTGGTTGGTGCAACTAACTCTGAACTTGGGTAAGGACCCCCTAAGCCAAAAAAAACCCCACGCATCCATCATGTAAGTATTGTTGACAGTTTGACCATGTCATAGAGGAATGTCTGGTCCTTATGAAAAATATGCAAGAAAAGAAGATGCAACCCCAGGAGCCTACACAAAAAATTCAGATGATGAGGGCTGAGCCCTGTGAAGAAGATCAGAGCATAAATATCACATTGAGAAGTGGCATGGTGAATGGTTTAGATAAAGGTAAGTAGCCTAAAGATGAAGGGTGGGTACACAAGGCCGTTGAGATGGAAGTATACTTTTTTCTTAATCGTGCTAAAGAAACCTTCATGGAAGCCAAGAAGAACTTCACTAAGGCCTCTACCTCAGGAAGTCAGGAGAAAATGCCAGAAACTAGTGCAACACAAGAGGTATATCCTTCGGTATTAAGTACTTTTTTGAAAACCTCTATGAAGTTATTGCATGATTAGAAAGAGGTAGAAGGGTTGCAAGAGTTAATAGACAAGTGTGCTAATAAATAAAAGACTCCTACTAAACAACGTACAGTAAGAAAGATTGGTAAGCATAAGATGTGAACGAGGCACGAGATGAGGATGACCACTCAGATAGGCGAATATGAAATGGACTAGGTAATCTTAGATCTGGGGTTTGATGTGAATTTCTTGCCTAAGAAGATGTGCGAAAGGATGGGGAGACCTGCACTGCAATGGTCTCCTATTCAACTGTGCATGGAAAATCAATAGAAGATTATCCCTATGGGGCGCTTATATGGTGTAATAGTAGACATTGAGGGTGCGAGCGCACTAGCTGACTTTGAGGTCATTGAAAGAATGGATGATAGTAACCCTTACCCTGTGCTACTAGGAATTGACTGGGCTATTGATATGAATGGGGTAATCAACTTGAAGAAGTAGAAGATGACTTTTGAGAAGAAGTTGCTCAAGGTTGTAGTACCACTAGACCCTGCTGAAGGAGCGCGTTATACTGAACTTGTTCACGACTATGTAGAAAGTGATGATGATATGGATTAGATATACAAGATAGAAATGCGAGATGAACATTGGATCAACCCCACAGCTGATGGATGAATTGCGTGGGATAGGGATAGATCCTGCACCTTAGATTTGGATGAAGAGCTATAACACTGGCATAATCAACTACATGAAGTATCTATGCTCTGTTGCTGTAGGATGACTAAATCGCTGAGGTGTGTCTCGACTAAGGTAAGAAGCCTTCCGCATTATGATGGTTTAATTGATGTGGAACTGTTTTTAGATGAATTTTAAAGAGAAGTACTAGAAGAACATCGCTTCCAGGCACTGGAATTAGCATTGTGCGCTATGCCTACTCATTGGTGGGGTATACACAAGGAAAAATTTGCTGGATGTAAGGAATACAAAAGGATGATGAAATTGAGGTTTGGAGATGCTAATACCTGGATGATAGAAAAATATAGTGGGAATGATGATTTGCACGATTATTTTGCAAGATGGACTCAGGCCTAGGGAACAGAACCACAACCAGAATGGGTGCACATTTTTTTTCATACCTTAGATACAATCCCAATGAAATGGTATTTGGAGATAGAGCTTTGCCATGGAACAACCGAGTGGGAGATTTTAAGGGAGAGTTTTTTATTAACTTTCAGCTTTGAAGATGGGTTTGAGAGCATTGATGAAGCGCTCAAGGAGATAAAACCAACCATTTTCAGAACACCAAAGGAACCGGTAGAATGGGCTTTGCCAGATTGGAGTACACAACTGCGCCATGCACTGGAGTGTTATAATGTGACTGCTGAAGAATATGAGGAAGGTCCATCTAATATTACCATTCCAGAGACCGAAGGACAACACAAAGTCAAAGGACCGAAGGTGGCAAACCCGGATATATCTGAACCTTTGAAAACACGAAAAGTAAACATTGGGTCTGAAGCAGAACCTAAGTTTGCGAAGATAGGTGACTATTGGGACAAAGATAAGGTTGATAAGGTAGTTGAGCTGCTGCGCAAGTACCAGTATTTATTCCCAAAGTTTTTAGATTTGAAAGGAATAATCAGATATTTAGGTGTTATGAAGATTACGTTGAAGCCAGATGCGAAGCCTCTTAAGTAGAGGCCTTATCAGTTGAATCCAAAATATAAATAGAAGGTGCGCCAAGAACTAGATAAGATGCTGGATGCCAATATTATTGAGTCATTTGAGGAATCCGATTGTATAAGCCCAATGGTGGTCCGAGAGAAGAAACAGAAAGGTGAAATTCGAATATGTATATATCTAAGGAAGCTCAATGATGCATGCATGCATGATCCATTTCCAACACCATTTACTGATGAAGTATTAAAGAACTTTGGCAGACATGAGGCATATTGATTTATTGATGATTTTTTGGGATATCATCAAATAAAGATCATGCCAGAAGATCGAAGAAAGGAAACCTTCGCGACAGAGTGGGGTTGCTTTCAATATACCGTAATGCCCTTGGGATTGAAGAACACACCTGCAATATTTTCCTGGGTAGTGATTGTGGTGTTTAAAGATTTTATTCATAAATTCTTGTAGTTATATTTTGATGATTGGATTGTGTTTTGGTTGGTGAAGCGCCATGTTGCGAGTCTGCGCCTCATGCTAGATAAATGTCGAAGGTATTAGATCATGCTAAACTTGAAGAAGTGCATATTCTATGTGCCCTTTGGGATTTTTCTTGGCCATGTCATATGTAAATAGGGATTGGTGGTGGACCTTGCGAAGATCACCATAATTGTGAATTTAGAAGCTCCTAGGAATGTGAAACAACTATGCGCCACATTGGGACACACTGGGTATTACAGGAAGTTTATCAAGGCATATGCCCAAATAACCACGCCGATGGAGAAACTATTGAAGAAAGATGCGATGTTTTGCTGGTTTGGAGACTTTCAAGATAGTTTGGATGTATTGAAGAAAAAGATGGTGACAACGCCTATTTTGGTGTTTCCAGATTGGAAGAAAAAGTTCCATGTGCATGTAGATGCTTCTTGCATTGCTCTAGGAGTAGTATTAACACAAGAAAGTGAGGGAGAGATTGATCATTCAATAGCTTTCACGAGCAAAAAGTTATCCAAAGCTAAGAAGAATTACTCCACTACATAGTGCGAACAGCTGGCGATGGTCTACATGCTATAGAAGTTTAGGAATTATTTTTTGGGTGGACACTTTAAAATGTATACAGATCACTCCGCACTGAAGTACCTAGTTAATAATCTTGGTTTGGGGGGGAAGATATGGCGATGGTTACTACTATTTCAGGAATATGAGTTTGAAGTGATTGTGAAGCATGGAAGGCTAAATGTAGGTCCATACCATCTATAAAGAATTGAAACAAGTGAATAACCAAGTAGTTTGGAGGAAGGACTGCCGTATGCGTAGCTCTTTGTGGTGCGTTCTGCATACGATCAATTTTCCGATATCATTTAGTTTTTAACAACGAGAACAACTCCCTAAGGTTATTCCACTTAGAAAAAGAAGGAGTTAGTAGTCCACATTGTATATTTTTCAGTGATTATGGGTCATCTGTATAAGATGGGAATGGATGAGATACTGCGAAGGTATGTTCCTAAGATTGAACGTGCTAGTATTCTAGCTGATGCACACGAAGGAGTGGCAGGAGGTCACTATGCAAGAAAAGCTACCGTGCAGAATATTTTGTGCACTGGGTTATGGTGGCTGACATTACACAAAGATTCTAAGGCATACTTCAAGGTGTGCGATGCTTGCCAAAGGACAGGGAAGCCTTCATGAAGGGATGGATTGCCTTTAAATCCTCATGTTTTGTTGCAGGTATTTGATAAATGGTCCATTGAATTTATAGGTCCAATACAACCACCAAGTAAGAAGATGGTGTGCGATACATCATTACTGTAACAGAGTATTTAACTAGATGGGTGGAAGCGCAACCAGTGAAGGATTGTACAGTTACTACTACTGCGAAGTTTTTGTTTGAATGTATTACCATAGTTTGGATGCCCTAAGATATTGATGAGTGATAGGGGTACACATTTCTTGAATGAAACGATCA
The DNA here is from genome assembly GCA_031772625.1 of Pinus tabuliformis. Classification (NCBI taxonomy): domain Eukaryota; kingdom Viridiplantae; phylum Streptophyta; class Pinopsida; order Pinales; family Pinaceae; genus Pinus; species Pinus tabuliformis. Next base: position 583,727,631 of record CM062820.1, read on the forward strand.
ATGTGATGCTTGAAGGATTCCAAGCGTATCATCAGAAGAGCACGCCCTATCACCCACAGGCGAATGCAACGGTGGAAGCTTTTAACAAAATTTTGGAGAATGCATTGACGAAGGTATGCAACGCGTAGAGGAATGACTAGGATATGCATGTCCTTGTAGTGCTATGGGATTATAGGACAACCTGTAAGAAGTTGACAGGACAAACACCGTTCAGGTTGGTCTATGGAATTGAAGTAGTAATGCCCATGGAGTATATTGTGCCAAGTTTGTGTATTACATCTTTGACAGAGATGGTAGATTGTGAGACCTTGGAGGAGCTTCTCGCACAGATCATGGAGTTATAAGAAGACCAGTTTCTTTCAGGATTTCACCAGCAAGTGCAAAAGGAACGCGAGAAAGCATGGTACAATAGGCATATTAAGCTGTACACTTTTAAGATAGATGATTTAGTGCTGCTATATGACAGCAAGTTCACAAAATTTCCAGGGAAATTTCAAATGCACTGGTTGGGGCCATATGTTGTTAAGGAGATCACAGATGGTGGCACAGTTCAACTCGTGAAGTTGAATGGAGAACCATTTCTTGGGAAAGTGAATGGAAGTAGGCTGAAGCTGTACATAGGGGATCCTGCCTCTACGCAATGACTATATGATAACAGGATAGTCTTCGTAATCCAAGAAGCTGCAAGGGATTGCGGGACTATAAACTATGCTGCCTGATAAGGTGAAAAACATAGTAGGGAGGCTATGCAACGGATGATAGGAGTGCAGTAGGGGAAGCTGCGATGGATAAGAGTCATAGACTGTGTAATGATGTTTCACCAAGCCATGGAGTTATGGATGAACTTGCAGGAGGACCTAAAATTGAAGAGGTGGAATACTGATGTCAGGGAGACACAATGCAAGTATGATGAAGTCTGAGTGACTGTGTGCACTTTGGCGCCAGCGCAACGCCTCACAAAGTTGCAGGAAGACAAGCAGCTATAAGCATAAAGAGGCTCTTCTAAAGGCTAGATTACAACCGTGGATAGAGGAATCCTACTAGCTTACTCTATCACTTCAGGACAAGTTTGAGGTACTGTAGCAGACATAGAGAAGTTGGTAGAGGAAGTGCATTAGGTCTTAGTGCAGAGCATTGCTGATATTGCTACATTACAGGTTGAGCTAGGTGACCTCTACAGCAAGATCGAGGCACCAGCTGAGTGACTCAAGGGTGAGTCACCATATTATGTTGGGGGCATGTTGGGATAGGGTCCCTAGGGTCAGTTTTGGGGTTAGTTTAACCCAATTTTGTAAAATGTTTTGTAAAGAATGTAAAGTCTCCACAAAATGTGGATGCAGAGTGTGCAACTAGATAGGAGTCAAAGGGGCTTTAACCCCTTGTTTGTGTAAGTAGTAGGTTGGTTGTTGAGACTCACCCATAGTCCGAGAACTATTGTATTGTATTGAAGAAAACTATATATAGTTGAGTCATAGCGATTCTAAGAGGTAGAGAAGAGTAACTAAGTCAATATAGAGATTGTTTTGGGCAAGTGCTAAGGCAGGAAGGCTCTGCTTCCTGCACTTAGGCAAAATGGGAAGGATCCTGCAGCTGAATGCGCAGGAGACCTTGGTAAGTCCATAGTTGAGTGTGCGGACCCCTGCAGCTGAGTGCGCAGGGCAGAGAAGTCTGTAAATTGAATGCTAGAACTAAATAAAGACTGATTTTGAAGAAATATCTTGCATTCTGAGTGTTATTGTTAATTCTGATTATGTTATGTTCTGTCGCTCAATTATATGTTTTCCCTGGAATAATGTATAAATGTTGCGTGGATCTACTGAACCTATCATATTTATGCATGACTTAAGTAATTATATGTTTTCACGAAGTTAATGGTTAATTCTGTTATGATTTATGGTGAATTGGATAGATCTACGCGAAGGAAAATCTAGGGTTATTAATTAGTGCGCGAAAGTGGATAGTTTGCCTCTTTAGAGTCTACAAAGATTGATCGTAGACCTTTGCGAAGGTCTAGAAGCTGTTTTACTAGAGTTACAGTATCAGGCCATAGAAGGATACTGATCTGCGCAAAGGCAGCTCTAAGCTACAAGGGATTAAGACCACTTATCACATTGTCTTTGGATGCAGAAACCTGGTTCTAGCATCTCCCAATACTGCTTCGAGTGAGACTACATCCTACACTATGCAAGTTGTTGCTGAAAGGGCCAATAGTTAGGGTTTTGTTAGTTGGTGTGAACAACTCTCAACCTGGGTCAGGCCCCCTTAAGTCAACAATGTCTATTGTGTCATCTATCTATTGTTGAATGTTTGATTAATCACATGATATGAGTATGTGTCTATAATATTGCATCAAGAAATTATCTTGTTTTAAGATGGTTTTACTCACACATATGTGATGAGATAGATGATATGTACTTGAGTGTAATAGGTGACAATTGTAGCATTATGTCTAATGACTATGAGTTGATTATGGATTATGACATGATTATTAGTCTTGGTAAAGGTTGATTTCAATTTGATAGACATTATTATCTTGATATTTCGAACATGTGGCTAACATGTGTGAGCAGTTATGGGATACATGCTTGGAATTAGTATGACAAGGTGAGGTAACTAGTATGTTGTTATGCATACTTCTGCACTGACAATTATGTGTTTATGGCAGTATGATGTAGGGGATTACATGGGAAAAGAGATTTCCATGAAATTCTGAAGAAGGCTTAAGTTGAGCTTTCCTTTGGAAGCACTGGGAACCATGGGTATTGAGTCATGGTGTCTATTAAGAGTCTTGTGATTTCAATTCTTTGTGCTTTTTTGTGCTTGATTTGTGGTTTTGTTTATGTCTGGTGCAAGGCCTTTCCACTTTGTTTGTGGTGTCGTATTGATATTGATTTTCATGATTTTCTTCTTGTTTGTTTCTTGTCTTTCCTTTTATGTTTTGAGTCTTGGGAATTGGTTTGGGAAATAGGAAAGTGAATGAAAATTAGGAAGGGATGAATGGAACCTGATAGGTAATGTAAGACTCAGATGAAGCTTGATGCATGTATAATGGCAGCAGAAGGTAAGAATATGACAATCAGTTGGATTGGTTTGGTCCATTGGGATAATGAACGGTGGCAAGACAGTCATGAAAAGGGTAACAAGAGACGTAAAGTAAATGGGATTAAGGTAACAGATGCCTTGGCTATCTTAGGAACTATTGTTCTCAATGCTATGCATGTTGTGCATGAATGACAGGAGTTCTCTTAACCTTGACCTTATGTTATCCGGTAAGTATGTTGTGGTCATGATTATGCTGATGTCTATATATGTATACATGTATGTATGTATGTATGTCATGTCTAACAGGGTCATCATGGATCATGATTTATTTATGCTAATGTTTATATGCATATATGCATGTATGTACGTTGTTAACTGATAGGGTCATCAAGGATCATGATTGTTTTATGTTGATGTTTATATGTATAAATGTATGTATATATGTCATTGTCTCACAAGGTCATCAAGAATCATTCTTGTGGAGCAATGATTACTTATGCAAGTGAATGGCATGAAGATATTCTTGGTTCATGAGGAATCAAGTGGGAAGAGTATCCTGAAAGATATATGAGGTCAGTATCATGTGGATATGAATTCATATTGTGTGATTATACTATCTATATGTTTATGTTATGACAGGTAACACTGAAGAATACATCAGCAGAATGAAAACAATGTGCTTTGTGGCATGCTAATATAAGCATGGATGGAAGAGAGACACTAGAAGCAAGGTTGCTTGGTAGAGACAATGTGGTTTTAGATGTGTAGTGCTACTATTGTGCATATGTTGTATATGTTGTACATGTTGCATCTGTGATGTTGTGCACATGCGGTGTTGTGTATATATAGTGTGTGTACTTGTTGTTTATGCAATGTTATGTACGGGGTGGTACAAATAGTGTTGTGTAAATATTGCATATGCAGTGCTGGGTATAGATGATGCTATGTACATGTTGGATATGTGGTGCTGTATACATATTGTACTGTGTGCATGATGGATATGCAACGTTGTGTGCATATGGTGCAGTGCACATGTTGGATATGCGGTGATGTGTACATATGGTGTTATGTACATGTTGTATATGAAATGCTATGTACATATGATGTTGTGTGTAGGTTGTGCATGTGGTTCTATGTACATATGGTGTTGTGCGTGTGATTGTACATGTGGTGTTTTGTGCATATGGTGTTGTGTGATAGGGGTGCTATGTACATGTCGTGCATGTGATGTTGTGTACATGTGGTGTGGTGTACATGTCGTGCATGTGGTGCCGTGTACATGTGGTGCCGTGTACATGTGGTATTGTGTACACATTGTACATGTGGTGTGGTGTACATGTGGTGTCGTGTACACATTGTAAATGTGGTGCCATGTACATGTGATGTTGTGCACATGTCGTGCAGTAGGTGCTGTGTACATGTTGTACATATGGTACTGGTGTACATGTGGTATTATGTGCATGTCATACATGCTTTTTTGCAGGGATGCGCTACTATGTATGTGCATTATGTAGTCGTGGTATCGTGATATGTGTATCCATTGTGTTGTAAACTATGTATGTATATGTATTGTGTTGTATGTCGGGTGTAGGTGTCTGTGTGGTATGTCAGGTGTAGGTGCATGTATTGCATGGTGTTGTATGTTGTGTGTGGTTATATGTATGGGATACATATTATGTGTATGTGCACATGGTTGAGGAGAAGGAACTGGGTGTTTTTCGGGTGTAGAAACCGATTCGGTGAGTATACAGAAAAAGGACAAAGGTAGAAGATAAGGATTGATTAAAGGGTAAGTATCAATATTTTATTTCAGTTTTATTATGCACGTGATTTAAGATTTTGGTCTATGATGATTACATGTGATCTATGATTCTAGTTTATCATGAGTACATATGATTTATGATTTTGATATATGATGGTTGTGTTTTGAGATAACGTGATGTGATATGTTTATACGTGATGATTTGGTCAAAGATGCTAGTTTGACTTGTTGTGATAGGAAACAAACATAATTGCAAGTGTACCTTGTTGATGGGCCACCAATGAGGTATGATTTGAAGTCATTTCAATTTATTTTGAATCTACAAGAAATTATGTGCTTGGTATAGGAAAACATGAAATGCTCGGTTGGGTGGTCGAAACTAATGACAAGAATTAGGAGCAACAACAAAAGGAATTGGAATAGGCAATAATATACTGGTAAAGCACTTCAGGAGCAAGGCCATTGTGGGACACTGGTACCCAATAGTGTCCATTGATTTCCATGAACATGCTATGACCAATATGATGGTTTTGAGGCAAGTGTATACCTTGGTTGTTTAACCTTCCGATGCAAGGAATCCATGCCAAAGGATGGATCACACGGGATAGGGGATGATGGGGAACTTGGAAGGTGAGTGACTACATGGAAGGGGTGACCGTATTTCCCGAGGGACTGTGTAGTAGAGAAGGGAAGGCCAGGGATGGATTTGTTTATGGAATTAGATGCACATTGGGAGCTCCCTGGTACAATGAGTGATAACCGTTCACTGAGGGGACATGTAGTGAGAGATTGTAGCACTGGACATTGATGCAGACTTTGGCTCTGGAAGTGGATTCTATACTTCCTAGGAAGGAGCTGAATATTGGTACTCCTTTGAGGGTGGAGGTGTGATCCTATGGATTCCCTTGTTGATTGATATGGGCATCGTATCCTTTTATTTGCTGGTTTAACAAATGTGCATATGTGTATATGTGGTTATTGTAAATACCATAATGAGCTATCTTATAAAGCTCCAATATGCGGTATGTTGTCATGATGTTTTTCTTTTGAGTAGGTCATTCATTGTAAATACTACAATGAGCTAAGTTATAAAGCTCCATGGGAAATATGTTTGCTTTTCCGTGGTTTTGCTGAGGTCTTGGTGTGGTTTAACACTGATGATGGTGTTCCCCAAGGGGGAGGCGTATGTAACATCCCCTGGTTAAAAGTTAATGTAATAAAAGTTAATAAAGGAAAAATAAGACCACGGTTAAGGGACATGTATTCCAAGATGAATGTTGGGCAAAGATATCCTAGTGGGTATCACTGGATGTGTTTATGGCTAAGGGAAATTGGCAAAGGAAATTGCTAAGGCATTAACAAGGGAAAAAAGGTATTTTTGGCACATTTATTTATGAAAATAATGAAATTAGGAGAAAATGAAGGTGAATGGTCACATGTTTCATTTGAGGAGGAAATTGAAGGAAAATAATGTAAAATGAAGAAAATAGGGGCTTCATTGATAAAAAGGCTTCTGAGGATCAGTTGGCAAGCTTTTGGCCTGAAGCTTTTGCTTAGCTTTGGAGCAAGGAAAGGAAAAGAAAGAAAATGAAGGACAAGGAAAGGGAAGGAAAGAAAAGATCAAGCAAGGAATAACATGATCCAGAATCTTCAGCAGGAATACTTACAAGTAACATATTGCATATGTGATTTCCTAGGTTGTTTTGACATGCATGGATTTTCATGTTGGTATATGGTTCTCTTGTTGTCGGTGGCATGGTTTTTCTAGGTTATGATAGTGGTTTTCAGCCTTGCCTTGCCTTTTTCCGGAGAGCCATGGTGTGATGGGATTGTTTTCTCGATTTTGAGTTTTGGAATTACCATATGGTTTCAGAATCTGGGGTCGAGGTGGTCTCAGGAAAATTCCCAAAGGCTTAGGAATCCCTTGATCAGTTTTGGTGGGATACATGGAAAATATTTAGGGTGGAGTCTCAGTTTAGGGCCTACTGATTCGGTGTGGATTGCGGTAAATATTGAGAGACAAGGAGATGAAAAATTCCTCGAGGATAGTGATGGAGTCTAGAGGCATTCCAAGCTTGGCTTGGTTTTATGATCTCAGTGTCGGTTTTAATGAGATCACGGTTTGGTGAGGGTGGAGCTGGTTTAAATTCTGGATTTCCTTGGTTGTTTTTGGATTGGTTTATCCACGATATCCCACATTCATGCTTGGAATATGGAATGAGGGTGATTGGCTGAAATAAATATTTGGTTCAACCATGTCTACTGTCAAGTGGTACATGGAAGTACCGAATGTTGTTGACTTTGCTAATGTTTAGTAAAAGCTAAGTTCTCTTTATTTTATACTTGTTAATATGTGGGTTTAATGGTTTTTATCTCATTGTTATTTACATGGTTTAATGATGGTTAAATGACTGGTTGTTTTCATGGTTATTTCATGTATTTACTTGCAACTTAAAGGATAATGGATGCAAGACCCGATTGCTGTTAAAACAGTTAAAAGAAGAGGGTGGTGATCCTTCTTGTCAAGTCTCATATGATTTATCAATCATATATGCTCTATCTTGTATTCCTTTCCTATACATTTCATTGATGTCAAGTGTTTGACAGAATGTCAGTCTCAGTTGGGGATGGTCAAGCCTAGTCCTAGAGTTAGTTTTTGACTTGTAATTCTTGTCATCATGTAATTCATGGATTCTAAAAGCTACATGGGTTTTTGGGTAGTGAATTGGATTATGGGCTTGAAAAGTGGAACAAATCCCAGGGTCACATGCACAGGTCCAAGCAGAAAATCCCCTAGACACATGCATACCCTCTAACTTGAATTTACTGAGTAAAATGAGTGAGACAAGCCATGTCACACAAGTTCACTACATCCAAGTTTTCTGCTTATGTGGAAATTATAATTTTCTCAATTTGACTAAGGCAAAGTCAAATCGAGACTTTCTTGTTGTATTTCTCAACCTCCCTCTCAACAAGAAAGGGATTATCAACCACCCGTATCCTGCACTTGTGGAACTTGAACTTCCCTCTTGAAAAGGCCTTTGTCAAGATGTTAGCATCTTGTTCCTCCATCAGAATGTATTGTAGCAACATTATCCGCCTCTACACATAGTCCCATAAATGATGATACTGAATATCTATATGCTTGGATTGATCGTGAAATACTAGATTCTCAAAGAGATTAATGCAACTCTGATTATCTCAATAGATCACCATTGGATCCATCATCTAACGAAACAATCCCACAAGTATCTTTATCATCCATATTGCCTCACATGCTGCTTGAATTGTAACCATGTATTCTATTTCCTACCGAGATGAGAACCACAAATATTTACATCATGTTGTACTAAGAAACCATTGTAGACTGAACACTGAAAATTCCACCCGATGTACTATTTTGGTCGAATGGACTCCCTGCCCAATCTACATCTATGAAGCCACAAAGCTTCACTCCCTCTATCGGTGTGTACCATAATCCATACTAGGTAGTGCCTCTAAGGTACCATAAAACATGATTTACTTCCTTCCAAAATAATTTTGTTGGCCTAACCATAGCTCAACTTAGCTGGTTGACTGCATAACACATATCTGGTTGTGTGTTCACAAGATACATCAACGAACCCACTAACTATTGGTAAATTGTAGCATCCACCTCTTCACCCGAAGTGGCAATATCCTTCCTCTAGTTGGTCTCTAGAGGTGTCTCCATGGGTGTACAACTCTCCATGTTGAATCTATACATTATCTCATTTGCATACTTTCCTTGAGACACAAACAATTCCCCATCGCCTTTCCATACTTCTATCCCATGGAAGTAGTGCCTAATACCCATGTCTTTCATCTCAAATTACCTTGCAATATCCTCCTTGCAAGAGATGATCAACTACTAATCACCTGTTAATATTAAATCATCAACATATAAAAAAATGATAAGAAATTTACATTCTACCAAAATATGATAGAGTTTCACATCTGCTTCACTTTTGGTGAATCCCAATCCAATGAGATAACTTTCGATCCTGACGTACCAAGCTCAAGGTGCTTGTTTGAGACCATAAGATGCTTGCTTGAGTTTGCACACATGAGAATCCCAATCAAATGTCTCAAAACATTTTGGTTGTTCTATGGACACCTCCTACTCAATAGCACCATTGAGAAATGTTGTTTTTACATCCATCTGGTGGATCTTCCACCACATCTTCACAACCAATGCAATAATTTATCTAACGGATGAATACCTTGCTACAGGAGCAAAGGTTTCCTCATATTCAATTCCCTCAACTTGAGAGAATCCTTTGGCCACAATTATGGCCTTATACTTCTCTATGCTTTCATCTACTACATTCTTATCTTTAAAGATCCATCTCGAACCCACAAATGATTTATTTGCTGATCTTGGGAGCACTTCCCAAACACTGTTCTTCACGATGGATTCATATTCTTCCACCATTGCATCAATCCAAACAAGTTTCTCTACTAATTCCTCAAAATAAGACGGTTCAATATCTACAAGATCAGTCATTAGAGCCATGTAGCTAGTGTACCTATCAAGTGACCTCTTCTTGCAATAATTTAAAGGATCTCCCTCATTCTTCCTCCCATCCTGCACCAATATATCAGCTTGCCTGGTTCTTTTTCTCCCTTCTCTAGATGGTTCTGCTTGAGTGGATGTCTCCAATCTCTTCTTATATATTTGTGGCTACTCCAAAACTTATTGAGGCACCTCCTTTGGAGCTAAAAGCTCCTCTTCTGGTGGGATCTGAAGCTCCCTCTCAAGAGAGCACCACATCGCTTTCTCCTCATCAAAATTTACATCCCTTCACACAACTATCGTTCTGAGGGAAGGTAAGTACACATAATAATTATGTGGAGTTTTGGAGTAACCCACAAAAACTCCCAACTCTAATGTCAGCTCAATATTCTTCCTCGAATATTTTGAGACATGGAAGTAAACACAGGCTCCAAAAATACTAAAGTGAGACACATCCAAATTTCTCCCTGAGAAAACCTCCTCTGGTGTAATCATACCAAGAATCGGATGAGGACTCCGGTTATGAAAATATACTACTATGTTACATGCCTCTACCCATAAATGAAGTGGTAGGCCTTGGTCATGTAGCATAACTCTCACAGCTCCCACAATGCAATGGTTCAATTAACCCATTCTATCACGGGTTGTGGGGTGTTGTTAGATCTCTTCAAATGCCTTCTTTAGTACAAAAATTCTGTCAGTCATTAGAAACATAATCACCTACATTATTTCTCATGAGAACCTTCACCTTCTTTCCTGTCTCTTTATCAATTACTGCCTTGAATTTCACAAAATTTGAGAATGTATCATCCCTCTTATCCATGAAGAAGATCCAACACTTCCTTGAGAAATGATCAACAAAAATAACATAGTATTTATGTCTATGGAGGCTATCAAGAAGGGTTTGAAAACATCAAAGTGGACTCTTTCCAAGACTACATGTGCTTTTCTGTCTCAATCATGGAATGTGAATTTCACATACTTCCTCAAGGTAAAACCTTTGCATACATATTGTTGCTCAAGTGATCCTTTAGGGAGGCCAGTGGTTACTTGCTACATAATTTTCAAGGTGCCATGATGAAAATGGCCCAATCTCCTATGTCAGAGCTCACCGACATCATGACTCTACACCCTTTTTTCCGTACTGCTTAATGCGACATAATCTTTCATGTCCAACTTGTATAGGTTCTTCACATGAACCCCAATATGCTTCACTTTTCTGTAGCTATGTGTCTCAGGAATTCTTTCCCTTTGCCGAGGATCGCATCATAACCATAGTCTTCCAAAACCGTTATAGAGATGAGGTTCTTCATCAAGCTTGGAATAAACATGACATCTTTGAGGTGAAGAGGGGATCCTGACTCCCTCTTAAAGGCTACTGTACCAATCCCAGCAGCACTGTAGCTTCTGTCATCCCCAAGCTCAATATGCATCTAGAGATATTTAACCTCCAAGTCACTAAAACAATTATCTACACCTTGTCATGTGGAACGAGGTACCCAAATCCAAGTACCACACGCTCCCCATAATAGTGCTGGTCATGCATGCAATAAGAGTGAAGTCTAACTCAAATTGTGAAGCCAATGCTTCACCTACTGCTCCTCTTGAGTTATTATTGCTAGACTTTTTGTGTGGACACTTTGTAGCATAGTACCCGAATTCATGACAATAGAAGCATTTTATTTTGGACAAGTATTTCTTCCTACCCCCTTGGATGGATTCTAGTTTGGTTTGAGATTTCTTCCCTTTTCTCTTATTTCCCTTTCCAACCAATGAAAGTTTTTCTTCATCCTCTTCTTTGGATGAAGTTCCATCTCGGTTATTTCTCCCGAACTCTTCTTGTACCACGTCAGACCACAACCTTTCCCACTTTGGTAAATTTTCCCTTCCATTTACTGAGTCCTGGTAGCTATGCCAAGATTTTAGAAGTCCTAAAAGAGCTAGGCTCACTAGGTCCTCTTCTAAAATAGTCACACCAAACCCTCCAAGCTCATCCTGAACTTGTGTAAATTTGGTGAGATACTGCGGGATAATATCATTCTTCTCCATTTTATTTTTTCGAATTTTTTCTTTGTGGGCCAATTTTCTATGGTCACTGTTATTCTCAAACAACTCATTGAGTGCCTTCCACATTGAAAACAAGTTTATTTTCCATCGATATTTGATACAATGTTGTCTTGCACTCTCTCTAATATCATTCTCCTTTCCTTAGCTACATATTTCTTCCATTGGGATAGGTTCTATGCATCGGATGCCCATGGATTTGCAATATCCATCTTGACATGTTCTAACAATCCATTGTCATCAAGAACTGCCTCCATGAGATCCTTCCATGCAATGAATTTTGAGCTGCCTTCCAAGTTATACTCTAATATCAACCCGTTAAAGGTCATCTTCCAAACTCTATAGAAATCCTACTACACTGAAGCTACAAATTAAAACTTCCTGAGCAAAAACTTCGAAATTCCTGTTCTAATGTGAATCCAACTCTGATATAATCATGAGATACAATTTTATTCTATTTCTATGTGTAAATTAAATCAAAATTTAGAACAAAAATCACACACATGCAATAAGAAATAACACACATGCATTGTATTTTTCCAGGGGAAATAAACTTCTAGAAACCCGTCAATCCTAGTTGCATTAATAAGATGAATAGAGAATGTATTACAATTGCTTGCTCTCTTTGAGAACAACTTGAAAGTGAATAACCTATCTCTCTGCTCGATGAGAATATTTGGCCTAGAATTAGTCTAGCTATGCCTAAGCTTGAGCTCCTATTTCCTTGTGAAAACCTAAAGGAATTCGGCCCCTATTATTTAGTAATTTTCCTCCAATTTATTGCACAATTCCCAAGGTTGATCATCTGGTTGCATGCAACACTTGTGCACTCAAGAATAGTCTATAACTAATGTTACACTATTGTTGGCTTGATGGGCCCTGACCTAGGTTCAATGTTAATTAGCCAAGAAAATCCCTACACTACTGGCCCTTTCGGCATCAATCCACAAAGCACAGATTGAAGTCTCACCCGAAGCAATATGGGGGGATGCAGGAACCAAGTTTCCACACCCATAGATGGTAGTGATGTCATTTTATACCCTAAACCTTCCTTCCCGCAGGTTGATAAGCATTTTAGGGCTTATCGATATACTCCTCTTAGTTGTCCTCTAGACCTCCACGAAGGTCTATGAATGTCCTTCGCGTACCCTAGATAGGTGGATCAGACACTTACGTGCCTCTATACTTACTCTTACTTCTGTATTTACCCAGATTAGCTTAAATATATGATAAACTCAACATGGATTAAGGTGATCTTCGTGCAAACAGATATTCTTACTTGTGTTCATATAACAAAGCAAAACACATGGATTCGTGCAACAATACAATATTAAAACATAAACCTAGTATTCATCATAACATAATCATATGCATTTATAACAACAATAAAATAGATCATACATAGATAATTCCAGAATAATTCTTTTTATTGATGCTTTAGATCTTCTTTAGAGACTCTAACCGCCATGCGCACACATCTGCAGGGGTTTGCGCACTCAGCTGTAGACTTCTACCCTAGGCCTCTACGCACACAGCTGTAGGGCCTCCTTCCTACGCTAAGACTTTTCGCTCTTAGCTCTCACAGACTCATTACATTCATCAATGACTCCAAAACATACCAAGATTGAATTAAACTGCCTTAGACTCTTCTAAGACTTTCCATTTTATACAATCCCATGGTTCACAGACCATGGGTAGATCTCCTAAAGCTGACATGACTTACATAAATGAAGGACAGAAACCCTTTATGACACTTTACATCTTCACACTCCGCGACCAAAAAATGCAGAGACTTTACACTTTTTTATACAAAAACTTGGGCTTTCTGCCCCAAAATTTGGGCTTTGAACCCAAAAAATGACCCTAGGGGACCCGTTCGCAACAAGCCCTGAACACAAATATGGTGGCTCGCCCTCGAGTCACTTTGTTGGCGTGGAGATTTTGTTGCAAATATGCATTTATAACAACAATAAAATAGATCATACATAGATAATTCCAGAATAATTCTTTTTATTGATGCTTTAGATCTTCTTTACAGACTCTAACCGCCCTGCGCACACATCTGCAGGGGTTTGCGCACTCAGCTGTAGACTTCTACCCTAGGCCTCTACGCACACAGCTGTCGGGCCTCCTTCCTACGCTAAGAATTTTCGCTCTTAGCTCTCACAGACTCATTACATTCATCAATGACTCCAAAACATACCAAGATTGAATTAAACTGCCTTAGACTCTTCTAAGACTTTCCATTTTATACAATCCCATGGTTCACAGACCATGGGTAGATCTCCTAAAGCTGACATGACTTACATAAATGAAGGACAGAAACCCTTTATGACACTTTACATCTTCACACTCCGCGACCAAAAAATGCAGAGACTTTACACTTTTTTATTTAAAAACTTGGGCTTTCTGCCCCAAAATTTGGGCTTTGAACCCAAAAAATGACCCTAGGGGACCCGTTCACAACAAGCCCCGAACACAAATATGGTGGCTCGCCCTCGAGTCACTCTGTTAGCGTGGAGATTTTGTTGCAAATACCTCCCAGCTCCACTTGTACCACTACAACTTCATAGCACACTGCATCATCACCTACTTAACCTGCTCCAGCAGATGCTCTGTTGCTAGTCCTGCACTATTAGTGCTGATTTGCTGCTGTGTTTCCTATTGGCTAGCCAATTTTCCCTCAATGGTGGTAGTGAGAACATAGGCCTCATCCAGCCAAGACCCCTATCTAGCCTTCAGTACTGCCTCTTTTCGCTGTGCTGTGTCCTCCTTTTCTTTCAGTCCCTTTGCTTCCTACAGCTTAGCCAACCTCTGTGTGATGGTGACGTGCGCATCGTCGCTTTGACCTTGTTGTACTGTTGCTGTAATTCCGTCACCTCTATTGCTAACCTATTTAGGTTGGGATCTTCCTGTAGACTGGTAAGTACCTCCAACAACTTCTCAAAGAGCGCGGTGCAATCTGTTACCGCGACATCTACTGCAACAACTGCATCCTTGACAGTTGCCTCGCATTGCTCTCTAACCTCTGGTGGAGTTGAAAGCTAGACCTTCAACTCAAGCTCTGTGATCTTAAGGTTCAACTCAAACTAAACCTTGGGCATCTCTATCTTTGCATCATGCACACCTGCAATGAGCTTCCGAATTTTGGCCTACAACGATGCTTCTTCTGGGATATACAACTCCAGAACGGTTTTGCATGCTTCAGCGACTACTGTTGCAATGTTCTCATTCTTCTATTGCACATTCTTCCACGTGTCAATTGCTGAATTCTTCTTTATGAACATCTGCACATTGTTCACCTTTTGTTCATTGATCACACTCAGTGCGCATTGTTCTCGAGCCTAAATTTCTGCGATACACGTGCCTGCAAGGTGTGAACGGCTTAAGTTAGAAGTGTAGCCATGTTCAACCCAACCTTCTTGAGAGTGCTGAAAATAGCCCTATCAACTTTTGCTTCTGCAGTCAAAGCTCCATCCAGCAGCATGACAGCTTGAGGATTCAAGGAGCAAATCATCTTCGCTGCTTCAGAAGTTCTTGGCGCCAAACTAGTCGACGCAGTGCTGCCCTACCCTACACCGATCTGTAGTTGAGTAGTTTGGATCTGCAGCTCGCACAGAACCATCTGAATGGAAACCAAGGCCTTCTTCTTCTACTGCTTAAACTGCTGTAGTAGTTCCATGGTTGCATACCTTACTTTATCTACGATGTCATCCAAGTCACCTTCTGTTACGGTGATTGGGTCGAGCGATGATTTACTGGCCTTGGACTTCTTCTGTGGCCCTTCTTTCTCCTACTCCCGAGTGCACTTTATCTGGAATGGAGTACTCTCCTGGTCTCCACCACCTTGTTCCGATTGATGCTCTTTTTCCTCTGTCTACAGCGAAGGAGACCTCTGGGTTTTGTCAGAGTCACGCTCTTCCTCCCCTTCCTTCTCTTTAGCCTTCTTCTTTGCAGCGTGCTCTTCTCTGGATTTTTCCTCAACCTCATTTTTCCTCCTTTCAACCAACTTCTGCATCTTCAATCGAGTTTCTTCCTTCTTTTGCTTTCCTATGGACTTACTGGACCCATTTGACATATCAGAGGTCGTGTGCCATTCTGCTAGCCAACGCTCAAGGACCACTGCAATTGCATCATCTGTCGCAAGGTATGGAAGATCATACTAGTTCTGCTCAGGGTCCTTCCATGCCCGCATGGAGACACAATGAAAGTCTGCTTTGAACTACACATATCCCGACAACTGATCGAAGACAATTGGTGAGAGCCGCGACTTACGATTTATCACAGTGCGGATGCTTGCCTCCATCAGCACCCAAAATATCTTATTGTCCTTGACCCTCTTAGCATCCTTTGTGGCCCAGAGTGAAGCGAACTTTGCTGCTTCTGGTAGATCTGATGCGATCGGAGGAAACTGACTGTCCATTGGTGATTCCCACATGACTAGTGCAATTGATAGCAAAAGCCATGCATAATGGAAGGTCTTACGTTAGTCTTGTGCTTCTCTAAAGTTCGTGAGGAACTCGCTATAGAGGTAGCACGCCCAATTGAGTTGTACACCCTCTGCACACTGGGTTGCTAATGACACAACTGGTGCTGACACTTCATCTATGCGACACTTTCTCATTATTTTCCTATCCAGGATCTGGGTCGCGACCTTAACCGTAGGGTTGGTTATGCTGGAAATTGAGTAATCCTGCGGTTTCTTGACAAGCTTGAACTTGTCCTTCATTCTCTCAGCGAGGTCGTGCTCGCCCGTCTTTTCGCCAAATGCCTTGGCTGGATTCATCCCTGAGTGCAGTAGCAATGTGATCCTATGTATCAGCATATCAGTGAGCGATATCGGTTCTCCTAACCATAGGCACCCTTCGTGCACCAAGCATAACAATTGTTTGATCACTATGAAAGTTATGGGTGTGTAGTTGTAATACGGTACCCATAGCAAGTTCAACAACCCTGCCTTGTCCACCCTTCTAATCCACTTCCTCGGCTCCAACGCGGTCACACCAAAATCTTTATAGAAGACGCGGGTCATAAATGTATCAATTGCTAAGTGGGGGAAACCATTCAGTATCCACCAAGTCCCAATCCTCTAACTTTAGATGTGGGACCTTCGAATGTGATCTGGTCTGGCAGCAATGGCATGTTAAGTAAACATTTTCCCTCATTTGGGTCCTTCGGGACCTTCACCTTACCTTGGTGTGGAGGGCTGTATTCTGGTAACTTGGAAATAAGGCTACCCCCTCACTATCAATATCCTCTGCGCCCATACCAGTGTCTTCCATGCCCTCATCAGATTATAGGTCTACAACCTTGCCTTTCTCCTACGTGGTAGGCTTCTCTTTCTTCTAGTGCTTTCTTAGTGACTCATGCATATACTGTGTCACTTTTTGCTTGTCTTTCTTTGTCTTAGGCCCCTATTTCATCGGTGTAGGCCTCAGCCTGGGTGACCTCAATGAATTTGGTACTTTTGCAGGCACTACTACACTTACGACCTTAGGGGAAACTCCCTCAGAGGCCATCGATCCTATAGCACTTGGGGTTTCCATGTGCACTGACATGAGGCTAGTAAGGAGCTCCTGGGTTTCCTTAGGAAGCCTGTCAAACAATGAACTGGACACCAAAGCCTCAAAACTCTCGGGGTTCATGTGCAACTGATAGCTCGACACCTCAATTATCAACATGCAAAGTGTTTTTCGTTGGGCAACCATCTGTAATTTATAGGCAAATTCAAATTCGAATCCAACCGTTCCCCCCAAAATCCGTTCATAAACGCTAGATTGGTGGTAAATTTTCAAAGATCTGGCATTTAAATTATGCCTTAAATGCTGCCCCCCCACTTCTCTTAGCTATTTTCTCACTGTCAAATCATGAATAGTGACCGTAACAGTCACTTTCCGGCTGCCCTATGCAGTTTCTCCTCCTATAGCATAACTCCCCTCATGCTTTTGCTGATACTATGACGTTCCTCCTTTCTTCATAGTCCCCAAGTCGTGCAGTTCGCCAAATCGGGCAGTGTAGTTTATAGTCCTGCGCCTCCTTTCAGATGCTTGAAGTGCTAAGGCTATGCTCCCACCATATAGTCATCTAGCCTGATCCTCGGTGTACAACTTCAATCAGCTACCATTTACCTTCCTTGGAAATGGATCTCCATTCAACTTCACCAGCTGAACTGCTCCACCATTGGTAATCTCTTTGATGCCATAGGGCCCCAGCCAATGCATCTAAAATTTTCCTGGAAATTTATCAAACTTGCTATCATATAATAACACTAAGTCATTTACCTTGAAGGTGTGCTGTTTGATGTGCCAATGGTGCCATGCCTTTTCGCACTCCTTTTGAACTTGCTGATGGAATCCAGCCAAAAGTCTATCCTCTTCCAGCTCTATTAGCTGCGTGAGCCTCTCTTCTAGGGCTCCATGATCTGCCATTCTTATGAATTCCACTATGCACAGACTAGGTACAATGTACTCCATCGGCATCATATCTTCTACGCCATAAACTAGCCTGAAAGGCATTTGTCCAGTCTACTTTTTGCAAGTTGTTTTGTAAGCCCATAGCACCGTGGGTACGAGCACATCCCAGTCATTTCTTTGTGCATTACAAAACTTTGTCAGCGCATTCTCTAACATCTTTTTAAATGCTTCAATCATCCCATTAGCCTATGGGTGATACGATGTACTCTTTTGGTGATAAACTTGGAATTCCTCCCTCAACATGCTGATCGTCTCATTAAGGAAATGCGTACTGTGATCGCTCATCAAAATCTTCGGGAAACCAAACCTAGTCAATACATACTCAAAGCTGAACTTTGCTGCTATTTCCCCTGTACAATCCTTCACAGGCTATGCCTCCACCCATCTGGTCAAATACTCAGTCGCTGTGATGATGTACTACGCACCTGTCTTCTTTCCTGGAGGTTGAATTGGTCCTACAAAATCAATCACCCACTTCTCAAATGGTTGTAATGACAGCTGCGGATTCAGAAGCAGCTCATCACTTTGTGATGGCCTACCCATCCTCTGACATACATCACATGACTTACAATAAACCTTGGAATCCTTATGAAGCATCGGCCACCACAACCTAGTGCGTAAAATCTTCTGCGTTGTTGCTTTTCCTACATAATTTCCTCCCGCAGCTCCTCCATGAGCTTCAACAAGGATGTTGCTTCATTCAAAATCAGGCACATAACATCACAGTATTTCATTCAAGCCCATTTTATATAAATTCCTTGGAATGATAGAAAAGTATGCCGAGCGCACCACCAACTCTTTATTTTGTTGACTAGTATACCCCTCTAGAGCCATTCCTATTTTCAGGAAGCATATGATATCTGCAAAGTGATTGTCCGTGACACGCACTGCAAAAAGTTTCATGTCAGGTAGTCCTTCCTCCAAATTAGAAGTCTCCTCTCCTATTTCAATGCGAGACAGATGATCCGGTCTGACATTCAATCGTCCTAGCTTCACAATAACTTTGAAATCATATTTCTAAGACAACAACAACCATCTTCATATCTTCCCTCCCAACACAGGATTTTTAACCAAGTACTTCAATGCAGAATGATCTGTATACATCTTAAAGTGTTCACCTAGCAAGTAGTCTTAGAAATTCTGGAGCATGTACACCATAGCCAAACCTTCACGCTCTGTCGTTGAATAGTTCTTCTCAACTTTAGAAAACTTCCTACTCGCAAACGCTATAGGGTGATCTAATTCTCCCTCACCGGCCTGTTATAGTACTACCCCAAGCACAATACACGATGTGTCCACATGCACATGAAATTCCTTCTTCCAATCTGGGAAGACTAGGATCGATGCGGTGACCATCTTTTCCTTTAACACATCTAAGATTTGCGGACACTCTTCATTCCAACAGAATGTAGCATCCTTTTTTAGCAACTTCTCCGTCGACGTGGTAATCTGGGCATAACTCTTAATGAACTTTCTATAGTATCCCATATGCCCCAGCATTGTGCGCAGCTGTTTGACACTTCTTAGTGCCTCTAAATTAATTATAATTGCTATCTTAGCTGGGTCGACCATTAATCCTTGTCTGCACACCACATGGTCCAGCAAGATTCCGAAAGGAACACAGAACAAAAATTTCTTCAAATTGAGCGTGATCTGATACCTCTGACACGTACACATCAATCGTAGGCTGGCTACATGGAATTTCACTAGCCCAAACACCGTCCAATTGTCAAAGTATACCTCCAGAAACTTGTGAATGAAGTCCTTAAATGTCGCGATGAATACGCGTGAAAAGATCGCCAGCGTATTCTTCAGTTCAAAAGGCATTACAATATACTGAAAGAACCCCCATTCAGTGGTGAAGGTTTTCTTACTTCTATCCTCTGGTGTGATCTTGATCTGATGTTACCTCGAGAACCTATCCGTGAACGAATATGCTTCCTGTCCTCCTACATTATCCAACACTTCATTGGTGAACAGAGTCAGAAAAGGATCATGCACGCAAGCGTCATTCATCTTCTTAAGATCTACACATATCCTTATTTCATCCTTCTGCTTCTTTTTCTGAACTACTATTGGGCTTATCCAATCAGACTCTTCTAATGGTTCAATAATACCTGCCGCAAGAATTTTATCCAACTCTAAGCGAACCCTTTCTTTATACTTCATATTGAGGCGGTAAGGCCTCTGCTTGATCAGCTTTGCGTCCGGTTTCAACGTAATTTTCATAACTCCTAGGTCCCCTATTATCCCCTTTAGGTCTGAGAACTTCATAGGGAATAAGTCATGATATTCATGGAGAAATTCAGCGACCTTATCTACTATTGCATCATTCTAGTAGTCCCCAATCTTTGCAAATTTCGACTTCGCCTCTGTTCCAATGTTCACTTGTCTTTTTTTTAGCGACGCAGTGATATCTGGATTTTCAATTTGTGGTCCTTCAACTTCACAGTGTGTTAGCCTCCTATACCAATAGGTTTTCATCTCTCATGATTGACAGTGGAAGTGCCAAAAACGTTCACCTTCCATGCTGCTAAGGTTCCATTTTTGTGAAATAAGCAGACAATTAAAAAATGTAAAGAGGGTATGCCTTAAAAGAAAAATCAAAGGGCAAGAAAATGAATTGGTCAAAGAAAAATAAAGAAATGAACCCCAAACAAAGACCATGAAAGTGGCTAGTCCAAATTGCCACTACTACTTTGATGGGTGGTCCAACAGCTCAAGCTGGGCCTCAACATGTTTTGAATTGCATGTTGTAGACTAGAGAGGAAGTACCTGTTCAAACAGTTCAAGCTTGACAGATGACTAGGTGGATAGAAAAATAAAGGAGCCCAACTGCTTAATCTGGGCCCTTGGAAGTCATAAGGGTAGACTTAGATAGGAGGGCAGCAAAAAGAAAAGAGAATTATCAGGGTTTGCAAGGCCAAGTGCACCCATCCAAAGGAAAAAAAAAATGTTAGGCATATTAGGCAGGGTAGGCAGTTGAAGGTTGCAGAAAGCAAGATCTAAGCATATCACATGGAAAAAATCACAATGTTGTCACCAGCAGGAGAAAGGCAAGAGCAATGGCCTATTTGGCATACTACTAAACCATCACTAACTTCCCTCATCCCCTTCAAAAGTTTCTTACTAACCTCCCCATGAGCACTGCAGGATCTGCCTGATCAGTCCTCCTTATACTCCCCATTTGTAAAAATTTCATGTCAGAAGTGACTTCTCTCTTTGAAGAGCAGCCACATTTCTTGTGTAAAAATTCTTTTCATTTTGATCTACTCCCTAACTAAGTTTATTTCCTAAAAAGCTTAGTATCTTTCACTTCCCATTCACATTTCCCTCCAATACTAACTACTAACTGTATCTACACTAAATCCCCTATGTTCCCTTTTCCCCTACTACTATAACACCATGGTGTATAAACCCAAAACAATGTATAAATATCCCCCCTTTAGCATTATAGCTAAATAACACTTCTAAGGGAGACATTAGTCCACCAGGGACTATAGTCAACCCTGCTTTGGGATTACTCTAACCTCTGGTCAGAGTAATAACCTATGCTAAACCCTCATTTACCCTTTTTTTGAAAAAATTCATAAGAAATCCCTTCTCCCCCTCTCAAACCTAATATTCATATGTTTTTCTAAACCCAACAGATTAACCCGCATACCCCAAAAACCACGAAAAACCCCTTAACCCAAAGTTTTAAACCCAAAAACATTTGAATGAATATTTTATTGGTCGGCGGGTCCCCACCCTAACTTGCACGATGGGTCGGGGCGCCCGCCAGCCCTTGATTTCCCGCTGCCCCCAATCCAACGGTGGGCGGTCGATTTGAGTTTTGAACCCGCCGCGCTTTAGCGTCCGGGGAGCGGGTGGTTTTGGCCCCCGTACACTGGACGCGTGGCAGCCAGCGGAGGTGCTCGGAGCCCCCCTCCCCGATACCGCCTTCTCCCAAAAGCGGTGCGGGGAGACCACTTACCGCCTTCCCCGATACCGCCTCCTCTGTCACGTCACCCCCACATCACCGTGACGTCATGCCACCGGTCCCTGCCACCGCGCCTCGTGGCCCTCCACATAACCCTGCCACCCCACACCATCCGCCACCATGTCCTTCCATGCTGGCCTCCAGCTCAGCACCCACGTCACCTTCCGTACCTGGGCCTGCCATGACATCATGCTGACGTCATAGGCGGAAAAGTGCCAATAACCTCCATTTTCCAAAATTATCGTTAAAAACGCGCAAACAAGTCGTTTTGTGTCATTTTCGTTTGAAAAGTGACAACGCCGTTGTGAGCTGTTCGCACTGAAAATTGCCTCCAAGCCGTGAAATTCAAAGCTTCGGACGCGCCATTCACCAATTCAACTAAGTTCTGCACCCACCATTCAACTCGGAGGCCCTCGGCATCATTTATCCAGGTATTTACCAGAATTCACCTGTTTTACCCGTGTTTAGGCCATTTCTCTGCAAAATTGTCCATTAAACACCTGGTAATTCCCAAATTAAAGGTTGTCTCCCAGTCACTTCTGGACCAAAGCAACCTACATTGCCCTCTGCTCCAAAATTTAATGTCAAAACAATAATTCGCGGTCTTAATTTGCAAATTCGTCCTCAAGCTGCCCGACATTGTTCCCTTTTGCCGAGTGCAGGCTTGAAAAGATGTATTTCACCAATTTTAGTCCTGCCTGCCCTCTGCATTTCATCCTCGTTGTTCACAATTCCTGTGAATTTACCCAAGCAGAGCAGAGGCAAGCTTGCCTAGCCTGCCTATTCCTCTTTGAAGAACATATCTAGCACCTGCATTCAATCTGCCACCTGACCTTTGAAAAGCCTTGCAAGCTATTATACCTACCTTGTAACATTCAGAAATTACATAATGGCTGCTCCTGCACCCACAGCTCTCAGTGTTGCCCCCATGAATCCACCAAATAAAGAGCTTGAGTCCCTGCCTCTTGCTGACAGGGTTTACCTCATCCAAGACTTTGTGGGTGACAGGAACCATTTGCAGACCTTCCGGGAATTAAGGGATAACTATTTGAATGACAAGGATACATATGGGATATGGGAATCGAATCTGCCATATTAATTTCTCCCATATGCTAACATTTTTCCAGAGATTATTCGCCTATGTGCTGAGAATTATGATGCAAATCACAGAGCTGTCAAGTCTCCATCTGGGAGCATCCTCTTTCACATTAATGCTGAGTCCATTAACCAGATGCTCAACTTCAAACAAACTCAGCTGTTGTTTCCTTTCTCCATGAACTATCTGCTGGATACATGTGCCAAGATGTCCACTGCTGACATTCAGAAGATCACCCAGACATTTATGAGGCCTGACCGCCAGCCCACAGGGCCACCTCCCTACTTGTATGTCCACTTTACTGATGTAGGCAAACTTCTGTTGGACATGATTGCTTATGTGTTGGGCTATAAAACCAGTGAGTTTTTTGATGAGACTGTGCTGGTGTTTTAGCTGCTTATAGCCCAGGCCAACCCCCTACCTACAAATATAATTTTGCCAAATTCATAGCCAACAAGATACATGACCAGCTGTTCAAAGTATACAGGGAGGGCATTTTCAAATACTCATCATACATCTACCATTTGTTCATGTATTACCAGTCCGAGGCCTTTCAATGCTCCATCAAAAAGCTGGACTCTAAGGGGGAAAGAAGGTCTATCGTCTTCTGGACATCAGTTTATCACCAAGTCCAAGATTCACCATACTCATACTGTGAATTTATCGATGAGTTTGTCTACCCAGTCTCTTGCTTGTTGATGAGGTCCCCTCCTCCCAGAGTGTCATTTGAAATACAGAAAACCCCGCAGCTCTCTAAAAATTATAAAATAGGTGATTGGTACCTATATCAAGATCATACAGTCATCAGAATTTATGGCTGTGAGCTCTGTCCATACAGGCTCCCAAAATATGTGCCAATGAGACTGTTTTCCTTGGAGTACTATAGGCAGCTCATTCACTCTGACCTCACCCACTTCCACAGTGCTAAAAAGAAAGCCCATCTCAAGTTTAAGCACCACCTGGGTCCCTTCATCATGAATAAAAAAGAGGGATGGCAAGATGCTGAGCAAATCCTCAAAGACAAGTACAAGCTATCAAAAAGCTTCCGATGGGTCCCCTATGACCCTGAAGGCTTCATCTGTGCTAGGAGGGTCAAGTACAGGCTGCTAGGCTATGAGCACTGTAAATTTCCACATATTGAGCAGTATGCCAATCAACAAGAATGGTTGCAAGATACATTAATTGAGAAACTAACTGAAGAAGAAATAATGCAAAAGAATGTCAAGGATTTGGAAAAAACTCTTGACTTAGATTCTGTGCAGCAGGTAATCTTCAAGCAACCACATCCAGTGGGAGAAGGGACTTCAGCTACAACTACTGCACCAGCCACCCAAGCGCCATCTACAGCGGCATCAGGTACAGATAAGGGTAAAGGAATAATGGGTGCTGAACAAGAGACAGTAAAAGAACAGCCTGCGTCCTCAATTGGGCAGCAACAGGAGCAGACCCCTCCACCGCAAACTCAACAACCAACAACACCTATATTGCAGACTCCCACACATGAGGAGAGGGGTAAGAAAAGAGACAGAGAAGAGTCCACTCCTGCTAGTGGATTCTCCCAGCAACCCGAGGCCAAGAGGCAAAAGATTGACTCCCCAGTGATAGAAGAAATAAGTGAAGAAGTCCTTGACAGTCCAAGGAAAGAAGGGGGAGACAGCCAGCAAACGGGTACAAGCTCCTTTCAGCAGGAGCAGGGATTACAGCTTGGCTTGGAGGTGTCCTCCTCCACTTAGCAGAGCAAGAAGCCTTCAAGCACCAAGGATTCCTTCAAACAAATAAAGGCACAAAATGACTTGCTGAGAATAGAAGTATACAAGCAGTTTCTCAAAGCAACACCAACCAAGCAAGAAAGGTTGATGTCTGTATATGACATACAAGAGGAGAAAATGATCCTCAACCACTTCAAACCCAAGGTGCCATAGCCTAAATCAGCTGCAGATTTTGTAAGAACAAGGGTGGAAGTCATGACAAAGGACATTCACCCCATGGACCAAATAGAGCTGCACAAACAAACGGGAGAAATGGTCTATGCCACCTTGGTAGACATGGCCACAATGGCCCATGAATTGAAAGAATCACTAAAGAATACCAAAATTCAGTTGGATTTTGAGAGAATGTCCTCCATGGCCAAGGACAATAGGATTAAATCACTAGAGGACATCATCATTGACCTAGGACATGATCCTAAGGACCTGAAGGGCGTGAGGCCCCTCATGAAAAAGAAGGAAGATGATCTTAATGCATTGAAGAAAAGGCTGAAACTGCTGCCCACCGTGCACCCCCAAACATCAGAATTGCAGAAGGAAAAGGAGGCCGATGAGCAACTTGATCTAATAATGCAGCTCAATCAAAAGGTCCTTGATTTGGAAAAGGAACTAGAAGGGGCGCTGCAAGACAAGCAGGGAGAATCCACATCCCAAGCTCCTCCAACTACCTCAACCACTGCCACAACTACAGAGGCAACAGTAGCCCCTGTAACAACTACAGCAACAACAGAAGCAACAGCAACAACAACAGCTCCAGAGTCCAGCTTAAACATGGAAGATTTGACTAAGGCTATCAAAGAGCTAGAGCTCCAAGCTACTGAGATCAAAGAGGCAAAGGAAAAATTGGCAGAACTAGAGGCCAAATATGACAAGTCCAAGATGACTGTAGCTGAGTAGTCTAGAGAAATTAAGGCCCTGAAAGACAAAATAAAGGCCTTAGAAAAGGAGCTCAAGCTAGACAGTGCTCTGGCAGAAATAAAGAGAATTTTGTGGGCCCGGATTGACCAATCCATTACTAGACAATGGAAGTCAATCAAGACTGTGCATGAACAAATGGAATTAATTGGCAAAGCACAGATCGAGATCCAGAAAGCCAGAACGGTACTAGGGAATAGGCCTGAGCAGGCCAATAGAATGATACATTTTTTGAACAATCAGACCCAGGAGGAGCTAGCAGCCATCAACATTGTTAACAGAACAGAGGCTGTCCTTACGGCTAAAAAGGTGCTGACTCTCAGGAATTATAAACAGACTGTAGAGAGAAAATGCCATGAAATACAGGCTGAGGTGGATGAATACAAGCTCAAAATGGGAGCACTGCAAGGAAAGGGATTGCCCAGCCTACTAACCAGCACGGGAAGACTGCTCCCCCGTGAGCAATATGCTGCCAGGATGTCAACTTTTATTGAAAATCATATCACTGCATCTGCCAGTACTTCTGAGGAAGCAGGGCCTCCAACAGGGCAGGGCCTTTATGACAAACTTGAAAATCTGTTTTTTATTGAAAATGAAATCCACCACCTTTTTGAGGTTCCTCCTAATTTTTATAGATATACAGAGGCAGATGAAACATTGGTGAAAATTCGAAGGCACCAGTTGCGCAAAGAGGATTGGTGGCAGGCAATGCTGCAAATTTTACCTCAGTGATCTCAGTTGATCAATCCTAGTCAGCCTCCACTTAGCAAAGAGAAAAAAGCAGAATAAAGACAACACACAAGGCAGCCGAAGGATGACTCAGCATAAAGACAGCGGCAGCAAGCCAAATATAAAAAATGCGCAAATTTTGGGCAGCGCATCTTCAGCCGACTCCAACGGTCACAAAGTCAACATTCTCTGACCATTTTGGACAGCTATTACAATCAGAAGTTACTACAGCATTTACTTTCTCAGCTACAACGCTCCAGGAGTTGGCACAATATTAATGAGCCATTAACTCATTTGTTAGATATTTTCTGTTGTAAATTTTGTATATATACCTTCCCCTGGCAACGTATTAGAGGTTGGTGATTTTCATTCTGAGGCAAATGTATTGTATATTTTCAGATAATCTAATGCAAGAGGCTGGAAAAACTCAGTGATTTCTTGAATGTTTGATGTCTTGGTGATGCTATGCGTGCTGTTGCAGAATTCCTGTGCTGTCTAATGGAACAATAAGTTTTCTCAATCTATGTTTTGTCTTCTTATGTTTGTTTGAATTATACACATGTTTCACTAATCTAACAGTAGAGAAAATGAATAGTACAGGAAATGTTTTGTTACACCTTGTGCTCAATCTCTATTGCTGAAAATGTTTTCTTCAGAATTGATCATGAACATGAATTCTTAATTTCTCATGTTTTCATTAATTCTATAAATATGAATGTTATATAGAAATTCTTCACTGCTTCTAAATAATATTCCCACTGTTCTCCATATCAGTTTGTTGAAAGATCCTTAATTGCCTTTCATGCCCTGATCACATCACCCCAATCACAGATTTAAAGAATTGTTTCTTAGACACTTATCTGGCTCTGCAGCATCACTATTGTATCAGCACAGACATATCAAGCAAGTTAAGCATCATTGACTCCATGCCCAATGGCCTAGAACACCCTGGTAATCATATATATATCTTGACTGAAGTCATCATCCAGCAAACTTCAAAACAAAACCTTGAGCATCATAACTAGCCTAAAATATTATACAAACAAAGTTAAATCATAAAGAGAGAGCCCTCTCTGGTCATAGGTAGGCTAGAACCTGTGACCCAAAGATTGGTTAGTGGTTACCTCGGCCGTATTCCCTTGGGAGTCAAAGGGAACAACCTGAGTGATAACATAATTGGCGACTCCACTGGGGACAGAGCGTATTTTTCAGCTGCTGTCTATTTTTAGACAGTAGTTCCAAAAGCCTGATCAGTCCCTTAAAATAGTTCTAAAAAATATCCTCAAAAATACCAAAAACAAGTTCAGAAGCTGGCTCCTAAGAAGAGAACTAGGCACACCAGGTCAAATCCTGACCCAAATCCCCCACCTGTTTTCGAAAATCCAAATTTGATCCATAAAACTCTTAGGAACCAGAAGGAACCTGAACAATCCCCTGAAACTAGCCCTGAGGCAGTTCAGCAAAGTTTTATTCCAACCCCTTCTAAGCCAACCGTTCACCTCCGTACAACTCACTCTTCCCCCTCTTCATCATCCACTTCACAAAACATATTGTCTACAACCAACACACAAACTGCTGTTGCTGTCCCAGTTGTTCCCCTTCTACCAGTTGTCCCACTTATCCCACCAAATATGGCTAATCGTTATGCACCCCTTCAGTTGCCTGGCAATCCTGGGGCCATGCCTCAGGACTACCAAGGCAAAATTACTTATTTTGATGGAACCAGTACATACGCTGCCTTACAGCATACTAAAAAAATGCAAGACTACTTTGAGAACTATGAAATAGATGATGATGATGTAAGGATGAAAATCTTTTTCCAAAGTTTAACAGGTGAAGTAAGAACCTGGTTCAGGGCACTGGCTGCACATTCTATAGCTGATTCAGGTGCCCTTTATCAATCCTTCCTCAACAGATGGGAAAAGAAAAAGGACCCTCTGCACATTTTATCTGAATACGATACCATAAAAAGAGGCCCACAAGAAACTGTCTTGGACTATTGCACTAGATTCAACACTATTTATAATGCCATTCCTCAAAATCTTAGACCTCCACCTGATTTAGCATTGATTAAATTCCCTGATGGATTTGATGCTGATATGGCATATCAACTAAGAGAAAGAGCCCCTGCAACTCTAGCAGACATGCAAAACATAGCTGTGAGTGTAGAGGCAAATCTGATTGCCAAAAGAAACCGGGCGAGAACTGAAAGGAGAACTACTTTCAAAGAGGAACCCTCATCATTTGAGCAAAAGCTAGATGCAATCATCAAAGGCATGGACAGACTTGGAGACAGAGTGGAAACCATAGAAAGAAAATCATCATGGGAAGGTCAAACCAGCAATATTAGAAACCCAAACTTCAGAAAGAATCAAAATCCTAATGTTGGTAGGACTGATCCTGACCAGCATTTCAGACCCCCTTTCCAAGAGAATTATGCTGAGGCTTCAACATCGAGTGAACCTAGTGAGGACCCTCACATCAATCTAATGGGTTTGGACAGTGAAAATCAAGTCTTTTTAACACAAGAAGACCAAGAGGTTTACAATGACAGTCAATTCCACACTAAGTCAGGAGAATCTTTCGATTTTAAAGAAGGATATGATGCAGCTGTGTACGAGGTGCACAAACAGTACAAACTAAGGAGTAGGACAATAGATGTACCTACACCCCTGAAACCAAAGGACAATAAACAACCAAAAAAGATAAATGAAAACAATACTCTCCCCCAATCAACTGGCAGCTCAAACTCACCTGCCACAGAAGTGACTGTGGAGGACATTTCAGAGCAACAGTCCTCTCAAAATCAGCCAGGTCTACCCCATCCATTAAAGACAAAGGCAGATGCTCCCCTAGGAAACAAACATGGCACCAATTTTACTCAAAATGGACCTAACTATGAGCAAAAGACACTTGATAACTCAGCTGAAAAGGAAAAATCTGTTGCACTGAATGCCAAAATTCAAATGGAAAAACCTTTTAACTTGGAAACATAAATAAGTAAGCTAAAGATATCAGTTCCTCTTTCGGAATTAGCCAAACATGATATATACAGACAGCAGATCAATAAATCACTTCAAGTGTCAGACAACAAAGATGCTGTGAATGTCCTAGATGACCAACTAGAGTCGCTGTTCGGACCTGAGGTTAATGGAAAAACAGAGAATGGAGGGGTGCCACCCTTTTATGTCAGTCTAAACATTCATGACAAGGTCCTACATAATGCAATGTTCGATTCTGGGGCCTCACACAACTTAATGCCCAAATCTGTAATGGAAAAACTTGACTTAGACATCACAAGACCTTACAAAGATCTGTTCTCATTTGATTCAAGCCAAGTCAGGTGTTTAGGCCTGATTAAAGACTTATGTGTCTCCCTGGTTCAATACCCAACCAAAACTATCTTGATGGATGTAGTGGTAGCTGACATTCCCCCTAAGTATGGCATGCTCTTGTCCAGATCCTGGGGAGCCAAACTTCAAGGATCTCTGCAATTAGATATGTCCTATGCAACTATCTCAGTCTTTGGGCAGCCAAAGAGATTGTACCGGGAAACTCTGATGAAATATGTGGTAAGCAGTCAAGAGAAGCCCCAAAACTTTCCAATCTACTCAATACACTCAGACATGGATTCATTTATTCTCTACAATGCTGACATCTGTCACAAAGCTTATTCTGAACTATTGATGACAGTAGAGACCGAGGAGTCAGATGAAAAATCTACTTTCAAAGACCAAGGGACTGTGGGTATAGCTGATAAGAAGGCAAAGGAACAGGATACATCAAGTAACTTGCAAGAAACAAATCTGCCCATGATCCAACTCACTAAAAATTTCAATCCAGATCTTGATCATGAAACCTTATGGTATCTAGAATTTGATGGCTCTGTAAACAAGCTAGGAGCTGGGGCAGGAGTCTGGATCCATAATATTCACAATGACCAAGCTAAAGGCCATGCATACAAACTAAACTTTCGGTGCACAAACAACATGGCTGAATATGAAGCCCTCCTGCTAGGTCTGAAACTTATAAAAAATCTAGGTGCAACCAAAGTCTCAATCTTAGGAGATTCAGACTTGGTCATACAACAGATGAAGGGGAATTTTACCACAAATGATCTGAGGTTGAGAGCATACAAGGGAGCAGCTACTCAAGTACTTGATAGCTTCTCACAATCACAGTTGACTAAAATTTCCAGAGAACTCAATCTACATGCTCACAGCTTGGCAACTTTTGCCAGCACTTGTAAGTTGCCTTTCAAAACCAATCATATATTTACTGCTGAAATCAAACACAGACCTTCAGTTCCGGATAACATCAAAAATTGGCAAGTCTTTGAGAGTAACACACAGATAAACAACCTCCTCACTTTAAAGGAAGAATTTTCTGGCATGAACATTGACACTAGCACTGGAGATAATCAACCACAGGTCTGCATAATTACACAGGAAATATCAACTGAAACAGCTGATCTGGTTTTACATCCTACCACCTTTGACAATGAAACTATACGGGAGTTTAAACAATCAGATGAAGAGGAAATGGCTGAAACAGAAGAGGAGGTAATTGAGCTAAAGGATAATTTTCTGCCCATAGGTCTAACCCCTTTGGAGGATCTGTTTGATTCAAATGACATCTCAAGAAAACCAAAAATGCAACCATTGAATGCTGAAATAGAAGATTGTAACATTGGGACCCCTGAAAATCCCAAAATGATTAAGCTATCCAAAGCATTACCACATGAACAGAAACTAAAATACATTGAGTTATTCAAAGAGTTTCAAGATGTCTTTGCCTGGAGCTATGAGGACCTCAAATCTTATGACACATCAGTTATCCAGCACACTATACCTCTAAAAGAAAATCAAAAGCCTTTTAAACAGAAGCTCAGGAGAGTCAATCCAGTCCTCCTCCCCCTTATTGAAAAAGAGGTCAAACGTATGTATGAAGCTGGGATCATTGCCCCAATTAGATTCTCAGAGTGGATCTCAAACCTTGTGCCTACTAGGAAAAAGACAGGGGAAATCAGACTGTGTGTTGACCTTAGGAATCTGAACAAAGTATCTCTCAAAGACCATTATCCCTTACCCAAAATGGACCACATCTTGCAAAGAGTAGTGGTAGCTGCTAGGATCTCTTTACTAGACGGTTTCTCAGGATTCAATCAGATTCTAGTACACTCGGATGATCAAGACAAAACAGCCTTCACAACACCTTGGGGAACATTCAAATATGTCAAAATGCCTTTTGGACTTAAAAATGCAGGGGCCACGTTCCAAAGAGCAATGGATATTGCCTTTGCCAAAGAAATTCATGACTTCCTAGTTATCTATCTTGATGATCTCACTGCCTTTTCAAAATCAGATCAAGAGCACTTGGAACACTTGAGGCAGGTTTTCACAATTTGTAGAAAGTATGGCATATCTTTGAACCCAAAGAAGTCACTGTTTGGGCTGGAGGAAGGTAAACTCTTGGGGCATATAATCTCAAAAGATGGTATTAGGATTGACCCAGACAGAATTCAAGCTATCCTACAAATACCACATCCAAGAAACATCAAAGAACTACAAAGCTTTCTAGGAAAGATCAACTTCTTGAGGAGGTTCATTCCCAATCTGGCTGAACTCATAAGACTGTTAAATAATATGCTGAAAAAGGATTCCAAGGTCAAATGGACCATGGAAGCTAGACAAGCCTTTGAGGATATCAAAAGAGCATTGACAAACACACCAGTCCTAACAAGCCCTAGATTTGATCAAGATTTGATCATTTTTTCTTTTGCATCTGAACATACAATTGCTGCTGTCCTATTACAAAAAGATGACCAAGGCTGTGAAAAACCCATTGCATTTTTTAGCAGAGCCCTTAGGGATGCTCCTTTGAAATATCAGATCATGGAAAAACAAGCCTATGCATTGGTAAAAGCCATCAAGGAATTCAGAATCTATATCCTTTACTCTCATATAATTGCCTATGTTCCTAATGCAGTGGTCAAAGATATTCTAACCCAAGAAGGAATTGAAGGCAAGAGGGGCAAATGGATTGCCAATATCTTAGAATATGACATTGAGATTAAACCTACCAATCTGATAAAAGGACAAGGCCTAGCCAAACTAATGACTGAAACCAATTTTCAAACCCTTGACATTAATGAACTGGATGACGAACAGGAGATGGCGACTCCATAGATCAACCAAGCCTTTATACAATCTCCCTGGTATACTGATATATGTTTTGTATTATTAAACCTGCAAGCTCCTCCAGGGTTGTCCAGAACCAAGAAAAGATTCTTGAAAATGAAAGCATCAAAGTTTTGTATTATTGACAATGTTTTATTTTGGAGAAATCATGAAGGGATCTTACTCAATTGCTTAACAATAGAAGAAACTGACAATGTCCTCAAAGAATTTCATGCAGGTGACTGTGGAGGACACTTATACTGGAAGTCCACAGCTGATAAAATCCTAAGGGCTGGATTTTATTGGCCCTCCTTGTTTGCTGATGTAAAGAAATTTGTGATGTCTTGCCACAAATGCCAAATTTTTGAGGGCAAGAGGAAACTGCTACCTTTACCACTCAAGCCAGTTTCAATTGAGAGACCATTCCAGCAATGGGGTTTAGACTTCATTGGTGAAATTCACCCTCCATCCTCTGGCCAGCATAGGTGGATTCTCACTGCCACAGACTATTTTACCAAATGGATAGAAGCCATCCCTTGTAGGTAGGCCAATGACTCCATTATTATAGAATTTCTAGAAACCAACATCTTGTCCAGGTTTGGCTGTCCAGACAAAATCATTACAGACAATGCTGCTGCTTTCAAGTCCAAGAAAATGATCAACTTTTGTCACAAGTATCACATGACCCTAGGTCATTCCACTGCCTATTATCCTCAAGGTAATGGCCTAGCCGAGTCTTCCAATAAAAGTCTCATTAATATCATTAAGAAAGTTTTGGAAGAAAACAAAAAGAATTGGCATAAGAAGTTGGTAAATGCATTGTGGGCAGACAGACTGACCACCAAGAGATCAATTGGCATGAGTCCATATGAACTGGTTTATGGGATAGAAGCAAAGTTTCCTACATCTCTGGGAATTCCTGTGATTAAATTGCTGCAAGAAATACAAGCTGAGCCCAATGACATTCAAAGAAGAATTAATCCGACAATTCATTTACAGCAAACAAGAGAGGAAGTCTATCAAAGAACCCAAGTTCTACAAGAAAAGCTCAAAAGAATATTTGACAAAAGAACCAAAGCTGAATATTTCTTCATAGGAAACAAAGTGTTAAGATGGGATTCCAGGAGGGAGGACAAAGGCAAACATGGTAAGTTTGATTTTTTATGGAAGGGACCCTATGTCATCTATGCTATACAAGGTAACAACACCTATTTTCTAAGAAGTTTGGATGGCTCAAACACTGAGGAAAGCCCAGTTAATGGGAGAATGCTCAAGCATTATTTTGACTCCCTTTGATCAAACACTGAACAGGCATATATTGTACATAAATATTTGTATTTCCAGTATTTTCAGTTACAGCAGATAAATAAAGCACCGAGTGGAGCATATTTTGAGAAGTCCAAGGTGCTGCATTTTTCCCTTTTTGAATATATGTGATCCTGGAATTTGGAAAGCAAAGAAAAACACAGGATAACTATCAATTGATGAGGAGAAAGTCCAAGAAATAGGTAAAAAACAGATCTTCAATTCACAGCAAATCAGCTCACTGGGTGCTGCCTGCAACTATCTAGGATCCTAGCCAATGGTCTCCAACAAACAGAGAAATTCAGCCTGCAGCAAGAAAGCAGAAACTCAGGCAATCTGACCTGCTGTTCTTGGCTTTTCACCTGGAAAAGCCATCCCCAAGTGGAGCCACTGTTAGCCTCCTATACCAATAGGTTTTCATCTCTCATGATTGACAGTGGAAGTGCCAAAAACGTTCACCTTCCATGCTGCTAAGGTTCCATTTTTGTGAAATAAGCAGACAATTAAAAAATGTAAAGAGGGTATGCCTTAAAAGGAAAATCAAAGGGCAAGAAAATGAATTGGTCAAAGAAAAATAAAGAAATGAACCCCAAACAAAGACCATGAAAGTGGCTAGTCCAAATTGCCACTACTACTTTGATGGGTGGTCCAACAGCTCAAGCTAGGCCTCACCATGTTTTGAATTGCATGTTGTAGACTAGAGAGGAAGTACCTGTTCAAACAGTTCAAGCTTGACAGATGACTAGGTGGATAGAGAAATAAGAGCCCAACTGCTTAATCTGGGCCCTTGGAAGTCATAAGGGTAGACTTAGATAGGAGGGCAACAAAAAGAAAAGAGAATTATCAGGGTTTGCAAGGCCAAGTGCACCCATCCAAAGGAAAAAAAAATGTTAGGCATATTAGGCAGGGTAGGCAGTTGAAGGTTGCAGAAAGCAAGATCTAAGCATATCACTTGGAAAAAATCACAATGTTGTCACCAGCAGGAGAAAGGCAAGAACAATGGCCTATTTGGCATACTACTAAACCATCACTAACTTCCCTCATCCCCTTCAAAAGTTTCTTACTAACCTCCCCATGAGCACTGCAGGATCTACCTGATCAGTCCTCCTTATACTCCCCATTTGTAAAAAATTCATGTCAGAAGTGACTTCTCTCTTTGAAGAGCAGCCACATTTCTTGTGTAAAAATTCTTTTCATTTTGATCTACTCCCTAACTAAGTTTATTTCCTAAAAAGCTTAGTATCTTTCACTTCCCATTCACATTTCCCTCCAATACTAACTACTAACTGTATCTACACTAAATCCCCTATGTTCCCTTTCCCCCTACTACTATAACACCATGGTGTATAAACCCCAAACAATGTATAAATATCCCCCCTTTAGCATTATAGCTAAATAACACTTCTAAGGGAGACATTAGTCCACCAGGGACTATAGTCAACCCTGATTTGGGATTACTCTAACCTCTGGTCAGAGTAATAACCTATGCTAAACCCTCATTTACCCTTTTTTCGAAAAAATTCATAAGAAATCCCTTCTCCCCCTCTCAAACCTAATATTCATATGTTTTTCTAAACCCAACAGATTAACCCGCATACCCCAAAAACCACGAAAAACCCCTTAACCCAAAGTTTTAAACCCAAAAACATTTAAATGAATATTTTATTGGCCGGCGGGTCCCCACCCTAACTTGCACAACGGGTCGGGGCGCCCGCCAGCCGTTGATTTCCCGCTGCCCCCAATCCAACGATGGGTGGTCGATTTGAGTTTTTGAACCCGCCATGCTTTAGCGTCCAGGGAGCGGGTGGTTTTGGCCCTCGTACACTGGACGCGTGGCAGCCGGCGGAGGTGTTCGGAGCCCCCCTCCCCGATACCGCCTTCTCCCAAAAGCGGTGCGGGGAGACCGCTTACCGCCTTCCCCGATACTGCCTCCTCTGTCACGTCACCCCCACATCACCGTGACGTCATGCCACCGGTCCCCGCCACCGCGCCTCGTGGCCCTCCACGTAACCCTGCCACCCCACACCATCCGCCACCGTGTCCTTCCATGCTGGCCTCCAGCTCAGCACCCACGTCACCTTCCGTACCCGGGCCCGCCATGATGTCATGTTGACGTCATAGGCGGAAAAGCGCCAATAACCCCCATTTTCCAAAATTATTGTTAAAAACGCGCAAACAAGCCGTTTTGTGTCATTTTCGTTTGAAAATTGACAGAGCCGTTGTGAGCTATTCACATTGAAAATTGCCTCCAAGCCGTGAAATTCAAAGCTCCGGACGCGCCATTCACCAATTCAACTAAGTTCTGCACCCACCATTCAACCCGGAGGCCCTCAGCATCGTTTATCCAGGTATTTACCAGAATTCACCTGTTTTACCCGTGTTTAGGCCATTTCTCTGCAAAATTGTCCATTAAACACCTGGTAATTCCCAAATTAAAGGTTGTCTCCCAGTCACTTCTCGACCAAAGCAACCTACATTGCCCTCTGCTCCAAAATTTGATGTTAAAACAATAATTCGCGGTCTTAATTTGCAAATTCGTCCTCAAGCTGCCCGACATTGTTCCCTTTTGCCGAGTGCAGGCTTGAAAAGCTGCATTTCACCAATTTTAGTCCTGCCCGCCCTCTGCATTTCATCCTCGTTGTTCACAATTCCTGTGAATTTACCCAAGCAGAGCAGAGGCAAGCTTGCCTAGCCTGCCTATTCCTCTTTGAAGAACATATCTAGCACCTGCATTCAATCTGCCACCTGACCTTTGAAAAGCCTTGCAAGCTATTATACTTACCTTGTAACATTCAGAAATTACATAATGGCTGCTCCTGCACCCACAGCTCTCAGTGTTGCCCCCATGAATCCACCAAATAAAGAGCTTGAGTCCCTGCCTCTTGCTGACAGGGATTACTTCATCCAAGACTTTGTGGGTGACAGGAACCATTTGCAGACCTTCCGGGAATTAAGGGATAACTATTTGAATGACAAGGATACATATGGGATATGGGAATCAAATCTGCCATATTACTTTCTCCCATATGTTAACATTTTTCCAGAGATTATTCGCCTATGTACTGAGAATTATGATGCAAATCACAGAGCTGTCAAGTCTCCATCTGGGAGCATCCTCTTTCACATTAATGTTGAGTCCATTAACCAGATGCTCAACTTCAAACAAACTCAGCTGTTGTTTCCTTTCTCCATGAACTATCTGCTGGATACAGGTGCCAAGATGTCCACTGCTGACATTCAGAAGATCACCCAGACATTTATGAGGCCTGACCACCAGCCCACAGGGCCACCTCCCTACTTGTACGTCCACTTTACTGATGTAGGCAAACTTCTGCTGGACATGATTACTTATGTGTTGGGCTATAAAACCAGTGAGTTTGTTGATGAGACTGTGCTGGTGTTTTAGCTGCTTATAACCCAGGCCAACCCCCTGCCTACAAATATAATTTTTCCAAATTCATAGCCAACAAGATACATGACCAGCTGTTCAAAGTAGACAGGGAGGGCATTTTCAAATACTCATCATACATCTACCATTTGTTCATGTATTACCAGTCCGAGGCCTTTCAATGCTCCATCAAAAAGCTGGACTCTAAGGGGGAAAGAAGGTCTGTCATCTTCTGGACATCAGTTTATCACCAAGTCCAAGATTCACCATACTCATACTGTGAATTTATCGATGAGTTTGTCTACCCAGTCTCTTGCTTGTTGATGAGGTCCCCTTCTCCCAGAGTGTCATTTGAAATACAGAAAACCCTGCAGCTCTCTAGAAATTATAAAATAGGTGATTGGTACCTATATCAAGATCATACAGTCATAAGAATTTATGGCTGTGAGCTCTGTCCATACAAGCTCCCAAAATATGTGCCAATGAGACTGTTTGCCTTGGAGTACTATAGGCAGCTCATTCACTCTGACCTCACCCACTTCCACAGTGCTAAAAAGAAAATCCATCTCAAGTTTAAGCACCACCTGGGCCCCTTCATCATGAATAAAAAAGAGGGATGGCAAGATGCTGACCAAATCCTCAAAGACAAGTACAAGCTATCAAAAAGCTTCCGATGGGTCCCTTATGACCCTGAAGGCTTCATCTGTGCTAGGAGGGTCAATTACAGGCTGCTAGGCTATGAGCACTGTAAATTTCCACATATTGAGCAGTATGACAATCAACAAGAATGGTTGCAAGATACATTAATTGAGAAACTAACTGAAGAAGAAATAATGCAAAAGAATGTCAAGGATTTGGAAAAAACTCTTGACTTAGATTCTGTGCAGCAGGTAATCTTCAAGCAACCACATCTAGTGGGAGAAGGGACTTCAGCTACAACTACTGCACCAGCCACCCAAGCGCCATCTACAACAGCATCAGGTACAGATAAGGGTAAAGGAATAATGGGTGCTGAACAAGAGACAGTAAAAGAACAGCCTGCCTCCTCAATTGGGCAGCAACAAGAGCAGACCCCTCCACCACAAACTGAACAACCAACAACACCTATATTGCAGACTCCCGCACATGAGGAGAGGGGTAAGAAAAGAGACAGAGAAGAGTCCACTCCTGCTAGTGGATCCTCCCAGCAACCGGAGGCCAAGAGGCAAAAGATTGACTCCCCAGTGATAGAAGAAATAAGTGAAGAAGTCCTTGACAGTCCAAGGAAAGAAGGGGGAGACAACCAGCAAACGGGTACAAGCTCCTTTCAGCAGGTGCAGGGATTACAGCTTGGCTTGGAGGTGTCCTCCTCCACTCAGCAGAGCAAGAAGCCTTCAAGCACCAAGGTTTCCTTCAAACAAATAAATGCACAGAATGACTTGCTGAGAATAGAAGTATACAAGCAGTTTCTCAAAGCAACACCAGCCAAGCAAGAAAGGTTGATGTCTGTATATGACATACAAGAGGAGAAAATGATCCTCAGCCACTTCAAACCCAAGGTGCCGCAGCCTAAATCAGCTGCAGGTTTTGTAAGAACAAGGGTGGAAGTCATGGCAAAGGACATTCACCCCATGGACCAAATAGAGCTGCACAAACAAATGGGAGAAGTGGTCTATGCCACCTTGGTAGACAGGGCCACAATGGCCCATGAATTGAAAGAATCACTAAAGAATACCAACATTCAGTTGGATTTTGAGAGAATGTCCTCCATGGCCAAGGACAACAGGATTAAATCACTAGAGGACATCATCATTGACCTAGGACATGATCCTAAGGACCCGAAGGGCGTGAGGGCCCTCATGAAAAAGAAGGAAGATTATCTTAATGCATTGAAGAAAAGGCTGAAACTGCTGCCCACCGAGCACCCCCAAATAGCAGAATTGCAGAAGGAAAAGGAGGCCGATGAGCAACTTGATCTAATAATGCAGCTCAATCAAAAGGTCCTTATTTGGAAAAGGAACTAGAAGGGGCGCTGCAAGAAAAGCAGGGAGAATCCACATCCCAAGCTCCTCCAACTACCTCAACCACTGCCACAACTACAGAGGCAGCAGTAGCCCCTGTAACAACTACAGCAACAACAGAAGCAACAACAACAACAACAGCTCCAGAGTCCAGCTTAAACATGGAAGATTTGACTAAGGCTATCAAAGAGCTAGAGCTCCAAGCTACTGAGATCAAAGAGGCCAAGGAAAAATTGGCAGAACTAGAGGCCAAATATGACAAGTCCAAGATGACTGTAGCTGAGCAGTCTAGAGAAATTAAGGCCCTGAAAGAAAAAATAAAGGCCTTAGAAAAGGAGCTCAAGCTAGACAGTGCTCTGGCAGAAATAAAGAGAATTTTGTGGGCCCGGATTGACCAATCCATTACTAGACAATGGAAGTCAATCAAGACTGTGCATGAACAAATGGAATTAATTGGCAAAGCACAGATCGAGATCCAGAAAGCCAGAACGGTACTAGGGAATAGGCCTGAGGAGGCCAATAGAATGATACATTTTTTGAACAATCAGACCCAGGAGGAGCTAGCAGCCATCAACATTGTTAACAGAACAGAGGCTGTCCTTATGGCTAAAAAGGTGCTGACTCTCAGGAATTATGTACAGACTGTAGAGAGAAAATGCCATGAAATACAGGATGAGGTGGATGAATACAAGCTCAAAATGGGAGCACTGCAAGGAAAGGGATTGCCCAGCCTACTAACCAGCACGGGAAGACTGCTCCCCCGTGAGCAATATGCTGCCAGGATGTCAACTTTTATTGAAAATCATATCACTGCATCTGCCAGTACTTCTGAGGAAGCAGGGCCTCCAACAGGGCAGGGCCTTTATGACAAACTTGAAAATCTATTTTTTATTGAAAATGAAATCCACCACCTTTTTGAGGTTCCTCCTAATTTTTATAGATATACAGAGGCAGATGAAACATTGGTGAAAATTCGAAGGCACCGGCTGCCCAAAGAGGATTGGTGGCAAACAATGCTGCAAATTTTACCTCAGTGATCTCAGTTGATCAATCCTAGTCAGCTTCCACTTAGCAAAGAGAAAAAAGCAGAATAAAGACAGCACACAAGACAACCGAAGGATGACTCAGCATAAAGACAGCGACAACAAGCCAAATATAAAAAATGCGCAAATTTTGGGCAGCGCATCTTCAGCCGAATCCTACGGTCACAAAGTCAACATTCTCTGACCATTTTGGACAGCTATTACAATCAGAAGTTACTACAGCATTTACTTTCTCAGCTACAATGCTCCAGGAGTTGGCACAATATTAATGAGCCATTAACTCATTTGTTAGATATTTTCTGATGTAAATTTTGTATATATACCTTCGCCTGGCAACGTATTAGAGGTTGGTGATTTTCATTCTGAGGCAAATGTATTGTATATTTTCAGATAATCTAATGCAAGAGGCTGGAAAAACTCAGTGATTTCCTGAATGTTTGATGTTTTGGTGATGCTATGCGTGCTGTTGCAGAATTCCTGTGCTGTCTAATGGAACAATAAGTTTTCTCAATCTATGTTTTATCTTCTTATGTTTGTTTGAATCATACACATGTTTCACTAATCTAACAGTAGAGAAAAGGAATAGTACAGGAAATGTTTTGTTACACCTTGTGCTCAATCTCTATTGCTGAAAATGTTTTCTTCAGAATTGATCATGAACATGAATTCTTAATTGCTCATGTTTTCATTAATTCTATAACTATGAATGTTATATAGAAATTCTTCACTGCTTCTAAATAATATTCCCACTTTTCTCCATATCAGTTTGTTGAAAGATCCTTAATTGCCTTTCATGCCCTGATCACATCACCCTTATCACAGATTTAAAGAGTTGTTTCTTAGACACTTATCTGGCTCTGCAGCATCACTATTGTATCAGCATAGACATATCAAGCAAGTTAAGCATCACTGACTCCATGCCCAATGGCCTAGAACATCCTGGTAATCATATATATATCTTGAGTGAAGTCATCATCCAGAAAATTTCAAAACAAAACCTTGAGCATCATAACTAGCCTAAAATATTATACAAACAAAGTTAAATCATAAAGAGAGAGCCCTCTCTGGTCATAGGTAGGCTAGAACCTGTGACCCTAAGATTGGTTAGTGGTTACCTCGGCCGTATTCCCTTGGGAGTCAAAGGGAACAACCTGAGTGATAACACAGTGACCTTCAGTCTCTGGGATATTAATGTTTCTCGGGTCCTCGTCCTCCTCTTCAACAGTGACATTGTAGCACTCCAGCACATGTCGCAGCTGGGTGGTTCAATCTGGTTGAATTAAGTCCAAGGGATCCTACGGTATTCTAAAGATTGCTACCTTGACTTCCTACAATGCCTCATCAATACATTCAAATCCATCGTCAAAGATAAACATCATCAAGAATCCATGTTGCAAAATGTCCCATTCTTCAGTGCCATGGCAGAGCTCTGTTTCCAAGTAACAGTTTGTCAGTATTACATCCAAAGTATGACAAAACAGATGCACCCATTCAGGCTGAGGCTCTACTCCATAAAAGTTAGTCCGTTTGGCTAGGTGATCATGTCGATCATCCCTTCCATCATATTTCTTTGTTAGCTGCACTTGTGGGTTACCAAACCGTAATCTCATCATCTTTCTGTACACGCGCCAATCATAAAAAATGTCTTTGTGTGTACCCCACCATATCGTAGGCATAACGCGCAATGCCCAATCTAAGGCCTGGAAGCGATGCTTCTCAAGAAATTCCCTTTCGAATGCATCCAAAAAATTATCGACATCAATTAAACCATCATAATTGGGTAGTATCCTTACCTCCGATGATACATAGTGCAATGACTTGGTCATCATATTACAGCACATCATAGATACTTCATGCAGTCAGTTCTGCGAGTGCTCCAACTCCTCATCTGAATATGATGTGTAGGAACTTTCGTGGTCCCAGGAAATGCGTCCATCTGTTGTCAGATTCACCCAATCCTAATCTTACACCATTATCTTATAAATATGGTCCAAATCATCATTGCTTCCATAATCGCGGATTGGTTTAGTATAGTGCGGTCCTTCTGCAGGTTCCAGGGGAAATACTACGTGGAGGGCTTTCTTCTCAAATATCATCTTCTGCTTTTTCAAATTGATTACCCCATTCATGTCAGTAGCCCAATCGATCCCAAGGAGCGTAGGGTAGGGATTGTTGTCATCCACAATCTCTATCACTTCAAAATCAGCCAATGCGCTTGCACCCTCAATATCAACTGTCACTCCCTGCAATCTTCCCATGGGGATGATTTTCTACTGATTTTCCATTCTTAACTGAATTAGAGACCACTATAGTGTAGGTCACCCCATCCTCTCCCATGTCTGTTTAGGAAAAACATTTGCGTCCGACCGTAGATCCAGAATAACTTGATCCATCTTATATTATCTTATGTGTGTAGTGAGCCTCATCTCACGCCTTTTTCTTGCCTTATGCTTACTAATATTCCTGACTACATGCGGTTCATCAGGAGTGTTTTATTTTTCGACGCATTTATTTATAAGCTCCTACATTCCTTTCACAACCTTGATATCATGCATCAGCTTCATAAAGGTCTCTAAGAAAGTAGTAAGCATGGAAGGGTCCATCTCTTCAGCTGGCTTATCCTGACTTCCTGAGGTAGAGGCCTCAACGAAGCTTTTCTTTGCTTCCATAAACGTTTCCCTTATGCACTCTAGATCAAACCCAATCTCCTTTTCTGGAGCTTTGTGGACCCATTCACTTTCTTCGGGCTACTTCCCCTTATCTTCGCCAGTCGTCATTCCACTCCACAACATAATATTTACCTGAGGATCCTCTTCACGAGGCTCAACCCTCATCATCTGCAGGTTCTAAGTTGGATGCTAAGGCTATGCCCCCTTTTCGAGTGTCTTAGCTAATAATATAGGGCAATCCTCTGTTGCATGGTTAAATTGAGTACAATATCGACATGACAGACGTGTCGGGTTCATGCATTCTTGCGTATTCTAGTCCTCCATAGTTGTAACAATTAACCTCTCCTCGACCTC
The DNA here is from genome assembly GCA_031772625.1 of Pinus tabuliformis. Taxonomy (NCBI): domain Eukaryota; kingdom Viridiplantae; phylum Streptophyta; class Pinopsida; order Pinales; family Pinaceae; genus Pinus; species Pinus tabuliformis. The sequence goes on from CM062820.1 coordinate 583,770,932, forward strand.
TACTAAGTCTTCCTCCACCTCGACCTTGTCTGCAGCCTTGATATTCGCCTCGCGCTCCCCCAATGCCTTGGTACGGAGGCCAGGTTTCTTCCTACACCCTATATGCATGTGTTTTATCCATCATTAGCTAATAGCTATGGAAATTACGCTCATCATGACCCATCGATTGACATAAGTTGCAGAAGAGATCGAAGATAGACTGAAGTAGCATTCACTTACTTCTGCAATTGCAAAGTAAAAGAATTTCAAAGGCTACCTAGATAACTTCAGGCTCCATCTGTAACTTATACAGAAAACAATAGTAACAAACAAATTATTTAGTTCCCAGTGGAGTTTCCATTGATGTTATCACTCAGGTTTTCCCAAAAGTTGTAAGAAAGGGAAAGGAGGCCAAGGTAACCACAGGCCAATCTTTTAGATATAGAATCTAGCCAATATGTATCCAGAGTGTTCTCTCTCTTTATGATTTAGCTTTGTTTGTTTTTTAAAGGTATTAAGCTAGTTATGAAGTTCAAGAGTTTTGTTTGAGTTTGGGTGGTGAGATTCAATAGAGCAGAGAGGTAAAACATAGTAGTTCAGTCCATTGGGCTAATGGAGTCAAAGAATATGGCTTTCTGGATTGGGTTTCTTAACAGAGGATGGTTTCACAGAGCAAGGTAGTCAAACAGGGAACAAATAAAGACTTGAAACAGATGGAATGGGCTCAAATTGGGTGAAGGGCAGTTAAGAAATATTTCAACCTATTTAAAGAGGGAAATTGGATGATTACTGATAAGGAGAAGTGAAGTATTCTTTAACAAATAATCAACATTAGGAAACAGGAGCAATTAAGATTTCACTGCTTATCCTAATTCTGAGGAAAACACAGAGAACAATAATGACTTGAAAAACAGAGTGCAATCAAGCATATTCTGAAATTAAATATTTTCTTTATCATTCGGATTGTGAAACAAAGATGATGTAATAAACTAAGAAAACTTTAAAACACAAGATATAAAGGACTTATTGATCCAGTGGTTGATTCAAGAAGTCTGTGACAAGTCCTCTACAATTCTTCATACAGTAAGCCATGCAACAGTTGATTCCAACAACTCTTTATTTCAAAAATTCAATATTACAGCAAAGTCTAGGAATCCACCCACAATACTCCATTTGAGCAGGTATTTATGCAGAAAATTATACAACAAATATCTCATAACAGAGTGAGATAATATCTAGGATGACTAAAAATAGTTTACAAGAAATAGAAACAGCGAGCCTTGAAAATAGGGAAAATATGAACTGATGTTGTGCTGGTCCTCTTTTTGTTGAATGTGTTGGAGGCAGGCCCTAGGATTCGGCTTGCAGTTGTCTTCTTCAGGAACTCTGCGCTGGCTGCCATGTTTTCACTGATACTCTTTAATCCTGATCTGATACCCTTTGACCTTTTCAACTCTGTTCATCTCTGTCTAGTATTTAGCCCAAAATTTCCCTTTTTCCAAGGGTAACAGTGCAGCTATGGATCTCTCTGTGGCTGGTATGTTGAGTCCTGTGGAGATTGCTGGAGGAGCCATGGTAATTGATGCACTGATAACCATTTATTGAGAAATTTTAAAGGTACCTATGTCAAAAGAGGAGGAAACTGTAAAATGGCAGGTCGGTTGAGTCTGTGAGCTCACCGCGGAGCTTCTTTGGTTAGGTGGCGGTTGAGGAATTAGAACATTGATTTCGGTCTTTATTTTGCAAGAGAGCGTGGGGCACAATGCATTACAGTGAAAAATGGCGTTTTATCATTTATTTGACAAAACTGAGGTTTGCTGGAGTTTTTGTATTCAACCGGGTAGATGATGTAAGCGGTACCCGACCTGACGTCAGCAGAGGGCGGATGATGTCAGCGGAGGGTGGAGGACGTTAGAGGATGATGTCAGTGGAGGGTGGTAAGCAGTTTACCCCGCACTGCTTTTGGGGCTGGGCGGTATTGAGCGGAGGGCGAGCAAGCACCCCGGATGGGCGACGCGTGGCAGAGGTACGGGCGGAAAACCGCCGACCGATCGCAAGTTAACGTGAGGTCAAAAGAGGGATCGTGATATCAATATAGGCCATTGGATGATCAGGAGACGATCGAATGGTGGATGGGCATCAAAGATGACGGGGGTTTATGCGACGGGCCCGATACGATATAACCTGTTTTAATTATATCGGACGCGTTTTGATTGGTCGGGATTGGTTATTAATTAACCCAAATGGTTAATTAATCCTGTTATCGTGCAGCGGGGATGGTTCTTAACATATTTCAAATAAACATGTTAACCCTATTTAAACATCGTTTAGGGTTGTATGCGACCGGGGCGGGGATAAATAATATTCAGGGTTTTTTAATATAATTATATAATACGGGATGGGTAAATGGCGGGATTTATGTAATAAGAGTTAAAATTAATATGACTTCAAAACGAAAGCGCTAAGCTAAATTTCCATTTAAACTTAGGCTTTTAAAGGGGAAAAAGGGTGTTTTGAGGTGATATTGTGCGTTTTCCTAAGTAAAGTAGGGATTTACTTAAGAGAAACTTCATTAAGTGAAATGAATGATTTGATGGGTGATATTAAGAACAGATCTTAATATTTTTGGGGGAGTTAGTGAATGATTAGGGAAAAGTATGAAGGGGAGTTAGTTATGTAATCTTGCCTCGCTTGAGTTGCATCAAGTATAATGTCCGCTATTGCACTAGTGATAGAGATAAAGATTAACATTTTTAGAGATATAATCTATCACAAGTATCATTCTGCAACACCATCTACCTACCCTAGATACTTTGGCCTAGCATTTTTTCTTTATTTGGGTGCACTTTGACTGGCAAACCCTTATCAACTTTCCTTTTCTTTTCATGGTAAGCCTACCTTGTATGCAATTATTACATCCAAGGGCTCAGATTTAACTGTTGAGCTCCTTTTTATTTACTCTACCTATCTACTTATCTGCCAAGATTAAACAGTTTGGTCAGATTTTATTCTCTATCTCTAAAATAGGAAATTCAAATATGAATTAGCCAAGATTAAGCTATTTGGTCATTCATCAATTGTGGCATAAATTAACAAGCTGCACACAATACTTATTACAGAAAATGAAAAAGTAGTGGCATTTTGGACTTGCACACTTTTCTGGTCTATTTTTGTTTGGGGTTCATTTCTTTCACTTTTTTGACCATTTTATTCTTTTTACCCTTTGATTTTTCTTTTAGGGTATACCCTCTTTACATTTTTAAATTTTTTGAAATTTTTGATAATATGGAAACTTTTGCAACAAGGAAAGGAATGAACATATTACAGAGCTCAACAAGTCAATCATGAAATATGACACCTATTGGTATAGGAGTATAACAGTGGCTCCACTTAGGGATGGCTTTCCCTGGTGGAAAATCAAGAACAACAGGTCAGATGACCTTCTGAATAACTTTTATTGTGCTCTGAAATCTCCTTCAGCTGGTTGCTTTATTGTATGTATGGCAGTATACTTGTGAAGCTTAGGGCCTTCTCTTCGGGCTTCAACTGCAGCAAGTTACTATCCAATCCAAACTGTGACATTATTAAGGATATAGTATGTACATGTTATAGTCAGAATACATTAAAAAACTGGATCAAAGTAATGTTTCAGCATTCGACTGTTCACTGGTCCTTCTTCTGTTTCTGTACCATCTAGGCTTTTTAGAAAGTAAGTATTGTTCCCTTGCAATGCCTGGATGATAAATGGTCATTTCCACAGGAAGTCAAACTTCCCATGTTTTCCTTTGTCTTCTCTCTTGGAATCCCATCTTAGAACTTTGTCTCCAAGGTAGAAGTCTTCTGCTTTGGTCCTTTTATCAAATATTTTCTTGAGTTTTTCTTGTAACACTTGGGATCTTTGGTGCACTTCTTCTCTGGTCTGCCGCAAATGAATGGTCTGATCTACTCTCCTTTGAATGTCATTGGGTTCCACCTGACATTCTTGCAGTAATTTCATTACAGGAACTCCTAAATATGAAAGAAATATAGCCTCCATGCCGTAAACTAACTCATAAGGGTTAGTTCCAATAGATCTCTTTGTAGTAAGTCTGTCTGCCCATAGTGAATTTGTAAGTTTCTTGTGCCAGTTTTTCTTGTTCTCTTCCAACAATTTCTTAATAATATTAATCAGGCTTTTATTGGAAGATTTAGCTAGACCATTACCTTGAGTGTAATAGGCTGTGGAATGGCCTAAAGTGATATGGTATTTGTTACAAAAATTTATCATTTTCTTGGACTTGAAGGCAACAACATTATCAGTTATGATCTTTTCAGGACAGCCAAATCTAGACAATATGTTGGTTTCTAAGAATCCTATAATCACTGTATCATTGGCTTGTCTAGAAGGAATGGCTTCTATCCATTTGGTGAAATAGTCTATGGCAGTAAGAATCCATTTATGTTGGCCATAAGTGTTATATACCTAGGGGGGATAATATGGGGTACCAAGGGAGGTACCCAAGGTAATAATGTAATAATGAGATGGGCCATAGTAATAAATAATGTGGTTAACCCATATCATGTAAGGGACCACAAGTAGTTAGTAATAATGTAATGGGCCCATGGTATTAGTTGATGGTATGAGGGAACCATGGTAATGACCCATGGTATTGTATATATGAGGCCTATATAGAGGCTAGAGACTCCACATGGAGAGTGTCAAGAAATATTGTGAAGGAATTGAGTCAAGGATTATTGTATGAACATGCATATGGCTTGTGGAGTGTTCTCCTTCCTTAAGGAGTGAATGTATGGTGTTGCCCTACCCTAAGGGTTTTGATCAGTAAAGAATCATTTCATATTATTTCTGGGTTTATTTACATTATCTTATGTTTTTATATCAGATCTATAATATTTCTGGGTTAGATCTATAACAAGTGGTATCAGAGCTATAACAAGTGGTATTAGAGCACTTTCTTGGGCAAACAGTGGAGAATTTTTTTTCTTTATTTTTTGGAGGATTTCGGGGGCGACGAGTTTGCAGATCAGATATGTATGTTTTGGTGCAAGATCTGAAAAATCTAATTGTAGATCTGGATTCTATGTGAAAAAATACCCAATTAAAAAAAAAAAATCAGTAGAATCAGAGTCCGGATGAAGGAGATATCGCTGATTTAAAAATCAGTGGGGTTGTAGACAATTTTTCGGGGCAGCAAATTTACGGCACAGATCTGGATGTCTTGGTGCAAGATCTGTAAAATCTAATTGTAGATCTGGATTCTTTGTGAAAAAATACCCAATTTCAAAAAAAACATCAGTCGAATTGGAGTCCGGATGAGGGAGATATCGCTGATTTAAAATTAGCTCTTTTTGCAGAAATTTTGGTGACGACGGGAGAGTAGCAGCGCAACTTTGAAATTTTAGTGCTTGGATCAGGATTTCTATTACATGGGGTGATGCAGAATGGTTGCTCTATTTCCAAAAATAGGTCATAATAAGGATTCTGAGCAATATTGATTGAATTGTGGCCATTTCAAATTTTCGCCAAATTTTTGTGATGGCGGCCCTAGATCAGAATTTGAGGGACTTGTATAAATTTGATGGCTCTCATCCAGCTCAATGGCTAGCACAAATGGAGAAATATTTCAAATTGAATTACATCTATGATGATGAGACTCAGTTGAGTAGGGGAAAAATGTACTTGGACCTTGAAAGATGGCAATGGTGGCAATGTCATAAAAAATGCCATCCAAGGGTAACTACTTGGGAGATGTTTGAAAAAACTATTCGAGACCACCTTGACGTAAATCTAATCTTGTGGATAAGCTCACATAAACAGACACACAGCCTAACAAATATTTTATTTTTACAGGAAAGAAGGAAACCAAGAAACCTAAAGGGTTATTTTCTACTGATGTTTCCTTATTGCAGGTTCATGGATTGATTCAGAAAGAGAAGATCATTGTTTCTATAAATCCTAGCTGCAAGCATAATTTTATAAATGTTTATTTGGAAAACAAATTGCAAGTCCCATAAAAAAAAATTGAAAATACACAGGTTGATGATGAGGATGTTCAAATTTATAAGGATTTGAAGCTTTCTATGGATAAGTATGTGTTGCATGGTGATTTTTATACTTCACAGATGGATAATATGGATGTTGTTTTGAGATATCCTTGGATGAAATCTGTGGGTACTATCAATATTAATGTGCAGAAGAAATTCCTGAAGCTCTGGTATAAAAAGAAGAAAATTACATTACAGGATATTTCCATTAATAAACAGGTAGAGTCCAAGGAAGCTGAAGCAGAAGATGTTCCAGGGACTGACATATCAGATGATGAGCCTTTGATGATCGACAATCAAACAAAAACAGAGGCTGAAGCAGACAAGGTTACAGGTACCTCAGATGAGGGCTTAGTGGTTGAAGTCATATTGGAAAAGAAGACACCACAACAAGCATCACAACAGGGTTAATTAAAGAAAAAGACATCGTGGGTTAAAACTTCAACATATCATCACCCACATCACCCCGCAAGAAAACAACCAACATGATGGAAACCAATTAGCCATAAGGACAACAACCCCCGTATGAAGGATAGCGAGGAGTGAATATCCACCTACTACGTATCAACACGGAAGAGCTGCCATGGTCAACTTCCATCTCAAGCGAGCGAGGCACCAGCGAGATCGAGGGTTCACCTTTCTCTTGGATGGCTAGATGTACATGCATGGTATCAGCGGAATACTCTTTTGAGTAGATCGTATTAGTTGTGTTCTTCCCATGTTTCGGGGATGAAACATGCTAAGGGGGGTGGAATGTTATATACCTAGGGGGATAATATGGGGTACCAAGGGAGGTACCCAAGGTAATAATGTAATAATGAGATGGGCCATAGTAATAAATAAGGTGGTTAACCCATATTATGTAAGGGACCACAAGTAGTTAGTAATAATGTAATGGGCCTATGGTATTCGTTGATGGTATGAGGGAACCATGGTAATGACCCATGGTATTGTATGTATGAGGCCTATATAGAGGCTAGAGACTCCACATGGAGAGTGTCAAGAAATATTGTGAAGGAATTGAGTCAAGGATTATTGTATGAATAGGCATATGGCTTGTGGAGTGTTCTCTTTCCTTAAGGAGTGAATGTATGGTGTTGCCCTACCTTAAGGGTTTGATATCAATAAAGTGAATCATTTCTATCTATATTCAGATCTTGTTATTTATTGGGTTATTTCTATTCTCATATAATTTCTGGGTGAGATCTATAACAAGTGGTATTAGAGCTATAACAAGAAGAGGGAGGGTGTATTTCTCCAATGAAGTCCAAACCCCATTGTTGAAAGGGATTTTCAGTGGAAATTGGTCTCAAGGGTAAGGGTAACAGTTTCCTTTTTCCTTCAAAAATTTGGCATTTGTGGCAAGCAGTGACAAACTTCTTTACATCAGCGAACAAGGTTGGCCAATAAAATCCAGCCCTTAGGATTTTGTCTGCAGTTGATTTCCAGTAAAGGTGTCCACCGCAGTCCCCTGCATGAAATTCTTTGAGAACCTTGTCAGCTTCTTATTTTATTAAACAATTCAATAGAATACCTTCATGATTTTTCCAAAAGAGAGCATTATCTAAAATACAGAATTTTGAAGCTTTCATCTTTAAAAACCTTTTCTTTGTTCTAGATAACCCTGGAGGAGCCTACAGGTTTAATAATACATGAGTTATATCAGCATACCAAGGTGATTCTAAGAAGGCTTGGATGATTTGTGGAGTTGCCATCTCCTGTTCATTATCTAGTTCATTAATATCCAGGGCTTGAAAGTTTGTTTCAGCCATGAGTTTAGCCAATCCCTGTCCTTTTATAAGCTTTGCAGGTTTTATTTCAATATCATACTCCAATATATTAGCTATCCATTTACCTCGTTTGTTGGGTTCCTATAATACTAGTGATTACCCCATTACTATTGTAGTTATACCCCTTATTAATATTTTTGTGCCCCTATTGCCCCCATATTGTTATTAATGTGCCCCATAGAATCCCTCTATTGTTATTTTTGTGGCTTTATATTATTATTGTTAGGTCGGCTGGATTATATTGTGACTCCTTAGACTCCTATATATAGAAAGAAAGTTTTGTCATTTGAATCATCCAAGAATTGTTCATTTATGTAATGTAAAGGAGGTTTCCCCCTCGAAGAGGCTAAATTCTAAGGCGTTGATCTATCTTTTCTATGTTTTCTTGAGCTGGTTTCATAACATTTGGTATCAGAGCTTTGGATTCTAGGGTTTCGCTGCTCCAAACAGGTCATCGTGGCATTTTCGCTATAACTTTTTTTATACGATGTTTCAGAAGTTGCAAAAAAAAACCCATTTGAGAAGAAATCGTGCTGAACCTTGCATCCGAATTTCAGAGCTTTTTGTGCTATATTTGCGGAGATATGATTTGAGGAAGTTGGTATTTTTGCAGACTCCTGAATTACATTCCAAACATGTGACTTGGAGAAAATCGTCATAACTTTCTCTCTGGGGATCGGATTGAAATTTCATAAGAAGGTATAGAAAGAGGACGGACTATAGTTTCTTGTATGCATTTTTCAGATCCAAAGGTTGAAACAGTGACTCGTGGCACGTCATAAAAGTTCGCTCTACTGAACTAGTCTATAATCAAGTCATTGTGGGAGATTTCTCATAACTCTTACTTGGAGAATCCAATTTGGGTCAGAATTGTGGCATTGGAAAGAGGACACAGAGAGCTACTGCAGATCACAAATTCAAAACTGGATGATTGGAAAGTACAGAGATACATCAGAGGCAATATCAAGCTCCTACAAAGTGAAAAAAGGTGTGTAGATTTTCTTAAATTTTTGCTTAAGCTTAGTTTGAAAATTTATTTTGAAGGAATTCAAAGGGCATAATAGAGCATTATTATCGGTAACTGATGCCCCGAGGAAAGAAAATACAAACACCTAGTAAGGAACCTGAAAGCTCTAGCATGACTCATGAAGAAGAAGAAGAAATGCTATATGATATATCAAAATTACAAGAATAAGTGCAACAAGTGTCACTGGCACAAAAAGCAACAGAATCTAAGATGAATGGTTTAAGGAAAGATGTAGAAGCTAAGATGGATGGTTTAAAGAAAGGAGTAGAAGCTAAGATGGATGGCATGGAAGCTAAGGTGAATGACATGGACACTAAAATTGATGGCATGGATGATAAGATGGAAGAATTGAAGATAAATATGAATAAGTTGCTACAAGAAATGGTCACTAAGGGTGAAAGGGTACTAAAGGAAACTCATGATGAGAACAAAAGAAATGTTAATCATGATTCCATAGACTCTAATGTTGGATCGAAGACTCACCATATTCCAAAATTCGATATGAGGAAGTTTGATGGCAAGGATCCCGCCACATGGATATTACAGATGGAGCAATTCTTTCGATCTCAATAATGTGGAAAACACAAAAAAGGTACGTATGGCAACTTTATATTTGGAACCAAATCAGTTTGTGTGGTATCAATGGCTTTGCTCTCGTAAACAATTTATCACTTGGGCAATTTTTACGGAAGAATTGATAGCACATTATGAGGATACAAAAAGCAACACTTTTTTTAGCCAATTGATAAGTCTCAAACAAAAGGGTTCAATAATGGAGCACATCGAGGAGTTCCAAAAATTGAACATAAGGGTAAAAGATATTCTAGAGGAGCATATGATTGATGTGTTCATAGGGTCTTTAAAGGATAATATCCAACATGATGTTCGCCTTTGGGAACCTGATTCATTAGAGAAGGCATTCAGGTTAGCAAGAAAATGGAAAGCAAAATTATGGCAACCAGGAAGCATACCACTCACAACTATAAAGACGAAAGTGTTGTTGCTCCTAGTCTTCCACAACCTATAAGGTTGACACCACAACAATTGGAAGAAAAAAGAGAAAAAAGGATTTGTTACAGTTGTGATAGAAAATACACTAAAGGTCATAAGTGTGCCGAGAAGAAATTATTCTACATAGATTGTGAAGAGGAAGAAGAAAAGGAGCAAGAAAGGTCAAAAGAAGATGATATACTCCAGGACCAAAGCCTATATGAAGAACAAATAAATCCGACCATATATTCTATTGCATTGGTGGGAATTACCACTCCTCAAACCTTCAAGATAGAAGGACAAATCAAGAAGAAAAAGGTAATAGTGTTGATTGATTCAGGAAGCACCCACAATTTTATTCATTGTAAGGTAGCAAAAGAATTGAATTGCTTCCTATATCCAGCACCAGAGTGTCAAGTGATGATTGCAAATGGAGGAACAATAAATTTCTCTGGAAAGTGCCATAATATCAAGCTATCAATGGGAGAATATGTATTGACTAGCACAATGCTTTCAATCCAATGGGAGGTGCTGATGTTGTACTAGGAGTCCAATGGCTACAATCCTTGGGTACAATAGCTTTTAATTTTCAAGAACTTTTCATCAAATTTTCTACGGAAGGAAAGGAAGTTGAATTAAGGGGTATTGCAGGGAAACCATGAAAGATAATCAGCTCTAATGGTATGACAAAGCTTCTAAAAAAGGAGCAAAGAGGTGTAATTGCACAATTATGTGCGCTAGATGTTTCCACATCGGAATCATCTATTTCTCCACATCTCCAAAAATTCCTGGACAATCATTCCAAGGTATTTGAGACTCCCAAAGGTCTCCCACCTATGCGTGATCATGATCATGCTATTCATCTGATTCCAGGAAGTGTTCCTCCAAACATCAGGCCGTACAGATATACCTATGTCCAAAAGAGTGAAATTGAACTTATGGTTGCAGAAATGCTAGAGGCTGGTATAATTCAACCGAGTCAAAGTTCTTTCTCTGCTCCAGTAGTATTGGTGCACAAGAAGGATGGATCATGGCACATGTGTCCGGATTATAGGGAGCTCAACAAGCTCACTATTAAAGATAAGTTCCCCATTCCTGTCATTGATGAATTACTGGATGAATTGCATGGATCAATTTACTTCACCAAGTTGGATCTTCGTTCAGGATATCATCAAATCAGAATGAAGACTGAAGACATTCCGAAAACAACATTTAGAACTCATGAGGGTAATTATGAATTTTTGGTCATGCCTTTTGGCCTTACCAATGCACCTTCAACATTTCAAGGTTTGATGAATTCAATTTTCAAACCATTCCTTAGAAAATTTGTGTTAGTATTTTTTGATGATATACTAATCTACAGCAAGTCTTGGAAGGATCATGTTGAACATGTTGACAGGGTGCTACAACTATTGGAGGAGAAACAATTATATGCAAAAAGATCCAAATGTTTCTTTGGAGTCCAGGAGGTGGAATCTCTGGGTCATATTGTATCTCATGAAGGAGTTAAGGTAGACCCTAGCAAAATTAAAGCCATTAAGGAATGGAAAATCCCCACATCCATAAAGCATCTACGAGGATTTCTTGGGTTGACAGGGTATTATCGCAAGTTTGTTAAAAATTATGGGAGAATAACAGCACCTCTAACAACATTATTGAAGAAAGATGCATTTTCATGGACTTCAGAAGCAACAAAGGCCTTTGAACATCTCAAAGAGGCAATGTGCCAAGCATCGGTCTTAGCTACACCGGCTTCACAAAAACCTTTATTGTGGAATGTGATGCTTCAGGAAATGGAATTGGTGCTGTTCTAATGCAAGATGAAAGACCCATTGCTTTTGAAAGTCGTCCAATCAAGGGAAATTTTTTAAGCAAAGCTATTTATGAGAAGAAAATGTTGGCAATACTCCATGCACTTAAGAAATGGCGACCCTACCTAATGGGAAGACACTTCAAGGTAAAAACGGATCATGATAGCCTTAAATACTTTTTAGAACAACGATTGTCCTCTGAAGAGAAACAAAAGTGGGTCACAAAGATGTTGGGTTATGACTTTGAAATCATCTACAAAAAAGGGAAGCAAAATGTGGTGGCAGATGCACTCTCAAGAAAGGATGAGGATGTGGAAGCATTGTTGTGTGCCATTTCTATTATCCAACAAGATTGGATAAACGAAGCAAGGGAGGAATGGAAGAATGACGAAGAAGTATGGGCACTTATTCGAAAGTTACAACAAGATTCCAGTACGTCTGATACATTTAGCTGGCAAAATGATTCGTTATGGTACAAAGATCACTTATACCTCTATAAGAATTCTCAGCTAAAACAAAAGATTCTTATGGAATTGCACACTTCTCCCTTAGGAGGGCACTCAGGATTTTTAAAAACTTACCACAGGGTTAAGAAGGAATTTTTTTGGGATGGCCTTAAATCAGATATTCAAAAGTTTGTGGCGGAATGTTTGGTTTGCCAACAAAATAAAGTTGAAACAATTAAGACACCGGGTCTATTACAACCTTTATCCATTCCAAGCCAATGTTGGGAGGAGGTTTCAATGGATTTTATCACAGGTTTACCCAAGTCTGAGGGAAAGAGTGTCATCATGGTGGTAGTTGATAGACTTACCAAGTATGCACACTTTTGTGCATTATCACATCCATTTAAAGCCAGTACAATTTCTACTGCATTTATGGAAACAATTCAAAAGCTACATGGAAACCCAAAGATTATTGTAAGTGACAGAGATCCCATTTTCACTGGAAATTTTTGGACAGAATTATTTTCTTGTCTTGGTACTCAGTTAGCTCATAGCTCATCTTATCATCCTCAATCTGATGGGAAAACTGAGATAGTAAACAAATGTTTGGAAGGATATCTTCGTTGCTTTGTATCTGATAAACAGACACAATGGGTCAAATGGTTGCCTCTGGCTGAATGGTGGTATAACACTTCCTTCCATACAATAACAAAAATGACCCCATTTATGGCACTTTATGGGTATCAACCACCATCCATCACATCATATTTAAGAGAAAATTCTAAGGTTCAAGCAGAGGAACATCACATTGAACATCAACAACAAGTCCTCCAACTCTTAAAGGATAACCTCGTGTTGGCACAGAATAGAATGAAACAACAGGCATATCAACATCGCAGTGAAAGAAGTTTTGATGTAGGTTATTGGGTATTCCTATGGCTACAACCATATAAGAAAATGTCCCTCAAGCAAGCTAAGAAGGATAATAAATTATCACCAAAGTATTATGGTCCGTACAGGGTGTTGCAAAATATTAGTACTATGGCATACAAATTGGAGCTTCCTGTAGCTTCTCGATTGCACCCAGTTTTCCATGTTTCATGTTTAAAGAAGGTTATAGGCGACAAGATCCCAGTTCAAACAATATTGCCAGAACTTGATGAGGAAGGAAAAATTATATTGGAACCGGAAGGAATCACAAAAACAAGAACTCGACAGCTATGAAATCGATTAATTTCAGAGTATCTTATCAAGTGGAAGAACTTATCCACTGAAGATTCCACATGGGAGGATGAGAATTTTACGCAGAAGTATCCAGAACTACTCAAGCATTGAGGACAACACTTTTTTGAAGGAGAGGGGCATGTTGGGTCCCTATAATACTAGTGATTACCCCATTACTATTGTAGTTATACCCCTTATTAATATTTTTGTGCCCCTATTGCCCCCATATTGTTATTACTGTGCCCCATAGAATCCCTCTATTGTTATTTTTGTGGCTTTATATTATTATTGTTAGGTCGGCTGGATTATATTGTGACTCCTTAGACTCCTATATATAGAAAGGAGGTTTTGTCATTTGAATCATCCAAGAATTGTTCATTTATGTAATGTAAAGGAGGTTGCCTCCTCGAAGAGGCTGAATTCTAAGGCGTTGATCTATCTTTTCTTGAACTGGTTTCATAACATCGTTTGCCTTCAATTCCATCCTGAGTCATGATGTCTTTGACAACAGCATTTGGTACATAAGCTATTACATGGGAGTACAATATATAGACTCTGAAGTCTTTAATAGCTTTCACAAGTGCAAAACCCTATTTTTCCATGATTTTGTAATTTAGAGGTGCATCTCTAAGTGCTTTACTGAAAAAGGCTATGGGTTTTTCACATCCTTGATCATCTTTTTGCAGTAAAACAACTACTATAGTGTGTTCTAATGCAAATGAGAAAATTATGAAGTCTCTATCGAACTTTGGACTTGTAAGGACTGGTGTTCTAGTCAAAGCCATTTTAATTTCTTCAAATGATTATTTGGCTTCTACTGTCCATTTAACCTTTGAATCCTTTTTTAACATATTGTTCAGCAATCTACTTAATTCAACCAAATTAGATATGAATATTCTTAAAAAGTTAATCTTTCCTAGGAAAGATTGAAGTTCTTTGACATTTCTGGGGTGGGGTATTTGCAGAATAGCTTCTATTCTAGCAAGATAAATTCTGATGCCATCTTTGGAGATGATATGGCCTAACAATTTTCCTTCTTCTAGACCAAACAAAGAATTTTTAGGATTTAATGAAATACCATACTTTCTGCATTTTAAAAACATTTGTTTGAGATGATCTAAATTTTGTTGATCTGATTTGGAAAATACAGTCAGGTCATCTAGATATATAACCAGAAAATCATGAATTTCTTTTTCAAAAGCTATGTCCATTGCTTGTTGAAAGGTTTCCCCTACATTCTTAAGTCCGAATGGCATTTTAACATATTTGAATGTACCCCATGGTGTTGTAAGTGCAGTTTTTTCCTGGTCATCAGGATGAACCATAATCTGATTATAACCTGAAAACCCATCCAAAAGTGAAATCCTAGAAGCACCTACTACCCTTTGTAAAATATGATCCATCTTAGGTAAAGGGTAATTGTCTTTCAAAGAAACCTTGTTTAAATTTCTTAAGTCAACACCTAATCCGATTTCTAATGTTTTCTTCCTGGTAGGCACTAAATTAGATACCCACTCTGAAAATCTGATTGGAGCAATTATCCCTACATCATGCATTCGTTTGATTTTTTTTCAATTAAAGGAAGCAGTACAGGGCTAATTCTTCTGAGCTTTTGTTTGAATGGCTTTTGATTTTCCTTGAGGGGTATAGTATGTTGAATTACAAAGGTATAATAAGACTTCAGGTCTTCATAGCTCGAGGCAAAAACATCCTGGAATTCTTTGATTAGTTCAAAATACTTAAGTTTTTGATCAGGGGGCAAAGATTTGGATAATTTTACCATTTTTGGCTTTTCTTCAGTTCCTATGTTATAGTCTTCAATGTCTGCTTTTAGAGGTTCCATCTTGGGTTTCTTTGGAATATCGTTGAAATCAAAGAGATCTTCCAAAGGAGTTAATCCTTTGGGAAAATGATTGTCTTTCAAATTGAGAACTTCTGATTCTCCTTCAATAATCTCATCAATGTCTATTTCTTTAAGATCCTGTATTTTCTTTTTGGTAAATTTCGTTGGATGAAGCATTTGAGTTGCATTTTCTGCTGAAATGTTTGTTTCTATTTGATTTGTTGGATTAGACTCACTAACTATATCTATATCTATGTTAGTGCTAGAAAATTCTTCTTCTAGGGTTAAAAAATTGTTGATCTGATTATCATTGTCAAACACTTGCCAGTTCTTTACATTATCAGGTATGGTTGGCCTGTGTCTAATTTTAGCTGTGAATTTATGATTTGGTTCAAATGGTAATTTACAGGTTCTGGCAAACGTTGCCAGGCTATGAGCTTGCAAGTTATGTTTTCTCGGGATTTTGGCAAGCTGAGTTTCTAGAAATGTATTGAGGATCTCTACAGCTGTTCCTCTGTACTCCCTTAATCTGGTATCATTTCTTATGAACTTCCCTTTTATCTGTTGAATGATTAAATCGGAATCTCCTAGGACTGACACTCTAGTTGCTCCCAATTTCTTGACCAGTTTAAGACCTAGCAATAGAGCTTCATATTTAGCCATATTATTAGTGCACCTAAAGTTTAATCTGTAGGCATGGCCTTCAGCATGATTGTTTTCAAGATTGTGCACCCAGACTCCTGCTCCTGCTCCTAATTTGTTCACAGAACCATCAAATTCTAAGTACCAAAGGATTTCATGTTCACAATTAGTATCTGGAGTTTCAGGGATCTGTTTAATAGGGAGATTTGGATTTTAGTTTCTTCTAGTTTATCTTATGTTTCATGATTTTCAAAAATTTCTTGGATTCAGACACTAGACCTTTCATTTGTAATTTGCTCTGGTTCATCTGCTAAAACTTTTATTTCATGTGGGGGATCAATTTCAGCATTGTAAAGGATAAAAGAATCCATATCTGAATGTACTGAGCAGATAGGGAAATTTTGAGGTTTCTCTTGACTACTTACTACATACTTCATTAAGGTTTCTCTGTATAGTTTTTTGGGTTGACCAAACATTGAAATAGTAGCGTAAGACATGTTTAACTATAGAGATCCTTGAAGCTTTACACCCCAAGATCTAGACAATAACATGCCATACTTTAGTGGAATATCAGCTACTACTATGTCCATTAAGATAGTTTTGGCAGGATATTGGACTAGTGATACACATAAGTCTTTGATTAAACCTAAACATTTGACCTGACTTGAATCAAAAGAGAAAAGGTCTTTATATGTCCTGGTGATGTCAAGGTCTAGTCTCTCCATTACAGATTTAGGCATTAAGTTATGAGGAGTACCAGAATCAAACATGGCATTATGAAGTATTTTATCATGTATGTTTAAACTTACATAGAAAGGAGGAACTTCTCCCTCTACTGTTTTTCCATTTACTCCAGGGCCAAATATCAATTCGGGCTGGTCATCAAAAACATTGACTGAATCTTCGTTCACAGAAATTTTGAGTGATCTGCTGATTTGACTTCTGTAGACATCATGTTTAGCTAATTTTGATAATGGAACAACTATCTTTAGTTTGCCTACTTCTGTCTCAAGATTAAAAGGTTTTTCAGTTTGAGTTCTTGTATTTCGGACAGCTGGATTTTCTACGTTTCTCTCCTCTTCAGGTGTGGGATTATGGGCTGAAGTTGTTCCCAAATCAAGTTCTAGAGGCTCTTCTACGTTTTATTTAGTAGGAATAGAAGTGGAAGGTTGTCTGTTAGGTGGTTGATTATCTGATACATCTTCAACAATTGGGTTATTAGGGTTAGGACCTGTTCTAGAAAGAATATGTACAGGGGGGGTACTGATCTTACCTTTGTTAGGCTACTTGGTATCTTTCTGTTTATTGGTTTCAGGGACATCTATTCTTCTGCTCCTCAGATTTTGTTGTTTTTGGACTTCATAAATGGTTGTATCATATCCCTCCATAAAGTCAAATGATTCACCTGACTGGGTTTGTAATTGTTTAAGAATGTGAGCTTCTTGATCCTCTTGGGTCAAGAAAACTTGTTGTTCATTGTTGAGTCCCATCAAATTAATTTGAGTGTCTTCTATTGGTTCATCAGAAGTTGAGGCTTCAACATAATTTTCTTGAAATGGGGGCCTAATATTTTGGTCAGGCCCTGTCTTTCCAGTGTTAGGATTTTGGTTCTTCCTGAAATTTGGATTTCTCCCAGTATTGCCTGGTTGACCATCCCAAGGGGATTTTATCTCGATTGTTTCTACTCTATCTCCAAGTCTATCCATTCCTTTAATAATAGCATCCAATTTCTGTTCAAAGGCAAAAGGTTCTTCTTTGAAAGGTGTCCTCCTTTCAGCTCTGGCTCTAGACTGTTTAGATATCAGGTTGGCCTCAACACTGACAGCTATACTCTGCATCTCTTCTAAGTTTCCGGGAGCTCTTTCCCTAAGTTGGCATGCCAGATCAGAATCAAATGCATCAGGGAATTTGATGAAGGCCAAATCGGGAGGAGGTCTGAGATTTTGAGGAATAGCATTGTAGACATTATTGAATCTAGTACAGTGACCTTGTACAGTTTCTTGTGTGCCTTTTCTTAGGTTTTCATATTCTGATAAAATGTGGAGAGGATCTTTCTTCTTTTCCCATCTATTCAAGAAGGTCTGATAGAGAGCTTGTGGGTTATTGATACTGTTTGTAGGGAGGGCTCTAAACCATGTTCTAACATCTCCAGTCAAACTTTAAACAAATACTTTCATTCTAACATCATCAACATCAACCTCATATATTTAAAAATAGTCGGTCATTTTCTTGGTATGTTGTTGAGCTGTGTAAGTGCTAGTACCTTCAAAAGAAGTGATTTTACTTTGATAGTCTTGGGGCATAGCCCTTGGATTGGCAGGTAAGTGCAGGGGAGTATATCAGTTTTCCATGGTTGCATAAATAGATGTGACAACTGGAGGAGTAGGGATAACAATGGGAATGTGTGTTGTAGATGGGGGAGTGGAAAGGGTAGTTTGAGGTGCTGATGGTGAACTTGGAGAAGCTGCAGTAATCACAGAAAGGTTTGGTGTTCTTTTAGAGGTAAGCTTAGATTGAGTGGACTTCTGAAAATGTCTGTCAAGGTGTGAAGTAACAACTTCAATCTGCAAATTTTCAATGAATATTGGATCTTGAACTGTGTGAGTTAACCTAGATTCTGAAAAGGTCACAAATGAAGAGATTTCCAAATACTCATCAAAAGGCTCATCCTCAGGGTAGATCCACTTCACAGGACAAGATCTTGATCTTAATAGAGGCCGAGAACTAGCAGAATTTTCTTGGCTCTCTTGTCTTCTAGAATCCTAGGAATCAGATTAGGATTTTCAAACATAGGTGGGGGATTAGGATCAAGATTTGATCCGATGTAATGAATCTTTTTTGAAGCCAGGTTTCTAGGTGTGTTTTTGGTTTTTTCTTGAAATTGGTTTGAAAATACAACTTTAACAGTCTCTTCTAAGAAGTTTTAGATGTGGGAATTTTGAACTTTCTTAAAGAATTATTTGAAAAGAGGAACTGATCAAGTATTTGAAACCAACTGTTCAATCTATAAGCTAGACTAGAGATAGAGTGAAGTAGCATTCATTTACTTCTGCAATTGCAAAGCAAAATCATTTCAAAGGCTACCTGGCTAACTTCAGGCTCCGTCTGTAGCTTATACAAAAAATAGTAGTAACAAACAAATTATTTAGTTCCCCAGCGGAGTCACCATTGATGTTATCACTCAGGTTTTCCCAAAAGTTGTAAGAAAGGGAAAGGAGGCCAAGGTAACCACAGACCAATCTTTTAGATACAAAATCTAGCCAATCTGTATCTAAAAAGGGCTCTTTCTTTATGATTTAGCTTTGTTTTTTTTTAAAGGTATTAGGCTAGTTATGAAGTTCAAGAGTTTTGTTTGAGTTTGGGTGGTGAGATTCAATAGAGCAGAGAGGTAAAACAGAGTAGTTCAATCCATTGGGCTAATGGAATCAAAGAATATGGCTTTCTGGATTGGGTTTCTTAACAGACGATGGTTTCACAGAGCAAGGTAGTCAAACAGGGAACAAATAAAGACTTGAAACAGAGGGAATGGGCTCAAATTGGGTGAAGGGCAGTTAAGAAATGCTTCAACCTATTTAAAGAGGGAAATTGGATGATTACTGATAAGGAGCAGTGAAGTATTCTTTAACAAATAATCAACATGAAAGAATTAGGAAACAGGAGCAATTAAGATTTCACTGATTATCCTAATTCTGAAGAAAACACAGAGAACAATAATGACTTGAAAAACAGAGTGCAATCAAGCATATTCTGAAATTAAATCTTTTCTTTATCATTCGGATTGTGAAACACAGATGATGTAATAAACTAAGAAAACTTTAAAACATAAGATATAGAAGACTTATTGATCCAGTGGTTGATTCAAGAAGTCTGTGACAAGTCCTCTGCTTCAATTCTTCATCCAGTAAGCCATGCAACTATTGATTCCAATAGCTCTTTATTCCAAAACTTCAATATTACAACAAAGTCTAGGAATCCACCCACAATACTCCATTTGAGGGGGTATTTATGCAGAAAATTATACAACAAATAACAAATATCTCATAACAGAGTGAGATAATATCTAGGATAACTAAAAATAGTTTACAAGAAATAGAAACAGTTAGCCTTGAAAATAGGGAAAATATGAACTGATGTTGTGCTGGTCCTGTTTTTGTTGAATGTGCTGGAGGCAGGCCCTAGGATTTAGCTTGCACCTGTCTTCTTCAGGAACTCTACGCTGGCTGCCATGTTTTCACTAATACTCTTTAATCCTGATCTGATACCCTTTGACCTTTTCAACTCTGTTCATCTCTGTCTGGTATTTAGCCCAAAATTTCCCTTTTTCCAAGGGTAACAGTGCAGCTATGGATTTCTCTATGGCTGGTATGTTGAGTCCTGTGGAGATTGCTAGAGGAGCCACAATAATTGATGCACTGATAGCCATTTATTGAGAAAGTTTAAAGGTACTTGTGTCAAAAGAGGAGGAAACTATAAAATGGTAGGTCGGTTGAGTCTGTGAGCTCGCCACGAAGCTTCTCTGGTTAGGTGGCGGTTGAGGAACTGGAACATTGATTTCGGTCTTTATTTTGCAAGAGAGCGTGGGGCGCAATGCATTACATGAAAAAATGGTGTTTTATCATTTATTTGACAAAACTGAGGTTTGGCGGGAGTTTTTGTATTCAACCGGGTGGATGACGTAAGTGGTACCCGGCCTGACGTCAGCGGAGGGCGGATGACGTCAGAGGATGACATCAGCAGAGGGTGGATGACATTAGAGCATGATGTCAGCGGAGGGTGGTAAGCCGTTTACCCCACACCGCTTTTGGGGTTGGGCGGTATTGAGCAGAGGGTGAGCGAGCACCCCGGATGGGTGACGCATGGCAGAGGTACGGGCAGAAAACCACTGGCCGATCGTGAGTTAACATGAGGTTAAAAGGGGGGTTGCAATATCAATATAGGTTGTTGGATGATCACGAGACGATCGGATAGCCGACGGGCGTCAGAGATGACGGGGGTTTATGCGGCGGGCCCGATATGATATAACATGTTTTAATTATATTGGACGTGTTTTGATTGGTCAAGATTGGTTATTAATTAACCCAAATGGTTAATTAATCCCGTTATCGTGCGGCGGGGATGGTTCTTAACAGATTTCAAATAAACCTGCTAACCCTATTTAAACAGCGTTTAGGGTTGTATGCGACCGGGGCGGGGATAAATAATATTCGAGGTTTTTTAATATAATTATATAATACGGGATGGGTAAATGGCGGGATAAGCGCTAAGCTAAATTTCCATTTAAACTTAGGGTTTTAAAGGGGAAAAAGGGTGTTTTGAGGTGATATTATGCGTTTTCCTAAGTAAAGTAGGGATTTACTTAAGAGAAACTTCATGAAGTGAAATGAATGATTTGATGGGTGATATTAAGAATAGATCTTAATATTTTTGGGGGAGTTAGTGAATGATTAGGGAAAAGTATGAAGGGGAGTTAGTCATGTAATCTTTCCTCGCTTGAGCTGTATCAAGTATAATGTCCGCCATTGCACTAGTGATAGAGATAAAGATTAACATTTTTAGAGATATAATCTATCACAAGTATCATTTTGCAACACCATCTACCTACCCTGCCTACTTTGGCCTAGCATTTTTTCTTCTTTATTTGGGTGCACTTAGACTGGCAAACCCTTATCAACTTTCCTTTTCTTTTCATGGTAAGCCTACCTAAGTCTGCACTTATTACATCCAAGGGCTCAGATTTAACTGTTGAGCTCCTTTTTATTTACTCTACCTATCTACTTATCTTCCAAGATTAAATAGTTTGGTCAGATTTTATTCTCTATCTCTAAAACAGGAAATTCAAATATGAACTAGCCAAGATTAGCTGTTTGGCCATTCATCAATTGTGGCATAAATTAACAAGCTGCACTCAATACTTATTACAAAAAATGAAAAAGTAGTGGCATTTTGGACTTGCACACTTTCCTGGTTTATTTTTGTTTGGGGTTCATTTCTTTCACTTTTTTGACCATTTTATTCTTTTTACCCTTTGATTTTTCTTTTAGGGTATACTCTCTTTACATTTTTTACATTTTTTGAAATTTTTGATAATATGGAAACCTTTGCAACAAGGAAAGGAATGAACATATTACAGAGCTCAACAAGTCAATCATGAAATATGACACGTATTGGTATAGGAGTATAACAGGAGGTCCAATCAACGGGCTATATTCAGGGCCTATTTTCCCTCTATCCCTAAATATCTTTCCACTTCACGTAGCTCCAAACATCAAGGTGGCTACATAACCCGATTTTCACACAAGAGCATCTTAATCCAAGTATTTAAAGACCTTAAATGCTTACCTCGTGGTCCCTTGAAAAAGTGGCGCTCTACTTTGTTGTAACTGACTAAAGTATTGACCACGAACTCTGTCACGAATCCTCTTATGATATGATTGAGCTAGTGATCAATATCACGTGCGATATTATCTTCAGAGGCTTCTAACCTATGCACTAAATTTGAGGTCCAGACTATTGGACCATCAAGCCTCCACCTTCCTTGGCCGTCTGCCAATTTCACGATCCACTCGTATAATTCGACCGTGAAGGAACAAAAGAATATTTTGTGTATCTTTGTGTACAGATATATGTCCAACCACTATTCTTTCATTAATCATAGATTCATGTTCTCTCGCGCCGCGAATTCATGGATCTTTCCATGCAACCAGTCTTCGATCTCCTTCTTAGTTGGATTCCAGTGAAGCAACATCACACATCTATTTATACAGATCTCGGTCCTATCAATAGAACCATTTATTGGCTTGATGGGCCTTGGCCTAGGTTCAATGTTAATTAGCCAAGCAAATCCCTACACTACTGGCCCTTTCGGCATCAATCCATGGAGCGTGGATTGAAGTCTCACCCGAAGCAGTATGGGGGGATGCAGGAACCAAGTTTCCGCACCCAGAGATGGTAGTGATGTCGTTTTATACCCTAAACCTTCCTTCGCACAGGTCGATAAGCCTTTTAGGGCTTATCATATACCCCTCTTAGCCGTCCTCTAGACCTCCATGAAGGTCTACGAATGTCCTTCGCATACCCTAGATAGGCGGATCAGACACTTACGCACCTCTATAATTAATCTTACTTCTGTATTTACCTAGATTAGCTTAAATATATGATAACTTCAACATGCATTAAGGTGATATTTGTGTAAACATATATTCTTACTTGCATTCATATAACAAAGAAAAACATATGGATTCGTGCAACAATATAGCATTAAAACATAAATCTAGTATTCATCATAACATAATCATATGCATTTATAACAACAGTAAAATAGATCATACACAGATAATTCTAGAATAATTATTTTTATTGACGCTTCAGATCTTCTTTACAGACTCTAACCGCCCTGTGCACACAACTACAGGGGTCTGCACACTCACCTGCGGAC
Organism: Pinus tabuliformis; assembly: GCA_031772625.1. NCBI lineage: Eukaryota > Viridiplantae > Streptophyta > Pinopsida > Pinales > Pinaceae > Pinus > Pinus tabuliformis. The sequence continues at coordinate 583,794,164 of CM062820.1, forward strand.
TTCTACCCTAAGCCTTCGCGCACACAGTTGCATAGCCTCCTTCCTATGCTAAGACTCTTTGCTCTTAGCTCTCACAGACCCATTACATTCATTAATGACTCCAAAACATACCAAGATTTAACTAAACTACCTTAGACTCTTCTAAGACTTCCCTTTTTATATAATCCCATGGTCCACGAACCATGGGTAGATCTCCTAAAGCTGACATGACTTACATAAATGAAGGTCGGAAACCCTTTATGATAATTTACATCTTCACGCTCCGTGACCACAAAATGCAGAGAATTTACACTTTTTTATACAAAAACTTGGGTTTTCTTCCCCAAAACTTGGGCTTTTAACCCCAAAAATGACCCTAGGGGACCCATTCCCAATGACTACCTTGGAATCTCCACCACAACTGGGGAACTCAAATTCTTTGCATGCGTTAGCTATTTTAGGCTAATTGATCAATTAACTAGATGAACAAACTAATCTGGATGCAAGGAAAACCAGATGTTTGGCTATGCTCAATGAGTTTGACGTCAAGATAAGGTAAATTAAGGGTAAGAAGAACAAGGTTGTAGACACTCTTAGCAGAAGAGTGCAGGTAAATCAAACTGCAACTATGAGTTCATATGGGATAGATTTACAGGATCAACTCTTACACGAAAACAATAGGATGACAGGTATAGGGAGCTTAACTGTAGGTTACAACAATAGGGTACAGGCGAAGAAGATGTGGATTATCATCTCACATCATATGGTTTGGTGAGATTCAGGGACAAGATCTATATGCTTCACAACAACGAGATAAAGATGCTTATCTTGAGGGAATTTCATTTTAATCCATATTAAGGTCACTTGGAATATCAGAAGAGTCGAATAATAGTTAAAAAATTCTACTACTGGTTGAATCTGAAGAAAAAGGTAGCTAAGTTCGTCGCCAGTTGTTTGGGTTTTCAACATGTAAACGCAGAGTGTAAGCATCTAGATGGTCTATTGCAGCTGATTCTAATTCCAGAGTGGAAATGGGAGGTCATTTCCATGGATTTAATTATAGGTTTGCCAAGGAATTCAACACAACATGATTCTATTATGTTTGTGTTTGAAAGATTAACTAAGGTAGCTCAGTTCATAGCGATGAAGTCTACTTATTCAACTAGTGAGGTAGCATAGGTATTCATCAGGGAGATAGTGATATTACATGGTATTCCTAAGAATATTGTGGTAGACAAAGATGCTAAGGTCATCTCCAGGTATTGGAAGGAGTTGTTTGCAAGTTTGGGTATAGATTTGGCCTTCAACACAACTTATCATTTGTAGATAGATGGAAAAACATAGAGGGCCAATAATATTTTGGAGGACATGTTGATAATGTATGTTATGCACCAACAAATGAGGTGGGAGGGGTATCTTCCACTGGTTGAGTTTGCTTACAACAATGGGTATCATGAGTCACTGAAGATGAGTTTGTTTGAGGCGCTTTATGGGCAGAGTTGTAATACTCCTATCAATTAGAGCGAAATCGTGAAGAGGGTATTGATAGGACTGAGCATGTTGGCATAGATGTAATAGCAAATGCAGATGATCAAGAAGAATTTAAAGGTAGCACATGACATGCAAAAGAGTTATGTAGATCAACACATGGTGTTTAAGGAGTTTTAGGTTGGGGAATATGTGTACTTTCTCATCAAGCTTAATAAGAGCTCCTTGAGGATTGGATAATGTGCCAAGTTGGAACCTCAATATTGCAGGCCTTTCGAGATCCTTGAGAGGATTGGACCAGTGGCCTACAGGCTTGCAATGCCTCCAACAGTGAAATTCCATGTTGTTTTCCATGTTTCATTGCTTAAAAAGATGTGTGAAATATGTTGATAATGTAATCAATTGTTCTGTATTGCAGGTGGATCTAGAAAGAGAATTCCAACAAGAACCTTAGTGCATTTTGCAATAGAAATAACTCTTGCTACGGAATTCAGAAATTGAGAAAGTTAAAGTGCAATGGAAGCACTTTGAGCCTGGAGAAACTACATGGGATATGGATGATCAGATGCGTGCTATGTATCCTTCATTGTTTTCTAGTTGATGCAAAGGAGTTTTGGTATATGTACAAATTTATGTTTGGTTGTTATTGTAAATACCAAAACAAACTGTGTTATAAACCTCCAATAAGAGGTATGTTTTTTGTGTTGTTATGTTTTTCATGTTGGCTTTGCTTTTCGATAGGTTGTTCATTATAAATACTGCATTGAGCTGGGTGATAAAGATCCATTGGAAGTATGTTTTGGTTTTCAATGGTCTTGTTGGTTATAGGTGTCATGGAACACTGAGGATGGTATTCACCTAAGGGAGAGGGGTCTGTAAAAGCCCCATGTTAAAGGTTTATGTCATAATGTAACTAATAAAGGCAAAATAAGACCAAGGTCATGGGACACGTATTCCAAGCTAAATTCTTGGAAAAATCATCCTAGTGGGTGTTCATTTGGTTTATTATGGCTAAAGGAAATTGGCAAATGCATTGGAAAATATTTGAAATGGAAAAGAGGCATTAATTGGAATTTTATTTATGGAAGTAAAGTAAATTAGGAGAAAAGGAAGGTGAAAGGCCAAAAAATTGCATGTGAGGAAAATTGAAGGAAAAATAGAAGAATTTAAAGAAAATGGAGGGCTTAGTGATAAAAAGGATTTTAAGGATCAGTTCACAACTTTTTGTCATTTCAGTTTTGGAGCTCTCTCTCTATTCTCTCTCTTTCATATTCTTTAACACTTAGAGAATTCTTGGAGCACTCTAGCATTAGAGAGAGGAAGGCAAAGGAAGAACAAGGAAGAAAAAGAAAGCAAGGATCAAGCAAGGAAAAGTTGGATCAAGCAACTTCAACATGAATACTTGCATGTATCCATGGGAAGTATGTTTTGGTTTTCAATGGTCTTGTTGGTTATAGGTGTCATGGAACACCAAGGATGGTATTCCCCTAAGGAAGAGGGGTCTGTAAAAGCCCCAGGTTAAAGGTCTATGTAATAAAGTAACTAACAAAGGCAAAATAAGACCAAGGTCATGGGACACGTATTCCAAGCTGAATGTTCGGAAAAAACATCCTATTGGGCGTTCATTTGGTTTATTATGGCTAAAGGAAATTGGCAAATGCATTGGAAAATATTTGAAATGGAAAAGAGGCATTAATTGGAATTTTATTTATGGAAGTAAAGGAAATTAGGAGAAAAGGAAGGTGAAAGGTCACAAAATTTCATGTGAGGAAAACTGAAGGAAAAATAGAGGAATCTCAAGAAAATGGAGGCCTCAATGATAAAAAGGCTTTTGAGGATCAGTTCACAAGTTTTTGTTAGTCTAGTTTTGGAGCTCTCTCTCTATTCGCCCTATCTCATATTCTTGAACACTTAGAGAATTCTTGGAGAACTCTAGCATTAGAGAGAGGAAGGCAAAGGAAGGACAAGGAAGAAAAAGAAAACAAGGATCAAGCAAGGAAAAGTTGGATCAAGAAACTTCAACATGAATACTTGCACGTAACAGGTTACATGTGTGATTTCCTAGCAAGTTTGTGAATGATTGGTACATGCATGTGTGGATTTGGTTCTCTTGCTATCATTGGCATGGGTTTCTCCAGGTGTGACAATGGTTTCAAACTTGCCTTGCCATTTCTGGACAACCATGGTGCGGTGGGGTTCTTTCATTTGGTTGAGATTTGGATTGCTGGATGGTTTTGGAACCAGGTGAGGTGGTCTCAAGAAAATTCCCAAGGCCTAGGAATCCCTTGAATGATTTTGGCAGGATTGTAGTAAAACTTGAGGGTGGAGATGAGAAAATTCCTCAAGGTATTGCTGAAGAAATATGGAGGAATCCAAGCTTGTTTTGGGCCTAGTGACCCCTTGACCAATTTTGTAGGATTGCGGTAAAGCTTGGTATTGTATGTTTTTTTTAGGCCTAGGAATGCCTTGATCGGTAATGGAATGATTACGATAAGCCTGGTTATTAATACCCTGGTTTAGGCATAGGAATCCCTTGACCAATTTTGGAGGGATCATGGTAAAGCCTGAGGGTGGAGGTGGTTTGATCTCTGGGAAGCCATGGTATATTTTATCTTCAGTCCCACATTCATGCTTGGAATATGGAACAAGGGTGATTAATTGAAATAAATATTTGGTTAAGCCCAATCTATGGTTAGGTGGTATGTGGAAATCATTGAATTGGTTGAATTTTTCTTATGTTAATAAGAGATCTTTTCATCTTGTATTTTAATGAGTAATTGTACTTGTTATTATGTGGCTTTTATGGCTATTCTATCATGGTCTATATGCTGTTCATTTGCTGGTTAGAATATGTATATTGGTTATGACTCTTAATATGTTTTTCCTTGTAGATAAATGGTTGAAGAATGCATGAGCTAATAGATGTTATTGCAGGTATCATGAGAGGGAATTAGACCTTCTTGATGATTCTTAGATAAGTATCACACCCCTATGTTTAAATATGCATTCATGACCTATAGATTACATGCTATCAAGATGTTTGACATAATGAATGTTATGGTTAGGCATAATTAGGTCAAGTCTTTGAGAAAATTTGGTATGGATGACTTTGTCTTGATGTCATTTATGATTTTGGAAAGTCTCATTGATTTCTGGGTAGTGGTATGGAGGCTAACCTGGAAATTAGGCTCATAATCTGGGACCACATGCTCTCAACTGAACTTTTTGGGTTGACACTATTGGGATGCATGCTTGTGGGAGGTGCTAGAGGCTTCTAACCACATGGATGACTTGCTGTGGGAGAAGTTGAGAGCCCAGAGATGTGAAAAGAGGTCTAGCTCAGGGTTTTTCCACTTGGGGTGGTTGTTTAACCCTTGAGTGACCTGTAGCTCCTGTAGGAGGTGTTAGGTGGTCAGTTTGTGGTCATTAGTAGGCGCCGCTTCCTTAATGGGACCTATGATTTTGGGTCATGTAATAGTATCTCTCTATCTCATATTTACCCTAGAGTATCAACGAAAGTGGGTAAATGTGGGAGGGGTGGGATACACATGAAAATTTTATGCCACCTAGAGGTCAACCTTCCTATTTTTTCTACCATGATTTTAGAAGATGCCACATAAACCCCATTACTCATGGAAAAATGGGTTAGCTATGTGACCATGATGAAGAATACTCTAGAAGGGTAAATATTGTAACTATAGTTGAGTTGAAGGAGTCAAAGTTAACCACTATGTGGCTATTAGGATGTGTTATAACCAAGCCTCTAGAAGGAAAAGGGGTTCCATTCTATTTGAGTGCATTTTATTCCATAAATGAGTAGAGTATCTAAGAGTGGATAGAGAGAGAGAAACCAAAGAGGGTTTGTGTTTTGTAGTATCCCACAAGCGACAATTCTCACTCCTTTATATTTGCACCATTTCCATTTAGAGAAAGAGAGACAACACAACCTCACCTTCCAATTGGGTTTTCTCTTGTAATGGTTTCCCAATGAATATCTTGTGTTCATTGTGGTTTGTGTGTGTTCAGATTTTTCTCTATTTTCTTGTATTTTATCTATTGGATGCTTAAACATGCAATAATAACTAAAATATAGAAAGATAAGGAAAGTTAACACTCATAATATATGTTTTTGGATTTCAATATATTTTATTAGATCTATTGTGACAAACTATCTAGTGGAATATCCTTGACAATTTACAGATCATAGAGACATGGTGGAACAATACATGAAGAACTTGGAGCTTAGTAACCAATGAATATAGAAATAAAATTATAATGCATCATGACATTTTTAGTCTTTTGTCATTTTTTTTAAAGCTATTTTATTATTAGGTACCTTTGTTAGAATATACCCATATCACGGTGGTAAAAAAAATGATATTTTGAACTTAGATGTTATGCCACAAATATTATGGTGCAAGTTTGATTATGCATTTTATCCTTTTTAAAGAATAATAACTAGATATGTATCATTATATTGAATAATATGATCACAACATTTTTTCTAATATAAAATATAAATTATTCTTATTAAAAAAGTTTGGGGTTTTAGCCCTCTTAAAGAAAAAACTATTTTTTAATATTGTCCTTTTTACAATCTTGTTTACAATAAAGCTGGACTAGCCATTCAAAAAATAGGGTGCTATTGATTGTCTCTTTTTTTTTAATTCAATAATTGGTCTTAAAATTTTGGTTCAAAGGGTATCAATTATCATGGCTATGATTTCAAAAAACTTGCAATTTTATCCTTGCTGGGAGCATCACTTTTCAACTCAAGTTGCTATTTGAAGGTTTTAGTATACTCATAAGAAATTTAAAATATAGATTAGTACCATTATATTGGGATGTGTTGAACTATACTATTTTGTGGCAAGCATTGTTTGTGGAGTGATTCCTTCCATAAAGAGTCTATGATGGCGTTACCATATATTAAGTGTTGTTATTTTTATATTCTTGTTTTTTCCATGGTGAATGTTTGGTTAATTTGGATTTTAAGTGTTTATTTATCAATTTTTATGGTTTATTCTCTCTTATATCTATCAAAGTTTACTAGTTGTCAAGTTTGGAGGAGTGAAAGAAGTTATAATTTTAAGTTCAAAATTAAAAGTTGTGCTACTGTTAGTGCCACGTTTCTATTTGATGGTTGATTTTATGTTTTTTTTCCAACAAAATTATAATGTTGTTAATTCCGTGGTTGTGAAAGGTGGTGATTTCCACCTAAAAATTGGAGTTGTTAAAAATTGGTTAAAAATAACCGTTAAATGTGACCTCTAAAAAATGAGAACACTTATAGGGTTTTCCTCAAGTTAGTAACTATGTATTACTAAATAAGTGAAATATTACAGGTTATATGTTATATTCAAGGGATTTTTTTTGAAACTATCCACATCTTAGAAGTAGATGGGTTTCAACGTAGGAAGAAACAAGGAGTACCAGGCCATAGAAGAAGGAAAGTTCTTGTTATAGGTCATTTTGTCACAACCGCTAAAAAGGCCTAAAAACGGATCAATCAACATCCTTGAAAACTTTGTCATAATCCCTTTGCAAAAAACTAAGCATCACATCTCAAAAATTTTGAGTTTCTAGGTTAACCAACTCAAAAACCATATTTTTATCCCCAACGCACTCTGCATGTCTGTTTACATGTTGTAGAAATTATGGTGTAGATTTGCAACTGCTCATGAAGTTTTAATCAAAATCACAAGACACAAACCTACTCTACTGCTCTGTGGAATTCAATTCACAATTTAGAAAATTAATCACAAACATGAAATGGGAAATAACCCACATTCACACAATATTTTTTTCGGAAAAGAAAATTGCTAAAAACCCCAATTCCTACTTCATGCATTAATATGATAAATAGATATGTATTACAATTGCTTTGCTCAACTGAGCACAACTTGCAAGTGAATAATCTATCTCTCTTCTTACTTAGAAGCTTTGAACCAAACCTAGTCAATATATGCCTCTACTTGAGCCCCTATTTACTTGGGAAATTCCTTGATAAATTAGGCCCCTATTATTTAGGAATTTATCCAAAATGGATTGCTCAATTCCCAAGGTTGATCATATGACTGTATGCAACACCTGTACACTCAAGACTAGTCTACAACTGATGTTACATTGCCTTGGAATCTCCACCACAGTTGTGGAACTCAAATTATGTACATGCATTAGCTATTTTGGGCTAACTAATCAATTAGCTAGATGATCATTGAGTTTGGCTGAAGTCCCACTGCACAAATGACCTTTCACTTGTTCCTCCAACAATTGGGACTAGTTTAACTGAAAACAACTTGAGATAACTGACCTTGATTTCTACAAATTATAAATCACACATTCTTAACTGAACTCTAACTCCTCCAACTCAAATTTATTGAGTAAACTAGGCGACACAAGCCATGCCACACAAGTTAACTGAATCCAAGTTGTCTAATGTTGTGGATATTTGAATTTTCTCAATTTAATCAAGGAAAGATCAAATTGAGAGTTTCTTGCTACATTTTTCAACACTCCCTCTCAACAAGAAATGGATTATCAATCATCCCTATCTTGCAACTGTGGAACTCAAACTTCCCTCTTGACAATCCTTTTTCAAAATGTCAGCATATTGTTCCCTTGTTAGAATGTATTGTAACAACATTATCCACCTCTTCACACAATCCCGTAAACATTGATACCAGATATCTATATGATTGGATCAATCAAGAAATACATGATTCTCAAAAATCTTGATGCAACTATGATTACCAGAGTAGATCATAGTTGGATCCATCATCTGACCAAGCAATCCAACAAGTATATTTCTTATCCATATCACCTCACTTGCTGCTTGACTTACAACCATGTATTCTGCTTCTACTGTGCTAAGTGCCATAGACCTTTGCTTCCTGTTATACTAGGAAATAACTGCAGACCCAACACTAAAAATTCCATCTGATGTACTCTTTCAATCTGATGGACCCCCTGCCTAATATGCATTTGTGAAGCCACACTCCACTCCCTCTATTCATCTGTACCATAGTCTAAACTATGTAGTGACTGTAAGGTACTATAAAACATGCTTAGTTGCATTCCAAAATAGTTTGGTTAGCCTAACCATAGCTTGGATCAGCTGGTGAACCCACTATCTACCGATAAATGGTAGCATCTGCTTCCTCACCTGAAGTGGCATCCTTCTTTCTCTAATTGGTCGCTAGAGGTGGCTCCAGGGGTTTGAAACTATCCATGTAAAATACATGTAGTGTCTAATTTTCATACTTGTCTTGAGAGACAAACAATTCCCAATCACCTTTCCAAACTTCCAACCTAAGGAAGTAGTGAATGAGACCCATGTCCTTCATTCAAAATTCCCTTGCAAGGTCCTCCTTGCAAGATCTGATCAACTTCCCATCACCAGGTTAAATAAAATCACCAAAATATAAGGCAATAATAATCAATTTACCTTCTACCAAGATATGATAGAGGCTTGCATCCGCTTCACTTTTGGTGAAGCCCAAACTGGTGAGATAACTATCGATCCTAGTGTACCAAGCACAGGGTGCTTGTTTGAGATCGTACAACGCTCTCTTGATTCTACACACATGAGGCTCCTGATAAAATGTCTAAAAACCTTTTGGTTGCTCAATGTACACCTCCTCCTCAATAAATCCATTGAGAAATGTTGTCTTTACGTCCATCTGGTGGATCTTCCACCCCATTTGCATAGCCATTGCAAGAATTGATCTAATGGATGAATACCTTGAAACAAGAGAAAATGTCTCCTCATAGTCAATTACCTCAACTTGAAAGTACCCCTTGGCCACAAATATTGCCTTATACTTCTCTATGCTTCTATCTACTACATGTTTAACCTTTAATATCCATCTCAAACGCACAACTGATTTATATGTTAGTCTTGGGACCACTTCCAAAACACCGTTCTTTACAATGGATTCTTATTCCTCCACCATTGCATCAACCCATACAGGTTTCTCTACTGCTTCCTGAAAAGAGGATGTCTCAGTATCTACAAGCTCAGTCATTAGAGCCATGTAGCTAGTGTATCGACTAGGAAACCTTCTATGTCTACGTAAATTTGAAGGATCTCCCACATGTTCCCTTGCATCATGCACAAGTCTATCAACTTCCCTGGTTCTTTTCTTGTGTTCTATGGATGGTTCTGCTTGAGTGGATGTCTCCAATCTTTGCTCCTTTACTTGTGGCTACCCCAAATCTTCTTGAGGTTCCTCCTTTGGAGCTAAGAGCTCCTCTTTTGGTGGGAACTGAAGCTCCCTCTCAAGGGAGAACCACATCACTTTCTCCTCATCAAATTTTACATCCCTTCACACAAATGTCATTCCGAGGGATGGAAAGTACACATGGTAGTTGTGAGGAGTTTCTGTATAATCCACAAATACCCCCAATTTTTCTGTTGTCTAAAGCTTCTTCCTTGATTATTTGGAGACATGGTAGTGTTATCGGGAAAACTAGTGTCTATGCAGAGCTGCTAGTCCCACTAAGGCTGGTAGTTACCTTAGAAACAAACAAACTAAAACTACTTCTGTTTTCCTTTATGAGAAATAGATAAGAGGGGAATAAGGGGACCAACCTCTGTCTTGCACTTGGTTCCTTGCTCGATTCCTCTCCCTTCTGATAGATCTTTGCTACTCACTTCCTTGTCTGCCCAGCTTCACAGAGCACCTGTAGAATCAAAGCAACATAACACTATCCAAGAACATAGCTCTATTATCATAAACAATATAGGACCAGATATATATTGATCACACAAATGCATAAATCATCAATCATACAAGAATGTGGAGGAAAACTTAAATAGCTTTATTGATAATCAAGAAAGAGCAAAGAGGATTACAACCAATTGTTCTGACCCAGCATCATCCTCTCAGCAAGAAAGCCCTTCTTCACCTCATGAAAAGCTTAGATCACCCAACACTATGATGTTGCACCAAGAAACCAACAACACTTCCTTACAAGATACAAAATTCTAGCCTCTGGATCTCTGGGATGAGGGATCCATATATAGATGTTTGCAAGGGAGGTGAGTCAGCTTCTAATATTTGATTAGTTTCCTCTCTCTGATAGTTCTTGATTCCACTTGGAGATTGATGATCTCTTACTCATCCCTGGGCGAATGCAGAGAGGCAAGTGTCACAGGAGAAGTTTTTGGAAGATTCCATTGTCCTCCACCTTGCGGATTGACCTTTCCATTTGTCCACTCTCGCGCATCACACCCCATAGAAGGGTTTTTCAACATGCATCGCACCTACTGTGTGTATTTAGGTGGGATGCAATGCACTGTGACCATGGAGCAGGTGAAATGGTCCAGTTTTGACCAGTTCTGAGTAGTTTTTCATGGAGAACTTCTGGGAGATGCTGTAATCAGTTGACCTTGTTCTTTTAGGGGTTGGAACAACACCTTTAGGGACTTAGGAGCCCTTGGTTTATGGACATTTATGATTGGGGTGGCAGTGCCCAAAAATGTCTATAACAGTTGCCCCCTAAAGCATGAGGTCGTTAGTCTTTTGATGTCGGGTGAAATGCTTTATCATGAGGATCTGAAGTTTTTTTAAGCTGGAAGGCGACCTGTAATAAGATACAACACAATACATTATATTCATAATATTTTCATGATCTAGCTGAGGCGGGCATTCCCATGCTCAGCTTTATAAATTCGTTTTCATGTACATGATATAGACAATCGTCTGAGTGTAGACTGATGATTCTGGTAGAGCCATCATCCCTTAGATTGGATGATTATATGTGCAACAATGGTGTACATTTGATGTCTTTATTTTCCTGAATATATATCGCAGCCTAGATGGATGAAACTAGATCCGGGGTCTTCAATCTCGTTCGATCTTCACTCAAAGTACAAGTCGATCCATGTGAGAGATGTTTTGGAGTCGAACATGGAAAGACATCGCCTGATTACCAGCCAGTGATGTAAGCTGTTAACAGGTGCGAGAGGAATCACCGATAATGATGATGACCCTCAAGGTACTACAGTACAATTCACGTGGTGTGAATAAGGGACTTGGCGTCAAACACCACGTAAAATCTTTCGGTTGAAGGCCATTGATGTAAACCTGTCGCCGGAAGTGAGAAACTTGCCATTGAGGCATGCAACCTTCAAAGTACTGAAAGGGTTGTTCCTAGATCGACTTCTTGGATAATGAGCTGATGTCGACAAGAAGTGATCTGTCATAGGAGGGCCTTAGTGAATCCCACATCAATGACACGGAACGGAGCAAATGATTTTAATGGAGGTGAAAACGATCTGGTGATATAAGGTTCAGGGTGGATGTCATGAAAGAATGGAGCGTAAATGTATTGCAGTGGGTGAGACACAGGTGAATGCTCTGAGCGACATCTCTTGAACATATCGGCGACACTGACATGATGGATTGGTAGCATTAACCCCAAATATGGATGGTGTGATGGAACCATGGTGGTGTGACTAGTGAATGGAACAACCCAACCCGACTCGGATGCGGAGTGAAAGTGTCATGTTCAAGAGCGACTTGCTACCAACAAAGTTTCTTCAAGTTTTCTTCCCAATTTTTCCCCAGTCATTGCTGACCAGTACCTCTTTATTTTTGTCAAGCTTGAGGAGGATAACATATGCTTGTTCTATAATTTTCCCTTTGGGCAAACCCATCGCTATATTTTAATGAGCCTAACGATAGTGAAACTCGTTCTTGACTGTTATGGACAAGTTTGTTGCTATTCGGTTTTAACGAGTTTAACGACAAATATAACTCGATCCTTTTCAATTTTAGAGAGTCTGAAAAGGGACCTAAAGGAAACTCCAAAAATCCTTTTTCGTCACATAATCCCTTGAGTCCGAAAAAATATAAAACAATACAAAAGGGATGAATTTTCAGTATTTTTAACGAGCCGAACAAAACAAGCGCTCGATCTTTTTGTGTAATAATCCCTCAAGTCCAAAAAGATTAAAATCTAAAGGAGGGATAGCACTTCCAGTCACTTTAACGAGCTGGAGAGGCCAATGGATCGACAATCTTTTCATATTTTACGAGTCAGTTGAAAAGAGCTTAAAGGAGACTCGTTTTTTGAGGAACGAGTGATAGATTCGGGTAGCAGCTGATTCCAGGTAAGGTTTGGAATTTTCCAATCACGGCAGTGTCACAAGGATGGCTAACAGGATCACTCTTCGCAGCTGTTCCTCAAAAGGGTAAACAATCAAGTGGAGGTGAATGATCGGCCAATACAGAGTGGAGGTGATGATGAGAACACGACCAAGGCTTGAACGACTGATGATAATACATTCACGATGGTTATTTACCGGAAATTGGTTCATTTTTTAATGAGCTTAAACTCTGGAGGAACATTTTCTCATTGCTTATGTTTATTTTTTAATGAGCTTGAATTCCACATTAAAACTGCTCGATAATCCAGTCGTATAATAAGAATGTCTCATATATAAACGACGTCTTTTCAAAGCTTTGCCCTGCATCCTTTCTTTATGCAAGTTAGGAAACGACCAATCCTATGAGTTTAAAGGGTTAGAGGACCTATAAATTTAAAAAATAAATGGTCGCTCTTCGCTTGCACGCCAAAAGGTTTGCATGCCCCCAGGTATAGCGAACAATTTCTAGGTTACCAAAGATTGTTCTATCTGTACCACAGACAAAACACTTCCTCGACGATGTCTACCAAAATAGACAAAGGTGAGTGGCGCAGACGCCTCCACTCACATAACTTTGACGAGGGAATCTTATTCTAGTCTAATCCCATTTTCCTAAACGGACGGGTGTGTCAGACTAGTCATATATCCTCCGCGAAAACCTACCCTATACCCAAGGTTTTCTTGCTGAAGCAGACCAGGGTGCATGCCCCCTAGGTTTCAGTCATGTCCTACGAATCACTCGTGCTCATCAGGAGGACGTACTGGGGATTGATGAGACATTCCTTGCGTGAAAAGACCATTCAGGGTTGGTATATGACTATTTGCTATGTGTGAACCAGGGAATGAAAGCTGGTCTATGAGCTTGACCACTCTTCCTTCGTGCGGAAAACACATTACTCTAAAGAGTGAGGAGACAATGGCTCCCATGCAATAAATATAGTCTCGTCCAAGGAGTAGATTATAATCTAGGGGTCCTTGGACTACCATTACGTTCATGTGAATGGTTTTCCCTCTCAATTTTATCGGCACATTTGGAAGGATCCCTAATGGTCGACTGGTTCCTTTGTCAAAGCCTATTAGATTTCTCATCTCAGGCAAAAGAAATGGTGAACCAAGCACTTTCCAAGCAGTTGAGGAAAGGATACTCACAGAAGCCCCTTCATCTATGATGGTACCGGACATGACCATTCTATATATTTGAGCAATGATTCGAAATGGTACACTAGCTGGTAAACGGGGTCTGCCTAGTAGATTCCAGTCAAAGGAAACAACTAGGTTGCTTGGAGGTGGGACCGAATAGACGGCCGGATACGACTTTGACGAACTCCCTTCCTGCGGTAAAGGAACGGGTAGACTGCCCCCATGTTCATCGGAGTCTGTGCTTACGAAGAGAATTTGAATGGTGTCGTTCTTGTTCTCTTCGGTGACTGTATCATCTGAAGATTGATCCTCTGAACGCAAGATCAGGTCAACTGCCGCCTCGACCTTTTGACTTTCGTCTGGTGTGGATTCAGATGGTTTATCTTCAATGATAGATGCTTCGGCCGACCACAAGGGCATGTCAGCTGTATTTTCAACTAGTGACGAACTCGACAAGAGTTTCTTATATCCAGGAGGAAGCCATAACGGTGAAACCAGACGGTCGTTCAAAACTCTTTTAGCTTCATCTAAGAAGGGACAACGGTGGACGGCGTGATCGCCTTCACACAATTTACAAGGAAATTTATATTTTCCTTTTTGTCCAGGGGCTTCACTTTCACTAGTTGACGATGTACTTCCAACATGATCATCAGAGGTTGATGACACCGGATTGTGCAAACGAGGAGACCAATCCCTTAAGATTCGAGGGATGCAAGGACAATCTCGATGATAATTGTCTCCTTTGCAAATGACACATGGCGATTTAGGCCTGGATGGTGCAGTGTGTGGATTTTCGCTAGACGATGCCTGGTCGCCGCTTTTCGCCTTTGGCTCCTTCTTCTTCTTCTCCTTCTTCTTCTCGGTTACTTGATTTTTGGCTTTACCAGCTTCATCAAGCGAATAGGAAGGAGGAGAGGAAGAATTGGATGAAGTAGAGGGTTGGAGGGTAACTCTGGTATCGTTTAGTTACTGACTTGATTGTTCAGGAATCGTGGTGTTCTGAATGACAGAAGTTGATAAGAGCCATACGGGCAAGCCAATTGTCAATCCTAGAAGAGACAATATGGCCATATGGGGTGCACCAACATCTCCCCAAGAGGAGAAGGGACTAGGATTTCCTCCAAGGGGAACTCGGTTGGTGGACTCCATTTTTCTCAACTTAAGACCAACATAGGAAAGGTGATGTTTATTCTGATTAAAATAAATTTAGATGCTTTGACACAACTTGTTTTTTCAATTTTTAAGAGTCGAGAAAAAACAAAAGATGACTCTAGTCGCCTTTGATTTTTAATGAGCCTGAAGTGACAAGTGCTTAGATGGACCTCTTCTATTAAGGAGTCTGAAAAGGAATGAAAGGGACTACTCTGGAAATCTTGACAGAGGGATTACCAAACCAATTGCAAAACTGTAGAATACCTTTTACGGTACGACAGTCAATCTTCCCGAATGCTGTGTTCAGTGCATTGCGATTGATAGGGCGGTAGACACGACTTCCTATGGATAAAGGATAAAGCCTATTGTGGTCTCCCAAAATATACTCGATGGTACATGGGAGCACAAGTCCATACTGGCACTTGTCGTCTTAAAGTGGAGGAATCACCCAACCAATAGTGGAAACAACAGTTACCAGGCTTTACGACACTGGAATACGTCTCTAGCCTAGACTTCTAGATGTTGTGTGTTAGGTTCCAAAGCGTTTTTAGATTCATTAAATTTATTTTATAGTTGATCTTTCTTAAGAAATTTGTCTTTAAGGTTCATCGCGTGATGTAGATGTACGATTCCTAAAATGCAATTTAAGATGATAAACAGTCATTTAATCTTCTTTTTGCAATGAAAATCATAGCTACTAAGGAAAGAGAGATGATTTTCTTTCAACATAGAGCAGAGAGCACACACTATATGCACTGTCCTAAATCAAACCAACAAACAGTCTAAATGCAAATGCACATGCATGTATTTGTTTTCAGCCTTCTTAATGTGTGAATGATAAAAAGAAAGCTAAGCGCAAATCTAAATTATTTTTCAAAGCGACAATTACTAACAAGCTTCTTTTCAAAATAAAAATGAAGACAATGACAACACTTTGCTATTTGGAATTGAAAACTTTCTTTCGACACTTGAAAAACTACTAATTCAAATCAAATACAAGAGTAACAATGTAATCGACTATCAAGAATGATCAAATTCTCTTCTATGACTGAAAACGACACTTGCGACACTTTCAAATCAAGAAATGACAATACAATTACACTACTTCTTTGTAAAAGAGAACTGAAAATGACTCAAAATACATAAAAACATTTACAGTTCTTTGCACAATGGAGGTGGAATAATGGCAAGGAAGGGGGTTTCAATGGAGGTGTACTGACTACAGATAGCAAAACTCCTGAATAGAGCTGAAAAGAGTGAACATAGAGGCCAAAATCTAAGAGAAGAAGAGGTCTGATCAGCGCACTGGTAGCACAAGGAAACTGAAATGCAACGCACCTACTACACTCGGGAAGTGCGATGCATTCAGGTTTCAAAGAAGACACAGTGCGATGGACTAGGGACAAGACTTTGGCTAGGTTCTGGGCCACAGTTTGCAGCTCAGTTCAGGGATTTAGGCCGAGCAAGTGGTAATCAGTAAATCAATCATAGGGGTAGATCTAAGGAGGTTACTAGAGCCACCACAAGGGCAATTAGAGAGCTTGTAAATCAATTGTTTAATTCATAAACAAAACCTGGAGATAGACTGAAGCAGCATTGATCTACTTTGCACTTGCATAACAAATGCAGTTCGAAGGCTAGTTGGCTTGACTTCAGGCTCCATCTGTAAGTTTATAAAGTAAACAAATGTAGGTAAACAAACAATCTATTCACTCCCCAGCGGAGTCGCCATTTTGTTATCGAGAAAACTAGTGTCTATGCAGAGCTGCTAGTCCCACTAAGGCTGGTAGCTACCTTAGAAACAAACAAACTAAAACTACTTCCATTTTCCTTTATGAGAAATAGATAAGAGGGGAATAAGGGGACCAACCTCTGTCTTGTGCTTGGTTCCTTGCTTGATTCCTCTCCCTTCTGATAGATCTTTGCTACTCGCTTCCTTGTTTGCCCAGCTTCATAGAGCACCTGTAGAATCAAAGCAACATAACACTATCCAAGAACATAGCTCTATTATCATAAACAATATAGGACCAGATATATATTGACCACACAAATGCATAAATCATCAATCATACAAGAATGTGGAGGAAAACTTAAATAGCTTTATTGATAATCAAGAAAGAGCAAAGAGGATTACAACCAATTGTTCTGACCCAACATCATCCTCTCAGCAAGAAAGCCCTTCTTCACCTCATGAAAAGCTTAGATCACCCAACACTATGATATTGCACCAATAAACCAACAACACTTCCTTACAAGATACAAAATTCTAGCCTCTGGATCTCTGGGATGAGGGATCCATATATAGATGTTTGCAAGGGAGGTGAGTTAGCTTCTAAGATTTGATTAGTGTCCTCTCTCTGATAGTTCTTGATTCCACTTGGAGATTGATGATCTCTTACTCATCCCTGGGCGAATGCAGAGAGGCAAGTGTCGCAGGAGAAGTTTCTGGAAGATTCCATGGTCCTCCACCTTGCGGATTGACCATGCCATTTGTCCACTCTCGCCCATCGCACCCCATAGAAGGGTTTTTCAACATGCATCACACCTACTATGTGTATTTAGGTGGGATGCAATGCACTTTGACCATGGAGTAGGTGAAATGGTCCAGTTTTGACCAGTTCTGAGTAGTTTTTCATGGAGAACTTCTGGGAGATGCTGTAATCAGTTGACCTTGTTCTTTTAGGGGTTGGAACAACACCTTTAAGGACTTAGGAGCCCTTGGTTTATGAACATTTATGATTGGGGTTGTAGTGCCCAAAAATGTCTATAATAGGTAGTAAACAAAGGCTCCAGAAATTTTGAAGTGCAACACATCTCACTTTCTCCCCAAGAAAACCTCCTCTAGTGTAATCATGCCCAGAATCCGATGAGGATTCAAGTTATGCAAATGACTGTTATGTTTCATTCCTCAACTCACAAACGTAGATGTAAGGTTTAGTCATGCAACATCACCCTCGATACCACCACAATGGTATGGTTCTTTCTCTCAGCCCCATTCTTCTGTGGGTTGTGGGGTGTTGTCAACTCTCGTCAAATGCCTTCTTCCACACATAAATTTTTGAATTCATTTGACACTTACTCACCTCCATTATCAATCCTAAGAGACTTCACCTTCTTACTGGTTTATTTTTCAACCAGTGCCTTGAATTCTACGAAATTGGAGAATATATCATCTTTCTTCTACATGAAGAATATCCAACACTTGTATGAGAAGTCATCAATAAAAATGACAAAATATTTGTGTCTAGAAGTTGAGGCCATCAAGAAAGGTCAAAAAACATTAGAGTGCATCCTTTCTAGGACTGCATGTGCTTTGTTGTCTCGATCATGGAATGTGGATTTTATGTACTTCCCTAGGCTACATCCTTTGCGTACATCATGATGCTCAAGTGCTCCTTTGGGGATGCTATTGGTTATTTGCTGCATAATCTTCAAGGCGCCATGATGCAAATGGCCAAGTGTTCCGTGCCAAAGTTCGCTGACCCTGCAACCCTACACTTTCTCCACCTTAGTGCTTAATGTAACAAAATCTTCAACATCTAGATTATACAGGTTCTTCACACAGACTCCGATATTCTTCACCTATCCCATGGCTATGTGTCTCAGGAATTATTTTCTTTTGTTGAAGATCACATGATAACCACGGTCTTCCAAAAATGTGATAAAGATGAAATTTTCTTTAGGCCTGGAATGAACATGACATCCTTGAGCCTAAGAGAGGAGCCCGAATCCCTCTGAAAGGTGACTGTACCAATCTCAGTATCACTGTACCTTCTATTGTCCCCCAACTCAATGTGCATCTCCAAGTCTTTCTCCTCCAAGTCCTTGAAAAACTCTCTACACCTTGTCATGTGGAATGATGCACCTGAGTCCAATTACCACATGCTCCTGATCACTGTGTTCGCCATGAATGTGATAAGGGTAAATTCAAGCTCAAACTATGAAGCCAAGGCTTCTTCTACTACTCCTCCCAATGTCTTTTTACTTTCCTTTTTGCGTGAAAACTTCGTGGGATAAAGCCTGAATTCATGACAATCAAAGCATTTATTTTTTCACAAATATTTATTCTTGCCCCCTTGGTTAGATTATGGTTTGGTTTGAGATTTATTCCATTTTCCTTTCTTTCCCTTTCTATCCAATGCAAAGTTTTCTTCATCCTCTCTCTTGGATGAGGTTCATTCTTCTGCATCTTGATATTTCAAAATTTATCTTTGAGCGTTGGTTTCCTATGGTCACTACTATTCTGGAACAGATCTGTCAGTGCTTTCCACATTGCATAAGTAGTTTCTTTCCCATGAATATTGGTGATAATGTGGTCCCTTACTCCCTCCAATATTATTCTCCTCACCTTGGATAAATCTGTATTCCATTGCGCAAGGTTCTGGACATCAGATTCTGCTGGTTTTGCAACATATCTCTCGATATATTCTAGCAATCCATTGTCATCCAATATCACCTCCATGCAATCTTTCCATGCGATGAAATTAGAAGTTCCTTCCAAGGCATACTCTAGCCTCAACATGTTGAAGGTATTCTTCTCAGCTTTGAAGATATCCTTCTACACTGAACTACAAATTCAAACCTCCTGAGAAACAACTTCGAAATTCCTTCTCTAATGTGAATCCTGCTTTGGTACCATGTAGAAATTATGGTGCAAATTTGCAACTAGTCATGAATTTTTAATCAAAATCACAAGATAAAAACCTACTCTACTACTCCGTGGAATTAAATTCACAATTTAAACATCAATCACAAACATACAATGAGAAATAAAACACATGCACAAAATATTTTTTCTGGGGAAAGAAAATTGCTAAAACTCCAAATGCCTACTTGGATTAATCTGATGAAGAGAGATGTATTGCTTTGATCAAATGATAAAAACTTGAAAGTGAATAACCTATCTCTCTACTCACTGAGAAGCTCTGACCCAGACTTAGTCAATTTTTTCCTTTGCTTGAGCCCCTATTTCCTTACACAATTCCTTGAGAAATTAAGCCCCTATTATTTAGGAATTTCTCCAAAATGGATTGTGCAATTCCTAAGGTTGATCATCTGACTGGATGTAACCCTATACACTCAACACTAGTCTAAAATTGATGTTATAATGCCTTGGAATATCCACTACAACTAGGGAACTTGATTTCTCTACATACACTACCTATTATGGGCTGATTGATCAGTTAACTAGATGATAATTAAGTTTGACTAAAGTCCCACGACACAACTAACCTTCCATTAGTTCCTCCAATAGTTGGAACTATTTTAATTGAAAACAAATTGATATAATTGACCTTGATTGCTACAAATTATAAATCACACATGCTTAACTAAACTCTAACTCCTCCAACTTGAATTTACTGAGTAAACTAGGTGACACAAACCATGTCACACAAGTTAATTGCATCCAAGTTGTTTGCTGATGTGGAAATTCTAATTTTCTCAATTTAGTCAAGGAAAAATCAAATTGATAATTTCTTGTTGCATTTTTCAACACCTACTTTGGATGCAAGTTGCATAACGGGCTGTCATCGTTGATCAGTGTATGTTGCTCCATTCTGCAGGTGTGATGACTCTAGAAATTTGGTAAAATAAAAAAATATTTCTGAATCTTCTTTTTCCAAAGCTTCTAAGGTGGTTTTAACCATTTACCATGGATAGAGATCTTAAATTCCTATCTGATCCTATCTTGGAGACCTCATCTCTTATCCCTTGAGCTAATCCTCCCTCATATATCAATCTCAAGACTAGATTAGTAAATCCTAAACTACCACTTTCACCCTAAATATTTACCGCCTCCCATAAAGTATGGGTTGGATTTTGGAGATTACTAGTGCCCTCATGCTACTATTTTGAACTTAAGGAATCCATCCATTTATGCATTATGGTTGAGTGTGAAGATTTTCTTTGTGGAAAGGAAGGACAAGACAATTGGGGAGACATCTACAAATATGGTTGTAACTCTCTCCTTTATTTATTAATACAAAAACCACTATGTTGACCTATACTTGTATCATGTTGATGCTTGTGTATTTCAATGCCATGTTGACTCATTGATTAGAGATATTGAATTATGTTATGTATATGTTGTAGTTCCTTTTCTTTTTTTAGTCATTTGCGTAGGTTCTAATTATAGCACTTGGAGCTATATTTGAAGCTTACAAGGAAGGATAAGAGGAGGGATACTATAGATTCCAGGTAGGCATATTTTCCATAATTCAATCTCTTTAAGGAAAAAAACATACAATTTTGTGCTCTGTTGTTCTAGATTAGACCACTAGATCTAGGGAGTTCATTTTTCCCCAGAAGTGAATTTTCCATATAACACTTCTCAAGGAATATGAGATTTGAGCTCAAGAGGACAAAATAAAAGGTAGATCTACAAGTTTTAATGAAATATTTGGATTATATGGAGATCTGAAATTGGTAGGCTAAGGGTTCCAAAAATAACAAATTAGAGTCAAAACTGGATTAGAAGGGAAATATTATTTCTATCACCTCTCAATAAAAAAAGGAAGGTTACTATGTTCATAAATGGAACATAGATAATGGGGGAGTGTGACATAATATTGGTTTCTATTTGAGAAGGTAAGCAAACAATGCTATTTCTACTCCATCTCTTTTTTAGAATTATAAATCCTCAAATATTATTTTGTACATAGATTCTTTAGGTAATCTTAACCTTGGGATTGAAAATGGGAAATAAGGTACTATATGGGGAAAATTCCGTCTATTATAAAATGTGCATTAATTGAAAAAATTGAGCCCTATACAAGATATTAGGTTCTCCACTCCCTTAGTAAACAATATCGTGTTCATGGAATCTATGTCCCTTATTAGTATTTCCTTAAGTTTCATGTCGGTATTGGGTGTAGATGATAATGGTGGAAAACCTTATAATCTTGAGTTGGGATCTCATTGTCACCATAGAAAATAAGTATGGGGTTCTGATTCAAGGGTTGATCTAGTGGTAGAATACTACATTCATATATTTAATGACATGAATTCATGGTGATGTGGAACCATTAAAAGCATTACCAATGTAGAAAATCTTAGGACATGAGATGAAGAGGTTTTAGAAAAAAATGATAGGTTGTTTTTCTTGTTTAAAGGGCGATGAAGGAAGTAGATTGGATAAAATCCTTGTTGGAGGAAAATGGCACTTCAAATCATCTCCTATTTTTTCTCCAAACATAAAAATATGAGAATAAAACTCTAGGTTTATTTAAATTCAATCCTAAGTGGTTGAACGTGGAAGAATTTAGAAGTTTGGTTTTGTAGAATCGGAAAGGATATGATCCATATAATAAGAAGTGAACCATGTTCCAACTTTCTACAAGTCTAAGAGAAATTAAGAGGGTTATAGAATAATGTGCAAAACTTAATTTCCAAAATCCACAACTTAAAGGAGGTAGAGGCTTAGATTGTAAAATATTTTATTAGAATGCATGAGGTATTTTATTTAAAGAATAAAGGAAAATTATTAAGGAATTGGAAGAGAAAGCTATTATGGAAGGAGGAAGCAACATGGAAAATGAAAAGTTGGTTGTTTGATTAGTGGAAGGGTATCAAAACACTAAGTTCTTTCAAAATTATGCATGGAACATAAATAAACAATAACACATGTTGGACAATGAAAAATGAGGATGGTACAATATTTATAAGATTGAGGAGATTATGGAGTTGAAGATTTCATACTTTCAAACATATAGAAAGAATCTCCTATTACGAACATTCAATAAATGATCAAAATGACATTTTCCCCCTAGTTTTATGGAATAAGAGAAAAATGAAGATGTAGTGATGGATGTATGGAAGGAAAAAATCAAAGTAATAATAATGTATTTTTAGAAGTTCAAAAGTATAGGCAGAAATGGTTGAAAAATATAATTTCAATTGTTTTTTTTCAATTTAATGGAGGACTACATATTGAGAGTAGTTCAAGAATTAAAGCTTCAAAAGTGATTGTATATATTTATTTGAGTTGCATTTCCATCATTATTTAGAAGGTTATAAGGACCATAAACCCATATCCTTATGTAATTTTATATAAAAAATAATTCTAATATAATAGGCTTAAGGCTGAAGAAGGTATTTTCAAATTCCATCTTTAAGGGAAGTTTGGGTTCTTACACAACTTGTAGATCTAGGATGTAGTTGGAGTGGCATAAAATGGATTACATATGATAAAAATAAACAAAATCCTAAAGACAGTTCTCAAGTTAGACTTGTCTAAAGCATGATAGGGCAGATTCATTATATTTAGGGCTCATTCTAATCCATATTGGGATGAATCTACAATTGATATACTAGATAATGGTATGCCTATCTTCAATTTCCTTTTCCCTCCTCATTAATGGGATAGAACCTAATCCTTACCCCCCTCAAGCGGTTTAAGAAAGGGTTATCTAGTGTCTCCAATTCTATTATTAATGGTAGATGAAGGCTTAAGCATGATATTAAAATAATAAAAACGTAGATAGTAAGGGAATTAAATAAGAAATTTCCTTTTTTTGTTTTGTTTTGTTTTTTGTTTTTGTTTTTGTTTTGTTTTGTTTTTTTTTTTTTTAAATTTTTGTTTTGTTTTGTTTGTTTGTTTTTGTTTTCATTTTTTGTTTTTGTTTTTGTTTTTAATTTTTATTTTATGAATTACCTAAAATTTGTATAATATGTTATCTTATCTAGAATGGAAATTGTGATGGAATTAGCTAAATACAGGGAGATTCTAAAACTATATTGTAAATCATTTGGAATGGAGGTAAATATCAATATATCAAATATCTTATTTAATATATGAACATCAAGAAGAAGGATTCTCAAAATCCTTCATTTTAAGTTTTCTCCTTTTGATAAGGGATTCAAGTACTTGAGATTCATGTTGAAGCCTAATGATTATAAAGGATTATAATTGGCTCAAGAAAGAAGAAACATACTTACAAATTGGTGCTATAGGTGTCTTTAGAGGAGGAAGATTAGCATTGGTGAAATTAGTCCTGAAGGCAATCCCTATGTATTGACATTCATTAAATTATATATGTAAAGGAAGGTTAGGAAAGGTAAGGAAAAAATGTATTAGTTTCTCGTGGATAGTAAAAAGGGAGACATCCCTATTGTCAAAAAAAAAAAAAAACTAGAAAAATTTAAAGAAGTAGGGGGATGATATTTGAATAACATTCATCATTTTTTGCAAACCTTGGTAGGTAAGAGCCTTTGGAGATTAATAAAAGAATGAGGTCTATTGATGTAAATAATTCTATAGAAATGTATTATTCCTTTGTCGCTTTAGAATTGAATAAGATTTCTAGTGAAATATGACGTGGGAGGTTCCTTGATATGGAAGGGTTTGATTAGATCTTTCCTAATTGTGGGAAATTGGTTGGATGTTGGAATCTTGACAATACTGAGAAGGGCGGGTTAGGGGGGGATGAATCAATATTATGCCATGGATCACCAAATTGATTTTTGTTTCCTTTTATTTCACATTAACTGATCATACATTCATTAAAAACATAACACATGAACAAATATAAACATAAACATGAACCATAAGAAACAATACACATAAGAAAATAAGCACGAGATAAACCATCACCACAAGATATAAGGTGGAAACCATTTTGGGAGGAAAACCACCATATTCTTGTCTTTGTTTGCTGCTTCTTTATTATGCAAATCATTTTTTTACATCATATGCATTGGACACTAGTGTGCAAGCCTCAACATGCTACCATATGAGAAACCACTCGCTCCAGGCCACTACCTGACAGAATCCACCACTTCTTGAGCTTTTCAGGCCATAACTTGCTAGAAGCCACTGCTTCGACAACTATGTATACCACCATGAGTGATATGCCCCATCACCCAATAGTATTTCTAGCCACCACTAGACAAAATCCACCACTCCCATGTTCTCAGGTCAGAACCTAAAGGATTCCACTACACCCTGAATCAACAAGCCACTACTTTCTAATGAGAGAAGACTTACCCACTGAATGACCCACTATTCAATCTCATTTGAACCACTTTTCATGCATTTTCAAACTAGGATCCACTTGCAACAACACAACAACTTGTAGGACATGTTTCATCCCATTTTCATATTGGACCCACACTAAACTCTATGATCGTAAAATGAATACAAAATTTGCAATACAAATAACCTCTCACAATTAATCAGCCCTCTCTCAACAATGCAATTATATGCTCATGTATTCCGGCCCCACACCATAGTAGCATCAACCTCTTCACTTTCAGCCTCAACCAATACTCCAACTAGAATTTAACATCTCACTCACCCAATACATCAAAAAGACTCAACATCATCATGAAATACTCTAACCTTACACACACTTTTACAAGGATTTTATATTAATGCAAATCAATGACAACAACATATATCAAGACTATGACTATACATGGCTCTCTGTTGCATACATGATGCAAGTGCATAGATGGAGCATAAAGTTCAAGGAATACTAGACCGAGGTTTATCAATGTGATGGAATGGTCACATGATGATGTGGGGTGAATTTTAAATGTTTTATAGATATTTACATTTTAAAATAGGTTTTGT
The DNA here is from genome assembly GCA_031772625.1 of Pinus tabuliformis. NCBI lineage: Eukaryota > Viridiplantae > Streptophyta > Pinopsida > Pinales > Pinaceae > Pinus > Pinus tabuliformis. The sequence goes on from CM062820.1 coordinate 583,819,651, forward strand.
TATTTAGAGGAAATATTTCCTAATGTAAATATAATTAATGTAGCTTTAGTTTCCCATATTTGTGAGAAGGGGAAATAAAGCATCACTTGTGACTCCTGGTTACCCATGTTAGATTTCCTTATAAATAAATGAGTGGTTGAGCAGAGTGGTGGTGTGCAGAAGAGGCAAAAGTACAAAATAGGTAGAGGAGAAGCCCTAATTCTAAGAGAAGAGGCAGAGGCTAAGGGCCCAACCTGAATATGCCCACAATGTATATTATGGCATGTTCAATGTATATGTGAATTTGATTAATGAATAGTTTGTTATGTGCCTATGTACTCGTTTATTTTCTCTGTCCGTCTATTATTCTTGAGGAAGTCATTTTTCTACACCAGTTAAGAATATGAAATGTGTTGAGAGATGTGTCATGGTTGCAAACATGTATGTCAAATCGATGTTAGGTGTAAATGTAGTTTGGGCTGAACTTAAATGTATTCCCATATGTGTATGGGTCAAATATCATATTATATATATATATGTGTGTTGTGACTGTGTTTGAAATTAGAACATGTGTTGTAGTTATTTATGGGTGTCATTTTCCGTAGTATGTGGAGGAATTGAATGAGTTTGACTGACTGTGCGTGGAATGACCTTTGCATTAACATGTGTGTTCTTGTAAGTAGGTATACATATATATTCAATGTTATGATGAATTCCATGTGAGAAATGGTCGAACTCCCTATTGAAGATGGTCAACCCTGTAAAGACTGTAAGTTGTCTTGTCTATTTTTGTGTTAGTGTAAAGCTCGAGAAGGGAAGTGTCTATACATTCTGGAGAGCGCGTGGGTAGTTTCTATATGTTCTGGAGATGAGTGAGTGTGTCAGTCTTGCAATATGGATCCCACTAGAAGAACAAAGTACCTATGTTAATACCCATTTGTACTGGAATGTGATGTGCTCGATTGTTTGTGGGTTCCCTTGAGGTTTGAACCAGTGCGTTGAAATTTGAACAATCAATTATGTAGCTTATGGTTTGTGTAGTACCCTGTTAAGTCGATTTACAGTAGGAGGTTGCACTTGAAGGCAAAATCGTTGTGATTATTGATGGCCCTTTGGTCTCTTGTTTCCAAACTCGTGGAGGAATGCTCTTTGTGTTTTCGAGTCATGATTATGTGGTGTCTACAAAGAATATAATGTTGTTCTAGAGGACCGAGCTCCCTATTAGGTCCCTCTAATACTAGTGTATTCCCCCATTATTATTGTCATTGTAGACCCTTATTGTTATTGTTGTGCCCATGCTTCCCCATATTGTTATTATTGTTCCCCATAGAAGCCCACTATTGTTATTGTTGTACCCTTACATCATTATTGTTATCTCGACTCTGATTATATTGTGACCCCTTAGACTCCTATATATAGAAAGGAGGTTTTATCATTTGTATCATCCAATAATTGTTCATGTGTGTAATGTAAAGGAGGTTTTCCCCTTGAAGAGGATAATTTTGAAGTCGTTGATCTATCTCTTATTTTATTTTGTGAGCTAGTTGCATAACATTTGGTATCAGAGCTTTGGATTCTAGGGTTTCACTACTTCAAACAGGTCATCATGGAATTTTCATTATAAATTGTTTTCTATGAATCTTCAGAAGTTGAAATTAAAACCCATTTGAGTCAAAATCTTGGTGAACCTCGTGTACTGATTTTGGATCTTATATCACTATATTTTCGGAGATATGATTCGAGTAAGTTAGGGTTTTTCCAGGGTTAAGAATTCGATCTCAAATAGGCAACCTTGGGAAATCATCATAACTTTCTATCTGAACATCCGATTCAAATTTCATAAAAATTTACAGAAAGAAGAAAAAATTTGGTTTGTTGGGTTTTATTTTTAGGGTTGAAGATCGAAACAATGATAGCTGACAAGTGACAGGTGACACTTCGTACAAGTTCGCTCTACCGAACTAGTCTATAATCAGGTCATCGTGGGAGATTGGACATAACTATATCTTGGAGAATCCAATATCAATCAAACTTATGGGGTTGGAAAGAGGACTCAGAGGGCTACCACAAGACGTAATTTTATACCTTGGATATCCTAAATTATAGAGATACATCAGTTTCAATATCGAGCTGGTACAAAGAGAAAACAAAAAGGTGTGCAATATGTTTTTTAAATTTGCATAATTTTTGTTTGAGAAAGTAGTTTAAAGTGATTCAAAGGCTATTGTGAAGAATAATTATCATTATTGATGACCCAAAGAAATAAAATGGAAACACCTAGTAAGCCACCCGAAATCTCTACTATGACAGATGAAGAAGAGGAAGAAATGCAACATGATATATTAAAATTACAAGACCAAGTGCAAAAAATTTCACTCTCATAAAAAGTTACTAAAGCTAAGATGGATGGTTTGAATAATGGCATCAATGATATAGAATAAAAACTAAAAGGAAATATTGAAGATTTGAAGAAATACATGGAAAGTTTGACAAAGTTGCTACAAGAAGGGCTTCCTAATGGTGAAAAGGTAGTAGAGGAAACTCATGATGAGAAAAAAAGAAATGTTAATCATGATTTCATAGACTATAACATTAGATTGAAGACCCACCATGTCCCAAATATCGATATGAGGAAGTTTGATTGCAAGGATACCGTATCATGGATACTACAAATGGAGCAATATTTCGATCTCCATAATGTGCAAAACACAAAGAAGGTATGCATTGCAACTTTATATTTGGAACCCAATAAATTTGTATGGTATAGATGGATTTTCTCTCATAAAACAATTGTCACTTGGTAAATTTTTATGGAGGAAATGATAGCACATTATGAGGATAGAAAGAGAAACACCTTCTTTAGCCAATTGATAAATATCAAACAAAAGGGTTCAATGGTTGAGCACATTGAGGACTTCTAAAAATTGAATATAAGGGTAAATGATAATCCAGAGGAGCATAGGATTGATGTGTTCATAGGGAATTTAAAGGAAAAAATCCAACATGAGGTTCATCTTTGAGAACCTAATTCAATGGAGAAGGCATTCAGGTTGGCAAGCAAAATTGAAAGAAAAATTATGGAAACAAGGAAGCCTACCACTCACAACTATAAAGATGGAAGTGTTGCTGCCCCTAGCCTTCCACAACCTACAAGGTTGCCACCATAAAAATTGGAAGGAAAAAGAGCAAAAGGGATTTGTTACAGCTATGATAAAAAATACACTAAAGGTCATAAGTGTGCTAAGAAGAAATGATTTTACATAGATTTTGAAGAGGAGGAAGAAAAGGAACAAGAAATGTCAAAAGAAGAGGATAAACACTAGGAACCAACCCTATAGAAAGAAGAAATGAATCTGACCATATCTTTTAATGCATTGGCAGGAATTACCACTCCTCAAACTCTCAAGATAGAAGGACATATCAAGAAGAAAAAGGTAATAGTGTTGATTGATTCAGGTAGTACCCATAATTTTATTCATTGTAAGATATTCAAGGAATTGAATTGCTTCCTATATCCAACATCAGAGTGTCAAGTGATGGTTGCAAATGGAGGAACCATAAATTGCTATGTAAAGTGCCATAATATCAAGCTATCCATGGGAGAACATGTATTTAGTAGTCCAATGCTTTCCATTCCAATGGGTGGTGCTGATGTTGTACTAGGAGTCCAATGGCTACATTTGGGTACGATAGCTTTTAATTTTCAAGAATGTTTCTTGAATTTTTTTTGGGAAGGAAAGGAAGCTGAATTAAGGGGTATTACAAGGAAACCAGGAAAGATAATCAGCTCTAACGACATGAAAAAGCTTCTAAAGAAAGAACAATGAGTCGTAATTGCACAATTATGTTCACTAGAGGTTCCCACATCGAAATCATTTATTTCTCGAGATCTCCAAAAGTCTTGGACAATCACTCCAAGGTATTTGAGACTCCCAAAGGCCTCCCACCTATTTGTGATCATGATCATGCTATTCATTTGATTCCAGGAGTTTTCCTCCAAACATCAAGCCTTACAAATATTCCTATTCCCAAAAGAGTGAAATTGAACATGTGGTTGCAGAAATTCTAGAGGCTAGTATAATTGAACCTAGTCAAAGTTCTTTCTCTGCTCTAGTAGTATTGGTGCACAAGAAGGATGGATCATGGAACATGTGTCCTGATTATAGGTAGCTCAATAAGCTCACTATTAAAGATAAATCTCCCATTCTTGTCATTGATGAATTATTGGATGCATTACATGGAGAAATTTAATTCACCAAGTTGGATCTTCATTTAGGATATCATCAAAACAGAATGAAGACTGAAGACATTCTGGAACAACATTTAGAACTCATGAGGGTCATTATGAATTTTTGGTCATGTCTTTTGGCCTTACCAATGCACCTTCTACATTTCAAGGTTTGATGAATTCCATTTTCAAACTCTTCCTTAGAAAATTTGTGTTAGTATTTTTTTATGATATACTAATTTACAACAAGTCTTGGAAGGATCATGTTCAACATGTTGACAGGGTGCTCAAACTATTGGAGAAGAAACAATTATATGCAAAAACCTCAAAATGTTTCTTTGGAGTACAGGAGGTGGAATATATGGGTCATATTGTATCTCATGAAGGTGTGAAGGTAGATCATAGCAAAATTAAAGCCATTAAGGAATGGAAAATCCCCACATCCATAAAGCATCTTCGAGGATTTCTTAGGTTGATAAGGTATTATCAAAAGTTTGTTAAGAATTATGGGAGAATAGTAGCACCTCTAATAACATTAATGAATACAAATGCATTTTCTTGGACTCTAGAGCAACGGAGTCCTTTTAACATCTTAAAGAGGCAATGCGCTAAGCACCGGTCTTAGCTACGCCAAACTTCACAAAAACATTTATTGTGGAATGTGATACCTCAAGAAATGGAATTGGTGTTGTTTTAATGCAAGAAGGAAGACCCATTTCTTTTGAAAGTCGTCCAATCAAAGGAAAGTATTTAATCAAAGCTATTTATGAGAAGGAAATGTTGGCAATAATATATGCACTTAGGAAATTAAAACCTTACCAAATAGGAAGACACTTCAAGGTAAAAACAGATCATGATAGTCTTAAATACTTTTTAGAACAAAAATTATCTTCACAAGGGTAGCAAAAATGGGTCACAAAGATATTGGGTTATGACTTTTGAATCATCTACAAAAAAGGGAAGAAAAATGTTGTTGCAGATGCACTCTAAAGAAAGGATGAGGATGTGAAAGCATTTCTTTGTTCCATTTCTATCATCCAACCAGATTGGATAAATGACACAAGAGGTGAATGGAAGAACAATAAAGAAGTGTGGGCACTCATCCAAAAGTTGCAACAAGATCCAAGTGCATTTGATACATTTAGCTAGAAAAATGGTTCATTATGGTACAAAGATCGCTTATACCTTTGTAAGAATTCCCAACTCAAACAAAAGATTCATTTGGAATTGCACACCTCTCCCTTATGAGCGCACTTAGGATTTTTAAAAGATTACCATAGGGTTAAGAAGAATTTTTTTTTGGGATGACCTTAAATCTAATATTCAAAAGTTTGTGGCGGAATGTTTGGTTTTCCAACAAAATAAAGTTGAGACAATTAAGACCCTGAGTCTGTTACAAACTTTATCCATTCTGAGTCAACGTTGGGAGGAGGTTTCAATGGATTTTATCACAGGTTTACCCAATTCCGAAGGAAAGAGTGTCATCATGGTGGTAGTTGATAAACTTACCAAGTATGCACATTTTTTTACCTTATCTCATCCATTTAAAACCAGTAAAATTGCTACTAAATTTATGGAAACAATTCAAAAGATACATCAAAACCCAAAGATTATTGTAAGTGATAGAGATCCCATTTTCGCTGGAAAGTTTTGGACAAAATTATTTTCTTGTATGGGTACTCAGTAAGCTCATAGCTCCTCTTATCATCCTCAATCGGATGGGAAAATTGAGTGAAAAAATGTTTGGAAGGATATCTTCGTTTCTTTGTATATGATAAACAGACACAATGGGTCAAGTGGTTTCCTTTGCCTGAATGGTGGTATAACACTTCCTTCCATACTGCAACAAAAGTGACCCCATTTATGGCACTTTATGGATATAATCCACCATCCATCACATCATCTTTAAGAGAAAATTCTAAGGTTCAAGCAGTGGAATATCACATTGAGCATCAACAAAAAGTTATCCAACTCTTAAAGGATAACCTCACCTTGGCGCATAATAGAATGAAACAACAGGAAAATCAACATCACAGTGATAGAAGTTTTGATGTAGGTGACTGGGTATTTCTATGACTACAAACATATAAACAAATGTCCCTCAAGCAAGTTAAGAAGGATAATAAATTATCACGAAAGTATTATGGTCCGTACAAGGTGTTGCAAAATATTGGTACTATGGCATACAAATTGGAGCTTCCACCATCTTCCTGAGTGCACCCAATTTTCCATGATTCATGCTTAAAGAAGGTTATAGGTGACAAGCTCCAATTTCAAACAATATTTCTAGAACTTGACGAGGAAGGAAAAATCATATTGGAACCTGAAGCAGTCACAAAACAAGAACTCGACAACTACGAAATCGATCAATTTTAGAGTATCTCATCAAGTGGAAGAACTTACCCACTGGAGATTCCACATGGGAGGATGAGAATTTTATACAGAAGCATCCAAAAATACTGAAGTGTTGAGGACAACACTTTTTTGAAGGAGAGGGGCATGTTAGGTCCCTATAATACTAGTGTATTCCCCCATTATTATTGTTATTGTAGCCCCTTATTGTTATTGTTGTGCCCCTTTTGTCCCCAAATTGTTATTATTGTGCCCCATAGAAGCCCACTATTGCTATTTTTGTGCCCTTACATTATTATTGTTATGCCGGCTCTAGTCATATTGTGACCCCTTAGACTCCTATATATAGAAAAGAGGTTTTGTCATTTGTATCATCCAAGAATTGTTCATTTGTGTAATGTAAAGGAGGTTTCCCCCTTGAAGAGGCTAATTTTGAAATCTTTGATCTATCTCTTATTCTATTTTGTGAGCTAGTTACATAACACTCCCCATCATGGGAATGCCATCAAAATTCATTTTGTGACTAGTTTCGAAGGGTAAATGTGTTGGTGTTGCAACCTCGATGAAGAAGGGTATAATAGTTTGATGATTGAGTTAAGGAGAAAGCAAAGACTATGGAGAATCAACCTTGTAGAGGAGAAAGTTGATTCAGATCTCTAGGAATGCGAAAAGACCAGTCCGGGGCACTACAAAAATATTTCGCAACGCGCTGCGAAAATATTTCATAGCGCCTACAACAAGAGAATTTTTGCACTGCATATGAGGTTTTGAGAGCTTGTTTTGACATGCTGTTCATTCCCTTGATGAGATGAAGCCCATGTGATTTGGGAGAGGCGTGAAAATGGATTAGAAGGGGAGAGAAGACTCTCTCTCATGGCACTTGTGGTGCGAAATCCAAATTTTCTATTTTGATTGCACATTTTAAATAGAATTTCTAAATTTCTAGAATGTGAATGGGAACAAAGATGTGGGATTTTGTATGAAGTATCCTGGGGCATTGGGAGACAGTTGGGGCAACTTGACATGTCCCCATCAATACACACATCTATCACCATATTATAATCAAATACAAACCCACCCAACCAATACATAACAACTCAAACCCTCTCATACAACATACATACATAGACCCAACATTACATGGATGAAAAACATGAAGAGACTACAACAAAATATATACTGCAACCATAAAATTAAAAAAAAATCACTATAGCATATGTCACCCTTGTAAAACACAATGTCAGTCATAAAACAATGCTACACCTCTATCCTCTACTATGATCACAACTCTGTCTACTTCCTGCTATCTCTAACATTTTCTCTTTAATCACTCAGTTATAGGTAATCACACAATACTATACCCCAAGATCGCTCTAATTCATTCACATTTCCTCTCTAATCTATTACACACACTGGCATTCTAATTTTTATCTCTGTAGTAGCTACACTTTCTTAGCCATATCATCTTAAACTATGTGCATAGGGTCACTACAGTCTCTCTGCAAATGCACCACGTTTTACTACAAAAAAGAAAGTTTCCATTGCCATCCGCCTTTGGTTCAACACACTTGGAATTTTTCACTCAATCCAACACACGACCTCTACTTAGTTTATGACACCATCACTCTACGCACTCTTAAAACCTTCCAATGCTCGATCCACACATGCTACTTATAATTTCCATGCATAGTTGACCAGATCGACCATTAACATATTCATTAATTATGTCCATACCGTACTGGAGACTAGATCAAATCACTTAGACTAGATCAATAATAACTTCAACAACCATATGTGTTAAGTAACACCTAGAGGACCAAATCATCATGCCACTAACTCCATAATCAAAGTGATCAATGCATTCACATTCCTTTGAAGACAAATTCAAGCATAACTTTTATGCACTAGGTGAAACAACTTAATCACACTAATGCCTTGGGAAATTTCATTAGTTTAGGCCCATGATAACTCACAATTTTCACCTACACCAGTTTTGTTGGCATTGAAAAACTACCCTGCAAAAAACTCTGTGAGCACAAGTGAAGAGAGAAACACCACTCTAGTGCTACTCTGTGACAGAGGGATGACCATGGACTTCTGTAGTACTTGGAAATTTCACTTCCTCCAACCCAAATATCTGCCAGATCTACTCCACCTTTATCACCATTGTTCTTCAAAATTCTCAGGCACCTATAGAACCTTTGCAATTAATATATTATCATGCAAGTACTATATTAGTGGTTGACATCAATTTAATCTTATTAACTGAATCCATGGATGAAATAAATGACAATATCATTTTTCCAACATTCTCCCCCTTTGGCATTGATGGAAACCTTTAGCCAGTCCATCAAATTGATCTTCATCACTGCTAATAGGATGATCTTAGTCTCTGCTAGTGTCTATGTCACTCTTCCCCTTTGACATCAATGGAAAAATGTGGTCCAATCTTCACTGAAATACCATGTTGACACTAGCGAATATATCATGCTGATACCAATAGGAAAGGTTGATATCAACTATTTAGTTGATGAAAACATGATTAACTACCAACATCTGCAAGATAATCATTAGAATGATATAATTATTTGTTGCCTCTTGTAACCAACATGCCTCTAGACAACACCATGCTCTTTCCTTCCTGAACATGTTGCCCCTGAACATGTGCTAGGGGTTGTCAAAAAATATTCATGGTTGCTGTACAATAATCCTCTTCTTTTCATCAATAAGTCTCCTTTCCATTTGCAAGAGACTACACCAACATACTAATGACTCCATGATCAAATGATGAACATGAAATACATGTATTATTAATGAGATACATGGCTTTGACAATGATATACAATGGAAGAACATGGATGCTACGTCAATGCACTCAAGGTGCTTACATGGATGAAGTATATACTCCATTATTATGCATTCCAAACAAGTGGCTCTCATGCATGGCTCAACCAAGGATTACTCAACAACCATGTCAATGATATGCAAGTACATACAGAGCTTGCAAAAATGACACTAAAATTCCCATACATGGATTAACATGAATCACCTATATAATGCATGCTTGACATAAATACTCACTCTCCTACACATTACTCATACTAGGGTTACCCAACCATATCGACAATTAATGATCATGAAAAAGTACAACAAGGATGGTTTACATGCCTCTTCACATGTGAATAAAATATATACATATGCTACAAGAAAATGAGTGAAACCATAATGAAAATAGAGTGCAAGCCTTGAAACCCTAGATGCATACATAACTCCCCTTGTTGGGATGGGGTCCCCTGGGTCAGTTTTGGGGTTAAAATAACCCAAGTTTTGATGTATATTTTGTAACTAATGTAAAGTATCTACGATTTGTGGATAAAGAACACGTACATGGTTAGGAGTCAAATGGGTTTTAGCCCCTTGTTTATGTAAAGTTTGAGTCGGATTTGAGACCTACCCATGGTTTGCAGACCATGGGATTGTATGTAAAAGGCTATAAATAGGTGTGTCTTAGAGAGTCTAAGGCATAATCTTGGATGAAATGGATTAGTAAGGGAAAAGTGATAGTGCAGAGAGGGGGTCATATAGGAGAGAAACGCTCTGTAGCTAAGTGTGCAGAGGCCTAGGTAGAATCCATAGCTGAGTGCGTAGACCCCTGCAGGAGTGCGCAGGGTATGTTTGAGTCCGTAAAGTTGAACTGAAGATCAATAAAGAAGTTTATCGAAGAAATACTATGTATATATGTTTATTTCTGTTTATGATATATGTTGTGGATAAATAATGTTTTTATTAAATATTGAACTAATGGTGCACGATTCCATTGGATAATTGTTAGATAATGTACGCAAGTATGTTTATGTTTTTTTGTGAAGAATTTGATGAATTATCTAATGTTTATTAATAACACATGCTTATCTACGTGAGCCCTAATACAAAATTGTTCTCTGATGCACGTAAGTGGATAAATCAATTGATAAAGGTCCAAAAAAGCTGGTCGTAGACCTCCGCGAAGGTCTAAAGACTATTTGAATAGAGTTGCAGTACTGAACCCAAGGGGCTTATCGATCTGCACGAAGGCAGATCTGAGGCACTAAAAGACATCACACTCATCTCTAGATGTAGAAACTTGGTTCTTTCATCCCCCCATACTGCTTCAGGTGAGACTGTAGCTTGCGCTACGTGGGTTGTTGCCGAAAGGGTCAGTAGTGTAGGGATTTGTTGGTTGGCGCAACTAACTCTGGACTTGGGTCAGGTCCCCCTAAGCCAACAAATGGTTCCATTACTAAGACCAAGATTTGCTTAAAAGATATGTGTGATGTTGCATCGTTGGAACCCGATGAAGAAAGAAATTGAAAAGTGGCTGGATAGAAAAATTCACAGATTCGTAGCGCAGGAAAATAGGAATCCATGCCTGACAAAGGAGCAATGGTTGGATAGGTATTTATATACGGAGATGCACAAAATTTCCTTCTGCACCTTCCCAATTGAATTATAGGAGTGGTTAGCTAAGTTGGCAGATGGTCAAGGGAGGTGGAAGCTTGACGGACTGATAGTGTGGACTCCAGAACTGGTACGACGATTAGAATCCTCTGAAGACAAGATCACGCAGGCTGTCGATCACTGGCTCGGTCGAATTATAGGAGGATTTGTTACAGAATTCGCAGTCAATACCTCAGTCAGCTATAGTGAAGTAGAACAAATATTTTTCAAGGGATCACGAGGTAAGTATCTAAGATATTTGAATACCTAGATTAAAATTATCTTATGTGAAAAATGAGTTATGCCATTGCCTTGATGTTCGGAGCAACACGAAGTGGAAAACTCTTCAGAGATCGAGAGAGATTTGGTCCTGAATATAACCCATTTATTGGACCTCCTAGTGACGATGAGGGAGCGATACATGCCTCACCGCGGAGTGATGTCCAGCTGATAACACAAGGTTTTCCACTGACACATCATCCATCCACTCCACCTCCACCACATACACCTTTTCCCACACCTCCACCACCACCACCTCCATTCAACATGCCGAACACAATGAAGCTGTCGATTTTCAAGGGCATAGGGAGTGAAGATTGAAAACAGTTCTAGTTTGTTGCAAATGCTATGTGGATAGCGCAACATAGTACTAATAATAATATAAAGAAGGCACATTTGGTTATCGCTCTGCAAGATGACGCGCTAACTTGGTATATTAAGCACTATTGTGATAATCCTCTGGCAATGCTAGCATAGACATGGCTGCTTTGAACAAAATTTTTAGTAAGCCTAAGTCTGACTCGCAGTCAGTAGTTGGATTTAAGGAAATCATGATGAGGGTTGATGAGACACTTTGAGAATTAGAAAAAATATTGAAATGTGTGATGCACGAAGCTAACATGCAGCTCACAGATGGTCAACATCGCGAGTGGTTTATAGCTTCGCTTCTACCCGACCTGAGGATTGCTTTGTCATAACAAAAGATAGGAACTCAGGAAAAAGCCCTAGAAATCGCGATGAGGTTGCATGCGATGCTTATTCAGGATGTGACCTTGAGGGTATAACAATTCCACTCTCAGTTATAGAGCCTATGCTTAGAATTACAAAGCTTGAATAAAGACAAGGAGACTAAACCAGAGGTGCACATGGAAGTCTAGTGTCTCAAGTGTAAGGGCCAGGGGCATGATAAAAACCACTGTCCTGTATTCACGAACTATATCACAGGAGGGGGACCCATTCCCCTGAGGCCAGAAGCTTCAGTAGGGCTGAGTGTAGGGGCTATGTTATGGTGCGCTATTTTTCAGGTTGTTGGACAACATGCGATGGATAATTTCCATTTGCTTCAAAAGTTCGTCCAAACACCTCAGTAGTTGTTTTATAACTTCTGCAAATCAGTGAGCCACGATGAGCGCCACTGTCACAACTATGAGCTATTGATGGAAAGGACACCTACATACTAGATGCAAGCAAAAACCTTGCCTCCAAAGGAGGGCGCTGAAGGAGAGCATGGAGGATATTAGGGATGGGGATGAGGCCAAGGAGGAGGAGGGCCTGGTAGAGGCAGAGGAAAGGTTATCTGTTACAACTGCGGAACACTAGGGTACTACGCGCGGGAGTGTCAGAATTAGACATGCCTGTCATGTAAGTACTACAACCAGTTTGATCGTACTATAGAAGAATGCTCGATGCTTATAGCTAAAACGCAGGAGAAAAAAGCACAGCCTTAGCAACCTATGCAAAAATTACAGATGATGAGAGATGAGCCCCACGAGGAGGATTAGAGTGTGAATATACTGCTGAGAAGCAGGATAAAAACTAGTGATGATAAAGTAAAATAGCTTGAAGAGGATGGATGGGTCCACTAGGCCCCAGAAAAGGAAGCTAGTTTTAATTTGCCGAGTGCTAAGGAAAATTTTATGGAAGCCAAGAAAATATTCACTGAGGCCTCCACCTCAGGAAGCCAGAACAAAGTGCAAGAAACTAGCACACCTACAAAGGTTGATCCCTCTGTCCTTACCACATTCTTGGAGACCTGCATGAAATTTCTACGTGATAGAAAAGTTGTGAAAGGCCTGCATGAGTTAATAAACAAATGTGCCGCAAAGAAAATGCCCCTGATGGACACCACGTAGTTAGAAAAATTGGAAAACATAAGGCTAGAACAGGGCGCGAGATGAGGCTCACTGCGCAGATAGGAGATTATGAGATGGACCGGGTCATCTTGGATTTGGGGTCTGATGCAAATGTTTTTCCAAAACAAACATGGGAAAGAAAGGGGAGACCTACGCTATAGTGGTCTCTGATCTAGCTCAGAATGGAAAACCAATATAAGATCATTCCTATGGGACAAATTTATGGAGTAACAATTGATATAGAAGGTGTGATCACAATGGATGACTTTGAAGTGATAGAGATCGTTGATGATAGTAATCCATACCTTGCGCTCCTCGGAATTGACTGGTCCAATGACATGAATGGGGTCATCAATTTAAAGAAGAGGATAATGTCATTTGAAAGGAAATCGCTTTGAGTTGTAGTGCCGTTGGACCCCATAGAAGGGTGCACTACACTGAACCAATCCGCGATTATGAAGAAAGTGAGGATGAGCTAGATCAAATCTAGAAAATACCAACACGAGACTAGGAATGGATCAATCCAATGGTAGATGGATGGATTGCATGGGACCAGGAGAGTTCCTGTACCTCTGATTTAGATGAAGAGTTGGGGCACTAGAAGAATCAAATGCATGAAGTATCCACGCTACGATGCAACATGATGACTAAATCGCTACGTTGCATTTCGTTGGAGGTAAGGAACTTACCTTATTATCATGGTTTAATTGACATGGATAATTTTTTGGATGCATTTGAGCATGAAGTCCCTGAGCATCATCACTTCCAAGCGTTAGATTTGGCGTTACGCTCTATACTCGCACAATGGTGGGGTATGCACAAGGATAGATTTGATGGATGGCTAGATTATAGAAGGATGATGAGGTTGCGGTTTGGTCGATCTAACACTCGATTGACTGAGAAATATGATGGGAGGATGATCTGTGCAATCACTTAGCGAAATGGACTAAAGCTTATGGAACAGACCTGTAGCTGGAATGGGTACACTCATTTTGCCATACTTTGGATACAATTCCCATGAACTAGTATTTGGAGATGGAACCTCTCCATGGCATCACGGAGTGGGATATATTGAGGGAAGTATTCTTATTGACCTTCAGTTTTGAAGATGGGTTCGAGATCATTAATGAAGCTATGTAGGAGATTAAGGCAGTTATCTTCAGAATGCCACAAGAGCCTCTGGAATGGGTCCAAACATATTGGGGCACCTAATTGCGCCATGCACTGGAATGTTATAAGGTGACCGTTGAGGAGGAGGATGAAGATCCAAGAAATATTAATATTTGAGAGGCCGAAGGACATCGTGAAGTCAAAGGCCCACAAATAGACAACCTGGACATCACCGCACCATTGAAAACCAATCAAGTAAACTTCGAGATTGAAGCAGAATTGAACTTTGCAAATATTGGCAATTATTCGGATGATGCTAATGTGGATAAAGTTGTTGAGTTACTCCGCGAATATCACGACCTATTTCCTACCAATTTTTCAGATTTGAAGGGCATAGTAGGAGACGGGCGTTATGAAAATCACTCTGAAGCTGGACGTGAAACCTGTTAAACAGAGGTTGTATTGCCTTAATACTAAATACAAGGAAAAGGTTCACCAGGAGCTCAATATGATGCTGGAAGAAGGAATCATAGAACTGGTTGAGGAATCTGATTGGGTGAGCCTGATGGTGGTTTAGGAGAAGAAGCATAAGGGAAAAATAAGGATTTTCATGGATCTGCGAGAGCTTAACGATGCGTGTGTCCATGATCCATTCCAAACACCGTTCACTGATGAAGTATTAGACAATGTTGGAGGGAAGGAGGCCTACTCATTCATTGATGGGTTTTCAGGGTACCATCAGATTAAGATTGCACCTGAATATAAGAGAAAAATAAACTTCGCAATAGATTGGGGTTGGTTTCACTACATTGTGATGCCGTTTGGACTCAACAATGCGCCTGCGATATTTTCTTGCGTAGTCATCATGACGTTCAAGGAGTTTATTCATAAGTTCTTGGAAGTGTACCTTCATGACTGGATGATGTTTGGACTAGTGAAGCAACATGTAGAAATTCTGCGCTGATGTTGGATACGTGTCACAGATACCGGATCACGCTGAATTTGAAGAAATGCATCTTCTGTGTTCCCTTTGGAATCCTGCTGGGTGATGTGGTGTGCAAGCAAGGGTTGATGGTGGACCCTACCAAGATTATGGTGATAGTGAATCTGGAGGCCTCGAGGAATGTAAAACATCTGCGTGCCACGTTGGGACATATGGGATATTATAATTTTTTTATCAAAGCATATATTCAGATTACCGCACCTATGGAGAAGCTGCTAAAGAAGGACACAACATTCTGTTGGTATGAAGAATGCTAGTGCATCTTAGATGTTTTGAAAGAAAATATGGTCACCATGCCGATCTTGGTATTCCTGTATTGGAAGAAGGAATTTCACGTGCAAATTGATGCCTGTTGCATTATGTTGGGTGCAGTGTTAACGCAAGCCGGTGAAGGAGAAATGGAATACCCTATAACCTTCGCGAGTAGGAAATTATCAAAGGCTGAGAAGAATTACTCAACAATGGAACGCGAAGGATTGGCCATGGTGTATGTGCTGAAGAAGTTCAGGAACTATCTGTTAGGAGGGCATTTCAAGATGCACATGGATCATTCTGCCTTGAAATACCTAGTCAATAAGCTTGTGTTGGGGGGGAATATCTACCGATGGTTGCTGCTATTCCAGGAGTATGAGTTTGAGGTCATTGTGAAGCGAGGGAGGTTGAATGCAGGACCTAACCATCTTTCGTGGATTGAAACAAGAGAGGAGCCTAATAATTTGGAGGAAGGGTTGACAAATGTGCAAATCTTCATGGTGTGCATAACAGATAACCATTTTGCAAATATTATTCACTTTTTGACTACAGGGATGGCATTGGAAGGGTATACAAGTCAGCAAAAGAAGGATCTAGTAGTGCACGTGGTAAACTTTTTAGTAATTGTGGGAAATCTGTATAAGATGGGTGCAGATGAGATATTGTGAATATATGAGCTAGATTTTGAGAGAAATAAAATTCTCATTAAAGCTCATGGAGGGGCTGCAGGAGGACACTATGCAGGAAAAGTGAATGCGCAGAAGGTTTTGCGCACAAGTCTATGGTGGCCAACGCTGCATAAGGATTCCCAAGTTTATTGTAAGGCATTCGACGTGTGTGAGAGAACGGGCAGACCATCACGAAGGGATGAATTTCCATTACAACCTCAAGTATCGTTGCAGCCATTTGAAAAATGGGCGATTGATTTTGTTGGGCCAATTCAACCCCCAGGGAAGAAAACTGTTGCATGCTACATCATCACTATGATGAAGTATCTAACCAGATGGGCAGAGGCACAACCGATTAAGGATTTTTTGACGTTGTTGGACCTGCTAACATTCAGGGGATCACCCCAGTATGAAGTCCCGTCTAGACCTCACACCATTTGGTGTGGGAGTCCCATCCGGTATGATGGCCCGGTTGCCATTATCTTAAATATTTGCCTCAACTCTTGCTTGTCAACATAGGAGAGTGGTCTGATTTGTCTTTGAGAAGTGAGGTTCGCGTGCCTAGTGATTATAAGTGTTACTTATGTCAATGGTTCTTTCACTGTAGAGGGAGAGGGTGAGAGTGTGTCCCAAGTTAGTTGGGAGAAGTCTCAACTCTGTTAGGAATACACAACACAACATGACGTGCACATCTTCCGGTGGAGAAATCCACATGGATGTGGGAGTCACAACACACACAAGAATATAACATGTAAAACATTCAACGGATTAATCCACATGAGTGCAACGGTTGTTACAATAAGTTTTATGTGAAAGGTCTATCTGATGTTTGGGAAGGTATCCACCATGGATGAGACAACATTAACAACATATACAACACATTTTCATTAATAGATTATGTATTACAACAAGTGAAATAGTTCAAATGTAGAACACATGTTAAAGAAACATGCATCACAAGTGTTTTATATTAGTCTTACAACAATTACGATACTTGTGTGAAAACGTGCTGGCCTGTTAGGAAGCTTCTAAATTAATCGAAAGTTCCAAGACACATCGTTACACCATACATCCCTAACCCTGTGAGAGGGGCGTTGGAGGCACTACTTACTCCTCAAAGAGAATATTACAGACTCTCTGAGCTATGTTGGAGGAACTGAGGTGAAAATTCCTTTGCATGTACAAATGAGGGGGTATTTATAGACAAGGGTGAAAACTAACCCTTTTGGTTGTTCGACTACCCTCATGGTTGTTTGAATTCCATGAATTTTCAACTTTACATGACTCTTTGTACAACAAGTGGGTCTCTTGGACTTCCATGTTACATTACATTGATAGACAATATGGCCCACAGTAGAGATGTGGATGACATGACTCGACATGACAGTGCTGGTACATTCGTGTTGCTGCTGGTGTGCATGTTGAGCTGTAGTGTTGTTGGGTGATGGATGTCCTCATTGTGTGTCACAGCTTCACCTCCGCATGGGAAAGTGCACAAAGTCTTCGATGGTCATTGGTTTTCTTGATGTTGCTTTTGCAAGTTTCTCCTTGTTTGTATGTTGGAAGGATTCACAGGTTCGTATGTTCGCGAAAGGTGCATGTTCGTTCATTCTTCGGTCAGTGAGCACATCTTGCATGTTTTCTCATCTGTTATTTTTCGAAAAAATCTTTTTATGATCATCTATTCATGAGCACATCTCTTTGCATGAATCGTTTGTTCATCTGTTGGTGAACATGTCCTTTTACATGTGCTCCCCTTCATTCATCCTGTTTGTCGTCCCGCCATGTTTGTTTGTGTACCTATTCCTAAAGTCACTCATGACGAGACGATATCAAATCCAAAACCATCCTAGTCT
Source organism: Pinus tabuliformis (assembly GCA_031772625.1). Lineage (NCBI taxonomy): Eukaryota > Viridiplantae > Streptophyta > Pinopsida > Pinales > Pinaceae > Pinus > Pinus tabuliformis. The sequence goes on from CM062820.1 coordinate 583,837,707, forward strand.
ACCATGATACATGATCATTTTGGATGCAGGTGACTAGGAAAGGCAACAAGGTCGCGAGGCAGGATGGAGGCTCCGGGCACTGCTGATGAAAACTACACAAGAGTCACTGGGTGATGGAGATGGGCAATTCGGATCGACAATGACTGTCCTCGAGGTATGGCTCCACTGGAGGACAAAAATGTGTATTTTTTGAGGGGAACCGTCCGGGCTACATGATGGTAAAGCAGGAAAAATCTACGTAGTTTCTAGAATGAGCGGGCAGCGGGGCTTGGCACAAAAAACTACGCAATTTTTTGGAGGAACATGCGGGTTGCAAGGAGGCTTGGTAGACAGAAATTTCACAGTTTTTTGGAGGAACTAGCTGGGAGCTTGGCAGCCAAAACTACGCAATTCCTGGAGGGAACTAGCAGCTGGCTGGGTCACTGGAAATAGAAACTACACAATTCCTAAGGGGAACTGGCAGTCAACTGTTGGGAGCTTGGTAGAAAAAATTCCACAATTCCTGGAGGGAACTAGCGGTTTGCTGCTGGGAGATGATGGCGAGATAAATTGTACTGATGCTAGGAGGCTAACCTGCTGATCATCTATGCGCAATTCCTAAGCTGAGAGGACTGTTGGGTAGTAGAGGTCCTGCTCATGAAAACTGTGCAATGTTTCGGATGAGTAGCTGGTCGACTATTGGGAGGGCTCGCTAGAAAAATTGCACAATTTTCTGAGAGAGACATGGATGGGCACTAGGGTCTGTCCGGCCTGTCTGCACGATTTTCTCAATCAGCAGAGTAGACAATGCTTGTAGCCTCTGCGCAATTTTTTAGGGGAGTCAGTCTTGGGGTGGCTGCTGGGTCAAACTCTCTAGTTGACTAGCATGGAGACTGATTGATTTTCTTGCAGGCATCATAACTTGAAATGACTTGCTTGGTGCTCCTGCGTTGTTCTGGGTGATATTTGATCGAGTCGATGGCGGGGTAATGGTCCGACTATTAGAGGGGAGTCTAGTCATCAGAACTTACGTAAAATGACTAAGTGTGGGAATGAGTGAAAGATGCATATGTGATCTTGCAAACACACACTTACATGACTCGATGACGAGACGACTCAAACCATCCAAACACATATGTACAACATGATTGACCGACAATGTAGGTGACAAGCACGAAACTTGTGATGGACCATTGGTTGACCATGATGATTCTTGCGTGACAATGAATGTGACTCCATGTGTGAGTGTGATAGATGCTTTGATAGCGAACACAACAAGTACACACGAAGCGAAGACTTTGACCATAACCAAAACATGGTCACAAGCATGACTTTGACATCAACATGCAAGACTTGGTGAAATGAACAAGAAAGGAGAATGTGAAGACTCACATGAGCTCATGGAGTGAACCCAAGCGTGTGTAGTCATCAAGTGAAACTCTCAAGGGAGGCTTCAAAATTGGGTGCAGGCCAAAACTTTTGAGGGTGGTTATAGCCACTACAACACTTGGCGACACACTAGTAGAATTCTAGCTTCTCTATTTTGGATCTTTGCTAGCACAGGGCCTTAGTCTTTTGGGAAGTATTGAATCATTGTGTAGGTTACCACGACTTCCCCACTTACCCCATTGACATACATGGTTCACCTTCTACCAACTCAGTCAAACACAATCAAAAGTTCAACTTGATCACAGTGTTTCGAATTCAGGAAGGGTAGTTTAGCTCGTGAGTTGAAGATTTTCAGAGTATAAGTTTTCATTTCTGGTGTTTCTCCACTGCCAACAGGCCTAGACAGTACCCTGGCAGAGTCACGTAGGAACACACACATTGTTCCACTACCAGTGAGCCTGGTTAGTACCCCAGTAGAGTTTCATGCTTCACCTCTCTGCGTAGGAAGCCTTTCTCTTCTTTCACCTTTGTATTTTTTCAAGAGGACTGTGCATAGGCGGAAGAGGGATCCTGACTTATTGAGAGTAGAAGAGGTTGTTCCTTCAGAGAAGCATGTAATACATCTGACATATGTTTTCTCGTTTAGATTTTCCCCTTCTCCATTTCTACTAGTTGGATAATCTTGACCACATAGAGCAGAAGGCTGAGTGTAGGCATGGGGCTTCCTTGTGTGGACACAGGTTCATGGTTGGACCAAAAATTCCCTCACAGACAGCTCTTATTTTCCGTCAAGACTTCATTGGCCAAAGGTTATAACCAAGCACAAAGAATATGGACACAAGATTGGCCAAGTTCTTGCAGTGTCACAAGTCTCTTCAAATTTCAACCACATACTCTATTCAAAAGCCATAACGTAGTAGTTGGAATCACTTATTTCGGGAAACAAAAATAGTAATATATCAAGCAAACAAAACAAATGTAAACAAAAATTGTAAGCATAACAAACAAAGTAAAAAAAAAATATAGTAAGCAAAGCAAACAAGATGAGGACAACAAGTAGTAAGCATAACAAACAAAGTAAAAACAAAGATAGTAAGCAAAGAAAACAAGATGAAGAAAACAAGCAGTAAGCAGACTATGTACATGGCACGGGGTGAGGCCCAACCTACTGGAAATAATGCTTGAGATCTTAGCCATTGATAGGAAGGTTGTCAATCCTCCCGTCAAGTGATTGCAAACGAAACGTGTGTGGGCCAAGCTTCTCGTGCACTGTGTATGGACCAACCCACAAGGACTGGAACTTCGTATGTTTACCCTTGTCTTCATGGGGCTTATCCCATATCAAAACGAAGTCACCAACATTGAAGTTAGATTTCCCTCCAGACTTCTTATCGAACCATCTCTTGATACGGTTTTGGTGGAGTGTGAATTTTTCTTTTGCTTTCATCCTTTCTTCCTGAAGCTTATGGAGAGCATCCATCCTACACTGAACTAGCTGGCAAGGATTGCCTTGGGATTCTTGGGAAAGATGAAGTGCAGGCAAGTAGATATTTGGTGGAAGGATGGTTTCTTTTCCATAGACTAGGAAGTATGGTGAGGTATTCAGATAAGGCTTGAGTATTACATGGTCAACCCATAATACATTCATCAAGGTGGTATTCCAGTTGCGCTGCTCGAAGAAAACAATCTTCTTGATTATACATATGAGTTTTTATTCGTGGACTCTGCGAGACCGTTTCCTTGTGGGTAATAGTTAAATGAATGCTTAAGCACAATACCATTCTGTAATGCAAAGTCATAAATGTCTCAAAGAAGAAAAGTAAGTTGCATTATAAAAAAAAGGTGATACCGGAACGCCGAAGCATCAAATGATGTTCTACTGGAGGAAGTTGATGTCCTCCTAGTCGTTCACTTGTTTGAGGAGAACTACTTTTGTCCATCGTGTGAAGTAATCAGTTGCTATTAGAATGTAGCAGTGTTGCTTTGATGAATGTGGGAAGATTTCCCCAATGATGTCCAAGCCCCATTGTTGAAATGGTTCTATCACTACAATGGGGTGTAGTGGGGCTACTGATCTCTATGTTCAGTAGGCGCATCGTTGACAAACTTGGCACTTGCGGGCATAAGCATGTGCATCCTTGAATAATGTGGGCCAATAGAAACCAACTCACATAACTTTGTGCACAGTGGTGTTTCCCGCAAAGTGACCCCCAACGGGTCCGTCAAGTAAATCTTGAAGTACCTTCTCTGATTCATGTGCCTCTAGGAACTTGAGAAAAACTCCATCATTGTGCTTCCTGTAAAGCGCTAAGTGCATCGATTGATATGCTGAGGCTTTAAGGAACAATGCCCTTTTGTGTCTGATGGAAAAGTGAGAGGGTACGGTGCTGTGCTAAAGGAAATAGCACAAATTTGCATAGCAAGAGGTTCCGTCTTCAGTGGGTGTGGATCACCTTATATCATATATCTCAATTTCCTGCTCCAGCCAGCGAGCTCTTCTTCACTCTCCGGTGCATGTACCGCTTCAGATATAAGTCTACAGAGCTCATGTCCTTTGATCGTGTGAACCAGATTGATTTCAATATCATACTCTTGCAAGCCTTTCATCCAGTTTGCACATCGTTCACCCAATTCTTGTTGTACAAGCAATGTGCGAACTGCTGGGTGTGGTACGAAGATTATGCAGCAGTTCTTTAGCAAGTAGGGCCTGAAGTGTTTCACCACCCTGTAAACTGCATAAGCTTGCTTTTCAATGATGGGGTAGTTGAGTTTTGGTCCCTGCATGCTTGTGCTCATGAAGGATATTAGGCATTTATCGTTCATCTCATCTTTCTGAGTGAGTACTCTAGCTAGTGAATTATCAAAGGCGAAGGTGTATAGCAGGAAATCCTTCTTGAATTCTAGGCTGTAGAGTGCAGGAGATTCTACAATGGATTGCTTGATCTGGGTGAATGCGTACTTCTACCTCTTGCCCTAGCTGTAGACTGCATCTTTCTTGATCATGTCCCACATGGTCTTAACTATTTGCACGTTATATGAGATGAACTTCCAAAGGAAGTTTATCTTGCCCAAGAAGGACTACATGGCTTTCTTGTTAACTGGGTAAGGGATCTGTGTAATAGCCTAGACCCGGTCCAGATCCACCTTGATCCCGCTTTTGGTGACAATGTGTCCGAGAAGGTTCCCCTCAGATACTGCGAAAACACTCTTTTTGGGATTCAAGGAATCCCGTATCTTTGACATTGCTCAAAACTTTTTTTCAGATGGCGTATGTGATCTTCTCGTCTTTTTGAGAACATGATCACATCATCGAGGTATAACACTATGGTCTATCCGATGAGTCTACGAAAAGCAATGTCCATGGTGTGTTGTAAGGTTGTGCCTGCATTCACAAGCCCAAACGACATTCGTCTGTAAGCGAATGTACCCCACTTGGTACGGAAACTAGTTTTAAGTCTGTCAGGTTCAGCTACCAAAACCTGATTTTATCCTGAAAAACCATCAAGGAGAGAAAACATATGTACCCCACACACTATTTTCAAAATGTGGTTCATAGACGACATGGGGTAGTTGTCTTTGTCCGAGGAATGGTTTACATTCCAAAAAATGACACACAAGCAGATTTACCCGGACTTCTTACATATAGGAACAAGATTTGAAACCCATGTGGATTGACAAACTTTGTATATGATCCATGCATCCAAAAACTTAGTGAGCTCTTTCTATATGAGGGGTTCAAGCGACGGATGTACTTTCCTCAACTTTTGTTGATATGGCTTGACCCCTTCTTTGATCAGGATGTGTTGGATGATCTACGTGTCATAAGTTTTCAGATCATCATACGTCCACGTGAACACATCTCGATACTGTTTGAACAAGCGGACAAAGGCTTGCTGCTCTTACTATGTACAACATGTACCAATAGTGACAAACTTCAGGTCTTTCTCTATTCCCAGGTTTATCAATTCGCGCCTCATGGTGGAACTGTGGGTCTTGCTATTCCTTGGTCCCTAAAAATGTTCTTGCAAGTCATAAAGCTTTTCCAGTTTCACCACACTTTTTGTGATAAGGTGGCCTTTCTTGTGACCAGATTCTTCTTGCAGAGAGCGCTCGTGCTTGTCATCATCTATTGCTGCATCTTTGAAGACGTCAGCGTTTTCCATGAAATGAAGTATTTGTTGATCATCATTAAACACGCGTAAATTAGTTATGTTATCTAGGATAGATGGTTTGTACAGAATTTCAATAGTAAATCCATCACTAATCGGTGACATTCTCGAAGCTTCATTTTCCAAAGCATTGGCAACTGCATTATGTGTACATGGTACGATAATGATGTTAAATGCTTGAAAGTTTGAGATTAGTTCCATACCTCTTGCTAGTAACTTTTGAGATGCCTTGACAAATAGTGAATGGTGTTACGTACTTGCCATACCACTATGCTAAATCACCTACCACTTTGAGTGCGATGACATTGAGGCTGATGGCATTTTGCAAGCCTAACATGAGTGCTTCATACTCAATAGTGCTGTTCGTGCACTCAAACTCCAAGTGACTTGAAACCAGATGCTTCCTACTATAAGGGTCGATCAACACACATCCGGCTCCTGAGCCATCCTGCGTTTTTGATCCGTCAAAGTACATGGTTGTTGGCTTAGTGGGGCCTGACCCAGGTTCAGAGGTGATTTAGCCAAGCAAATCCCAGTACTACTAGCCCTTTCAGCAATAGTCTGTAGAGTTCGGACTGAGGTCTCACCCGAAGTAGTATGGGAGGGTGCTAGAACCAAGTTTCTGCCCCCTAGGGATGTTTGATGTGTTGGGATTGTTACGCGGTCCAACCTTTGCGCTCACTGTGCTATGCACACCAGTGGGCATCTCGCGACCTGCGATGCTGTCTTCGTGCAGTCCTATTCGCAGTGAAATCCTTGTTATTTACCCAAGTCTTTCCTAATTATGCACTGTTAGCTAATTACTTAGATTATTTCATAGATATGTATTCTGAACCATAGAAGAATTTACTCAACAATGCGTAGTAAATAATCAGAGTAAAAGTAATGCATAACAACAAAATAACAATTCAAGACTAGATGCATAGAATTAGGATAAACTTCTCTTTATTAGCTTTCTGTCCCGATTATAGACTCGACTCCGCCTTGCGCACTTAGCTTCAGGGGTCCACACACTTAGCTGCGGACTCTACAAGGCCTCTGCGCACTCACCTGCAGAGCCTCTTCCTACTACTACAACCCAAGTCACTTAGAATTCTACTCTAAGCTTGAACCATTCCTTCGCTACTCTCTGTATTCTACGCCCTTTACCACTTAGAGCCTCACTCTATTTATACAATCCCATGGTCCGTGGGCCATGGGTGGGCTGACATGACTTTACATTACATTACATTACTTTAGGGAAAACAACCCTATGACTTAACCTCTACTTCGTGCTCTGCGCCCGCAATTCGCAGAGTCTTATAAAACCTTTGACCCAAAACTTGCGATGGGGGACCTGATGCCCAACAGGATCCCAACACAATCATTGTGACTCGTCCTAAGTCACTCTGTTGGTGCAGCGATCTTGGCACGGATCCCTTCCAACCGATCCTGCGTTGCACAGAGGTCCGTAGTGCACTGTTCTGTAGTCTACTGGATCTACTCCACTCTTTCAGTCGAAGTCTCGCTGTCAGGGGAAAATCCTTGTCTTAAGGCATGCATCGCCTTCATCTGTGCAAGATTTCCTTCGATGTCTGAAGTGATGAGGAAGGCCTCATCAATCCAAGGCTGGACACATGCTTTAAGGACTGCCTCTTTCTGCCGCGCGGCATCCACCTGTTCCTTCAACGCCTTTGCCTGCTTGTTATCGGGAATAGTGTCTATGCAGAGCTGCTAATCCCACTAAGGCTCGTAGCTACCTTAGAAACAAACACACTAAAAACTACTTTCGTTTTCCTTTATGAGAAATAGATAAGAGAAGAATAAGGAGACCAACCTCTGTCTTGCACTTGGTTCCTTGCTCGATTCCTCTCTCTTCTGGTAGGTCTTTGCCACTCGCTTCCTTGTCTACCCAGCTTCAAAGAGTACCTGTAGAATCAAAGCAACATAAAACTATCCAAGAACATAGATATATTATCATAAACAATATAGGATTAGATGTACAATGACCACACAAATGCATAAATCATCAATCATACAAGAATGTGGAGGAAAACTTGAATAGCTTTATTGATAATCAAGAAAGAGCAAAGAGGATTACAACCAATTGTTCTGACCCAGCATCATCCTCTCAGCAAGAAAGCCCTTCTTCACCTCATGAAAAGCTTAGATCACCCAACACTATGATTTTGCACCAAGAAACCAACAACACTTCCTTACAAGATACAAAATTCCAGCCTCTGGATCTCTGGGATGAGGGATCCATATATAGATGTCTGCAAGGGAGGTGAGTTAGATTTTGAGATTTGATTAGTGTCTTCTCTCTGACAGTTCTTGATTCCACTTGGAGATTGATGATCTCTTACTCATCCCTGGTCGAATTCAGAGAGGCAAGTGTCACAGGAGAGGTTTCTGGAAGATTCCATGCTCCTCCACATTGCGGATTGACCCTGCCATTTGTCCCTTCTCGCCCATCGCACCCCATAGAAGCGCTTTTTGACATGCATCGCACCTACTGTGTGTATTCAAGTGGGATGCAACGCACTTTGCCTATGGAGCAGGTGAAATGGTCCAGTTTTGACGAGTTCTGAGTAGTTTTTCATGGAGAACTTCTGGGAGATGTTGTAATTAGTTGAACTTGTTCTTTTAGGGGTTGTAACAACACCTTTAGGGACTTCGGAGCCCTTGGCTTATGGACATTTATGCTTGGGGTTGTAGTGCCCAAAAATGTCTATAACAGTTGCCCCCTAAAGCATGAGGTCGTTAATCTTTTTGATGTCGGGTGAAATGCTTTATCATGAGGATCCGAAGTTGTTTCGAGATGGAAGGCGACCTGTAATAAGATACAATACAATACATTATCTTCAATTTATTTTCATGATCTAGCTGAGGCAGGCATTCCCATGCTCAGCTTTATAAATTCATTTTCACGTACATAGGACAGACAATCGTCTAAGTGTAGACTGATGATTCTGGTAGAGCCATCATCCCTTAGATTGGATGATTATCTGTGCAGCAATGATGTACATTTGATGTCTTTATTTTCCTGAATATATATCGCAGCCCGGATGGATGAAACTAGATCCGGGGTCTTCAATCTCGTTTGATCTTCACTCAAAGTACAAGTCGATCCATGTGAGAGATGTTCTGGAGTCGAACATGGAAAGACATCGCCTAATTACCAGCCAGTGATGTAAGCTGTTAACAGGCGTGAGAGGAATCACCGATAATGATAATGATCCTCAAGGTACTACAGTACAATTCACGTGGTGTGAATAAGGGAATTGGCGTCGAACACCACGCAAAATCTTTTGGTCGAAGGCCATTTATGTAAACCTGTCGCTGGAAGTGAGAAACTTGCCATTGAGGCATGCGAGATTCAAAGTACTGAAAGGTTTGTTCCTAGATTGACTTCTTGGATAATGAGCTGATGTTGACAAGAAGCGATCTGTCATAGGAGGGCCTTAGTGAATCCCACATCAATGACACGGAACGGAGCAAATGATTTTAATGGAGGTGAAAACGATCAGGTGATATACGGTTCAGGGTGGCGGTCATGAAAGAATGGAGCGAAAATGTATTATAGTGGGTGAGACACAGGTGAATTCTCTTAGCGACTTCTCTTGAACATATCGGCGACACTAACATGATGGATTGGTAGCATTAACCCCAAATGTGGATGGTGTGATGGAACCATGGTGATGTGACCAGCGAATGGAACAACCCAACCCGACTCGGATGCGGAGTGAAAGTGTCATGTTCAAGAGCGACTTGCTACCAACAAAGTTTCTTCAAGTTTTCTTCCCAATTTTTCCCCAGTCATTGCTGACCAATACCTCTTTATTTTTGTCAAGCTTGAGGAGGATAACATATGCTTGTTCTATAATTTTCCCTTCGGGCAAACCCATCGCTATGTTTTAATGAGCCTAGCGATAGTGAAACTTGTTCTTGTCTGTTATGGACAAGTTTGTCGCTATTAGGTTTTAACGAGTTTAACGAAAAATATAACTCGGTCCTTTTCAATTTTAGAGAGTCTGAAAATGAACGTAAAGGAAACTCCAAAAAATCCTTTTTCGTCATCTAATCCCTTAAGTCCGAAAATGTATAAAATAATACAAAAGGGATGAATTTTCGGTATTTTAACGAGCCGAACAAAACAAGCGCTCGATCTTTTTGTGTAATAATCTCTCAGGTCCAAAAATATTAAAATCTAAAGGAGGGATAACACTTCTGGTCGCTTTAACGAGTTGGAGAGGCCAATGGCTCGGCAATCTTTTCATATTTTACGAGTCAATTGAAAAGAGCTTAAAGGAGACTCGTTTTTGAGGAACGAGTGATAGATTCGGGTAGCAGTTGATTCCAGGTAAGGTTTGGAATTTTCCAATCATGGCAGTGTCACAAGGATGGCTAATAAGATCACTCTTCACAGCTGTTCCTCAAAAGGGGTAAACAATCAAGTGGAGGTGAATGATCGGCCAATACAGAGTGGAGGTGATGATGAGAACACGACCAAGGCTTCAAAGGCTAAAGTACTACATTCACGATGGTTATTTACCGGAAATTGGTTCATTTTTTAATGAGCTTAAATGCTGGGGGAAACACTTGTTCATTGCTTATGTTTATTTTTTAATGAGCTTGAATTCCGCGTTAAAACTGCTCGATTAATCTAGTCGTATAATAAGGATGTCTCATATGTAAAAACGGCATTATTTAAAAGCTTTGCTCCACATCCTTTCTTTATGCAAGTTAGGAAACGACCAATCCTACGAGTTTAAAGGGTTAGCGGGCCTCTAAATTTAAAAAATAAATGGTCGCTCTTTGCTTGCATGCCAAAAGGTTTGCATGCCCCTAGGTATAGTGAAATAGAGTTTCAAGGTTACCCCTCAATTTGTAGACAAAACATTTGTTTTATCGGGAAAGGCCTACCTTTTTAGGTTACCTCTCAATTTGTAGACAAAACATTTGTTTTATCGAGAAAGTCCTACCTTTTCAGGTTACTAAAGATTTTTCTATTTGTGCCACAAACAAAACACTTCTTCGGCGATGTCTACCGAAATAGACAAAGGTGAGTGGCGCAGACGCCTCCACTCACATAACTTTGATGAGGGAATCTTATTCTAGCCTAATACCCTTTTCCTAAATGGACGGGTGTGTCAGACTAGTCAGATATCCTTCGCGGAAACCTACCCTATAACTGAAGTTTTCCTGCCGAAGAAGACCAGGGTGCATGCCCCCTGGGTTTCAGTCATGCCCTACGAATCACTTGCACTCATTAGGAGGATGGACTGGGGATTGATGAGACATTCCTTGCGTGAAAAGACCATTCAGGTTGGTATATGACTATTTTCTATGTGTGAACCGGGGAATGAAAGTTGGTCTACGAGCTTGACCACTCTTCCTTTGTGCGGAAAACACATTACTCTAAAGAGTGAGTAGACAATGGCTCCCATGCAATAAATATAGTATTGTCCAAGGAGTAGATTATAATCCAAAGGTCCTTGGACTACCATTACGTTCATGTGAACAGTTTTCCTTCTCAATGTTATCGGCACATCGGGAAGGATCCCTAACGGTCGACTGGTTCCTTTGTCAAAGCCTGTTAGATTTCTCATTTCAGGCAAAAGCGATGGCGAACCAAGCGATTTCCAAGCAGTTGAGGAAAGGATACTCACAGAAGCCCCTTCATCTATGATGGTACTGGCCATAACCATTCTATATACTTGAGCGATGATTCGGAATGGTACACTAGCCGGTAAACGGGGTCTGCCTAGTAGATTCCAGTCAAAGGAAACAACCAGGTTGCTTGGAGGTGGGACCGAATAGACGGCTGCGCATGACTCTAACAAACTTCCTTCTTGCGGTAAAGGAACGGGTAAACTACCCCCATGTTCATCGGAGTCTGTGTTTACGAAGAGAATTTGAACGGTGTCGTTCTTGTTCTCTTTGGTGACTGTATCATCTGAAGATTGATCCTCTGAAGGCACGACTGGGTCAACTGCCACCTAGAACTTTTGACTTTCTTCTAGTATGGATTCAGATGGTTTATCTTCAATGATAGACGCTTGGGCCGACCATAAGGGCGTGTCACCCGGATTTTCAACTAGTGACGGACTCGGCAAGAGTTTCTTGTATCCAGGAGGAAGCTGTAATGGTGAAACCGGACGGTCGTCCAAAACTCTTTTAGCTTTGTCTAAGAAGGGACAATGGTGGATGGCGTGATCGCCTTCACACAGTTTACCAGGAAATTTATAGTTTCCTTTTTATCCAGGGGCTTCACTTTCACTAGTTGACGGTGTACTTTCAACATGATCATCAGAGGCTGACGACACCGGATTGTGCAAACGAGGAGACTAGTCCCTTAAGATCCGAGGGATGTAAGGAAAATCTCGATGATAGTGGTCTCCTTTGCAAATGACACATGGCGATTTAGGCCTGGTCGGTGCAGTGTGTGGATTTTCGCTAGACGATGCTTGGTTGCCCCTTTTCGCCTTTGGCTCCTTCTTCTTCTTCTCTTTCTTCTTCTTAGTTACATGATTTTGGGCTTTACCAGCTTCATCAAGCGAAGAGGAAGGAGGAGAGGAAGGATTGGATGAAGTAGAGGGTTGGGGGGTAACTCTAATATCATTTAGTTGCTGACTTGATTGTTTAGGAATTACGGTGTTCTGAATGACAGAAGTTGAGAAGAGCCATACGGGCAAGCCGATTGTCAATCCTGGAAGAGACAATGTGGCCATATGGAGTGCACCAACATCTCCCCAAGAGGAGAAGGGACTAGGATTTCCTCCAAGGGGAACTCCTTGGTTGGTGGACTCCATTTTTCTCAACTTAAGATCAACGTAGGAAAGGTGATGATTATTTCGTTTAAAATAAATTTTTAGACGCTTTGACACAACTTGTTTTTTAAATTTTTAAGAGTCGAGAAAAAACAAAATATGACTCTAGTCGCCTTCGATTTTTTATGATCCTGAAGTGACAAGTGCCAGATGGACCTTTTCCGTTAAGGAGTCCAAAAAGGAATGAAAGGGACTGCTCTGGAAATCTAGACAGAGGGATTACCAAACCAATCGCAAAACTGCAGAATACTTTTTATGGTACGACAATCAATCTTCCTGAATGCTGTGTTCAGTGCATTGCGATCGATAGGGCGGCAGACACGACTTCCTATGGAAAAAGGATAAATCCTATTGTGGTCTCCCAAAATATACTCGACAGTACGTGGGAGCACAAGTCCGTACCGGCACTTATCATCTCAAAGTGGAGGAATCACCCAACCAATAGTGAAAACAACAGTTACCAGGTTTTACAATGCCAGAATACGTCTCTAGCCTAGACTTCTAGATGTTGTGCGTTAGGTTCCAAAGCATTTTTAGATTCATTAAATTTATTTTATGGTTGATCTTGCTTAAGAAATTTGCCTTTCAGGTTCACCGCGTGATGTAGATGTACAATTCCTAAATGCAATCTAAGATGATAAACAGTCGTTTAATCTTCTTTTTGCAATGAAAATCCTAGCTACTAAGGAAAGAGAGATGGCGTTCTTTCAACAAAGAGCATAGAGCACACACTATATGCACTGTCCTAAATCAAACCAACAAACAGTCTAAATGCAAATGCACATGCATGTATTTGTTTTCAACCTTCTTAATGTGTGAATGATAAAAAGAAAGCTAAGCGCAAATCTGAATTATTTTCCAAAGCGACAATTACTAACAAGTTTATTTTCAAAACAAAATGAGGACAATGACAACACTTTGCGATTTGGAATTGAAAACTTGCTTTCGACACTAGAAAAAAATACTAATTCAGATCAAATACAAGAGTAACAGTGTAATCGACTATCAAGAACAATCCGATTCTCTTCTATGACTAAAAACGACACTTACGACACTTTCAAATCAAGAAACGATAGTACAATTACGCTAATTCTTTTTAAAGGAGAACTGAAAATGACTCAAAAATACATAAAAACATTTACAGTTCTTTTCACAATGGAGGCGGAATAATAGCAAGGAAACGGGTTTCAAACAGAGGTGTACTGACTACAGGCAGCAAAACTCCTGAATAGAGCTGAAAAGAGTGAACACAGAAACCAAAATTTAGGAACAAGGCCTTATCTGATTAACACACCTGTAACACAGTGAAACTGAAATGCAACGCACCTACTACACTCAGGAAGTGCGATGCATTTGAAGTTCACAGAACAGACAGTGCGCTGGACCAAGGATGAGACTTTGATTGGATTTTGGGTCACAGTTTGCAGTTCAGTTCAGGGATTTAGGCCGAGCAAGTGGTAATCAGTAAATCAATCACAGGGGTAGATCTAAGGAGGTTACTAAAGCCACCACAAGGGCAATTAGAGAGCTTGTAAATCAATCATTTAATTCATAAACAAAACCTGGAGATTCACTGAAGCAACATTGATCTACTTTTCACTTGCATAGCAAATGCAGTTTGAAGGCTAGCTGGCTTGACTTCAGGCTTCGTCTGTAAGTTTATAAAGTAAACAAATGTAGATGAACAAACAATCTACTCGCTCCCACTGTGGTCGCCATTTTGTTATCGGGAATAGTGTCTATGTGGTAGCTACCTTAGAAACAAACACACTAAAAACTACTTTCATTTTCCTTTATGAGAAATAGATAAGAAAAGAATAAGGAGACCAACCTCTGTCTTGCGCTTGGTTCCTTGCTCGATTCCTCTCTCTTCTAGTAGGTCTTTTCCACTCGCTTCCTTGTCTACCCCGCTTCAAAGAGTACCTGTAGAATCAAAGCAACATAACACTATCCAAGAACATAGATCTATTATCATAAACAATATAGGATCAAATGTACAATGACCACACAAATGCATAAATCATCAATCATACAAGAATGTGGAGGAAAACATGAATAGCTTTATTGATAATCAAGAAAGAGCAAAGAGGATTACAACCAATTGTTCTGACCCATCATCATCCTCTCAGCAAGAAAGCCCTTCTTCACCTCATGAAAAGCTTAGATCACCCAACACTATGATTTTGCACCAAGAAACCAACAACACTTCCTTACAAGATACAAAATTCCAGCCTCTGGATCTCTGGGATGAGGGATCCATATATAGATGTCTGCAAGGGAGGTGAGTCAGCTTTTGAGATTTGATTAGTGTATTCTCTCTGACAGTTCTTGATTCCACTTGGAGATTGATGATCTCTTACTCATCCCTGGTCGAATTCAGAGAGGCAAGTGTCACAGGAGAGGTTTCTGGAAGATTCCATGCTCCTCCACCTTGCGGATTGACCCTCCATTTGTCCCTTCTCGCCCATCGCACCCCATAGAAGTGCTTTTTGACATGCATCACACCTACTGTGTGTATTCAAGTGGGATGCAACGCACTTTGCCTATGGAGCAGGTGAAATGGTCCAGTTTTGACTAGTTCTGAGTAGTTTTTCATGGAGAACTTCTGGGAGATGCTGTAATTAGTTGACCTTGTTCTTTTAGGGGTTAGAAAAACACCTTTAGGGACTTAGGAGCCCTTGGTTTATGGACATTTATGCTTGGGTTTGCAGTACCCAAAAATGTCTATAACATTGCTGTAGCTTTGTAAGACGTTGGGTTAGGACAACTGTCTGCACCATTCCACACACACTATCATGCTACACTTGGAGATCCAACGCCTCCATTTCCAGGCGCTGTATGTTGGGGTCCTCCTATAATGAAGTGAGGACCGCAAAGGATTCTTCCAACATAGCGATGCAGTTATGTACTGCTTGTCTTATTTCCTCCAACCCCTTTTGGATAGTGTCGGTGCACTGCTCTCTGACTTTTGGGGGTGTGGATGGATGTGCCTTCAACCGCAGGTTGGAAATTTGTAGATTTAGGTCCAATTAAACCTTTGTCATTTCAGCCTTGGCCTTGTGGAGTCTGGCCGCCAATTGGTGGATCCGCTCTGCTACTGGTAGATTTTCCAGGACGACCAATTTCGGGACGTTTTTGTAAGCATTATCTACCACTTGCTCCAGTCCTTGAGTCTACGTAACCAGTTCATCACGCTGTCGCTAAGTGTTCCATATTGATCTTTTGTTCACTCAATACCTAAAGCGCGCGGACTTCTTTGGCATGGAGCTCAGTTGTGACCCCATCCTGTAACTGGTACAGGGTTTCTCACAGAAGGGCAACCAAGTTTAAGCCTAGTCCCTTAATCCTGCCCACCGTAGCTTGGTCAGCTTCGTTCGCTGCTGCTAATGCGCCCTTAGGGAACATGAAAGTGTTGGTCATTCGAGTGTGAAGCATCTGTTCCGCCTCTGATGTACTTGCTGCGACATATGGGGTCATCGCTCTTGTTTGTGGGGGTTGCACATGTAGGTCCTGTAACTGCACTCTTAGCATCCCCAACACATTGTTCTGCTCCATCATCACCTCTTGGAGCACGTCCTTAGTGACATCGCGAACCGTTTCACTGATGTCAAAAAGATCACCTTTTGTAAGCGTGATTGGGTCGATGGACGTCTTCGATGCCTTAACCTTCTTTCTAGGGACCGGTCTCTTAGGGATGCGTGGTCGTTTCAACTGTTGCGAGGTAGTTTCTGTGTCCACACACTCTTTAGCCAGGTCTATGTCCTTAACCCCCTACCTTGTGGAAATATCATGGCCCTCCTTGGCCTTTTCCATTGGCACTGTTGTTGTTTCTACTGTCTGTGCTGCTGCTACTGCATCGACCGTCTTCTGCTATGCGGTTGCCTCTGCTGTTGCTTTTTCCTGGCACCTCTTTTCGATTAGCTGCGCATTCCTAGCACCTCTTTTTGATCAGCTACGCAATGCATAGCTTGGCATCCTTCTTCCTTTATTGAGCTGCGACCCTTTCCATTCCTACCAAATCTGGGGCGCACCACTCCGAAGGCCATGTTTCCAACACTATGAAGATGGCGTCGTCAGTAGAAATGAACGGGAGCTTCATCCATTCCTTTGTCAGATATTTTCGTGCCCAGACATAAATGTTGTGTAGGTTTGATTTAAACTCTACAAAGCTCTGTAGAGTGGCATACACTGTGGGAGACAACCGTGGTCTTCTATTGATCCACATCTGGATTCTCACCTCCATCAGCACCCAAAAAACCTTGGTTTCGCAAATCTGCTTCACGTCCTTAGTGGCCTAGAGCGAAGCATACTTCGCGGTCTCAGGTAGGTCCCGGTTGATATTCAGGAACTGGCTATCTTCTGGTAGCTCACCTGCTAGCAACAAGATGGATAAGAGCAACCATGTGTAGTGGAAGGTCTTACCCTTTTCTTGGGCCTCCTTGCAATTTGTCAAAAACTCCTCACATAGGAACTCAACCCAGTTGAACTGGACCCCCTCCGCGAACTGTTCGGCCAGCGCAACCACAGGCGCTGGTACTTCATCAGCACGACACTTCCACATTAATTTTCTAGCCAAGAGTTGGGTGGCTACACGCACCCCTTTGTCCTTGATACTCATGATTGCATAGCCTCACTTCTTCTTTTCCAGCTTGTATTTAGTTTTCATGGCTTCTGCGAGAGCCAAAACCCCGCTTTTGTTGGCTATCTCTGCGGGGTCCTTTCCCTTACAAGGAAGTCAAGAAATCTGATGAATGAGAGCAGCCGTGATGGGAATAGGCTCCTCCAGCCATAGATACCCATCATGCACCAGGCACAACAGTTGCCTGATGATGAAGATCATGATAGGTGTGTGGTGAAAATGCAAAATCCATAGTAGGTGGAGTAGCCTAGCCTTCTCCACACCGCGCAGCCATTTCTATGGCTCTAGCACTATAACTGACCCCTCCTTGCTCTGTTTCATGGGGTTATCAGTCTGTAAATGTGGGAACTTTTCGTTGTCTATGAGGTCCCAGTCTTCAAATTTCATTGTGGGCACGCGGCCCAGAGCTGAACCCTCAAACAGAATTCCATCTAGGAGGAGCGAGGTTTGGAGTGCACTCTTAGCGACATCAAGATCCTTGGGTACCTTAGCTTTCCCTTTCCGCAGAGGAACATACTTAGGCAGTTTTGCTGGAGTGCGCACTGGCTGGATGTCTTCTTCCATTTCTTCATCCACCTCTATCTCATCTACAAGAGCCTAGAGGTCCTCCTCCTCATCATCTGTCTCAAGGTTGATAACATTGCCCTTTTCTTCCATGGAAATTTTACCAAACCACGGGTTTCACAGGGACATTTGGACTGGTCCCGCTGCCTATTTATCCTTCTTGGGCCTCGGCGTCCGAGGTGATTTCAGAATTTCCAGTGCATCCCCCACCTGCACTGTAGGGCTTTACACGACTTCCTCGGTGGTACTCTCTACAAAACCCACACCTCTCTTGGTAGTTGTCATCATGTTTTAATTGTCTGTGGTTGTTCGCAAACTTGGGGACTCAAATACCGCTTGGCGCTCAACACTCTGTGCTCTTCGTAATAGCTGAAATCTCAAACGAACAAGTGTTGTCTCGTCGCTAGCCTTGGGAGTTTTATAGCGTCTTTTGAATTTGAATTTGACTGTTTCCCCCACTTTTGAGTCATTAATGCATTCTTGATGGTAGATTGTCCCAAATCTAGCTCTTTTTTCATGTCTTAATTGCTCACCGCCCACTCCCTTTTGCCTTAAATTGGACAACTCGTCATGGACAGTGACGTCAACGGTTACTTCCCAGTTGACCCGTGTGGTAGCACAACCCCCCGTGCATGGGTGTGAACCTTGTACCATGTTGATTCTGCTCACACTTCCTTCATTGTGCAGTTCCCAAACAAACTCTTTTAGAGTCCCGCACTCTCTTTCAACTATTTGGAGCGCTGAGACTGTGCTCCCTACGGCTAGTTAGGTGGTCGCACCATCTGTGCGAGACTTTAATTCACCTTCCAATATAGTCTGTGGACACTCCTCAATTGCCCTTGTGACACCCGGTGCCACAGGTTTTATCTTATGTGGTGCGCTTCCCTTGTTACTGTGTTTGGTAAGGTGTGGTCTCAACCATGGTAACAGAATCATAAATTCTCAGCGATAATCTTCCAATGCAGTGGTATGACCATCCGTATCTTGCCTTGTCATCCTTGGTTTATCAATGAGATATGCTTGAGTGACCTCGTTTTCCAGTCTTTTGATCTCAACATCCTTCAACATGCTTTTCTTCCTCAATCATACTCGATCTTCTTCGAGTTCACAAAGTCTAAGGTTCCCTTGTTGAATGGCTTCCCGAATCCTTATATGGTCATCCTCGCGTAGCTGTGTGATTCCTTCATCCTGGTCTTCGTGTGTTGCCATAACTGCGGGAGTTATTACGTGTGGATTCCTTTTAGTATTCCCTTTAGAAATCTCGCGTTGTACTTTGTTTTGCACCTTTGGAATCATCTTCGCGCTCAGGTTTTTGCACATGGTCCTATAAGCCCATCGAACTACTGGCACGCGCAAGTCCCAATTAGTTCGTCTTGTTTGGTGAACCTTGTTCAGTACTCCGCGCACCCTATGGAATGCCTCATCGTGGAGAATTGGTAATGCACATCACCCTTCCTGTTGCTATGGTTTGTTCCGATTCTCTAGGTTGGGGGTGGGGTGCGCTTGTGTGGACTGTACAACATATGTCTGTACCCATCGGGAAAGGTGGGTGTGTAAGTTGTTCTGCCCCAACTGATTGGCTTTCGTTTGAAGTTGTGGTTTTCCAAAACACAGGCACATCATCCTTATACATCCGTGCCATTCTTTAAAAGTTCCTTGATGCATACCCCACCATCATGCAGGTGTTGCACGCAGTGCCCACTTCAGCACATCGAACTGCTACTGCTCTGGCACTACACTTTCAAATTTTCTCAAAAACTCATCCACCGCTGACAATCCATCATATGTCAGAAGCTCCCTTGCATCTGTTGTTACGCAATGCAATGATCTGATCATCATGTTGCAGTTCAGTGTTGTTACTTCGTGTAGCCGATTCTGCCATTGCTCTATCTCTTCGTCTGAATCCAAAGTGCAGGTGCTTTCGTGCTCCCATGAAATCCTTCCATCTACAGTCGAATTCACTCAATCCTCTCCTTGTGTAGTTATCTTGTAGATACAGTCAAGATTGTCATCACTATCATCATCGCACACTGGTTTAGTGTATCGCGCTCCTTCGAATGGGTCCAGTGGTACTACTACGCATAGTGACTTTTTGTCAAAGGTCATTTTGCGCTTCTTTAGATTTATGACTCCATTCATATCGGTAGCCCAGCCTATTCTTAGTAGCATGGGATAGGGATTGTTGTCATCGACAATCTCTATCACTTCAAAATCCACCTGTGCGCTCATGCCTTCAGTATCAACTGTCACCCCTTGCAATCTTCCCATGGACAAAATCATCTGTTGGTTCGCCATTTGTAACTAAATAGGGGACCATTGTAACGTGGGTTTGCCCATGTGTTCCCATGTTTTCCTTGGTATTACATTCATATCCGAACCTAGATCCAGGATTTCCTGATCCATTTTGTACTCGACTATTTGCGCAGTCAACCTCATTTCCCTTCCTATGTGCAATTCATGCTTTCCAAGTTTTCAGACCTCGCGTGGTTCTCCTGACCCCGCGCACCTGGTGATAAGTTCCTATAGCCCTTTGAATCCCTTTCTGTCACGCAGCAGTTTCATGCATGTCTCCAGAAAGGTAGTGAGCATAGAAGGATCCATCCCTGGTTCTAGTTGATCCTTACTACCTAAAGTGGAGGCCTCCGTGAAGCTCTTCTTAGCTTCCATGAATGTCTCCTTCGCACATTCTAAATCAAACTCAAGTTCCTTTGTAGGAGCTTTGCAAACCCACGCACTGTCTTCTGGCTGCTTCCCTTTATCATCTCCCATGGCCATGCCACTCTTGAGCATCATGTTTACATTTGGGTCTTCTTCGCATGGTTCAAACGTCATCATTTGTAAATTCTAGGTCAGAGGGGGCTAGAGTAGCCCCTTTTCATGCATCTTTGTTATTAGCGAAGGGAAATATTCTGCCTCATGATCAAACTGATTACAGTACCAACATGATATCCTAGTCGGATTCATACAATCGCGGGCATAATGCCCTGGCCCTCTGCAATTGTAACAAATTATCTGGTCGCGACCCCTTCCTGGTCCCATTCCACCTCGACCCCGAACGCGCCCCTGAAACCCAGTGCGCGCCATCCCTACATTTGGGTTGAGGGCTCGCATTTTGGTCTGTACCCTATAGGCAGGAGTCTGATCCATCATTAGTTCATGGCTTCGACAGGTGCGTTCATCAGGCCTACCGACCTACAAAAATTACAAAACAATTGTTGGGACGTCTGTGTATACTCCTGCAACAGATGACAATTATTCGTGGTATGTTTTCCTCCTATCTGGCAGATCATGCACCATAATGCAGATGTCACACTCGGCCCACATGTGCCTCCAATCTTAATGGCATTGGCCCTCCCCTTGCCAAGTAGCTCACGAACACTGGACAATGGTCCCTATCGTGCCCTTGGCCTTTTCATTTTATGCACCATACTTCCTTGCGCACCTCCGACCGAGTTGTCCTATCCTGTTTCAAACTTTGCATCTACAGACATAGATTTTGTAGTTGCGTGTGGATTTTTTGGACTCCCAACCCAGGCTCTTGTATAGGGGTCTCATGTAATCTCATTGCCATCTCCAATTCTTCGGCGTGGCTGGAAAGTTTTTGCTGCGATAGCGTCATCCTTAAGTGTGGCATAAGTGAGGCCACAACCCATGCATGATGCTATGCATATGTTAACATCATATTGGCTTCACGGATCGTACTCTTCAGCCTTTGGTCTAGATCCCAGGGGGTTTTTCCTGGGAGCATCACAATCTCCTTAAACCCAATGATTGATTGTGTCTCTGAATTTGGCTTGCTAAATTCCCTGTTCAGCACAGTCTAGATCTCTGCAATTCCTACGTTTGGGTGGTCATTAGAATGCTTGATATACCACGTTAATGCGTGATCCTGCAGTGCGGGTAGCCTTTTTAATATTATCATCCAAGATGCCATGTGCTTCCCATACTTCTCTTACTACGAACCAGAATTGGTCCGGATCTTCATTCCCTACTCCTTTGAGCGTGCTCACCATACTGAACTGTGGAGGTGGCAGAGGTGGAGTGGGTGGAGATGGAGGTCAGGGGGGTGAAGTGGGTGGCGGTGTGGGTGGAGGTGGTAAAAGCGAAATTTGTTGCCTTATAAAACTGACCACGCTTCTCGAAGAAACCTTTGCAAGCTCGTCCTCGCTTCTAATTCTTCACTACTTCCGCTTCTATAGATCTTTCCACTTCGCGTAGTCCCAAACATTAATTTATTCGCATAACTCGCTTTTCACGCAATAGCATCTTAATTTAAGTGTTCAAAGATTTAATATACTTACCTCGTGACCCCTTGAGAAAACGTTGCTCGGCCTCACTGTAGCTGACGGTCGTGTCTACCACGAACTTAGTGATAAATCCTCCTATTATTCAGTCGAGCTAGTGGTCCACAACTCGTGCTATCTTATCTTCTGAGGCTTCTAGTCTGTGCACTAGTTCTGGAGTCCAAACTATTGGTTTTTCGAGCCTACACCTTCCCTGGTTGTCTGCTAACTTTGAAATCCACTCATACAACTCAGACGGAAAAGATGCAAAGAAGATTTCATGGATTTCGGTGTACAAGTAGCGATCCAACCATTGTTTTTTAGATACTCGCGAATTTCTATTTTCCTGCGCCGCAAACTCATGAATCTTCTT
Source organism: Pinus tabuliformis (assembly GCA_031772625.1). Lineage (NCBI taxonomy): Eukaryota > Viridiplantae > Streptophyta > Pinopsida > Pinales > Pinaceae > Pinus > Pinus tabuliformis. The sequence continues at coordinate 583,859,915 of CM062820.1, forward strand.
GTCCAACCACTTTAATTTCTTTCTTTGTAGGATTCCAGTGGCACGACATCAGACATCCTCTATGCAGATCCCGGTCATGGCAATGGAACCATTTGTTGGCTTAGTGGGGCCTAACCCAGGTTCAAAGGTGATTTAGCTAAGCAAATCCCGATACTACTGGCCCTTTGGGCAATAGTCAACGGAGCGCGAACTGAGGTCTCACCTGAAGTAGTATGGGAGGGTGCTAGAACCAGGTTTCCGCACCTTAGGGATGTCTAATGTGTTGGGATTGGTACATGGTCCAACCTTCACGCTCACTATTCTACGAGCACCAATGGGCACCTCGCGGCCTACGATGCTGTCTTTGCGCAGTCCTATTCACAACATGATCCTTGTTATTTACCCAAGTCTTTCCTAATTATGCATTGTTAGCTCATCACTTAGATTATTTTCATATATACGTATTCTGAACCATACAAGCATTTACTCAATAGCGCGTAGTAAATAAACAGAGTAAAAGTAATGCATAACAGCAGAATAACGATTCAAGACTAGATGCAAAGAATTAGGATAAACTTCTCTTTATTAGCTTTTTGTCCTGATTACAGACTCGACTTCGCCCTGCCCACTCAGCTGTAGGGGTCCACGCACTCAGCTGCAGGGGTCCACGCACTCAGCTGCGGACTCTACTAGGCCTCTGTGCACTTAGCTTCAGAGCCTCTTCCTACTACTACAACCCAAGACACTTAGAATTATACTCTAAGCTTTAACCATTCCTTTGCAACTCTCTATCTTCTACTCCCTTTACCACTTAGAGTCTCGCTCTATTTATACAATTCCATGGTCCGCGGACCATGGGTAGGCCAACATGAACTTACATTACATTACATTACTTTGCAGTGGACAACCATATGACTTAACCTCTATGTCGTGCTCCACTCCCGCAATTCATGGAGTCTTACAAAACCAAGGACCCAAAACTTGGGTTTTGCACCGAAAACCTACTATGGGGACCTGATGCCCAACAATGGTCCACAACTTGTCTATACACGGATCGCTTGATGTGCTAGGACCACTACTATTAATGTTGTTGTTACTAGCACTACTATTGGTACAATGTACTGTACAAGTTTCATTACCATCTATTGGGCAAGGATGGAGTCCCAACTGCATGTCTGGTGGGGTTGGAGCTAGCCATGTAGGATAACACCCCAATGTTGTTTCAAGGAGGCAATTGCCAAACATGAGTTCTGCGAAGGCCAACGATTCATTCTCTCCATTAAGGGGAGTGAAATTATGTTTCATATACCTCTCAGATAACACTCGGATCTGGTTGCATTTTCCCTTGTACGGAAGCCACATGTGAGACTAGTTTGTAGGAAAATATATGTCTAGCTTGCTGGACTAGTCTCTGATGAGTAGTAGACTGTATGCTTCCGGTATGTCCACAACCACTATGTTGATGCATTGGTGTACTTGACCATCATGAGATAATCGGATGATCATGCCTCGTAGTTCACTAATGGATGGTACCGATGTTCGATCAATCTGTATGATTCACTTGTATGTCTTGCAATGGAGAGTGACATGATGTTGACTGCCGTGCCATAATCAACCAAGAAATTGTGAACATTGCAGTTAAATATTCTGAATGATAGCAAGAATGGAGGGCAACCTGAGATCGCTTCTTCTATCCAGAGTGTGTTGAGCACATTAAAAAGTGATCTGGGAGGTGTGCATGCCCCTTTTCTGGTAGAGGTTGCACTGTCCTTTGTTGTCTGTGATAATGCGTGCAACAGGATGTCTCGCTAAAGCATGAGATGATGTTAGATGAGTGCTTAAGCACAATAACATTCTGTAATGCAAAATCATAAAGTCTCAAAGAATAAAAGTAAGTTGCAATATAAAAAAAAAGTGATACCGGAACGCCAAAGCGTGAGATGATGTTCTGCTGGAGGAAGTTGATGTCCTCCTAGTCGTTCACTTGTTTGAGCGGAACTGCTTCTGTCCATCGCGTGAAGTAATCATTTGCTGTTAGAATGTAATAGTGTTGCTTTGACAAATGTGAGAAGATTTCCCCAATGATGTCCAGACCCCATTGTTGAAATGGTTCAGTCACTGCAACGGGGTGCAGCGGGGTTGTTGATCTTCGTGTTCTGTAGGTGCATCGCTGACAGACCTGGCACTTTTGGGCATAAGCATGTGCATCCTTGAATAATGTGGGTCAGTAGAAACCGGCTCACATAACTTTGTGCACAGTGGTGTTTCTCGCAAAGTGACCCCCGACAGGTCCATCATGCAAATCTTGAAGTACCTTCTCTGATTCATGTACCTCCAGGCACTTCGGAAAAACTACATTATTGTGCTTCTTGTAAAGCACTAGGTGCACTGATTGATATGCTAAGGCTTTAAGGAACAATGCCCTTTTCTGTCTGATGGAAAAGTGAGAGGGTACGGTGTTGTGCTCAAGGTACTGGCGCACATTTGCATACCAAGAGGTTTTGTTTTCAGTGGGTGTGGCTCACCTTATATCATACATCTCAATTTCCTGCTCCCGGCTATTATCACTCAAAGGTTTTCCCTAGAAGTTATCAAAGAAGGAATAATCTGAGGTAACCACAAACCTAATCTTTTAGACTCAGGTTCTAGCGAACCTAAGTCCAGAGAGGGCTCTCTCTTTATAATTTAACTTTGTTTTGGGTAGATTTCATTGGCAAATGGTTTGACTTGTAATTAACCATGGATTGATTAATTATGTCGGTTTTATTCATAAAGTTTATATTTCAAACTTTCAAGGTGGAGTATTAATATAAGGGTTTTATTGATATAAACATACGGGAAGGGTGTTTTTGGGATTTAATACATATAATTAAAATTAGGAGTTAATATGAATGAAAGTGAAAAAATGGATTTGTGCTAAGTATAATATGTTTTTGTAATTAATTTACTTTACACATGGAAACATTTATAACTTAGGCTAAATGCACATTTGTGGGTTTTTATGAAAAAGGGGTTTGCTTGGGGGTGATTACTTTCCCTAGGCAAATGGTGGTTTTACCTTAGGAAAAGGGATTTTTTAGGGGAAAATGAATGAATTGAAGGGGGTGAATGTTTGTGAGGGGGATTTTAGTACTTAGGACCTATAAGTTATTGGGTCGAGGGTCCGATCCCTCCAGAAGTTAAAGGAATGCTCTGAGCCCCTTTAACTTAATGTTTTAGGTACTTTTGACTTTGCTTATGGGAAATTAGTAAAATTAAGGGTAAAATGAACGGGGAAATTAGTCACTTGAATTTGTGTAAATAATCAATTATCATCCATACTTTAGCAATTTGATGATGAAAGTAAATGATATGACTTTATCTAATCAGTCATCACAATTCTACAACCATGCAACTACTTACCCATCTACCCATCCTACCAATTTTTCTACTCTTTATTAGGGTGTGTTTAAGCTGGCAAACCCTTATCAAAACATTTTTCTTTTCTTTTACAATAGAAATATATCTAAGTGTATCCTTATTACATCCAAGGGCTCATATTAAACTATTGAGCTCCTTTTATTCACTCTACCTATCTACTTATCTGCCAATATTAAACAATTTGGTCAGATTTTATTCTCTATCTTTAAGCATGAAATTTAAAACATGGAATAACCAAGATTAAATTGTTTGATTACCATGGATTGTAGCATGAATAACAAGTTGCACACAGTCATTATTATGTAGAAAAGTAAATAGTAGTGGTATTTTTACTTGCACACTGTCATGGTCTTTTTGTTTCTTGGGGTTCATTTTTCATCTTTTTTTACCTTTTTCATTCTTTTTGTCCTTTGATTTTTCTTTTAGGACATACCCTCTTTACATTTTTTGATTTTTTTGATTTTTTGAATATGGAAAACATTTGTAGAAAGCAAAGGTATGTACATATTACAGATTTGGCCTTAGCCATTCAAAAACTATGACTCCTATTGGTATAGGAACATAACATTGGCTCCACTTGGGGATGGCATTTCTTGGTGGAATGTCAAGAACTAATAGATCAATGGCCTTCTGAATTACTGTGATTTTACTCTGCAACTTTCCCTTTTTACTTTGCTACTTTATTGATATTTATGACAGTGAAACTTTTGAAGCTTAGGGCCTTCTCTTTGGGCTTCAACTCCAAAATTTACCATCCAATCAACACTAAACTTTGTGAAGGATATAATATGTACAAGTGATTAGTGAAATCATTGACTGGGATCTATGTAGTGCTTTAGCATTCGACCATTAACTGGTCCTCCTTCTACTTCTGCACCATCCAATTCTTTGAGAAAATAAGCATTATTACCTCTGAAAGCATAAATAATGTAAGGGCCTTTCCATAGGAAGTCAAACTTCCCATGTTTACCTTTTTCCTCCCTTCTTGAGTCCCATTTCAAAACTTTATCTCCTAGATAGAAATCTTCTGCCTTGGTTCTTTTGTCAAAAGCCTTTTTGATTCTCTCCTGCATAATTTGGGATCTGATATACACTTCTTCCCTGGTCTACTGCAAGTGAATTGTCTGGTTGATCCTCCTTTGAATGTCATTTGGCTCAACCTGTGCTTCTTGGAGCAATTTCATTACTGGTGTTCCCAAGGAAGATGGGAAGACAACCTCCATTCCATAGACTAGCTAGTAAGGACTAGTACCAATGGATTTCTTAGTGGTCAGTCTATCTGCCCACAAGGCATTTACTAGCTTCTTATTCCAGGTTTTCTTGTTATCTTCCAACAATTTTTTGACGATATTCACTAAAATTTTGTTGGAATACTCTGCTAGTCCATTTCCTTAGGGATATTAGGCAGTGGAGTGACCCAGGGTTATATGATATTTGTTGCAGAAATCAATCATCCTCTTTGATTTAAAAGATGTTGCATTGTCTGTGATGATTTTAGTGGGGCAACCAAATCTGGACAGAATGTTGGCCTCAAGGAAACCTATTATGACAACATCAGTAGCTTGTCTTGAGGGTATGGATTCTATCCATTTTGTAAAATAATCTGTGGCAGTCAAGATCCATCTATGTTGGGTAGAGGAAGGGGGATGAATTTCACCAATGAAGGCAAGACCCCACTATTGAAATGGTGTTTCGGTAGATATAGGTTTCAAAGGTAATGACAATAGTTTTCTTTTCCCTTCAAAAATATGACATTTGTGGCATGAGGTTACAATTTTTTTCACATCAGAGAACAGAGTGGGCCAATAAAAACCAACTCTTAAGGTTTTATCATTTGTGGTCTTGTGGTAAAGATGTCCCCCATAGTCACCTGCATGAAACTTTTGCAATATTTTGTCAGATTCTTCCTTTAACAAACAATTAAGAAGGATGCCTTCATGATTTTTCCAAAATAAAGCATTGTCAATTATGCAAAACTTCAAAGATTTCATTTTTAAGAACCTACTTTTCGTTCTGGACAACTCAGGAGGAGCTTAAAGATTTTGTAGAACGTATATAATATGAGCATGCCATGGTGAGTCTATAAAGGCATGGCTGATCTGTGGAGTTGCCATCTCCTCTTCGTTATCCAATTCTACAATGAAACTTATGTCTAGGGCCTGATAGTTTGATTCAGCCATGATTTTGGCTAAACCTTGGCCTTTGATCAATTTTTTAGGTTTAATTTCTAAATCATACTCTAATATGGTAGCTATCCACTTCCCTCTCTTTCCATTTGGTCCATCCTGTGTTAGAATGTCTTTGACTACAACATTGGGAACATAAGCTACTATATGAGAGTACAAGATATAAACTCTGAAATATTTAATAGCTTTAACTAGAGCAAAAGCTTGCTTCTCCATTATATTATACTTTAAAGGTGCATCTCTCAGGGCTTTACTAAAGAAGGCTATTGGTTGTTCAAAACCCTGATCATTTTTCTGCAGTAGGACTGCAGCAATTGTATGTTCTGAGGCGAAAGAAAAAATGATGAAATCCCTATCAAACATTGGACTGATGAGGACTGGTGTTTGTGTTAAGGCTAGCTTTATATCTTCAAATGACTTTTTAGCCTCTAGAGTCCATTTAATAGTCGAATCTTTCTTTAACATGTTGTTTAGTAATCTAATTAGTTCAGCTAAGTTAGAGATAAATCTTCTCAAAAATTTTATTTTACCTAAAAATGCTTGTAGTTCTCTAATGTTCCTAAGATGTGGTATCTGCAAAATGACTTCAATTTTGGTTGGGTCAATCCAAATATCATCTTTGGAGATTATGTGGCCTATTAGTTTTCCCTCGTTCAGCCCAAATAAATTTTTTTCAGGATTCAGAGAAATTCCATACTTCCTACACTTGGTGAAAACCTGCCTAAGATGATCCAGATGTTGTTGATCTGATTTAGAAAATACTGTGATATCATCTAGGTATATTACTAGGAAGTCGTGGATTTCCTTTGCAAAGGCTATGTCCATTTCTCTTTGAAAGGTGGCCCCTGTGTTTTTTAACCCAAAAGGCATTTTAACATAAATGAAAGTGCCCCAAGGAGTGGTAAATGCGGTTTTTTCCTAATCATCTGGGTGGACTAGGATCTGGTTATAACCAGAAAACCCATCTAGTAGTGAGATTCTGGTTGAACCTACTACCCTCTATAATATGTGGTCCATTTTAGGGAGAGGGTAGTTATTCTTCAGTGAAAGTTTATTTAAATTCCTAAGGTCAACACATAGTCTAATTTTGCCAGTTTTCTTTCTTGTAGGTACCAAATTGGAAACCCAATCTAAGAATCTAATTGGTGCAATAATCTTAGCTTCATACATCCTTTTGATCTCCTTTTCGATAGAAAGTAATAGAACAGGGCTAATCCTTCTTAGCTTCTATCTAAAAGGCTTCTGATTTTCTTTTAATGGAATGGTGTGTTGTATTATGCTGGTATCATAGGACTTAACGTCCTCGTAATTCTAGGCAAAAACATCTTGGAATTCCTTTAGCAGTTCTATGTATTTCACTTTTTCATTGGGAGGTAAAGACTTTGAAAGTTTTATCATTTTGGGATCTTCTTCAGAGCCTATGTTACATTCTTCAATGTCTGATTTCAAGGGTGCCATTTTATGCTTTTTAGGAACATCGAATCAAATAAGTCCTCCAAAGGAGTTAATACTTTGGGCAAAAAATTATCTTTCATATTGATGACTTCAGATTCTTCATCGATTGCTTCATCAATTTCCATTTGTTTTAGGTTTTGAATATCGGATTTTTTAAACTTTGTGGGATAGAAACTTTCTATCTTTTCATCTTCTACTTTGTTAATTTCTACTTCATTAGTGCAATCAAAATCTAATGTCGTGTCTGTGTCTATGTTGCTATTTACAAATTCATCATCTAAATTTAGAAAATTTTTAATTTGTTGATCATTATCAAACACTTGCCAATTATTTAAGTTGTTAGGAATAGCGGGTCTATGCCTAACCTCAGCAGTGCAGTGATGGTTGGGCTGAAATGGCAACTTGCAAGTACTAGCAAACATCGCTAAACTGTGAGCTTGCATACTGTGTTTTATTGGAATAACAGCAAGCTTGGTTTCTAAAAAATTATTTAGTATTTCTACAATTGTTCCTCTATAAAATCCTAACCTAGGGTCCCTAGTCATATAAACAATGTTAATTTGTTTTATTACCAACTCAGAACCTCCCATAATAGAGACTCTTATGGCTCCTAACCTTTTGACCAATTTCAGACCTAACAGAAGTGCTTCATATTCTACCATATTGTTTGTACATTTAAAGTTCAATCTATAGGCATGACCCTCTGAATGATCATTTTCTAAGTTGTAAATCCAAACTCCTGCTCCTGCACCTAGTTTATTTACTAACCCATCGAATTCAAGAAGCCAAAGAATTTCATGTTCATAATTCTCACTATCTGGGGGAATAAAATATTTTTTGATTAAAGCATCTAGGTCATCTTTATTATCTGAAATTTCATAAATTTGGACACTTTGATTTTCTTCTGTCACTGTAATTTCTTTTGGTTCTGCCACGATGCTTTCTGAAGTATTTTCTTGGTTAGGTTCTGTTAGCGTTTGAAATTTCACCTCAGGCTGAAAAGGCAAATCTCAAAAGCTACATCAAACCATTCAGCCCCGTAGCTAGCCCTACGGGGCAGGAGAAGGCTCTCTCCGGTCAATCTCGGTAGATCTTCAATTGATGAGATGACCAAATGGGTAACACTGATATTAGGCTAGTAAACTGATTAGAATGATTGATTTGGGGTTTTTAATTAAATAACGGGGTTTTTCTGGGCTGCATGGGCAAAATCACAGCTTCAAACAGAGAAATATAATGAACAACACAGGTTGACGACTGAGGCAAGGTAGGCAAGGAATTTAGCATCAAATCTAGATTTTAAATGGGATGGCAAGACTGGTGAGGAGCTGACAAGGGCATAGCACTGAATCCTTGTCAAACAGAAGAAAACATTGAATTGAACAAACTTATAGGCAGAGCATATAATACTATGAATTCTACCTAAACACTTCATTTGCTCAATTAGAAATGATCATGAGGTGAATGAAACATAACAGTTTACATATGAGACAAAGGGAAAACTTATGCTAAATTAACATACCACATGAATCTCAGAAATCAGAGCTGTGAAATTTTCATTAAAAATCCCTCTGTCAAAGACTGTACAATGGAGCTCAGTTCTCCTCCAGCACTCAGAATTTTTCTCCTCTCCTTCTCATGAATTTTTTAATACAATAAATAAACTATTTTAGAAAAAAGAACAGATCGACCCCCAAAAACAGGGGCGCTGTTTAAACTGACATTACAGAAATTATGAAAGGGCGTTTCAACTACTCTAAACAGGATACATCATTTCTCTAAATCTTATGATAATTGGCCAATTAAGAGATAAATCTGGAGCAAAAATCCCATGAAATCATGATTGAGGATCGAAATAGGCGAATTCGTTTCTTTTGAAATCTTTGGAGCGCTGATTAACTGAGGTTATAGATAAGAAAATGAATCTTATGCATCTGGTAACAGGTGTCTTCAGGTGGCTGAAGTGAAGGACCAGGTGTCAAGGACGTGAGCCAAATTTTCCCACGTTGCTCTAGCAGTTTAAGAGCCCGGATTAAAACTATGCGATCAATGCCAGCTATCAAACAACGCCTATCCCAAGTATGACCACGTTCCTCTGCTTCAACGAATATTTCTCCATACATTCACATGTATCTTCAAGCAATAGAGTTTTGTTTGACTTGCACATTTGATTTCATCCAACAATGGAACTCAACGTTCACAGCATTTGATTTTATTTCAAATAGCAATCTCTTCACTTCGATTAGTGTTTTGGTTCATTAGCACAGAGATGGAAATTCTCGCCAAGGATTTGACCACACCTTGGTCACGATTTATTTGTGGGCATATACACTCCCAACACTCAACCCAGAAATTCAACTCAACATTGAATCTACAATAATGCTCAACGCATAGCAATATTGGTCCACGCCATTACAACAAAGCAGGTCTGATTCATACACATGTCAATTCAATCTTTGGCCCTGTAAGCTCAATTAATCACATTCCTCACTTATTGATAGTCTCAAAAACTGATACAACACCTCCCTCTGAAACAAATATATTCACTGCGTACTTATGTCTATAACCAGATCTTTTCCACAGATAAGATTCTGACTTTGTGCTTCTATGACAGATTTTGGAAAACCTTTTACTGATCCAGAATCAATTGAACGGGAAACCTGCACATGCTAATTGTACGCCTGTAGGTTGATTCTGAAAGTATTGAGGTCGAAACCCAAGGTCATTCACCGTGCTCAACATAGGATAGGCTTCTCCATAGTTGAAATTATCAACTGGTTCATCCACTCCAATTAATTGTCCATTTCCTTGCAAGAAAAACCATATTTTCGTTCAAAACATAAAAAGACAAAGTCAAAGTGATTTATGCACTTAAGTATTTTCACTGAGGTTATAGAACACCTAATGTTGATTCTCTGTGATGATAGAATCTGGCATAAAAAGATGCAGCAGATTTAGCGTACTTGCAGCAGTTAATCCATCTTCAAAAGACGGGAATGTGCTGAAACTCATTACTGATTTTGAGTCAATATGTGAACGAAAAGCCACTGCTGATACATGCTGCTTGGAAAGATCTTCAGTTAATCATTCCACGGATTTTGATATGAGCCTGTATGTCTGGAAATCATAGGCTTTTTGCTACTCATGATCAATTGCTGGGTGTAATTTAATGGCTCAAACATTCATAGCTAACGAAAGTAACTTTGGACAACCAAGGCCAGAAACACACAATACAACCATATTGTGCACTACGTTCAAAGGAATCACTGAAGCTCCGCACTGTAATCTGAAGAAATGGCACGGGACCATTTTGCTACCAAAAATAGGGATTTCCTCCTCAAGTAAACACTCCAACATAGCCATGATATATTAATATTTTTCTTTTGATATCAAATCTGTATGATGCAAAACTATTATATCTGCCCGTCTCAATGCAATCAAATGTTCCCTCAATGGCCCACGTGGTATCAACCTTCTATTGCCCCAACGGGTTATACAATTTACCATTACAATCTCCATGTTCCTGAACAAGCTCCAATGGTAATAAAGAGACTAGCAGTCATCATGTTGGGCTATTCAGTCAGCTTATTCATTGCTCCATTATGTTTGCTGCAGTCTAAACACGTCATTTTTTAAAGTTGAACAGTAGACTATTTCTCTTCTGTCGATTCTGAGAGCGATTAGACCTGAGCTCACTGGAACTCCAATATGTTTGAAATGGAAAGAATGTGCCCTTCATACATCGCAAGAGCTCCAATCACTAAAGAAAAATGCAATGTAAATACTAAATGAAGAATCCAGAATGGCGGTTTAAAGGAACATCGCAGCAGCCTTTGGATCCTTTCATGCTTTAGCTTATTCTTTCGATCCACAGTTACAAGCAAGCTCCACTTGACCTGCAATATTTTAGCTCCAAGCTTCTCAGTTCTTCAACATGTCTCATCCGCCCTTCAAAAACTGTTTCTTCGACAACACTTTGACCATTGCACATAGTCAATAATGTCATCAACTGAGGCTGCAAATTAGTAAGAAACCTAGGGTATGGAAGTGTTGTCATATCCACGCCTCTCAGGAACTCAGATGGAAAAATCCGTAAGCCATCAGGCCCTCTGAGTTGGATTCTGCATCCAATGTATTTCGAGCTTGCTTATCAGTGATGTTAAATGCTTTGGGACAACAGGGGACATTGAAATTGATGAGCGAGTCATAGCAGCAGCAATAAAAATGTACCAGCTTCTATGCGATCAGGTATAATAGTGAAACTGGCACCATGAAGCTTCTTCAGGCCCTTAATAACTAGAGTGCTTGTTCCTGAATTACATTTGAAAGTATTGTCTTTCCATCTTTCCTGAAATTTATCTGACACCATATGACGAAGTCGTTGATAGTAAACTGGACCAATGAATATTTCACAAGTAAGCTCTGTACCAAGGGTGCCACTGTAGAGAACCTCTATGCCATGATAGTTGAAACCATATGAAGATAAAACTTGACCAAATTCATCAACAGTAGAGTTTGCTGTATGCTTTGTTTTCTTTGTGCTTTTACAGAGGTAGGAGCTCGAAGTCGCTGCCATTTGAAGAGCTAAAGAACAAATTACATAAAAAAGCAACATATTAATGATTTCTTCTTCAAAATAGGGTTTTGAAGAAGAATCAATCTCTGACATGAGACGGAGTCTAACATCGGCTCCACTTGGGATGGCAGCTACCGCTCCGTGGAGGTGCCAAGAACCGCAGAACTTTGGAAGAGCAGACAGTGCCTCCACCCATTGGGCAATGGAGTCATCATTGACACAACTCTTGACTCATTTTCAAACTGAAACTGAACTCAAACAATCTTCAAGCAAACTAAAACAAGATGCTGCCCTTATGGCTGCTTATTTATTTACATAGCTACCCTAATCTGCTGTACAAACACGATCATGTAATACTAAAATGCCATATTAACCATTCGAGTAAACCTGAAAATGATGCCGCTTGAGAATGCTGCCACCAGGACACAGATGCAATTGTTGGGAGCCCTTCATGCACGTACTGAGCCTGGTCACGGAAAATACAGCCTGATCTATCAATCAAACTGAAAAATGTGTCCATGTATGCCGCAAAAGGATCACGGAAGCCGGACTCTGTTGGCTGCCCCAACTCTGCAATGCATACTTCCAGCTGCACACTGTCAATGTAAACGACTGTAGGCAATTCTATGATATCTTGTTTCGAATGAGGAAGGATTTCCAAGAACTTTTTAGGGTCTTGGAAATCATATGACTGAATTTGCTCGTCGAGACACTGAATCTCCTTTTCAATTCTTTCAACAATTAACTCACAGGCACCAATTTTAGCTTCAGGAGAGAACTCTGGAGATTTCAAACTTTGAAAGAAGTCACTGAAAAATTCTTCATTAATTTCAATATCTACTAACAATTCTCTAACTCCGTTTAGAGCTTCACAAAGTGTAGGGTCTGCCACATACCCTACCATTGCATGAACAGATCAGCATGCGTTGGAATGTTTGGATCGAGTTGGAGTCGCCAGGTGAATGGTTCAGCCTGCATAAGTGTCTGACTGTTGTCCACCATCAACAATCAGATCTGAACTTGATACATGTACTGGGGTGAAATGCAAATGAAGTGATGTATTCACAAGCTCACGGAGATTGACTGAAGCAGCGTTTATCTACTAACGCTGATGTAAAACAAGAGCGTTTTCGAAGGCTACCTGGCGTAACTTCAGGCTCCGTCTAAGACTTATGAAACAAACACATCAACCCACAAACAAGTTTGTTCTCCCCAGTATGGTCGCCAGTATGTTAGCGTTTGAAATTTCACCTCAGGCTGAAAAGGCAAATCTCAAAAGCTACATCAAACCATTCAGCCCCGTAGCTAGCCCTACGGGGCAGGAGAAGGCTCTCTCCGGTCAATCTCGGTAGATCTTCAATTGATGAGATGACCAAATGGGTAACACTGATATTAGGCTAGTAAACTGATTAGAATGATTGATTTGGGGTTTTTAATTAAATAACGGGGTTTTTCTGGGCTGCATGGGCAAAATCACAGCTTCAAACAGAGAAATATAATGAACAACACAGGTTGACGACTGAGGCAAGGTAGGCAAGGAATTTAGCATCAAATCTAGATTTTAAATGGGATGGCAAGACTGGTGAGGAGCTGACAAGGGCATAGCACTGAATCCTTGTCAAACAGAAGAAAACATTGAATTGAACAAACTTATAGGCAGAGCATATAATACTATGAATTCTACCTAAACACTTCATTTGCTCAATTAGAAATGATCATGAGGTGAATGAAACATAACAGTTTACATATGAGACAAAGGGAAAACTTATGCTAAATTAACATACCACATGAATCTCAGAAATCAGAGCTGTGAAATTTTCATTAAAAATCCCTCTGTCAAAGACTGTACAATGGAGCTCAGTTCTCCTCCAGCACTCAGAATTTTTCTCCTCTCCTTCTCATGAATTTTTTAATACAATAAATAAACTATTTTAGAAAAAAGAACAGATCGACCCCCAAAAACAGGGGCGCTGTTTAAACTGACATTACAGAAATTATGAAAGGGCGTTTCAACTACTCTAAACAGGATACAACATTTCTCTAAATCTTATGATAATTGGCCAATTAAGAGATAAATCTGGAGCAAAAATCCCATGAAATCATGATTGAGGATCGAAATAGGCGAATTCGTTTCTTTTGAAATCTTTGGAGCGCTGATTAACTGAGGTTATAGATAAGAAAATGAATCTTATGCATCTGGTAACAGGTGTCTTCAGGTGGCTGAAGTGAAGGACCAGGTGTCAAGGACGTGAGCCAAATTTTCCCACGTTGCTCTAGCAGTTTAAGAGCCCGGATTAAAACTATGCGATCAATGCCAGCTATCAAACAACGCCTATCCCAAGTATGACCACGTTCCTCTGCTTCAGCGAATATTTCTCCATACATTCACATGTATCTTCAACCAACAGAGTTTTGTTTGACTTGCACATTTGATTTCATCCAACAATGGAACTCAACGTTCACAGCATTTGATTTTATTTCAAATAGCAATCTCTTCACTTCGATTAGTGTTTTGGTTCATTAGCACAGAGATGGAAATTCTCGCCAAGGATTTGACCACACCTTGGTCACGATTTATTTGTGGGCATATACACTCCCAACACTCAACCCAGAAATTCAACTCAACATTGAATCTACAATAATGCTCAACGCATAGCAATATTGGTCCACGCCATTACAACAAAGCAGGTCTGATTCATACACATGTCAATTCAATCTTTGGCCCTGTAAGCTCAATTAATCACATTCCTCACTTATTGATAGTCTCAAAAACTGATACAACACCTCCCTCTGAAACAAATATATTCACTGCGTACTTATGTCTATAACCAGATCTTTTCCACAGATAAGATTCTGACTTTGTGCTTCTGTGACAGATTTTGGAAAACCTTTTACTGATCCAGAATCAATTGAACGGGAAACCTGCACATGCTAATTGTACGCCTGTAGGTTGATTCTGAAAGTATTGAGGTCGAAACCCAAGGTCATTCACCGTGCTCAACATAGGATAGGCTTCTCCATAGTTGAAATTATCAACTGGTTCATCCACTCCAATTAATTGTCCATTTCCTTGCAAGAAAAACCATATTTTCGTTCAAAACATAAAAAGACAAAGTCAAAGTGATTTATGCACTTAAGTATTTTCACTGAGGTTATAGAACACCTAATGTTGATTCTCTGTGATGATAGAATCTGGCATAAAAAGATGCAGCAGATTTAGCGTACTTGCAGCAGTTAATCCATCTTCAAAAGACGGGAATCTGCTGAAACTCATTACTGATTTTGAGTCAATATGTGAACGAAAAGCCACTGCTGATACATGCTGCTTGGAAAGATCTTCAGTTAATCATTCCACGGATTTTGATATGAGCCTGTATGTCTGGAAATCATAGGCTTTTTGCTACTCATGATCAATTGCTGGGTGTAATTTAATGGCTCAAACATTCATAGCTAACGAAAGTAACTTTGGACAACCAAGGCCAGAAACACACAATACAACCATATTGTGCACTACGTTCAAAGGAATCACTGAAGCTCCGCACTGTAATCTGAAGAAATGGCACGGGACCATTTTGCTACCAAAAATAGGGATTTCCTCCTCAAGTAAACACTCCAACATAGCCATGATATATTAATATTTTTCTTTTGATATCAAATCTGTATGATGCAAAACTATTATATCTGCCCGTCTCAATGCAATCAAATGTTCCCTCAATGGCCCACGTGGTATCAACCTTCTATTGCCCCAACGGGTTATACAATTTACCATTACAATCTCCATGTTCCTGAACAAGCTCCAATGGTAATAAAGAGACTAGCAGTCATCATGTTGGGCTATTCAGTCAGCTTATTCATTGCTCCATTATGTTTGCTGCAGTCTAAACACGTCATTTTTTAAAGTTGAACAGTAGACTATTTCTCTTCTGTCGATTCTGAGAGCGATTAGACCTGAGCTCACTGGAACTCCAATATGTTTGAAATGGAAAGAATGTGCCCTTCATACATCGCAAGGGCTCCAATCACTAAAGAAAAATGCAATGTAAATACTAAATGAAGAATCCAGAATGGCGGTTTAAAGGAACATCGCAGCAGCCTTTGGATCCTTTCATGCTTTAGCTTATTCTTTCGATCCACAGTTACAAGCAAGCTCCACTTGACCTGCAATATTTTAGCTCCAAGCTTCTCAGTTCTTCAACATGTCTCATCCGCCCTTCAAAAACTGTTTCTTCGACAACACTTTGACCATTGCACATAGTCAATAATGTCATCAACTGAGGCTGCAAATTAGTAAGAAACCTAGGGTATGGAAGTGTTGTCATATCCACGCCTCTCAGGAACTCAGATGGAAAAATCCGTAAGCCATCAGGCCCTCTGAGTTGGATTCTGCATCCAATGTATTTCGAGCTTGCTTATCAGTGATGTTAAATGCTTTGGGACAACAGGGGACATTGAAATTGATGAGCGAGTCATAGCAGCAGCAATAAAAATGTACCAGCTTCTATGCGATCAGGTATAATAGTGAAACTGGCACCATGAAGCTTCTTCAGGCCCTTAATAACTAGAGTGCTTGTTCCTGAATTACATTTGAAAGTATTGTCTTTCCATCTTTCCTGAAATTTATCTGACACCATATGACGAAGTCGTTGATAGTAAACTGGACCAATGAATATTTCACAAGTAAGCTCTGTACCAAGGGTGCCACTGTAGAGAACCTCTATGCCATGATAGTTGAAACCATATGAAGATAAAACTTGACCAAATTCATCAACAGTAGAGTTTGCTGTATGCTTTGTTTTCTTTGTGCTTTTACAGAGGTAGGAGCTCGAAGTCGCTGCCATTTGAAGAGCTAAAGAACAAATTACATAAAAAAGCAACATATTAATGATTTCTTCTTCAAAATAGGGTTTTGAAGAAGAATCAATCTCTGACATGAGACGGAGTCTAACATCGGCTCCACTTGGGATGGCAGCTACCGCTCCGTGGAGGTGCCAAGAACCGCAGAACTTTGGAAGAGCAGACAGTGCCTCCACCCATTGGGCAATGGAGTCATCATTGACACAACTCTTGACTCATTTTCAAACTGAAACTGAACTCAAACAATCTTCAAGCAAACTAAAACAAGATGCTGCCCTTATGGCTGCTTATTTATTTACATAGCTACCCTAATCTGCTGTACAAACACGATCAGGTAATACTAAAATGCCATATTAACCATTCGAGTAAACCTGAAAATGATGCCGCTTGAGAATGCTGCCACCAGGACACAGATGCAATTGTTGGGAGCCCTTCATGCACGTACTGAGCCTGGTCACGGAAAATACAGCCTGATCTATCAATCAAACTGAAAAATGTGTCCATGTATGCCGCAAAAGGATCACGGAAGCCGGACTCTGTTGGCTGCCCCAACTCTGCAATGCATACTTCCAGCTGCACACTGTCAATGTAAACGACTGTAGGCAATTCTATGATATCTTGTTTCGAATGAGGAAGGATTTCCAAGAACTTTTTAGGGTCTTGGAAATCATATGACTGAATTTGCTCGTCGAGACACTGAATCTCCTTTTCAATTCTTTCAACAATTAACTCACAGGCACCAATTTTAGCTTCAGGAGAGAACTCTGGAGATTTCAAACTTTGAAAGAAGTCACTGAAAAATTCTTCATTAATTTCAATATCTACTAACAATTCTCTAACTCCGTTTAGAGCTTCACAAAGTGTAGGGTCTGCCACATACCCTACCATTGCATGAACAGATCAGCATGCGTTGGAATGTTTGGATCGAGTTGGAGTCGCCAGGTGAATGGTTCAGCCTGCATAAGTGTCTGACTGTTGTCCACCATCAACAATCAGATCTGAACTTGATACATGTACTGGGGTGAAATGCAAATGAAGTGATGTATTCACAAGCTCACGGAGATTGACTGAAGCAGCGTTTATCTACTAACGCTGATGTAAAACAAGAGCGTTTTCGAAGGCTACCTGGCGTAACTTCAGGCTCCGTCTAAGACTTATGAAACAAACACATCAACCCACAAACAAGTTTGTTCTCCCCAGTATGGTCGCCAGTATGTTAGCGTTTGAAATTTCACCTCAGGCTGAAAAGGCAAATCTCAAAAGCTACATCAAACCATTCAGCCCCGTAGCTAGCCCTACGGGCAGGAGAAGGCTCTCTCCGGTCAATCTCGGTAGATCTTCAATTGATGAGATGACCAAATGGGTAACACTGATATTAGGCTAGTAAACTGATTAGAATGATTGATTTGGGGTTTTTAATTAAATAACGGGGTTTTTCTGGGCTGCATGGGCAAAATCACAGCTTCAAACAGAGAAATATAATGAACAACACAGGTTGACGACTGAGGCAAGGTAGGCAAGGAATTTAGCATCAAATCTAGATTTTAAATGGGATGGCAAGACTGGTGAGGAGCTGACAAGGGCATAGCACTGAATCCTTGTCAAACAGAAGAAAACATTGAATTGAACAAACTTATAGGCAGAGCATATAATACTATGAATTCTACCTAAACACTTCATTTGCTCAATTAGAAATGATCATGAGGTGAATGAAACATAACAGTTTACATATGAGACAAAGGGAAAACTTATGCTAAATTAACATACCACATGAATCTCAGAAATCAGAGCTGTGAAATTTTCATTAAAAATCCCTCTGTCAAAGACTGTACAATGGAGCTCAGTTCTCCTCCAGCACTCAGAATTTTTCTCCTCTCCTTCTCATGAATTTTTTAATACAATAAATAAACTATTTTAGAAAAAAGAACAGATCGACCCCCAAAAACAGGGGCGCTGTTTAAACTGACATTACAGAAATTATGAAAGGGCGTTTCAACTACTCTAAACAGGATACATCATTTCTCTAAATCTTATGATAATTGGCCAATTAAGAGATAAATCTGGAGCAAAAATCCCATGAAATCATGATTGAGGATCGAAATAGGCGAATTCGTTTCTTTTGAAATCTTTGGAGCGCTGATTAACTGAGGTTATAGATAAGAAAATGAATCTTATGCATCTGGTAACAGGTGTCTTCAGGTGGCTGAAGTGAAGGACCAGGTGTCAAGGACGTGAGCCAAATTTTCCCACGTTGCTCTAGCAGTTTAAGAGCCCGGATTAAAACTATGCGATCAATGCCAGCTATCAAACAACGCCTATCCCAAGTATGACCACGTTCCTCTGCTTCAGCGAATATTTCTCCATACATTCACATGTATCTTCAAGCAATAGAGTTTTGTTTGACTTGCACATTTGATTTCATCCAACAATGGAACTCAACGTTCACAGCATTTGATTTTATTTCAAATAGCAATCTCTTCACTTCGATTAGTGTTTTGGTTCATTAGCACAGAGATGGAAATTCTCGCCAAGGATTTGACCACACCTTGGTCACGATTTATTTGTGGGCATATACACTCCCAACACTCAACCCAGAAATTCAACTCAACATTGAATCTACAATAATGCTCAACGCATAGCAATATTGGTCCACGCCATTACAACAAAGCAGGTCTGATTCATACACATGTCAATTCAATCTTTGGCCCTGTAAGCTCAATTAATCACATTCCTCACTTATTGATAGTCTCAAAAACTGATACAACACCTCCCTCTGAAACAAATATATTCACTGCGTACTTATGTCTATAACCAGATCTTTTCCACAGATAAGATTCTGACTTTGTGCTTCTATGACAGATTTTGGAAAACCTTTTACTGATCTAGAATCAATTGAACGGGAAACCTGCACATGCTAATTGTACGCCTGTAGGTTGATTCTGAAAGTATTGAGGTCGAAACCCAAGGTCATTCACCGTGCTCAACATAGGATAGGCTTCTCCATAGTTGAAATTATCAACTGGTTCATCCACTCCAATTAATTGTCCATTTCCTTGCAAGAAAAACCATATTTTCGTTCAAAACATAAAAAGACAAAGTCAAAGTGATTTATGCACTTAAGTATTTTCACTGAGGTTATAGAACACCTAATGTTGATTCTCTGTGATGATAGAATCTGGCATAAAAAGATGCAGCAGATTTAGCGTACTTGCAGCAGTTAATCCATCTTCAAAAGACGGGAATGTGCTGAAACTCATTACTGATTTTGAGTCAATATGTGAACGAAAAGCCACTGCTGATACATGCTGCTTGGAAAGATCTTCAGTTAATCATTCCACGGATTTTGATATGAGCCTGTATGTCTGGAAATCATAGGCTTTTTGCTACTCATGATCAATTGCTGGGTGTAATTTAATGGCTCAAACATTCATAGCTAACGAAAGTAACTTTGGACAACCAAGGCCAGAAACACACAATACAACCATATTGTGCACTACGTTCAAAGGAATCACTGAAGCTCCGCACTGTAATCTGAAGAAATGGCACGGGACCATTTTGCTACCAAAAATAGGGATTTCCTCCTCAAGTAAACACTCCAACATAGCCATGATATATTAATATTTTTCTTTTGATATCAAATCTGTATGATGCAAAACTATTATATCTGCCCGTCTCAATGCAATCAAATGTTCCCTCAATGGCCCACGTGGTATCAACCTTCTATTGCCCCAAAGGGTTATACAATTTACCATTACAATCTCCATGTCCCTGAACAAGCTCCAATGGTAATAAAGAGACTAGCAGTCATCATGTTGTGCTATTCAGTCAGCTTATTCATTGCTCCATTATGTTTGCTGCAGTCTAAACACGTCATTTTTTAAAGTTGAACAGTAGACTATTTCTCTTCTGTCGATTCTGAGAGCGATTAGACCTGAGCTCACTGGAACTCCAATATGTTTGAAATGGAAAGAATGTGCCCTTCATACATCGCAAGGGCTCCAATCACTAAAGAAAAATGCAATGTAAATACTAAATGAAGAATCCAGAATGGCGGTTTAAAGGAACATCGCAGCAGCCTTTGGATCCTTTCATGCTTTAGCTTATTCTTTCGATCCACAGTTACAAGCAAGCTCCACTTGACCTGTAATATTTTAGCTCCAAGCTTCTCAGTTCTTCAACATGTCTCATCCGCCCTTCAAAAACTGTTTCTTCGACAACACTTTGACCATTGCACATAGTCAATAATGTCATCAACTGAGGCTGCAAATTAGTAAGAAACCTAGGGTATGGAAGTGTTGTCATATCCACGCCTCTCAGGAACTCAGATGGAAAAATCCGTAAGCCATCAGGCCCTCTGAGTTGGATTCTGCATCCAATGTATTTCGAGCTTGCTTATCAGTGATGTTAAATGCTTTGGGACAACAGGGGACATTGAAATTGATGAGCGAGTCATAGCAGCAGCAATAAAAATGTACCAGCTTCTATGCGATCAGGTATAATAGTGAAACTGGCACCATGAAGCTTCTTCAGGCCCTTAATAACTAGAGTGCTTGTTCCTGAATTACATTTGAAAGTATTGTCTTTCCATCTTTCCTGAAATTTATCTGACACCATATGACGAAGTCGTTGATAGTAAACTGGACCAATGAATATTTCACAAGTAAGCTCTGTACCAAGGGTGCCACTGTAGAGAACCTCTATGCCATGATAGTTGAAACCATATGAAGATAAAACTTGACCAAATTCATCAACAGTAGAGTTTGCTGTATGCTTTGTTTTCTTTGTGCTTTTACAGAGGTAGGAGCTCGAAGTCGCTGCCATTTGAAGAGCTAAAGAACAAATTACATAAAAAAGCAACATATTAATGATTTCTTCTTCAAAATAGGGTTTTGAAGAAGAATCAATCTCTGACATGAGACGGAGTCTAACATCGGCTCCACTTGGGATGGCAGCTACCGCTCCGTGGAGGTGCCAAGAACCGCAGAACTTTGGAAGAGCAGACAGTGCCTCCACCCATTGGGCAATGGAGTCATCATTGACACAACTCTTGACTCATTTTCAAACTGAAACTGAACTCAAACAATCTTCAAGCAAACTAAAACAAGATGCTGCCCTTATGGCTGCTTATTTATTTACATAGCTACCCTAATCTGCTGTACAAACACGATCATGTAATACTAAAATGCCATATTAACCATTCGAGTAAACCTGAAAATGATGCCGCTTGAGAATGCTGCCACCAGGACACAGATGCAATTGTTGGGAGCCCTTCATGCACGTACTGAGCCTGGTCACGGAAAATACAGCCTGATCTATCAATCAAACTGAAAAATGTGTCCATGTATGCCGCAAAAGGATCACGGAAGCCGGACTCTGTTGGCTGCCCCAACTCTGCAATGCATACTTCCAGCTGCACACTGTCAATGTAAACGACTGTAGGCAATTCTATGATATCTTGTTTCGAATGAGGAAGGATTTCCAAGAACTTTTTAGGGTCTTGGAAATCATATGACTGAATTTGCTCGTCGAGACACTGAATCTCCTTTTCAATTCTTTCAACAATTAACTCACAGGCACCAATTTTAGCTTCAGGAGAGAACTCTGGAGATTTCAAACTTTGAAAGAAGTCACTGAAAAATTCTTCATTAATTTCAATATCTACTAACAATTCTCTAACTCCGTTTAGAGCTTCACAAAGTGTAGGGTCTGCCACATACCCTACCATTGCATGAACAGATCAGCATGCGTTGGAATGTTTGGATCGAGTTGGAGTCGCCAGGTGAATGGTTCAGCCTGCATAAGTGTCTGACTGTTGTCCACCATCAACAATCAGATCTGAACTTGATACATGTACTGGGGTGAAATGCAAATGAAGTGATGTATTCACAAGCTCACGGAGATTGACTGAAGCAGCGTTTATCTACTAACGCTGATGTAAAACAAGAGCGTTTTCGAAGGCTACCTGGCGTAACTTCAGGCTCCGTCTAAGACTTATGAAACAAACACATCAACCCACAAACAAGTTTGTTCTCCCCAGTATGGTCGCCAGTATGTTAGCGTTTGAAATTTCACCTCAGGCTGAAAAGGCAAATCTCAAAAGCTACATCAAACCATTCAGCCCCGTAGCTAGCCCTACGGGGCAGGAGAAGGCTCTCTCCGGTCAATCTCGGTAGATCTTCAATTGATGAGATGACCAAATGGGTAACACTGATATTAGGCTAGTAAACTGATTAGAATGATTGATTTGGGGTTTTTAATTAAATAACGGGGTTTTTCTGGGCTGCATGGGCAAAATCACAGCTTCAAACAGAGAAATATAATGAACAACACAGGTTGACGACTGAGGCAAGGTAGGCAAGGAATTTAGCATCAAATCTAGATTTTAAATGGGATGGCAAGACTGGTGAGGAGCTGACAAGGGCATAGCACTGAATCCTTGTCAAACAGAAGAAAACATTGAATTGAACAAACTTATAGGCAGAGCATATAATACTATGAATTCTACCTAAACACTTCATTTGCTCAATTAGAAATGATCATGAGGTGAATGAAACATAACAGTTTACATATGAGACAAAGGGAAAACTTATGCTAAATTAACATACCACATGAATCTCAGAAATCAGAGCTGTGAAATTTTCATTAAAAATCCCTCTGTCAAAGACTGTACAATGGAGCTCAGTTCTCCTCCAGCACTCAGAATTTTTCTCCTCTCCTTCTCATGAATTTTTTAATACAATAAATAAACTATTTTAGAAAAAAGAACAGATCGACCCCCAAAAACAGGGGCGCTGTTTAAACTGACATTACAGAAATTATGAAAGGGCGTTTCAACTACTCTAAACAGGATACATCATTTCTCTAAATCTTATGATAATTGGCCAATTAAGAGATAAATCTGGAGCAAAAATCCCATGAAATCATGATTGAGGATCGAAATAGGCGAATTCGTTTCTTTTGAAATCTTTGGAGCGCTGATTAACTGAGGTTATAGATAAGAAAATGAATCTTATGCATCTGGTAACAGGTGTCTTCAGGTGGCTGAAGTGAAGGACCAGGTGTCAAGGACGTGAGCCAAATTTTCCCACGTTGCTCTAGCAGTTTAAGAGCCCGGATTAAAACTATGCGATCAATGCCAGCTATCAAACAACGCCTATCCCAAGTATGACCACGTTCCTCTGCTTCAGCGAATATTTCTCCATACATTCACATGTATCTTCAAGCAATAGAGTTTTGTTTGACTTGCACATTTGATTTCATCCAACAATGGAACTCAACGTTCACAGCATTTGATTTTATTTCAAATAGCAATCTCTTCACTTCGATTAGTGTTTTGGTTCATTAGCACAGAGATGGAAATTCTCGCCAAGGATTTGACCACACCTTGGTCACGATTTATTTGTGGGCATATACACTCCCAACACTCAACCCAGAAATTCAACTCAACATTGAATCTACAATAATGCTCAACGCATAGCAATATTGGTCCACGCCATTACAACAAAGCAGGTCTGATTCATACACATGTCAATTCAATCTTTGGCCCTGTAAGCTCAATTAATCACATTCCTCACTTATTGATAGTCTCAAAAACTGATACAACACCTCCCTCTGAAACAAATATATTCACTGCGTACTTATGTCTATAACCAGATCTTTTCCACAGATAAGATTCTGACTTTGTGCTTCTATGACAGATTTTGGAAAACCTTTTACTGATCCAGAATCAATTGAACGGGAAACCTGCACATGCTAATTGTACGCCTGTAGGTTGATTCTGAAAGTATTGAGGTCGAAACCCAAGGTCATTCACCGTGCTCAACATAGGATAGGCTTCTCCATAGTTGAAATTATCAACTGGTTCATCCACTCCAATTAATTGTCCATTTCCTTGCAAGAAAAACCATATTTTCGTTCAAAACATAAAAAGACAAAGTCAAAGTGATTTATGCACTTAAGTATTTTCACTGAGGTTATAGAACACCTAATGTTGATTCTCTGTGATGATAGAATCTGGCATAAAAAGATGCAGCAGATTTAGCGTACTTGCAGCAGTTAATCCATCTTCAAAAGACGGGAATGTGCTGAAACTCATTACTGATTTTGAGTCAATATGTGAACGAAAAGCCACTGCTGATACATGCTGCTTGGAAAGATCTTCAGTTAATCATTCCACGGATTTTGATATGAGCCTGTATGTCTGGAAATCATAGGCTTTTTGCTACTCATGATCAATTGCTGGGTGTAATTTAATGGCTCAAACATTCATAGCTAACGAAAGTAACTTTGGACAACCAAGGCCAGAAACACACAATACAACCATATTGTGCACTACGTTCAAAGGAATCACTGAAGCTCCGCACTGTAATCTGAAGAAATGGCACGGGACCATTTTGCTACCAAAAATAGGGATTTCCTCCTCAAGTAAACACTCCAACATAGCCATGATATATTAATATTTTTCTTTTGATATCAAATCTGTATGATGCAAAACTATTATATCTGCCCGTCTCAATGCAATCAAATGTTCCCTCAATGGCCCACGTGGTATCAACCTTCTATTGCCCCAACGGGTTATACAATTTACCATTACAATCTCCATGTTCCTGAACAAGCTCCAATGGTAATAAAGAGACTAGCAGTCATCATGTTGGGCTATTCAGTCAGCTTATTCATTGCTCCATTATGTTTGCTGCAGTCTAAACACGTCATTTTTTAAAGTTGAACAGTAGACTATTTCTCTTCTATCGATTCTGAGAGCGATTAGACCTGAGCTCACTGGAACTCCAATATGTTTGAAATGGAAAGAATGTGCCCTTCATACATCGCAAGAGCTCCAATCACTAAAGAAAAATGCAATGTAAATACTAAATGAAGAATCCAGAATGGTGGTTTAAAGGAACATCGCAGCAGCCTTTGGATCCTTTCATGCTTTAGCTTATTCTTTCGATCCACAGTTACAAGCAAGCTCCACTTGACCTGCAATATTTTAGCTCCAAGCTTCTCAGTTCTTCAACATGTCTCATCCGCCCTTCAAAAACTGTTTCTTCGACAACACTTTGACCATTGCACATAGTCAATAATGTCATCAACTGAGGCTGCAAATTAGTAAGAAACCTAGGGTATGGAAGTGTTGTCATATCCACGCCTCTCAGGAACTCAGATGGAAAAATCCGTAAGCCATCAGGCCCTCTGAGTTGGATTCTGCATCCAATGTATTTCGAGCTTGCTTATCAGTGATGTTAAATGCTTTGGGACAACAGGGGACATTGAAATTGATGAGCGAGTCATAGCAGCA
Source organism: Pinus tabuliformis (assembly GCA_031772625.1). Taxonomy (NCBI): domain Eukaryota; kingdom Viridiplantae; phylum Streptophyta; class Pinopsida; order Pinales; family Pinaceae; genus Pinus; species Pinus tabuliformis. The sequence goes on from CM062820.1 coordinate 583,885,683, forward strand.
GCAATAAAAATGTACCAGCTTCTATGCGATCAGGTATAATAGTGAAACTGGCACCATGAAGCTTCTTCAGGCCCTTAATAACTAGAGTGCTTGTTCCTGAATTACATTTGAAAGTATTGTCTTTCCATCTTTCCTGAAATTTATCTGACACCATATGACGAAGTCGTTGATAGTAAACTGGACCAATGAATATTTCACAAGTAAGCTCTGTACCAAGGGTGCCACTGTAGAGAACCTCTATGCCATGATAGTTGAAACCATATGAAGATAAAACTTGACCAAATTCATCAACAGTAGAGTTTGTTGTATGCTTTGTTTTCTTTGTGCTTTTACAGAGGTAGGAGCTCGAAGTCGCTGCCATTTGAAGAGCTAAAGAACAAATTACATAAAAAAGCAACATATTAATGATTTCTTCTTCAAAATAGGGTTTTGAAGAAGAATCAATCTCTGACATGAGACGGAGTCTAACATCGGCTCCACTTGGGATGGCAGCTACCGCTCCGTGGAGGTGCCAAGAACCGCAGAACTTTGGAAGAGCAGACAGTGCCTCCACCCATTGGGCAATGGAGTCATCATTGACACAACTCTTGACTCATTTTCAAACTGAAACTGAACTCAAACAATCTTCAAGAAAACTAAAACAAGATGCTGCCCTTATGGCTGCTTATTTATTTACATAGCTACCCTAATCTGCTGTACAAACACGATCAGGTAATACTAAAATGCCATATTAACCATTCGAGTAAACCTGAAAATGATGCCGCTTGAGAATGCTGCCACCAGGACACAGATGCAATTGTTGGGAGCCCTTCATGCACGTACTGAGCCTGGTCACGGAAAATACAGCCTGATCTATCAATCAAACTGAAAAATGTGTCCATGTATGCCGCAAAAGGATCACGGAAGCCGGACTCTGTTGGCTGCCCCAACTCTGCAATGCATACTTCCAGCTGCACACTGTCAATGTAAACGACTGTAGGCAATTCTATGATATCTTGTTTCGAATGAGGAAGGATTTCCAAGAACTTTTTAGGGTCTTGGAAATCATATGACTGAATTTGCTCGTCGAGACACTGAATCTCCTTTTCAATTCTTTCAACAATTAACTCACAGGCACCAATTTTAGCTTCAGGAGAGAACTCTGGAGATTTCAAACTTTGAAAGAAGTCACTGAAAAATTCTTCATTAATTTCAATATCTACTAACAATTCTCTAACTCCGTTTAGAGCTTCACAAAGTGTAGGGTCTGCCACATACCCTACCATTGCATGAACAGATCAGCATGCGTTGGAATGTTTGGATCGAGTTGGAGTCGCCAGGTGAATGGTTCAGCCTGCATAAGTGTCTGACTGTTGTCCACCATCAACAATCAGATCTGAACTTGATACATGTACTGGGGTGAAATGCAAATGAAGTGTTGTATTCACAAGCTCACGGAGATTGACTGAAGCAGCGTTTATCTACTAACGCTGATGTAAAACAAGAGCGTTTTCGAAGGCTACCTGGCGTAACTTCAGGCTCCGTCTAAGACTTTTGAAACAAACACATCAACCCACAAACAAGTTTGTTCTCCCCAGTATGGTTGCCAGTATGTTAGCGTTTGAAATTTCACCTCAGGCTGAAAAGGCAAATCTCAAAAGCTACATCAAACCATTCAGCCCCGTAGCTAGCCCTACGGGGCAGGAGAAGGCTCTCTCCGGTCAATCTCGGTAGATCTTCAATTAAAGAGATGACCAAACGGGTAACACTGATATTAGGCTAGTAAACTGATTTGAAAGATTGATTTGGGGTTTTTAATTAAATAACGGGGTTTTTCTAGGCTGCATGGGCAAAATCACAGCTTGAAACAGAGAAATATAATGAACAACACAGGTTGATGACTGAGGCAAGGTAGGCAAGAAATTTAACATCAAATTGAGACTAAATGGGATGGCAAGACTGGTGAGGAGCTGACAAGGGCATAACTTTGAATCCTTGTCAAACAGAAGAAAACATTGAATATGAACAAACTTATAGGCAGAGCATATAATACTATGAATTCTACCTAAACACTTCATTTGTTCACTCAGAAATGATCATGAGGTGAATGAAACATAACAGTTTACATATGAGACAAAGGGAAAACTTATGCTAAATTAACATACCACATGAATCTCAGAAATCAGAGCTGTGAAATTTTCATTAAAAATCCCTCTGTCAAAGACTGTACAATGGAGCTCAGTTCTCCTCCAGCACTCAGAATTTTTCTCCTCTCCTTCTCATGAATTTTTTAATACAATAAATAAACTATTTTAGAAAAAAGAACAGATCGACCCCCAAAAACAGGGGCGCTGTTTAAACTGACATTACAGAAATTATGAAAGGGCGTTTCAACTACTCTAAACATGATACAACATTTCTCTAAATCTTATGATAATTGGCCAATTAAGAGATAAATCTGGAGCAAAAATCCCATGAAATCATGATTGAGGATCGAAATAGGCGAATTCGTTTCTTTTGAAATCTTTGGAGCGCTGATTAACTGAGGTTATAGATAAGAAAACGAATCTTATGCATCTGGTAACAGGTGTCTTCAGGTGGCTGAAGTGAAGGACCAGGTGTCAAGGACGTGAGCCAAATTTTCCCACGTTGCTCTAGCAGTTTAAGAGCCCAGATTAAAACTATGTGATCAATGCCAGCTATCAAACAACGCCTATCCCAAGTATGACCACGTTCCTCTGCTTCAGCGAATATTTCTCCATACATTCACATGTATCTTCAACCAACAGAGTTTTGTTTGACTTGCACATTTGATTTCATCCAGCAATGGAACTCAACGTTCACAGCATTTGATTTTATTTCAAATAGCAATCTCTTCACTTCGATTAGTGTTTTGGTTCATTAGCACAGAGATGGAAATTCTCGCCAAGGATTTGACCACACCTTGGTCACGATTTATTTGTGGGCATATACACTCCCAACACTCAACCCAGAAATTCAACTCAACATTGAATCTACAATAATGCTCAACGCATAGCAATATTGGTCCATGCCATTACAACAAAGCAGGTCTGATTCATACACATGTCAATTCAATCTTTGGCCCTGTAAGCTCAATTAATCACATTCCTCACTTATTGATAGTCTCAAAAACTGATACAGCACCTCCCTCTAAAACAAATATATTCACTGCGTACTTATGTCTATAACCAGATCTTTTCCACAGATAAGATTCTGACTTTGTGCTTCTGTGACAGATTTTGGAAAACCTTTTACTGATCCAGAATCAATTGAACGGGAAACCTGCACATGCTAATTGTACGCCTGTAGGTTGATTCTGAAAGTATTGAGGTCGAAACCCAAGGTCATTCACCGTGCTCAACATAGAATAGGCTTCTCCATAGTTTAAATTATCAACTGGTTCATCCACTCCAATTAATTGTCCATTTCCTTGCAAGAAAAACCATATTTTCGTTCAAAACATAAAAAGACAAAGTCAAAGTGATTTATGCACTTAAGTATTTTCACTGAGGTTATAGAACACCTAATGTTGATTCTCTGTGATGATAGAATCTGGCATAAAAAGATGCAACAGATTTAGCGTACTTGCAGCAGTTAATCCATCTTCAAAAGACGGGAATGTGCTGAAACTCATTACTGATTTTGAGTCAATATGTGAACGAAAAGCCACTGCTGATACATGCGGCTTGGAAAGATCTTCAGTTAATCATTCCACGGATTTTGATATGAGCCTGTATGTCTGGAAATCATAGGCTTTTTGCTACTCATGATCAATTGCTGGGTGTAATTTAATGGCTCAAACATTCATAGCTAACGAAAGTAACTTTGGACAACCAAGGCCAGAAACACACAATACAACCATATTGTGCACTACGTTCAAAGGAATCACTGAAGCTCCGCACTGTAATCTGAAGAAATGGCACGGGACCATTTTGCTACCAAAAATAGGGATTTCCTCCTCAAGTAAACACTCCAACATAGCCATGATATATTAATATTTTTCTTTTGATATCAAATCTGTATGATGCAAAACTATTATATCTGCCCGTCTCAATGCAATCAAATGTTCCCTCAATGGCCCACGTGGTATCAACCTTCTATTGCCCCAACGGGTTATCCAATTTACCATTACAATCTCCATGTTCCTGAACAAGCTCCAATGGTAATAAAGAGACCAGCAGTCATCATGTTGGGCTATTCAGTCAGCTTATTCATTGCTCCATTATGTTTGCTGCAGTCTAAACACGTCATTTTTTAAAGTTGAACAGTAGACTATTTCTCTTCTGTCGATTCTGAGAGCGATTAAACCTGAGCTCACTGGAACTCCAATATGTTTGAAATGGAAAGAATGTGCCCTTCATACATCGCAAGAGCTCCAATCACTAAAGAAAAATGCAATGTAAATACTAAATGAAGAATCCAGAATGGCGGTTTAAAGGAACATCGCAACAGCCTTTGGATCCTTTCATGCTTTAGCTTATTCTTTCGATCCACAGTTACAAGCAAGCTCCACTTGACCTGTAATATTTTAGCTCCAAGCTTCTCAGTTCTTCAACATGTCTCATCCGCCCTTCAAAAACTGTTTCTTCGACAACACTTTGACCATTGCACATAGTCAATAATGTCATCAACTGAGGCTGCAAATCAGTAAGAAACCCAGGGTATGGAAGTGTTGTCATATCCACGCCTCTCAGGAACTCAGATGGAAAAATCCGTAAGCCATCAGGCCCTCTGAGTTGGATTCTGCATCCAATGTATTTCGAGCTTGCTTATCAGTGATGTTAAATGCTTTGGGACAACAGGGGACATTGAAATTGATGAGCGAGTCATAGCAGCAGCAATAAAAATGTACCAGCTTCTATGCGATCAGGTATAATAGTGAAACTGGCACCATGAAGCTTCTTCAGGCCCTTAATAACTAGAGTGCTTGTTCCTGAATTACATTTGAAAGTATTGTCTTTCCATCTTTCCTGAAATTTATCTGACACCATATGACGAAGTCGTTGATAGTAAACTGGACCAATGAATATTTCACAAGTAACCTCTGTACCAAGGGTGCCACTGTAGAGAACCTCTGTGCCATGATAGTTGAAACCATATGAAGATAAAACTTGACCAAATTCATCAACAGTAGAGTTTGTTGTATGCTTTGTTTTCTTTGTGCTTTTACAGAGGTAGGAGCTCGAAGTCGCTGCCATTTGAAGAGCTAAAGAACAAATTACATAAAAAAGCAACATATTAATGATTTCTTCTTCAAAACAGGGTTTTGAAGAAGAATCAATCTCTGACATGAGACGAAGTCTAACAGGTTCAACATTGTAAAGAATGAAAGAATCAATATGAGAATGCATTGAATATATAGGAAATTTGTAAGGCCTCTCATGTGTACTCACTACATACTTCATCAGAGTTTCTCTATACAGTTTCTTAGGATGTCAAAAGACTGAAATGGTAGCATACGACATGTCAAGTTGTAGAGATCCCTGGAGTTTAGCACCCCAAGATCTAGACAACAACATACCATACTTAGGTGGTATATTAGCAAAACCTATGTCCATTAGAATGGTCTTAGCAAGGTACTGCACTAGGGAAACACACAAGTCTTTAATAAGTCCTAGGCACTTAACTTGGCTTGAATCGAAGGAAAATAGGTCTTTGTAGGGTCTAGTAATATCCAAGTTTAGCTTCTCCATAAAGGATTTAGGCATAAGGTTGTGTGAAGCCCCATATTCAAGCATGGCATTATGTAGGATTTGATCGTGGATGTTAAGGATAATGTAGAAGGGTGGTATCCCTCCTTCCACTCGTTTTCCATTAACATCAGGTCCGAAAATTAACTCAGATTGATCATCAAATAGGTTAACAGAGTCTTCATTTTCAAAGAAGTTTAAAGATTTTCATATTTGAGATTTGTAAGTTTCATGTTTAACCAATTTTGTTAAAGGAACTGAGATTTTAAGTTTGGCCACCTCTACTCCCAAATTGAAAGGTAGAGGGGATTTGTCTATTTGAACATTTGAAGTCTTAGCAACATAGTTCTGAGTAGTTTGTTCTTCTTTTTCATTGTTTGGAGTCTTTTTAATTGGATTTTCTAATACAATTTCTGGAGATTGTTCCACTGTTTCCTTGAGGGGAACTGAAGTGGAAGGTTGCTCATTAGAAGGTTGGTTGTTGGTTACATCTTCAATGATAGGACTGGGAGGATTTTGACTTGGTCTAGAAAGGATTTGCAGAGTTTTTGTAACTGGAGGATTCTGATTTGCAACTTTTACTTTCTTAGGCTGATTAGGTACTGCTTTCTTGTTTTGGTCTGGAACATCAGTGTTCTTTTTTCTCCTCAAATTGTATTGTTTATGCACTTTGAAAATAGCAGATTCATACCCTTGCTTGTAATCGAAAGATTCTCCAGTTTGGGTCTGTAATTGTTGAAGCATGTATAATTCTTGGTCATCTTGAGTCAGAAAAACAATTTCTTCTTCATCTAACCCCATTAAGTTGATTTGGGTGTCTAGCTCAGGGTCTTCTTGATGGGAGGTTTCAGCATAATTCTCTTGGAAAGGTGGTCTAATGTTTTGATCAGGCCCATTTTTACCAGTGTTTTGGTTCTGTTTCTTCCTAAAGTTCGGATTCCTTACTGGAGGTGCTTGTTGGCTATCCCAATGAGGTTTCCTTTCAATGTTTTCTATTATGTCCATCAATTTTTCCATTCCTTTAGCTAAAGCATCCATTTTTTGATCAAAGGGTGAAGTTTCATCTTTCAAGGGTGTTCTCTTGTTTCTAACTCTAGCTCTTTTAGATAGCAGATTAGCTTCTACACTAACTGCAACACTTTTCATATCTTCTAGTGTAGGGGGATTCCTTTCTCTAAGTTGAAAAGCCATATTTGTGTCAAATCCGTTTGGAAACTTAATCAAGGCTAAGCCAGGTGGAGGTCTAAGGTCAAGTGGTATTGCATTATATACATTGTTAAACCTAGTGCAATAGTCCTGAACAATTTTGTTTGGTCCCCTCTTAAGGTTTTCATATTCAGAAAGAATTTGAAGAGGGTTCTTTTTCTTCTCCCACCTATGTAAAAATTGTTGGTAAAAAAGTTCTAAACTATCTATACTATTAGGAGGCAAATATATAAACCATGTTCTCACTTCTCCAACTAGAGTTTGGGCAAAAATTCTCATTTGGACATCTCCTATGTCAATTTCATGCAGTTCGAAATAATTTGTCATTTTCTTTGTGTGTTGTTGTGCAGTGTAAGTTCCAGTGCCATCAAATAAGGTAATTTTACTCTGATAATCTGCTAGTAAGACACCTTGAGGAGTGGGCATCATAAGAGGGGCATATTTGAGTGCCATAGCTCTAAGTTGGATAGGATTGAGAACAGGAGTTGGGGTAACAGGGGGATTTGGGACAATAGGGGGAGTTGGGGTAACAGGGGTAATGGGTATTTGAAGGGTAGTGATAGGCTGATGGGGGAGTGAAGGTATGAATGGAGATGAGGGATGATCTTCAGAAGTGTGGGGAAATGATGGTGAGCTAAAAGAAGTCGAAGTAGTTTCAGAAAGTTCAGGGATTCTATCAGAAGTAAGGGATGACTGAGGGGAATTCAAAAGGTACTGATCAATTGACAAGTTTGCTCTTTGGACTTCAAGTTCAGCTGTGAATTCTAGATCTAGAACTGTGTCCTCAAGTTCACTCTCAGACTTAGTTCTAAATAGGGAATTATCAAAATACTCGTCAAAAGGGAGGTCTTCTAGGAACAACCACTCAACAGGGCATGAATTGGATCTGAATAAAGGTCTTGGGCTTACTGAACTTTCTTGTCTTCTGATTATTCTTGGAATAAGGTTGGGATTGTCAAATACAAGGGGAGGATTTGGATCAGGGTTGGCCCTAGTATAGTGAGTTCTCCCTAAAGCTAGATTTCGAGCTTTTTCTAATTATTTTCTTTTATGAATTTTTGAAATAACTTCTAATAAACCCTTTAAGATGCTTAAAAATAAAAATTTGAATTTCTCAAAGGTTTATTAAGACTGGGGGTTTGAGTCCCCAGTATGGTCACCACTATGTTATCACTCAGAATTTTCTCAAGGTTAAAGAAAGAAATTTCCGAGGTAACCACAAACCTAATCTTTTAGACTCAGGTTCTAGCTAACCTAAGACCAGAGAGGGCTGTCTCTTTAAAATTTAACTTTGTTTTGGGTAGGATTTCAGGCTAGTTCTTAGTGCTCGTGATGTTTTGGTTTTGATTGGGTGGTGGATTAAAAAACATTTCTATAGACATTTCATATCAAGCTAAGGATCTATTGTAATCAAGACTGGACTGGCTTTGCTGGGTCATGGAATAAAGTTAAAGACATTTCACAGGATTCTTGTGCACAGCGGAAATCAAATAAGTATTATCTCTCATGTTTATTACTGTTTTCTATTCATGTTTATAAATATTCACATGTGTCTCTATGAAATCTGAATGGTAAACAAGGAATGATATTTCAAAATTAGCTTTAATGCTCTCTGTCTTGATTTTTTACTTTCTCTATGCTTTCTGCTAAACTATCTTGGTCTGGGAATTCTTAATTGCTCCCTTACTTCCATAGTTTTTCCCCCTAGGTCCATAGTAAAGGATTCTTAGTTGCCCTTTGCTACTGATCTCCTTCTGCTCTTCATCTTGATCCCTGTTTAAGGATTATTCATTGCCCTTTTACCCTGGTTAGGACTACCTCATCCATTTAAACTACAGATTTACTTTTTGTTGTGCTAGCCTGCCCTGTGAAAGCTTCTTTTAGTAATTGATCTGACCCAGTTAAGCCACTCTTTGATTGAATCCATAGCCCAATGGCTTGAATACTTATTCTTCCCATCTGTTTTCTTAAGTCCACCACCCAATCAAAACCAAAACATCACGAGCACTAAGAACTAGCCTGAAATCCTACCCTAAACAAAGTTAAATTTTAAAGAGAGAGCCCTCTCTAGACTTAGGTTGGCTAGAATCTGAGTCTAAAAGATTAGGTTTGTGGTTGCCTCGAAAATTTCTTTCTTTAACCTTGAGAAAATTCTGAGTGATAACACCGGCCAGCAAGCTCTTCTTCACTCTCTGATGCATGTACCGCTTTAGCTGAAGTCTATAGAGCCCATGTCCTTTGATTGTGTGAACCAGATTGATTTCAAGATCATACTCTTGCAAGCCTTTCATCCAATTCGCACATCATTCACCCAATTCTTGTTGTACAAGCAATGTGCAAACTATTGGGTGAGGGACGAAGACTATGTAGCAGTTCTTCAACAAGTAGGGCCTAAAGTGTTTCACCACCTTATAAAATGCATAAGCTTGCTTGTCAATGACGGGGTAGTTGAGTTTTTGTCCCTGCATTCTTGCGCTCATGATATTGGGCGTTCATCGTTCATCTCATCCTTCTGAGTGAGTACTACAGCTAGTGAATTATCGGAAGCGAAGGTGTATAGCAGGAAATCCTTCTTGAAGTCTAGGCTATAGAGTGCAGGAGATTCTACAATGGATTGCTTGATCCAGGTGAATGCATACTTCTCCCTCTTACCCTAGCTGTAGATTGCGTCTTTCTTGATCATGTCCTGCATGGGCTTAACTATTTGCACATAATCCGAGATGAAATTCCGAAGGAAGTTTATCTTGCCCAAGAAGGACTGCATGGCTTTCTTGTTGACTGGGTAAGAGATCTGTGTAGTAGCCTGGACCTGGTCCATATCCACCTTGATCTCGCTTTTGGCAACAATGTGTTTGAGAAGGTTCCCCTCAAACATTGCGAAAACACTCTTTTTGGGATTCAAGGAAATCCTGTATCTTTGACATCGCTCAAAAATTTTCTTCAGATGGTGTATGTGGTCTTCTCGTCTTTTTGAGAACATGATCACATCATCAAGGTATAACACTACGATATGTCTGATGATTCCATGAAAAGCGATGTCCATGGTGTGTTGTAAGGTTGCGCTTGCATTCATAAGCCCAAATGACATTTGTCTGTAAGCGGATGTACCCCACTTGGTACGAAAGCTAATTTTAAGTCTATCAGGTTCTCCTACCAAAACCTGATTGTATCCTGAAAAGCCATCAAGGAGAGAAAAAATTTGTTCCCCAGATACTATTTGCAAAATTTGGTCCATAGACGACATGGGGTAGTTGTCTTTGTCCGAGGCATGGTTTACATTCCAGAAATCGATACACAAGTGGATTTCCCCAGAATTCTTATATACAAGAACAATATTTGAAACCCATGTGGATCGACAAACTTTGTATATGATCCATGCATCCAACAACTTAGTGAGCTCTTTCTGTATGAGGGGTTCAAGCGACGGATGTACTTTCCTCAACTTCTGTTGATATGGCTTGACCCCTTCTTTGATTGGGATGATGGGTTAGATGATCCACGTGTCATAAGTTTTCATATCATCATACATCCACATGAACACATCTTAGTACTGTTTGAACAAGTGGAAAAAGGCTTGTCGCTCTTGCTGTTTACAACATGTACCAATATTGAAAAACTTCAGGTCTTTCTCTGTTCCCAGGTTTATTATTTCATTCCTCATGGTGGAACTGTGGGTATTTCTGTTCCTTGGCCCCTAAAAATGTTCTTGCAAGTCATAAAGATTTTCCAGTTTCGCCACACCTTTTGTGATAGGGTGGCCTTTCTTGTCACCAGCTTCTTCTTGCAGAGAGCGCTCGTGCTCGTCATCATCTATCACTGCATCTTTGAAGACGTCAGTGTTTTCCATGAAATGCAGTATCTGTTGATCATCATTAAACATGCGTAAATTAGTTATGTTATCTGGGATAGATGGTTTGTACAAAATTTCAATAGTAAATCTATCCCTAATCGGTGACATTCTCGAAGCTTCATTTTCCAAAGCATTGGCAGCTGCATTATGTGTACATGGTACAACAATGATGTTAAATGCTTGGAATTTTGAGATTAGTTTCCATACCTCTTGCTGGTAACTTTTGAGATGCGGTGACAAATAGTGAATGGTGTTACGTACTTGCCATACCACTATCTCTGAATCACCTACCACTTTGAGCACGAACACGTTGAGGCTGATGGCCTTCTGCAAGCCTAACATGAGTGCTTCATTCTCAACAATGTTGTTCGTGCACTCAAAGTCCAAGTGACTTGAAACTAGATGCTTCTGGCTATAAGGGTCAATCAAGACACATACGGCTCCTGAGCCATCCTACGTCTTTGATCCGTCAAAGTACATGGTCCACAACTTGTATGTACACCGATCGCATGATGTGATAGGACCACTTCTAATAATGTTGTTGTTACTAGCGCTACTATTGGTACAATTTACTGTACAAGTTTCATTACCATCAGTTGGGCAAGGATGGAGTCCCAACTGCATGTCTGATGGGGTTGGAGCTAGCCATGTAGGATAACACCCCAATGTTGTTTTAAGGAAGCAGTTGCCAAACATGAGTTCTGCGAAGGCCAAAAATTCATTCTCGCCATTAAGGGGAGTGACATTATGTTTCATATACCTCTCAGATAACACTCAGATCCGGTTGCATTTTCCCTTGAATAGAAGCCACATGTGAGACCAGTTTGTAGAAAAATATCTATCTAGCTTGCTGGATCAGTCTCTGGTGAGTAGTATATCGTATGCTTCCGGTATGTCCACAACCACTATGTTGATGCATTGGTGGACTTAACCATCATGAGATAATCAGATGATCATGTCTCGTAGTTCACCAATGGCTGGTACCGATGTTCGATCAAGTTGTATGATTCGCATGGATGTCTAGCAATGGAGAGAGACATGACATTCACTACCACACCAGAATCAACCAAGCAGTTGTGAACATTTCAGTTAAATATTTCAAATGATAGCAAGAATGGAGGGCAACCTGAGATCGCTTCTTCCATCCGGAGTGTGTTGAGCACAATAGAAAGTGATCCGAGAGGTTTGCTTGCCCCTTTGCTGGTAGAGGCTGCGCTGTCCGTTGATGTCTATCCCAATGCGTGCTAGCTCGAACAAACTGATTTTTGCTCAAGTTTTCTTCATGTCATCTACAATGTTGTATTCTAGAGGTAGTAGACTCACCAAGGTGTCTGAGGTAGAATGAAAGTTTGTGTCTTCCGACAGAGTGTTCTGCAGCTTGCAGCTCATGGATGTAGTTTTTTCTGCCGCTGTCTTCCCGTACCTATTTTGTGTTTTATGCTTTGGGGTGATTGGTGGATCGACCTTCCTCATCAACAATCTCATCTTTTATTGTGCTTCCCTAAGTGTAAGGGGAGCCCATTTACTCCTACGATTGTATCTGTCATTTTTTTTTGAGCTACTTCTTAGTGTTCGTCTTAGACCTTGATTGCGAGCACTGATATGCGTTGACCACATGCCCAGAACTTGATGGTTCATCAAGTGAAACCTCTTCATCATCATCAATGTCTTTTGACTGCTCTTGCATACTGTTTTCCACATCGAAAGAATGAATGCATACAGAGTTCGCGACTCACTTCCAGTCTGAACAAGAGTTCTCGGGGTGATTTTCTTCGTGGTATGAACATAATTTAGGATCTACACATTGTTCAACTTGGAATATAGAGCTTTGTGCAGTTTTTGGAGTAGGACGGTTGCTGCTTGATGAGCTGCTGCCCTGTCTCTACCTGGGCTGGTGGCTACTGGAAAATGTGTTCGTTTTCCGTTGTTTGAGCTCAGACACTTCCATAGTTAAGTTATTGACCAGGCGAGTGAGGATTTCAATATCAATTGCTTCCTTGTCTCTACCCTTGCTCTCCATCGCTTGGGACTTCCTGCTCGCATGTTTGGAGTCCTTTGCTAATTCATCATCCTTGATGACTCCAATCACGCGCAGGTCTTTCTCAACAACAATAGCATCTTCGCAGTTTTCTAAGAGTGTTGGTTTTACAACTCGCTTGATAAACTGGGCAACGCTGGCTGGTAGTGCAGATGTGTAGTAATCAACAGCAATGGGGTCATGAGGTTTAGTGTCCATTTCAAGCTTGTTCAATATGCGTGTAAACCTTTGATTACACTCTTTTACCTTTTATTTTGCCTCCATCTTCAGGCTTCCCAATTCTTTGTGTAGCATGGATCGGGTCTTGTCATTAGAAAAATTTTCAAGGAACATGCGTTTAAATGCACCCTAGTTTTGTATAGAGTTTGATGGAAGGTTGTGATACCATGCAGCTACACGACCATCCAAGGTACGTGGAAAAAATCTACATGCTACGTCATCATACCGTACCTCAAGGGTCTGCAGCTACAGGTAGAAGTTGTCCAAGTGATCTTCGACCTTCACCGTGCTGTTAGGGTTAAACTTGATGTTCATTCTCTCTGCTTGCTTTGGCATATTGTGAAGAATAGCAGGGAGATATATTGGTCCCTAGGTCATCCATTCCAGATTTAGGTCAACCATCTCTTCTTCTTCTTCATCCTCCTCCTCTCTTTCAGAATCTGATGGTTCTGGCTCTGAGTCCGTTAGTTTTTCTCCGCCTCTGCCTCCTCCACTTCCTTCCCCTTTGCCTCCTGTATCCGAGTCTGATCTCAAGATCACAAGAGTGTCTTTTTCACCCTACCAGAAGACTGAAGGTTCCTCTCTGTCTTCAATAGCTTCTGTCAGACCTTCAAGTTAGGTAAGGACTGCTTCTTCCACTGAGGATAAAACAACTCCTGTAGGAGTGGCTTTTGGCTTCCTTGATGCATATGGAATATGTTGTACGCCTAGGATTAGTCTGAATCCTTTTGCAAATTGGTGAGTGATGGGACGAACAGAATGAAGGTGATGATACAGAATCTCATGTTCACTCCTGGGAGGTGAGGAGTAACTGACTGCAGAGTCGTGTGTAGGCTAGAGGGAGTGTGAGTTACTACCTTGACTAGATGGTTGATGAATGAGTTTGAGAGAATGTTCAACCATATACAACTGGATTCCCTCCTTCTAGCACCATAAATTTTGATGGTGCTAGACCCACCAACATTCAGGGGATCACCCCAGTATGAAGTCCCAATTAGACCTCACAACATTTGGTGTGGGAGTGTCATCCAATATGATGGCCTGATTGCTATTATCTTAAATATTTGCCTCAACTCTTGCTTGTCAGCATAGGACAGTGGTCTTCTTTGTCTTCGATAAGTGAGGTTCACGTGCCTGCTGATTGTAAGTGTTACTTGTTTCAATGGTTCTTTCACTGTATAGGGAGAGGGTGAGAGTGAGTCCCAAGTTGGCTGGGAGAAGTCCCAACTCTGCTAGGAACACACAACACAACAGGACGCGCACAAATTCCAGAGGAGCAGTCCGCATGGATGCGAAAGTCACAACACAGAAAGGAAGATAACACATATAACAATCAGTGGATTAGTCCACACGAGTGCAATGGTTGTTACATCAAGTTTTATGTGAAAGGTCTGTCTGATGTCTGGGAAGGTAGCCATCATGGGTGAGACATCGTTAAAAACATATACAACTCATTTAATTAATAAATTATGTATTAAAACAAGCGAAATAGTTCAAATGTAGAACAAAGGTTTAAAAAAAATGTGTCACAAGTGTTTTAGATTAGTCTTACAACAATTACGATACGAAAACGTGCTGGTCGATTAGCGGGCTTCTGAATTAAGCAAAAGTTCCAAGACATATCATTACACCATACATCACTAACTCCGTGAGAGGGGCGTTGGAGCCACTACATACTCCTCAAAGAAAACATTACAAAATCTCTTGGCTATGTGGGAGGAGCTGAGGTGAAAAGTCCTTTGCATGTACAAATGAGGGGGTATTTATAACCAACGGTGAGAACTAACCCTTATGGCTGTTCGCCTACCCTCATGACTATTTGACTTCAATGTCTTTTCAACTTTACATGACTCTTTGTACAACAACTAGGTCTCTTGGAATTCCACGTTACATTACTTTGATAGACAATATGGCCCACAATAGAGATGTGGGTGACATGACTCATGACATGACTCGACATGACAATGTTGGTGCATTCATGCTGCTGCTAGTGTGCATGTCGAGCTACAGTGTTGCTAGGTGATGGATGTCCTCATGGTGTGTCATAGCTTCACCTCTGCATGGAAAATTGCGCAGAGTCTTCGATGGTCATTGGTTCACTTGATGTTTCTTTTGCACGTTTCTCCTTACTTGTATGTTGGAACGCTTGACAGGTTCATATGTTCGCAAAAGGTGCATGTTCGTTCATTTGTCCATCCGTGAGCACATCTTGCATGTTTAATCATCTGTTCGTCTATGAACACATCTTTGCATGATCGTCCATTTGCGAGCACATCTCTTTGCATGCATCATTTGTTTGTCTGTTGGTGAACCTATCCTTTTGCGTGTGCTCCCCTTCGTTCATCTCGTTCGTCGTCGCGCCATGTTTTTCCGTGTACCTATTCCTGCAGTCACTCATGACGAGATGACATCAAATCCAAAACCATCCTAGTCTACCATGATACATGATAATTTTAGATGCAGGTGACTGGGAGAGGCAACAAGGTTGTGAGGCGGGATGGAGACTCCGGGAACTACTGATGAAAATTGTGCAAGAGTCACTAGGTGATGGAGATGGGAAATTCAGATCAACAGTGACTGTCTATGAGGTCTAGCCCAGATGGAGGACAAAACTGTGTAGTTTTTGAGGGGAACATTTTGGGTTGCAGGAAGGCTGGGTAGGCAAAATCTGCACAGTTTCCAGAACAAGCGGGTAGCGAGGCTTGGAAGCAAAAACTGTGTAATATTTTTGAGGAATAGGCTGGGCTTCAGGGAGTCTTGGTAGATAGAAATTAAGCAATTTTTTGGGGGAACTGGCCGGGAGCTTGGCAGCCAAAATTACGCAATTCCTGGAGGGAACTAGCAGCTAGTTGTTAGGTCACTAGTAGCAGAAACTACACAATTTCTGAGGGGAACTGACAGTCAGCTACTGGGAGCTTGGCAGCAGAAACAACGCAATTCCTAGAGGGATTGGCAGTCTACTTCTGGGAGCTGCTGGCGAGAGAAATTGTACTAATGCTGGGAGGCTTTCTTGCTAATAATCTCTATGCAATTTCTCAGCTGAGTGGACTACTAGGAAACAAAGGGCTTGCTCATGAAAACTGTGCAATTTTCTAGATGAGTAGCCGATCAACTGTCGGGAGGGCTGGCTGGAAAAATTGCGTAATTTTATGAGAGAGACAGGGATGGGCACTGGGGTCTGTCTGACCTATTTGCGCAATTTTCTCAGTCAATAGAGCGGGCAATGCTTGCAGCCTCTACGCAATTTTTTAGGGGAGTCAGTCCCGAGTGGCTGTCGGGTCAAACTCTCTGGTTGACCAATATGGAGACTGATTGATTTGCTTGCAGGTAGCTCAACTTGAAATGACTTTCTTGGTGCTCCTACGCTATTTTTGGTGACATTCGATTGAGTCGATTGTTGGGTGACTGTCCAACTGTTAGAGGGGAGTCCAGTCATTGGAACTTCAGCAAAATGACTAAGTGTGTGAACGAGTGAAAGATGCATATGTGGTCTTGCAAACACACACTTGCATGACTCAACGATGAGACGACTCAAACCATCTAGACACATATGTACAACATGACTGACCGATGGTGTAGGCAACAAGTGCGGCACTTGTGATTGATCGTTGGTTGACCGTGTCGACAATTGCACGACAGTGAATGTGATTCCATGTGTGAGTGCGATAGATTCTTTCATAGCGAACACAACAAGTACACATGAAGCGAATAATTTGAGCATAAGCAAAACATGGTCGCAAGCATGAATTTGACATCAACATGTAAGACTTGGTGAAATGAACAATTAAGGTAAATGCGAAGACTCACATGAGCTCAGAGTGAACATGAGAATGTGCAGTCATCAAGTGAAACTCTCAAGGGAGGCTCCGAAATTGGGTGCAGGCCAAAATTTTGGAGGGTAGTTGTAGCCATTACAATAGGATTGTACAGGAGCTACAACAACAAAGTTTTTGTTTGATTATGTATTAACTAGATTTGGTTGCCTGAAAGTGTTGATGAGTCACCAAGGTACGTACTTTTTGAATGAAACAATCAACGTGTTAATAAAGGAATTCCAGGTCTACCATCAAAAGAGTACACCATATCATCCACAGGCCAATGGAATTGTTGAAGCCTTCAACAAGATTTTGGAGAACGCGCTAACAAAGATATGCAATGCGCAACAAAATGACTTGGATGTGCATGTACTTGCAATACAATGGGCATATAGGGCTACTTGCAAGAAGCTGATAGGACAAACACTATTCAGGTTGGTCTATGGGGTAGAATCTATAATGCCAATGGAATATATTGTGCCTAGTCTCACAGGTATAGCAGATCGCGAAGCCTTGGAGGAACGACTCACACAACTGATGGAGCTTGAAGAGGACTGATTCTTGGCTAGATTCCATCAGCAGGTACAGAAGGAATGTGAAAAAGCATGGCACGATCAACACATCAAGATTCATACGTTCAAGGTAAACACTTTGGTCTTGTTGTATGATAGAAAATTCACTAAGTTTTTCAGGAAAATTTCAGATACATTAACTGGGGCCATATATTATCAAATAATTTAGAGATGGAGGCACAGTTCGGCTCGCGAAGCTGAATGGAATCTGATTGAAGCTGTATACAGGGGATCCTGCACAATGGCTATATGGCAGAAAAACAGTGTTACTGCTCCATGCAGTTGCAAAGGAGAGCGAGACTATAAACTACACTGCCAGGGTTGGAGGAATATTCAGCAGGAGAGTTGCGAAAGATGATGAAGATATGACTGATGAAGTTGCATGCAGGAATCTGTGCTCTGGAGGGAGGTGCCACACAACACAAAAAAAAGTGACTATTGGAGTCACTGTTCACGATTTGACATCCATAAGATGGTTAAGAGGAGTGGGCTAGTGCATGTAAGGCCAAAATCTTTGAATATCTGCCACAAAAACAACATTAATTGTCAGAATTTGGGGGGAATGGTTATATTTGAATTCAAAAAGCCCTATAAATTACGCTTGCATGTCCAACAAAGAACACTTTGCACCCTTAGAGTTTTTGTTGCAATTCGCTGTCTGTCGCTTATCAGCCGAGCATTTTGGGAGGAATTCTTTGCCCACACAAACATTTCTCTGGAAGCCCATGAGCTGTTTATGGAAAGGATGAATAGCACCAACCCCGCCAAAGCCTCGAGTTCAAAAGTAGCCATATCTGATGCCATAAGACCTAAAGTATCCAGTGTTGAAGCCACGCCTGGTGCCCACGACGCTGAGCTCACCAAGGCTGAAACAATCCATGCTGAAAGAAAAACAACTTGTCCCAACAGAGAAGCAACTACAACAAAGGAAAAGTAGAAAAAGTTGGTACAGATACATGCTTCCGCAAGGAATCATATCGCGATGCCCGCCACTGAAGGATAAGCAGAAGGTTGTAGACCTGGAGGCGAAAGAAGGCCCATGGATGGATGATATCGACGCTGAAGGCGCAAAGCCCATAACAAAGCTCCCTAGGTATATCCCTCTGAGAAACGGGAAGGAAAAGATCACTAAGGATGTAGATTCAGACAAATTTTTCATTTCCACACCCCTGCTACCTAAGCAGGTGCCTTTTGAAGGTCTGCGACTCACACGAGGATGTAGGATTGGGACCTCACGGATCATACTAAGTTCCCACACTTAGTGACAGACAAGTACATGAAGAGAGTTTATTATGAAGAAATGGGTGTAACAATGTTGGAAATAGAGGAATGGGTCCACGATGTCGAGATGTCAGGATTTCTCAACTTGCTTTGGGTGCCACATTACCACCGCACCCCAACTAACACAATTTGAATATGCCAACTGCTCAATTTGGTGCATGATGGGTGTTTATGGCTAGGAGGGCCTATACCCATCACATATATGTTCATTCATAGGATTACGGGCCTACCACATGAAGGTCTGAACCCAGCCAAGGAGTTTGGCGAAAGATGGGGGAGAAGGAGCTTGATGAGCGAATGAAGAAAGATTATGAACTTGTAAAGAAGTCGCGCGGGTACTCAATTTTGTCTATCTTAGACCCCACAGTTTAGTTGGTTGTGTAGATATTGGCAGGAAAGGTGATGCGAAAGTGTCGTGCGAATGAAGTTCTAGTGCCCGTAGTGTCCCTAGCTACTCAGTATGTGAAGGGCGTCCTGTTCAACATGTCCAGGTACCTATACCAGAAATTCCTCGCGAGTTGCCTCGAGGCTCAGGATGAAACCAAGCCATTTCATTACTCTTGGTTACTTATGTCGATTGTATTGGTTGCATGGGAACTATCAGAGGATAGCCAGTTTCCTCCACTAGAAGAAGGATTACCGGAGGTAATGCAGTTCGCCTCTTTATGGGCTACAAAGGACCCCTCGCGGATAACATAAACAAAAATATTTTGGGTCTTGATGGAATCAAGTCTCTGCATGGCAATTAACCAGTGCCTAAGGTTGTCCCCAAACTTGTATACACAGTTGTTAGCCTATGCAACCTTCAAGGCTGACTTTCACAGAGTATATATCCAGGCACGAAAGGATCCAACATATAAGTGGCATGATTTTCCATACTTGGTGAAGGAGACCGATGTGCAGGAGGTAGTGGCGTGCCCCTTTGGATATAGTTTCTGGGCCAAGCATAGGTGTGGAGAGTGTGACCGCAAAGAAAAGGAAGGAGGTAGATAAGCAGGTTGCACAAAACTTGGCTGCGTAGAAAAATAAGGATGCTCCAGAGAAGGCTTAGATCGAGAAGGAACGCGTTGCCAAGGAGAAGGCAGAGCAGGAGTAGCGCGAGACCCAGAAAGGTGACAAGTCACCTTCGCCGAAAACAGAAACATAAACAAGACAAGGTGACAAAGGCGAGGAAGGGTAGCAGACCCCCTTCATTTTGAAAAGGTGTGAACTGGAGTAGCAAGGTGGATCATGGAAGAAGAAAAAATCCTAGAAAAGACATGTCAATCCCATGGTGCTCATAGAAAGCGATCTGGATGAGATCAGTGACAAAGTCCACGATGTCGCAATAGAAGTGCTGCAGCAGTTGAAACAACAGTACTTGAAAACATTGGGTGGAGTTCAGAAGGATCTCCGAGAGTTGCAAGTCCAAGCAACCAAGATCCAAGCAGATGTCAAGAAAGTGAGCGACGCAGCAGGAAATTTGACATGAGGTCAAAGTACAAGTGCGAAGATGATTCCATGGCCATAGGTTGTGCGAGTATTCCCTTGCTTGCAAGATCAATCTATGTCAACACTGAGGAACAACGTGCCCTCCTCAAAAAAATCCCACATATGGGCCTAAAACTTGTAGTGATGCAATTGGAGTCATTACATGCATTATTATAGGGAGTCGTGGAAGAGCTTCACATCAGCAAACAACAAGCTCTCAGTGCTATCAGCAAGATCAAAGTTAATAATCAACATCCATTTGCTGAAAAGACACAGGTTTTGTAGGAGAAAGAAGTGCTTCAAGCGCACAGTTCACGACTGGAATCAACAGTTGCGGAGGCATGCAGAACAATGCCTAAGCTTCATATTCTTGAAGATACAAAACCATAAGCGAAGATCAGGAAGTTAGCCATTGGTGTGTGCGAAGAAAAGGCAGAGTTTGGCTGAGTTCAATTTGAACTCAATATGAAAATAACTGAGTTGCAGTTAAAATTGTAGCCCACGACTCTGCCTAAGGTCCGGGAACAGTGCAGAGCCACCATCAGAGAAGGAATGACCACCCTGGATGCCACAGTTGTTGATTGTTTGACATTATTTGAGTAAGAAATGGAGTTGGTGACAACTCTACAGGAAGACCCCAACCTACAGACACTGAATATAGAGGTCAGGGAGCTATAGAGGAAGTATGACGAATTCAGGGCAACGATGTTCTCCATTGCACTAGCGCAACGCCTAGCCAAATTGGAGGAGGGGTAGCAGCTCCTCGCGCAAGTAGAGGCGGCACATAAGAAGGAGGTCTTGCTTAAGGCTAGGCTACAACCTTGGTTAGAGGAGGCTTACCAGGTCATGACCAATATTCAGGAGAAGCTAACAGGCTTGTAGCAAACAATGAGGTTGGTCGTAGAAGGACCAACTACAAAGAAGCTAGTTGAGGAGGTCAAGCAGGAAGCCACTTAGAGCGCTACTAAAGTTGCTATTTTTTAGGTGGAGCTGGGGGATCTTCACAACAAGATCGCAACACCAACTGAGTGACTTGAGGGCAAGTCATGATATTTGTGTTGGGGCCCTGTTGAGATGGGGTCCCCTGGATCAGTTTTGGGGTTAAAATAACCCAAGTTTTGATGTATATTTTATAACTAATGTAAAGTCTCTGAGATTTGTGGATGCGGAGCGCGTAAATGGTTAGGAGTCAAAGGGGTTTTAGCCCCTTGTTTATGTAAATTTTGAGTCATCTTTGAGACCCACCCATGGTTCGCGGACCATGGGATTATATGTAAAAGGATATAAATAGGTGTGTCTTAGAGAGTCTAAGGCATAATCTTGGATGAAATGGGTCAGTAAGAGAAAAGTGATAGTGCAGAGAGGGGGTCATATAGGAGAGAATGGGTATGCATCTGAGTGTGCAGAGGCCTAGGTAGAGTCCGCAGCTGAGTGCGTGGACCCCTGCAGCTGAGTGCGCAGGGTAGTTTTGAGTCTGTAAAGTTGAACTAAAGATCAATAAAGAAGTTTACCGAAGAAATACTATGTATATCAGTTTATTCCTATTTACTTCTGTTTATGATATATGTTGTGGATAAATAATGTGTGTCTAAAATATTGATCTAATGGTGCACGATTCCATTGGATAACTGTTAGATAATGTACGTAAGCATGTATATGTATTTTCGTGAATACTTTGATGAATTAACTAATTTTTATTAATAACACAAACTTATCTACGTGAGCCCTAATCCAAAATTGTTCTTTGATGTGTGTAAGTGGATAAATCAACTGATAGAGGTCCGCAAAAGCTAATTGTAGACCTCCACGAAGGTCTAAAGACTATTTGACTAGAGTTGCAGTACCGAGCCCAAGGGGCTTATCAATCTGTACGAAGGCATATTTGAGGCACTAAAAGACATCACACTCATCTCTGGATGTAGAAACTTGGTTCTTGCATCCCCCCATACTACTTCGGGTGAGACTATAGTTTGTGCTACATGGGTTGTTTCCGGAAGGGCCAGTAGTGTAGGGATTTTTTGGTTAGCGCAACTAACTCTAAACCTAGGTCAAGACCCCCTAAGCCAATAGCCCTTGAGCTAATTATACCTCCAATAAGCAATCTTGTGGAACTGATCTTGCATTTCATCTCTTTATCACAAGATGCTTCTACTACTCCTAATCTCCATCAACTCATCATGTTGTTATTCTTCCGTCATGCGCTCCCCCTGAGGCTATGGAGGCCCCATATGTGCTTATGTAGTCTTACTTGTGAATGGATTTGTCCAGTAACAATGGAATGCAGTAGGGATTAGCTTCTTCTACTCAAAATCTAAATAGTAAGAGATTATCCTAAATCTATTTCTTCTACTCATTCTTCCCTTCAGCACGTACACATTATTTGGGGTCTTGATTCCTGTTGAAACTACTCTCTTTGACTTTTATTTTCTAATGCAGCATCCTTTAGAGTTGAAGATCTCTTCCTTGCCTCCATCAACCATCTGACTCATGCTCAAGATGTTTTGATTCATCCATTTAACCATTGATATATTAGCTACATTAGTCTTCTAATCACCAAGACTAACATTTCCTTTTCCCAACACATTAGCAGGTGTATTACCTCCAAGAATGACATGGCCGTCTTTGGTATTCCTAAAAGAGAGGAAACTGCTCTTGTCCCATGAAATATGATGTGAAAAACCACTATATATGTACCATTGATCATCATCATCGAATGTACATAGGGAAATGGAACACTTTATTTACTACTCCTTCACCCATACTTAGTAGGTTTCTTCTTTGCATGCACATTCTCCTCTTGTTTTATGCTACTCTAGATCTGCTACTAATTTTTCTGGATTTTCTTTGAGAAATCAAACAACTTAAAATTTATATCCATGTTACGAAGATCATGACATGCATAACATCTCACATGACCAAGATATGGCTAGAGGGTCAAATCTCAACCTTGCAATGTTTAAGCTTCTATTCCATGGACTAGATTTGTAATCAACCGACTTATGGCCAAACAGGTTACAAGAAAAACAATGACCATTAACTAAACTTGGATACCCGATGGCTAGTGATATCCTCTTCCATACTTGCTTCCCATACTATTGATTAAATATGAAAATTGTACTTATGCAGTTGGCTGCCATATGTCCAAAATTGTGATAGATATAACACTCTACCTTATCCATCAAAGGAGTAAAGGGGTTTTGAATCCTTTGAAATCTTCCAACATCAACTATAGGACAAAATGGTATTAAACATAGGTCCTATTCTTGTTCCACTTCTCTATTGCTAGTGGATTTGCAGCTTGTTACCTCTTTTATTGGTATTACTACTACCATGTATGCTATAGGCTCTTTAGGATCTGTATGATTCTTTGCTTGTGCATGTGTGCTGGAATATCCCCTATGAAAACCAAGACCAAATATATTCAAAGGAGATATTTAGAAGATGAGAAGGATGTCTAAAACCTTGGATATTTTCTCTTGCTTCATATGATTGTATTTATGATCAATTTGCTTCCTCATGGAAACAACTTTAGCTTCAAATTCTTCCTTTTTTTTTAATATTCCCTGTGAAAACCAAGACCAAATCTATTCAAAGGAGATATTTGGATGATGAGTAGGATGTCTACAACCTTGGATATTTTCTCTTGCTTCATATGAATGTCTTTATGATCGAGTGGCTTTCTCATGGAAACAACTTTAGCTTCAAGTTAATTTTTTTTTTCTTCCCGCTGACCACTCATAACCTTTTCAATTAATCAGCCTTATTGTAGCATAGTATTTGAACCAATTAATTCTCCTTTGAGCTCAACCTACTTTCCATCATAGATTGTTGGGTCCATATAGTACTAGTGATTACCCCATTACTATTGTAGTTATACCCCTTATTTATATTGTTGTGCCCTTATTACCCCCATGTTGTTATTTCTGTGCCCCATAGAATCCCTCTATTGTTATTTTTGTGGGTTTATATTATTATTGTTAGGTCGACTGGATTATATTGTGATTCCTTAGACTCCTATATATAGAAAGGAGGTTTTGTCATTTGAATCATCCAAGAATTGTTCATTTATGTAATGTAAAGGAGGTTGCCCCCTCGAAGAGGCTGAATTCTAAGGCGTTGATCTATCTTTTCTTGAGCTGGTTTCATAACATTTGGTATCAGAGCTTTGGATTCTAGGGTTTCGCTGCTCCAAACAGGTCATCGTGGAATTTTCGCTATAACTTTTTGTCTGTGACGTTTCAAAAGTCACAAAAAAATCCCATTTGAGAAGAAATCGCGCTGAACCTTGGGTCCGAATTTCAGAGCTTTTCACATGATATTTGCGGAGATATGATATGAGGAATTTGGTCTTTTTGCAGACTCCTGAATTACATTCAAAACAGGTGACCTGGGGAAAATCGTCGTAACTTTCTCTCTGGGGATTGGATTTAAATTTCGTAAGAAGTTACAGAAATAGGACGGACAGTAGTTTTTTGTGTACCTGTTTTAGATCCAAAGGTTGAAACAGTGACTCGTGGCACGTCGTACAAGTTCGCTCTACTGAACTAGTCTAGAAGCAAGTCACTGTGGGAGATTTCACATAACTCTTCCTTGAAGAATCCAATTTGGGTCAGACTTGTAGCATTGGAAAGAGGACGCAGAAGGCTACTACAGATCACAATTTCAGAACAAGATGATCCGAAATTACAGAGATACATCAGATTCAATATCAGGCTTCTATAAAGTGAAAAAAGGCGTGTAGGTTTTTTTAAAATTTCTGCGTAAGCTTGGTTTAAAGGAATTCAAAGGGCATAGTAAAGCATTATTATCGGTAACTGATGCCCCAAGGAAAGAAAATGCAAACACCTAGTAAGGAACCTGAAAGCTCTAGCATGACTCATGAAGAAGAGGAAGAAATGCTACATGATATATCAAAATTACAAGAACAAGTGCAACAAATGTCACGCTCACAAAAGCTAACAGAAGCTAAGATAAATGGCGTGGAATCTAAGATAAAGGGCATGGAAGCTAAGATGGATGATTCGAAGACAGATTTGAAGAGAGATATGGCAAATTTGAAGACAAACATGGCAGATTTGAAGACAGATTTGACAAATTTTCTACAAGAAATACTTACTAATGGTGAAAAGGTTGTAAAGGAAACTCATGATGTGAACAAAATTAATGTTAATCATGATTCCATAGACTCTAATGTTGGATTTAAGACCCACCATATTCCAAAAATCGATATGAGGAAGTTTGATGGCAAGGATCCCGCCACATGGATATTACAGATGGAGCAGTTCTTCGATCTCAATAATGTGCAAAACACACAAAAGGTACGTATGGCAACTGTATATTTGGAACCAAATTAGTTTATATGGTATCAATGGCTTTGCTCTCGTAAAAAATTTATCACTTGGGCAATTTTTACGGAAGAATTGATAGCACATTATGAAGATACAAAAAGCAACACTTTTTTTAGCCAATTGATAAGTCTCAAACAAAAGGGTTCAGTAATGGAGCACATTGAGGAGTTCCAAAAATTGAACATAAGGGTAAAAGATATTCCAGAGGAGCATAGGATTGATGTGTTCATAGGGTCTTTAAAGGATAATATCCAACATGATGTTCGCCTTTGGGAACCTGATTCATTAGAGAAGGCATTCAGGTTAGCAAGAAAAATGGAAAGCAAAATTATGGCAACCAGGAAGCATACCACTCACAACTATAAAGACAGAAGTGTTGCTGCGCCTAGTCTTCCACAACATATAAGGTTGTGATAGCAAATACACTAAAGGTCATAAGTGTGCTGAGAAGAAATTATTCTACATAGATTATGAAGAGGAAGAAGAAAAGGAGCAAGAAAGGTCAAAAGAAGAAGATATACTCCAGGAACAAAGCCTAGATGAAGAACAAATAAATCCGACCATATCTTGTAATGCATTGGCGGGAATTACCACTCCTCAAACCATCAAGATAGAAGGACAAATCAAGAAGAAAAAGGTAATAGTGTTGATTGATTCAGGAAGCACACAAAATTTTATTCATTGTAGGGTAGCAAAAGAATTGAATTTATTCCTATATCCAGCACCAGAGTGTCAAGTGATGATTGCAAATGGAGGAACAATAAATTGCTCTGGAAGGTGCCATAATATCAAGCTATCCATGGGAGAATATGTATTGACTAGCCCAATGCTTTCCATTCCAATGGGAGGTGTTGATGTTGTACTAGGAGTCCAATGGCTACAATCCTTGGGTACAATAGCCTTTAATTTTCAAGAAATTTTCATCAAATTTTCTACGGAAGGAAAGGAAGTTGAATTAAGGGGTATTGCAGGGAAATTGGGAAAGATAATCATCTCTAATGGTATGACAAAGCTTCTAAAAAAGGAGCAAAGAGGTGTAATTGCACAATTATGTTTGCTAGATGTTTCCACATTGGAATCATCTATTTCTCCAGATCTCCAAAAAGTCTTGGACAATCATTCCAAGGTATTTGGGACTCCCAAAGGTCTCCCACCTATGTGTGATCATGATCATGCTATTCATCTGATTCCAGGAAGTGTTCCTCCAAACATCAGGCCGTATAGATATCCCTATGTCCAAAAAAGTGAAATTGAACATATGGTTGCAGAAATGTTAGAGGCTGGTATAATTCAACCAAGTCAATTTTCTTTCTCTACTCCAGTAGTATTGGTGCACAAGAAGGATGGATCATGGCGCATGTGCCCGGATTATAGGGAGCTCAACAAGCTCACTATTAAAGATAAGTTCCCCATTCCTGTCATTGATGAATTATTGGATGAATTGCATGGATCAATTTACTTCACCAAGTTGGATCTTCATTCGGGATATCATCAAATCATAATGAAGATTGAAGACATTTCGAAAACGGCATTTAGCACTCATGAGGGTCATTATGAATTTTTGGTCATGCCTTTTGGCCTTACCAATGCACCTTCAACATTTCAAGGTTTGATGAATTCAATTTTCAAACCATTCCTTAGAAAATTTGTGTTAGTATTTTTTGATGATATACTAATCTACAACAAGTCTTGGAAGGATCATGTTGAACATGTTGACAAGGTGCTACAACTATTGGGGGAGAAACAATTATATGCAAAAAGATCCAAATGTTTCTTTGGAGTCAGGAGGTGGAATATTTGGGTCATATTGTATCTCATGAAGGAGTTAAGGTAGACCCTAGCAAAATTAAAGCCATTAAGGAATGGAAAATCGCCACATCCATAAAGCATCTGCGAGGATTTCTTGGGTCGACAGGGTATTATCGCAAATTTGTTAAGAATTATGGGAGAATAGCAGCACCTCTAACAACATTATTGAAGAAAGATGCATTTTCATGGACTCCGGAAGCAACAAAGGCCTTTGAACATCTTAAAGAGGCAATGTGCCAAGCACCGGTCTTAGCCACACCGGACTTCAAGAAAAAAATTTATTGTGGAATGTGATGCTTCAGGAAATGGAATTGGTGCTATTCTAATGCAAGATGAAAGACTCATTGCTTTTGAAAGTCGTCCAATCAAGGGAAAGTTTTTAAGCAAAGCTATTTATGAGAAGGAAATGTTGGCAATACTCCATGCACTTAAGAAATGGCGACCCTACCTAATGGAAAGACACTTCAAGGTAAAAACGGATCATGATAGCCTTAAATAATTTTTAGAACAAAGATTATCCTCCGAAGAGCAACAAAAGTGGGTCACAAAGATGTTGGGTTATGACTTTGAAATCATCTACAAAAAAGGGAAGCAAAATGTGGTGGCAGATGCACTCTCAAGAAAGGATGAGGACGTGGAAGCATTGTTGTGCATCATTTCTATTATCCAACCAGATTGGATAAATGAAGCAAGGGAGGAATGGAAGAATGATGAAGAAGTGTGGGCACTTATTCGAAAGCTACAACAAGATTCTAGTACGTCTGATACATTTAGCTGGCAAAATTATTCGTTATGGTACAAAGATCGCTTATACCTCTGTAAGAATTCCCAGCTAAAACAAAAGATTCTTATGGAATTGCACACTTCTCCCTTAAGAGGGCACTCAGGATTTTTCAAAACTTACCATAGGGTTAAGAAGGAATTTTTTTGGGATGGCCTTAAATCAGATATTCAAAAGTTTGTGGCGAAATGTTTGGTTTGCCAACAAAATAAAGTTGAAACAATTAAGACACCGGGTCTATTACAACCTTTATCCATTCCAAGCCAACGTTGGGAGGAGGTTTCAATGGATTTTATCACAAGTTTACCCAAGTCTGAGGGAAAGAGTGTAATCATGGTGGTAGTTGACAGACTTACCAAGTATGCACACTTTTGTGCATTATCACATCCATTTAAAGCCAGTACAGTTTCTACTGCATTTATGGAAACAATTCAAAAGCTACAAGGAAACCCAAATATATTGTAAGTGACAGAGATCCCATTTTCACTGGAAATTTTTGGACAGAATTATTTTCTTGTCTTGGTATTCAGTTAGCTCATAGCTCATCTTATCATCCTCAATCTGATGGGCAAAGTGAGATAGTAAACAAATGTTTGGAAGGATATCTTCGTTGCTTTGTTTTTGATAAACAGACACAATGGGTCAAATGGTTGCCTCTGGCTGAATGGTGGTATAACACTTCCTTCCATACAACAACAAAAATGACCCCATTTATGGCACTTTATGGGTATCAACCACCATCCATCACATCATATTTAAGAGAAAATTCTAAGGTTCAGGCAGTGGAACATCACATCGAACATCAACAAGTCCTCCAACTCTTAAAGGATAACCTCGTGTTGGCACAAAATAGAATGAAACAACAGGCAGATCAACATCGCAGTGAAAGAAGTTTTGATGTAGGTGATTGGGTATTCCTACGGCTACAACCATATAAGCAAATGTCCCTAAATAAAGCTAAGAAGGATAATAAATTATCACAAAAGTATTATGGTCCGTACAAGGCGTTGCAAAAGATTGGTACTATGGCATACAAATTGGAGCTTCCTGCAGCTTCTCGATTGCACCCAGTTTTCCATGTTTCATGTTTAAAGAAGGTTATAGGCGACAAGCTCCCAGTTCAAACAATATTGCCAGAACTTGACGAGGAAGGAAAAATTATATTGGAACCGGAAGCAGTCACAGAAACAAGAACTCGACAGCTATGAAATCGATCAATTTCAGAGTATCTTATCAAGTGGAAGAACTTATCCGCTGAAGATTCCACATGGGAGGATGAGAATTTTATGCAGAAGTATCCAGAACTACTCAAGCGTTGAGGACAACACTTTTTTGAAGGAGAGGGGCATGTTGGGTCCCTATAATACTAGTGATTACCCCATTACTATTGTAGTTATACCCCTTATTTATATTGTTGTGCCCTTATTACCCCCATGTTGTTATTTCTGTGCCTCATAGAATCCCTCTATTGTTATTTTTGTGGCTTTATATTATTATTGTTAGGTCGGCTGGATTATATTGTGACTCCTTAGACTCCTATATATAGAAAGGAGGTTTTTTCATTTGAATCATCCAAGAATTGTTCATTTATGTAATGTAAAGGAGGTTGCCCCCTCGAAGAGGCTGAATTCTAAGGCGTTGATCTATCTTTTCTATCTTTTATTGAGCTGGTTTCATAACATAGATTTACAATTTTTTTGTTTGTTCTCTACATATAACTATTAGTCTACTAACTTCAAGAGATAGTTTCTCAATTACAACCATGGTTGACTCATATTCAGCTTTAAGAAGCATGGCATTGTCTTCACCATCACTATGCAACTAAACAATGAATAACATTAGAATAATATAAAGCATAACTAAGAAATAATTCATATTTATCTATACCTTTAATCTCCTTCACTGAAGCACACTAGGTTCTATTGAGCCTCCATTTTTTTATTTTTTCTTTTGATCTGCTGAATTCACACTACGAGAATGAGACTCTTCTGGCTGAGATTCTCTGTTCTGCAAGGATTTTTTTTAATTTTTTTTCTTTTTAATCTTATTCTTTCTAATGTTTATGCTAATGTATTCTCCATACAAGATATGCAATCTTTCCCATATTTCTTTAGCAGATTTTAGATCGAATATCTTCTCTAGATCAGCATTGCGTAGATTTTCATAGATCACACACCTTGCTTTTGCATTCTACTGCATCACTTTTTCTGACATATAATATTTTCACACCTTCAGATACTAACCTCGAAATGTTAGATCCACAAGATAATAACTCAAATTTAACCTTTTTAGCACATACATGGCACTTTGCAACAATGAGGAGTGATACTCCTTAATGATCGATTATGATTTTATTTTTTTACAAAAATTTCCCGAATATGTTTTCCAAAAATTAAGATGCTCCTAAAAGACACACTCTAATACCAATTATTGGAAGCTTGAAAATACTAATATTTGGGGGGGTGAATCAATATTGTTGCATGGATCAGCAAATTAAACTTTTTCCCTTTTATTTCACATTAACTGATCATACATTCATTAGCAACATAACACATGAGAAGATATAAACATAAATATAAACATAAACCATAAGAATTGATGCACATAATAAAATAAGCATGAGAGAAACCATTAACATCAACATATAATATCAGGTGGAAACCCTTCCAGGAGAAAAACCACCATCTGCTTATCTTTGTTTTCTTTTGCTTTATTATGCAAATATTTCTTTTACATCATATTCCCTATCCACCATCGGTGTGTAAGACACAAATTGCTATCATGCGAGCAACCAATTGCTCTAGGTCACTACTTGATGGAAGCCACCACTTCCTGAACTTTGTAGGCCACTTCCTACAGGAAGCCACCACTCCCATGACTATGTAAGCCAAAACCTATTGGATGCCTTAAATCCTAATATTATTTCTAACCGCCACTGTACATAAGACACCACTCCCAAGTTCTTAGGTCACAACCTGAAGGATGCCACTACACCTTGAATCAATAATCCACTGCATGCTAGTGAGCCACCACTCTCCTATTGAAGGCTCCAACCTTCAAGCTCTCGTGGACCACTTTTCATTCATTTTTAAACTAGGATCCATCCTAAAAAATACAAGAAATCGTAGGCCATCTTTCATCCAATTTTTATACTAGACCCACACTAAACGTTATTCTCATCAACTAAATACAAAATCCACAATACAAACAACCTCTCATAATCAATCAACCCTCTCTCAACACTGAAATTCTCCACTCATACAATTCTACTACACACCCTAGTAGCATCAACCTATTCATATTTAGCCTCAATGAATACTCCAACCAACAAGTAACATCTCACTCACCCAATACATCAAAAAGAATCAACATCATATTGACATACTATAACATTACATACACTCTTACAAGGCTTTGAGATTAATACAAATCAATGACAACAACATATATCAAGACTATGCATATACATGGATCTTTCTTACATACACACATCTATCAACATACAATAAACAACTGCAAACCCACTCAACCAATACATAACAACGCAAACCCTCTCAAACAACATACATACATAAACCCAACATTACACGGAATATGAAAAACACATAAAGACTACAATAAAATATATTTTGGTACTCATAAAACACAACGATTGCTATAGTATATGTCACCCTTGCAAAACACAATGCCAGTGATAAAACAATGTTATGCCTCTGTCCTCTACCTATAATCAAAAATTTGTCTATTGAATTCCATATCTACCATGTGCTCTTGAATCACTCAACTACATGTAATCACATAATATTCTTCGCCCATATCACTCTAATTCATCTACATTGCCTCTTTGATCTATTGCATGCACTGACATTCTAATTTTGATCTCTACAACAACTACACTCACAACCATACCATATTAAGCTATTTTCATAGGGTCACTACAGTCTCTCTGTGAATACACCATGTTATGCTATAGAAAAACAAAGCTACCATCACACTCAGCCTTTGGATCAACGCACTTGGAATTTTTCATTCAAACCAACACACATGATATTAGCTTGATTTATGACACCATCACTCTGTCTATGCTCTGCACACTCTCAAAAACTTCCATCACTTGATCCACATACAATAATTATAATTTTCATGCCCATTGGACTAGATCGACCACTAACATATTCATTCATTTCATCCATACCATACTGGAGACTATATCAGATTGCTTGGGCTAGATCTATCATAAATTTAACAACCAAATGTGTTTACACCTAGAGGACCAAATTAGCATGCCACTAACGCCATAATAAAAGTGATCAATGTGTTCACATTCCTTTGAAGACTGATTCAAGTATAAACATTGTGCACCAAGTGAAACAACATAATCACACAAATTCCTTGGGAAATTTCATTGGTTTAGGCCCGTGGTAACTCACATTTTTCACCTACAATAGTGCCGTTGGAAATGAAGAAACACCTTACAACAAACTTCATGAGCACAAAATGGATAAAGGTAGGAAAGGAAAGGTTATCTCTTTCAAGGATAAAGGATTTAATTCCATTTAAAAATAGGTTCTCTCTTTCCTTATGTGGCTATAAGTTGCAAGAAGAAAATTATGGATAGCATATTTGAGACATAAGATTGGAGCAACATTGATATGAATGTAACTATGAAAATAAAATAAGATAGAAGAAAAGGATTTAAGTAGCATCAATATGCAAACCTTTATTGATATTTTGGATATGAATCAATGTTCACTTTCCTCTTCGAAGGGGAAACCTACAATTAAGAAGAGCTCAAATAAAATATTAATCACTTTGAATTTTAATACAAAGCCTCTACCACTATAAATAGTTTATATATATCCAAACTCCTAAACACCTAGCGGTCCCTCATTAATGAGGCAACATCAACTACTTAGTTGACCTTATTTGATGAGGCCTTCAAAATTGATTATGCACTTTAAATCCCTATTGGAACTTATTTAATGAATATGGCCATGATACATTAAGTAAAATGCTACTTACTTAACTATGAGAGTTAAGGCAAGACCCTAACATGTCTTACCCTTAAAAAAAAACATTGTCCTTAAGATTGAAAATATGGAAATTATTGTAGGATTGTAGTGGGTTCTCAAGTGGCATCATTGGGTGTTGTATCTTTCCATTGGATCAAGACTTCTTGGATATAATGCTAGCACAAATAATAATCTTGTTTATCCAAAGTTGCTTCTATTTGTAACCAAATGGATCCCTCTCCATCTAATTTTCAGAGGATGGTTTCAACTCAACAATTATGCCTTACCTTCTTCTTTAATTATGATACATGAAATATTAGGTGGCTCTTAGAGTGGTTTGTAAAGCCAACTTCTAGGAATATTTTCCAATACGTTTTAGTATGGGATAGGGTCCATAAACTTAGGTGTATCCTTGTGGTGGTTCTTCTCCTTGATAGATTTCTTCATATAGGGATGGAGATGAACACTTGATACTCTACATAAAAGTGGTACTTAGGTAAATGTTGATTGAAATATTTATTCATTTTGTTTCAAGCCAATGCCAAACTATCATTGAGGGTATGAAGAATGTTAGCTTTTGTGCTTAAGTTTTTTCCATCTACTAAAATTGGATGCTCATGGTAAGTAGAGGACCACTAAAGGGGACTTTATCCATATACCAACTTTAAGGGGAAAGTTTTCTAATCCATGATAGGTGGTATTGTACCACCATCTGGAAAAGGATAGCCATTGAACCTAGTATGTTTGTTATTTTGAAGCAAAAAATCTCAAATAGGCTTCCAAACACTTTTTGACCAAAATTGGCCAACCATCTAATTAGGGATGATATGCTCTGCTCTTTTTCAATTGGATAATATTTTTTTCGAATAAATTATGCTAGAAGTTGTTGGTGAATGTAGGATCATGATACATCATAATTTAATTAGGCATGCTATGTAATTTAAACACATTTACTAGGAACACTTGTGAAATTATGGAGACATTGAAGTGGTGATGTGAGGCACAAAAATAAAAACATTCGGAGAAGTGGTAAAAAAACAGCATGACGAATAATTTGTTTCCTACTTCAAGTAAGTTAAAATCCATGGTCATGACAATCCAAACTATTACAAGAACCAATACAAGTTTAGGCTCCCATTGAATTCACCATTTCGCTATTGTTCCTTTGGCATATGCCACATTTTGATAGAAAGGTGTGAACGGTTCTCTTCACATCTTTCCAAAGTAATGGAAACTTATTGTTATCCATGAAAATACTTCGTCATCATCTTAGAGGACAATACTATGCTTTTGGTTAAAATACACCTCTTTTTCTAGCTTATATAAGACTATTACACGAGTTATGTACCATCAGGACAACGTTATCCTAGTCTATAACACTTTGTACCCTTCATATAACTTGTGTTACCAAAATTCTCACTCAGTCATGAGGCAAAAATCTCAAGTTAGCTAAACTTTGACACTCTTTTTCACTTTCAGAAACTCATATGGTGGAATGTGATCTCTTTATCCTCATCTTTAGCTTTTCCTAAGAAAGAAAGGCACACAAAAGAAAGAAAGAGCCATAAAGAATGGGGAGGCTTTTTCCTAAGAATAAAAGCATCTAAAAAGAGGATAAAAGCCATTTTTATATGAGGAAACATCATTCACCCAAAGCTTTTACCCAAATTGAACTAAGGAGGAATATTGGAAATCTTCATAGCCTCCACTTCATATATATTGGAGGCTTAGCCATTGAGAAAGGGATTGGAATTCTTGTATTGTTACGATGTTGTGATCTAACCCGAGAGAGATATTTTGGAGTTGGAGGAGGTGATGCTGCAACTAAATCTGATGGTTGTAACGTTCCTCTTAATTGATTAGTAATATATATCAGTTTTTCTTCTTTCCATATATTGGTGTTCATTGTTTACTTCTTGTATCTAACTAATGAATGCTTGGAATTTGGCTTATATCTATTTATTCAACAATGTTTAGTTGTTTTTAATAGTTTTGATTGATAATATTATTATGTTGTGGATAGTTTGTTTGTTCTTGTTTATGTGTAGGAACAAGTTTTGGAGTTGTCTTGGAACACTTCCCAGCTACACTGAACACTCTAATAGACCTACATGCAAGGACTCATAGGCTTATCCTTGACTTCTCTTGTTAATCTCTTCCTTTCTTCTTTTATTATTGAATGTTTGAGGCTTAGAACAACCTTTCCCTTGTGCTCTATCTTCCCTAGGTTTCTAGGAGAATCCGAGAGGGTTTTATTTTTGTCTAACTAAATATTAATCCCTATATAAGAATTGATGACTCCTTTGGGGATGTTTTCTAATTCTCAGTTTTTTTTTTCCTCTCCTTAATTTCCTCTCTCTAATCTTTTATCTACTTGAGTTCCTATCCATTGTTTGTATGCTTAATAATCCAACTAATCTGAGCACTTTTCTTAGACCCTAACCCTCTTATTCTAAGTTAAACCAGTGTAACACTTTTTGCAGTGGAAAACAAAGCAGTATAATGATATCTAGCCCTTAACAGTGTGTTACCTCTGCCTATAATGCATTGTATTGGTCTGTTAGCCTACGTCAGTGCTTAAAACCTCTGATTTGATTTCCACTACTTGTGTTTTTCTTGTTTGTGTCTTAAGGTATTTGATTTATTAGAATATGATTATGATGGTTGCATTCATGTTTTCTTTTGGAATTTACTTTAGCTTGAATTTTCCCACTTCCTAAAAGAAAAAAAAAAAAAAAAAATCATTATCTGCTTAATCTGCTTGATGTTCTTTACGTTATTGTGCATGTACTTTGGAATATCATTGTATGCAATTTTTTTAGGTGCATTGAAACTTCTATTTTATTTTTTCATTATGGGAAAAGACGTATAGTTACTCTCTCCTTCTAGAAAGTATTCGTCATCGAACTAAAACTGAAAAGCATATTTTCTACATGGTTTGAGTCAGGTCTCACAAATTCCATACGTCAACACCCCTTCTGAAGACATTAATAAAGTAATTTTAAAATCAATCTCGTAATAAAAGTAATCAAAAAATATTTTTTTATCATACACACATATTATTTTAAGCTAGAGTCTTGGTATATTCCGTTGTGAGTAAATTGCCCAAGACTTCAAAACTGAGACTAGTGTCATTAATAAGAGTAAAATCTTGCTGCACTCACATCATCCAGGATTGTTCCTCTAAAAATGGAGTTAAGTGTGAGGCAACATCATATTAAAAGAGAAGGTAACCCACCTTCGATTACATTTTGGTGGGTATTCTGTGTACTGGGGATCCCTTCGGGGATATCAGAGCTTAGTTGGGGACTTAGGTTTCCTGCCCACACAACATACTGCCTACAACCATGTCCCCCCTGGTGGTGTCTATGATTTGAGGTGAACTTAAAGGCCATAATTTTAGGGATTAACACAAGGTGATTGGGGTGGGATGCCTTGGTACCTAAATAGATGAACCTATTCCGTATTTGGTTTGTTGGGAGGGTACTCATCTCCACAAAGAGTGCTTGGTCCCTTCTTACTGAGGTTTTGGTGAAGCTCAAGAGTAATCATAACTATAAATTTGGCTGATTCTCTCTTATATCCATTCGATACTAGGTTTCATCTCCAACTAGTTGTGGCTATCAAAAAAAGTTTTTCTCCTTAGATGCTTGCTGATATCTTTTAGATTATTTTTGGTTTTTTATGTGTGTGTTGTTTTGTTACTGAGACTTATATAATACATCACTTAATACAATTTTGTAAAATATATTCACTGTGGCTACCCTAGGTTCTTATTGTTTGTCTTGAAACCTGCAAGGCCTTCCTACAATTTTTTAAGAAGAATATATAAGTGAATCAAATTCCCTCACTGATCAAGGGAGTTAGTCTCTGGTTTCAAACCATGAATCAAACCCATACTAACCTAGAGTCTATTTTGTTTGAGGACCCTTCTACTGAAGGTCTAGTACCTCCTTGTAATCCTCCACTCACAGTCCTCTTTGGCCTATATTGATTCATGTAGCACCCTTATATTCAGTGTCTTTGTTAAGTTTACCCTTTGAACAATACACTGACTACTAATGAGTCATGGTGTTTTATGGACACCTTTCTCCACTGCCATTCAACCCGCCTATCTCAATTTCCACACCTGTTGTGGGTTATCCTATTGTATAGCCTATGGTTCATCTAGGAACCTTATCTACACCCACTTGGGGTGGTGCTCAACATTATGTTGCCTCCATTGCCCCTACTCCTTTTGTGTCAGATCTTGGTGTCCCGAGTCTAACGAACTTCAACAACCTATTTGGTTGGAATCCATTTCTTGGTTCAGCTCCCCCACCACTATAGAGTGGGGGCAATGTTTCTGGTACTGATCCACCCATGGGGAAATTCCTGCACCCATAAAATATATGGATCAACAGGTTCCATCTATGATTGATTATTTTCCTATCGGTTGTTACCTCATTGGTGGTGGTCTCGTACCTAACTCGTCTTATGTGGCCAATGGTATTTCATTCCCTAGACCCACTACATATCCTTGGGGCCTCCCAAATCAACCATATGCATTTGTTGGGGGAAACCTCTACGCTGGTGGATGACAAGTATTTGGTATCCTTCCTTAGGTTAGGGAACACCTTTTGGCCCATCACTCTACACAGCCCCACCACCACCTCACGGAAACTACTATCCATCGCAACTTATGTAACCTACCATAAACGTGTTGACGGGAGGACCTTATAGTCCCTCTATTCATCCTGATCTTCCTTGTCCTGATTCGACTATACCTACTCCATTGCCTTTCTTGGCCACATTGGATATCTCGGATCTATACAAGTTGACAAATGATCTCGTCAACCATAACTTTCTATGGCCTCCAACCTCAGACAAATTTTTGTAGACATTCCTAAGTTTGAAGGGGAGTAGAAAGCCCAAGGATTCTTTTTATGATATTTTTATTACTCGTTAATCCTAAAAACATCAAGTTTACTTATTTGGGATCGTTAAACTCCTACAAAGAAGATCTAAGCATATTATTTTTAGAGACTTTTTCTTTCTCTTTAAAGGAACAAACCTCGAGTTATCTATTTCGGGCTCGTAAAATGTCTACAAAATAAATTTGAGAAATTATTTTTATCCATTTTTCTCGCTCTTTAAACTAAAAAAGATACTACGAGTTTTCTTAGTTTGATTCGGCTAATAAATTTTATGAATATTATCGATTTCTCTTGGTTCCCACCAAGCTCACAAAACAATGGGGT
The DNA here is from genome assembly GCA_031772625.1 of Pinus tabuliformis. Classification (NCBI taxonomy): domain Eukaryota; kingdom Viridiplantae; phylum Streptophyta; class Pinopsida; order Pinales; family Pinaceae; genus Pinus; species Pinus tabuliformis. Next base: position 583,924,014 of record CM062820.1, read on the forward strand.
GGACGTCTATTGAGCATAGGTTTCTCACTTTATCTAGACTCAATGGACTACTTATGGAAAAGGAACTATGCTGGGTATAATATTAATCCTTTGTCACACCCAGTCATCAACCGTTAGAAAGGTACCCTCTTGAAATCTTCTTTACGCTCTTTTTAAACTCTCTAAATGTGAAAATGCCATCGAGTTTACCCTTTCTAGACTCATTAAACATAAACAGATTGGGAAAAAATTGGAAGAAAGAAAAATCATTGCTATCTATATTAGTTGGAAGTTTTATGGTAGCAATCTACTATCCATCCCTTGAATATGGAACTTATCCAACATATTCCACTTTTGTCAGATTCTCTTTGAGCCCTACCATATTATGAGTTTAGGCTTGATACCCTAATGTCCCTGCATCCTTGTATCCTAACACCCTTTGTTGTTCTTGAGTCTAAGTTGTCTGGTCTCTTTAGTTTCATGCCTTCTATTGTTCATGGGATTTTCTACTATCTGTTTACCTTATCAACCACTATATCATGTGTCCATTTGACCTGAGTCAGTTTAAATTATTGTTACCAATCACTGCAAAATCAATCACTTTATTACTGTTTCATTTAGATTGATGTGGGACTCCTTATTTCCCACCTTCGACATATCCCTTCCTATCGACTTCAACAAATTATATGGGAATTGGGTTGAGAAACACCATAGTACCCTGTTGGGATGGGGTCCCATGGGTCACTTTTGGGGTTAAAATAGCCCATGTTTTGATGTAGTTTTTCTAAGAAACGTAAAGTCTCCACGATTTGTGGATGCGGAGTGCGTAGATGATTAGGAGTCAAAGGGGTTTTAGCCCCTTGTTTATGTAAAGATTGAGTCGGCTTTGAGATCCACCCATGGCCTGCGGACCATGGGATTGTATAAATAAGTGTGTCTTAGAGAGTCTAAGGGAGATATATTAGAAATCATTAGATGTAATGGGTCAATAGAAGAGAAGTGTTAGCGTAGAGAAGTGGGTTAGATAGGAGACAAAGGCTCTACAACTGAGTGCACAGAGTCCTAGGTAGAGTCCGCAACTGAGTGCACAGAGGCCTAGGTAGAGTCCGCAATTGAGTGCAAGGACCCCTACAACTGAATGTGCAGACCCCTGCAGCTGAATGTGCAGATCCCTGCAGCTGAGTGCGCAGGGTAGTTTTGAGTCTGTAAAGCTAAACTGAATATTAATAAAGAAAGTTACCGAAGAAATCCTGTGTTTATCTAGTTAAATATGTTTAGGATATATGCTATGGATGAATACTGTGTTTATGAAATATTGATCTAATGGTGTGCGATTTTATCAAATAAATGTTAAATGATGTACGCAAGTATGTTTATGTAATTTCGCGAAGAATCTGATGAATTATCTGATGTTTATTAATAAAGTAAGATTATCTACACAAATGATAATTTAGGATTGTTCTCTAATGTGCGTAAGTGGATAAATTAACTATTAAGGGTCTGCAAAGACTGATGTCAGACCTTCATGAAGGTCTAAAGGTTTTTTCAGTAGAGTTGCAGTACTGAGCCCTAAGGGCTTATCAATCTGCGTGAAGGCAGATCTAAGGAACTCAAAGACATCACACTCATCTCTGGATGCAGAAACTTGGTTCTTGCATCCCCTTGTATTGCTTTGGGTGAGACTGCAGCTTGTGCTACACGGGTTGTTGCTCAAAGGGCCAGTAGTGTAGGGATTTGTTGGTTGGCGCAACTAACTCTTAAATTAGGTTAGGACCCTCTAAGCCAACAAATGGTTCTATTGCTGGGACCGGGATCTTCCTGAAGGAGATGTGTCATGTCGCATCACTGGAACCCGACGAAGAAAGAAATTGGAAAGTGATTGGATAGAAAAATTCACAAATTCGCAGCGCAGGAAAACAAGAATCCACGCCTGTCAAAGGAGCAGTGGTTGGACAAGTATTTTTATACAGAGATACACAAAATTTTCTTCTGCACTTTCCCGTTCAAATTATACGAGTGGTTATCTAAGTTGGTAGACGTTCAAGGGAGGTGGAATCTTGACGATTCAATAGTGTGGACTCCAGAACTAGTACGATGATTAGAGGCCTCTGAAGACAAGATCGCACGAGCTATTGATCACTGGCTCGGTCGAATTATAGGAGGATTTGTTATAGAATTTGCAGTTGATACCTTAGTCAAATACAATGAAGTAGAGCGACAATTTTTCAAGGGACCACAAGGTAAGTATTTAAGATCTTTAGATACCTTGATTAAAATGTTGTTATGTGAAAAATAGGTTATGCCATTGCCTTGATGTTTGGAGCTACACGAAGTGGAAAATTATTTATAAATCGAGAAGGATCAGGACCAGAGTATAGTCCCTTTGATTGGACCTCCTGTAAGTGATGACGAAGGGGCAGAAAGGACTTCGCCACAAAGTGTTGTTCAACTGATAGCACAGGGTTTTCCACAGACACATCATCCATCCACTCCGTCTCCACCTCCACCTCCACCGCATACAACTTCGCCCACACCTCCACCATCACCACCACCATTCAACATGTCAAATACAATGAAGCTGCCAATTTTCAAGGGCATAGGGAGAGAAGATACATAATAGTTTTGGTTTGTTGCGAATGTTGTATGGAAAGCACAACATATCACTGATGACAATATAAAGAAGGCACAATCTGTTACTGCTATATAGGATTGTGCGATGACTTGGTATATTAAGTACTAGTCTAATAATCCTCTGGAAACGCTAGCAAAGACTAAGGATGCTTTAAACAAAGAGTTTAGTGAGCATAAGTCGCATTCACAATCAGTAGTTGGATATAAGGAAATCACGACGAGGGTCGATGAGACGCCTTGGGAATTAGATCAAAGGTTGAAATGTGTGATCCGAGAAGCTAACATGCAACTCACAAATGGCCAGCATCGCGAGTGGTTTATAGCTTCACTTCTACCCCACTTGAGGATTTATCTATTACAATAGAACATAGGAACTTAGGAAGAAGCCCTGGACATCACGATGAGGTTGCATGCAACACCTATTCAGGATGTCACCTTTGTGGTACAATAGATTCACTCTCAATTACAAAGCCTCTACTTAGAACTGCAGAGCTTGAAGAAAGACAAAGAGACTAAACCGGAGGTGCGAATGGAATTCTAGTGTCTAAAGTGTAAGAGCTAGGGGCATGATAAAGACCATTGTCCCATATTAACAAACTATATCATAGGAGGGGGACCAATTCACCTAAGGCCAGAAGCTCCAGCAGGACCAAGTGTGGGGGCTGCGCTATGGTGCACTATTTGTCAGGTTGTTTGACAACATGCGATGGATAACTGTCATTTGCTCCAAAAGTTCGTCTAAACAACCCAGTAGTTGTTTTGTAACTTCTGCAAATTAGTGGGCCACGATGAGTGCAACTGTTGCAGCTATGAACTGATGATGGAAAGAACACCTACGTACCGGATGCAAGCAGAAACTCGACCTCTAGATCAGGGCGCCGGAGGAGCTCGCGAAGGATATATGGGACGAGGACGAGGCTGAGGAGGAGGAGGACCTGGTAGAGGCTGAGGTCAGTGTCATGCAGAAAGAGTCGTTAGTGCGGACACAACCGACCTCCCTAGAAGCAAAAGCTTTCTAGTGACAAACAAGACAAATAAAGCTACCTTTCTCTAAACATGCATTGCAAATACAAGTAATCAGGGGATCTTTAACATAACTTTAGTCCAACGCATTGTAGTAGTCCAGCCTCGCCGATCCGGATGAGCTCCTCCTTCTCTTCGAAACCTGCATTCACTAACAAGCCAAAAGATTAAATAGCACCTGATAAACTCATAAAACAATACATATCCATCATACAGACCAAGGAGTATATGAAACAAACCATGAATAACAATCTGTTGAGAAAAATAAGTTCATTTGCATTAAAAGGTAACAAAAGGAACCATTACAACCTGAGCCTTGGTGTTGTGCAAGTCCCTCCTAGGGTCCAGCAAGAGTTTTCCTTTACTTTGATCAGCTCACCCACTCTCAAATAAGGCTAAGAAAGGATGGGAATCTCTCCTCTAAAGCTTTACAAGGGAGTCCTAATTCTAGCAGCATCTACCCTTAGGAATGTTCAGCTTTCAACCTCCCCTCCCTTTGGCCCAATGCCTGTATTTATAGTGCTCTAGAGGAAGTTATTCAGGTCCACCATCAATGGGATAAGCCCCTCTTTGGATGGGATAGCTCCCCTCTTGATGGGATAAGTTCCTCTTTGGTAGGGATACATGAACCATCTGGAGGCGCTTCATACACGTCAAACAAGCTTCTAGAAGGCTCTAGAAATGACCACAAGTAACTGTTTTGGAGTGAAACTTGCGCCTTTTGACCTTTACAGGAGTACGCACCCATTGCTTTACATACAGAGCGTACAAGTACGCAGGTATTGTGAACTTGGAGTGCGTACACGCAGGTAAGGCTAAGAGAAACTGTGTACCCAGAGATATATAGATTTTTAATGACTTTCTCTCTTTCTTGGAGTTTGACATGGAGAGCAGAGGTATGAGGCTTGCCAAGGAGGATAGTATGACAGTTGATGAGCCATACTAACTGCAAATAGTCATGGTGACAAATTTTAGTGTAACAGATTGCCCCCTAAAGTGCGAAGCCTGTAGTAGATTAGGGTTTCATATCATCTAGGAAGGGTGAAGTACTTTATCATTTCAAGGATTATCTTGTGGAGAGCCCAGTCGGAACCTGCAAGTATTCAACACAAAATACATATATATGATCATATCATCGCTGAGGTAGGCATTCCCATACTCAGATTGAAAACTTTAACTAATTGACTATCTACTGCTCTGATACAAGAATGATTCTGCAGTACATCATAATCATAGACTTTTGTAGACACAGTATGGACGCAGCCATCTGTTTATGATTAGTCTACTGTACAATGAATACAAAACTCCTCGCAGCCTAGATGGTGGAAACTAGATCCAGGGTCTTCATTTCTACTTCCCAAATAGGTACGATTCTATCCATGCGAATAAATGAGTTGATGTCGAACATGGTAGAATCCACTTGATTACCAGTCAATGATGTAAACTGTTAACAAGCGTGAGAGAGACCACCAATGATGTCAATGGTTCTCAAAGTACCCAGTACAATCCATGAGATGTGAATGAATGAGTTGATGTCGAACATTTCACGGAATCCTTCGATCGAGAGTCAAAGATGTAAACTGTCGTCAAAGGCGAGAAACCTGCCATTGATGCATGCAGACTTCAAGGTACTGACGATTCCTAGGTCATCTTTCTAGAGAATGTGCTGATGTCGATAGAAAGCGACCTGTTGCAGGCAAGCCCACAACACGAAATCATGGATCAAGTTGAAGAAATGTAACTGTAAGGACTGACTCAGGCATGGTCAAAATGGATGACGAGTATTTTGCAGATGAATGTTTATTGCAGAGACCTCTTGAACACATAACGACACGACAGATGGCTTGGTGACATTTGACCCAAAGTTAATACCCGGCTAAAGACTTTCAATGTGTTTGATCAACTGTGAGGCAAAGGATTTCCCAACCCAGGTGAATGAAAGTGTCGTGTTCAAGAGTGGTAATAAGGCTTCTTCTGAGACAAAGGATAACAAATGGGCTCATTTTTCTCTCTTTTCCCCCACCATTTCTGGCAAGTACCTCTTTATTTTTTACAAGCTTGAGGAGGATAACATATGCTTGATTATAAGCTCATCCTTCGGATGAGTCCAACTTAGTTTTGGTTCGAACCCTAAGAAGGAGTGGTCCGTTCCTGTTTGTAATCGAACAGGTCCTTTACTGTGAAATTTTAACGAGTCCAGTATAGGAGAAACTCGGAGTTTTTCAATTTTAGAGAGTCTGAAAAAACTTAAGAAGACTCCAGGTTGAACTTTTTCGTAAAGTTGTGTCTCCCAAGCCTGAAAAAGTATAAAATAATACTTGAGAGAACCGCTTAGTCTTGCGACCAAGGAGTACTTTCATGATTAGTGCCTCTGACCTGAAAAGTAAAAAGCGATCAAGGACACGTCGTTTTATTTCCGTATCGAGTTTGAAACGACAAAAACACAGAAATCTTTTCCTGTTTTTACGGTCAGAAAAGAGCTATAAAGGGACCGTCTTTTAATTCCGTTTTAACGAGTGTAAAAGAAACGCTCGGCAATCTTTTCATGTTTTAGGAGTCAGAAAAGGGCTTAAAAGATGACTCTGATGTTTTGGTTTGTGAAAAATGATAATTTTCCTTGAAAGTCCTTTTGTCCTGCACAAAAACGACACATTACTCATACCTGTTTAAGATAAGCAAAAATGCATTGAGAAATATCCTTCCATGGTGAAAAATAAACAAATTTAGCATTCATTTATCCAAAAAACCTATAAAAAGACCTTTTACCATGTCATTTTTACCTTTTTACTGTTGAAGGAGAGAAAAGGGCTTTTGGCAAGAAACTTCTCGTGGACTTTGCGGAGAATCAGACCGTCAGAATCGAGTGCCGTCTCTTTCATGTATTTCACAACATCCTCCTCTTTGTTTTCATCCGTTTAGAATTTCATTTTAAGCCCTATTTTGATTTTTTGAGGGCTTTGGGGTTTTAGGATCTGCCTTTCGGGGTACGCAGGTGCCCCATGGGCGACCTGCGTACCCCGACATTTTCGTTCATGGGAAAATGGCCGGAGTACGCAACCTACCTACAGAAAAGCTGCGTCCATATGCTCTGTTTCTGAACGCGGGGTGCGTACTCCGCACAAAGCAATTTCAAAACCCCAAATCTCAAAACCTAACCATTAATTTTTGATTTAATGAATTCTAATGAATGTTTTTTTGGTGTGTATATTGCCCACCATGCTTGATTGGCGCGAAAGAGAACACGAAGATGTCGATTTGGCCGCAATAGATCATCAACCCTCCGTTGATGCTTTGAAGGCATGCGGTCTCTACAAATACTGGGCCATACCTGGCATGAGGGCCCAGGTGCGATTCTTAGAATGGCTGGTTGAAAGGTGGAACGTTCAGGATCAATGCTTCTACATCGGAGGGCACCAGCTCGAGATAGAGCCCTCTGATATATATTTTCTCACTGGTTTGCCTAATAGGGGCGAGCAACTGACTCTCTCCGGGACTAGGCCGGGTGGCCAATCCCTTGCTAGCCTCCGGCTAGAGTGGTGCAACAATCAGAACCAGGAGAAAGGGATAGAAATCAAATACATATCCCTGCCTGAACTTATGGTAATTGCCTTTACAGTTACCAGACTCTGCGGCGCAGCCGCTTTGCACATTGCCACCGGGTCCCAAATGCAGATGGCGATAGATTGCTACCGAGGCACCATTTTCAATTGGTGTGATGCTGTGTTGGCCAATATGAAGGGCCAACTGACTAGGGCAAAGAACGTGCAATTAAAGACCTTTGGGTATGGGCCTCTAGTTGTGAGCTTTGCCCTAGAGAGGGTTCCGATGCTGATCCCACAGCATCTCACTGTTCCAGCTGGGCCTCCTCGGGAGCCAAAGTTGATGCGATGGGTTACGGTGATGGCCCGGCATCCTGATGAGGGAGCGGGAGTTGTTCGATTTCCTGCGGGTTACTTTCACTGGTTGGAGGACTAGGTCTTTGCGATTCAGGACTTTCCTTATGCCGGAGTAGATTTTTGTGGTGATCCGGACATGGTTATTCCACAGGGAGAACAATGGGACGACAGAGGTACTTCATTTTCCACAAGTTTTTAAATTATTTACTTTTTATTTGTTTTTATATCGTCTCAAAACTGACAGTGACAAATTTCAAAATGCAGATGTAGGTCCACAGCGTCCAGCCATTCGAGAGAAGAGTACCAGTTGCACCAGCACCGCCCCCACAAGATGCGGCCGCAGAGACCTTAGCCGAGCTGGAACAGGACCTAGAGCGTCTCACGACGGACATACCAGAGACGACTATAGATGATATTCCTATCCGACTTCAGTGCTATGTGGTCGCAGTCCCAGGACCTTTCAGGAGGTTCCTGTGTAGGGTAGCGCGGGCAGTGGTCTCGTATAGAGAGCACCACCAGTGATTGGCTAGTCACTTTTTGTAGACACATGTGACATTTTGGTTTTTTGTACTTATCATTTTTGCCGATCATAAGGTGTTTTTCAACCTATGGTCGAAGACGATGTATATTTTTGACACACTCCTATCTATATATATATCATTATTACCAGCTTATCTTGTTAAACATGTATGATGAAATGTTTTTAAATTTACATTTATGATTATTGCAAATGTCTGTCTAACATTCGAGAAGCAATTGCATCTACTAATGTATTTAATGACCTTGGAATATGCTGATATTCAATGTAATCAAATTCACGTTCCAAGAGGCGCACTCTCAAAAATAACCTTAATAACACTGGGTTTCTAATGGCATATACTCTATTAAGCTGTAATACAACGAGTTCAGAATCTAACCTCACTATCAAACTCCGAATCCCGAACGAAATAGATTCAGATAATAACTCAATCACTGCACTGCATTCTGCAATGTTGTTTGTTGTTTGACCGAGGCTCACCCCATGCATAGAAACTAACTCGTCAGAGGGCGAATAGATAACCCAAGCTGCGGAAGAGATATTCCGTGTATTACGACAAGCACCATCAACAAATCCAATGTACGTTTGGAGAGGCGTGGACATCTGCAATATCAAGAGTAAAACCAAGATAAGCCAGAATAACGACGAAAAACACACTCTCTAAGCTAAGCACACTGTCTATACTAACAAACACACCAGCTAGAAAGAAAAACTAACCTAACTAAATCTCCATACCCATCATTTAAGCATAATACCTCTTTAGGTAAAGTCCATTCTGGGCTTACCCAAAGAGTCCCCATCAAAATCTACCAGCTCATAGGCCCCTTTTGCTAGCTTTCGCTTGACAATATAGGCCCATGCCACATGGGAACGAATTTTCCAGCACCTAATTTATCGTTAGCTTGATCATATAATAGCACTAGGTCTCCTTCCGAAAAATTACGAGGGGTCACGTTGCGATCATACTGAGCTTTCATCCTTTTTGCGTGAGTCTCGATTGCCAATGCAGCGTCACGTCGAGTCTCATCTAATTTAGCTAAGTATAATAGACGTTTCTCCTCTTCGGAAGTAGCTGGAAGTAATTCGATAGCCATTTGAAGTGATGGGATTTCGCATTCAATGGGCAACACTGCTTCCAAACCATAAACTAGTTGGAAAGGAGTGAACCCTGTTGATGTTTTCACTGAGGTTCGGTACGCCCAAAGCGCTGAAAATAACATGTTGTGCCAATTCGACTGATGAATACCAATGATTCGTCGGATCATGATAACTAGAACTTTGTTGATGGACTCAACCAAACCGTTTGCTTGGGGATAATAAGGAGTAGAACTATCATGACGCAAACCAAGCTGGCTTGTAAGTTCTGTCATCATAATGTTTCGAAAATGGCACCCATGGTCAGTGATTATCGCTTGTGGGACACCAAACCTAGCAATAATATGATTGAATACGAAAATCGCAGCTGTCTTGCCGTCAGCCTCGAATGTAGGCATCGCCTCGGCCCACTTAGTAAAATAATCAACCGCAAGGATGATATACGCATGCCCCCCGACCGAGTGAGGGTTACATGTAATAAAATCGATACCCCATTTAGCAAAAGGACCAACGGTAATTATAGGGTGGAGAGGAGCAGGTGGTGCGCGCATCTTGCGATCAAACACTTGACAGTTGTGGCATTTTCGGACCGCAATGATACAATCTTTAAACATGGACGGCCAGAAGTAGCCAGCACGCAACACCTTCTGAGCTGTGGCATACCCAGACATATGACCGCCACACGCTCCAGAATGACAATCATTCATAACCCTTTCTGCCTCTTCATGAGTTAAGCAACGACGAAAAACTAAGTCCGCCCCACGACGATAAAGAGTATCTCCAATAATTTTGTACTGTTCAGACTGGAATCGAATTTTTCGGTGTTCCGACTTTGAAGCTTCGGGCCGAAAGGATTGGGTTTGGAGATAGATAATTATATCCCCATACCATGGATCTAAAGTGCTGATGAGAAACAGAGATTCGTCCGCAATGGGTTCCTCTACCACAGTTTCCGTGTCAGCACGCGGGAAGTCACACATCAATTCCGCAAAAACTAAAGATTTCTTAGACTTAGATTTTTCAAACTCCAAGTCGAACTCTTGCAAGATAACAATCCATTTAGAGTACTTGCCCCCTAGAAATTGTTTAGTCAAAATGTAAATCATAGGGTTGCAATTCGAAATGACTGTAGTTTTACGGAGAAGAATGTAATGACGAAAACGCTGGACAGCCTGAACAGCTGCCAGGGCCAATTTCTCCACATGCGAATATTTTAGCTCGGTGGGATTTAATGTCCTACTAAGATAATATATCACATGTTCCATTTCGAATTCATCTTCCTGTACTAAGACCATTCCAATAGTGGAATGAGCGGCGGTGAGGTACAAAAAGTAATCCTGGTTGTAGTTGGGAGGATGCAGCAACGGTGCATGGGTCAACGCATGCTTAAGCGCATCAAAAGATTTATGAGCTATCTCATCCCAAGAGAATTGAGCATTTTTTTTCAACAACTGGGTAAAACCCTTGGTAATCTCGGCGTAGTTAGGAATGAATCGGCGTAAAAAGTTTGCTTTCCCTTGCAAACTTTGGAGTTGGCGCAAACTCGAAGGAGGAGGCAACTTGATGATAGCTTCGACCTTCGAGGGATCGACGAAAATGCTGGCTTTTGAAACTACAAATCCCAGCAATCGTCCCACTTCGATGCAGAAGACACATTTGTGTGGGTTCAACCGTATACGATAATGCCTACACCTCATAAAAATTGCTCGTAAATGGACAAGGTGATCAGCGCGATGTAAGGAGTGAGCGGGCAAATCATCGAGATACGGTTGCACAATGTGCTTGATGTCATGAAATGCATAAGACATCGCCCTTTGAAAAGTGGCTCCGGCATTCTTAAGCCCAAAAGGTAATTTGCAATAAGCAAATGTCCCCCATGGACAAATGAAAGCCGTTTTTGGTTGATCGGCAGGTAGAATATTGATTTGGTTGTAACCGGAAAAACCATCCATAAAGGAAAATATTTCACTGCCAGCACAATCATCAATTATTTGATCGATATAGGGCGTGGGATAGTTGTCCTTAGGATAAGCACGATTGATATCCCTATAGTCGATACATATTCTTATTGTTCCCTGTTTTTTATTAACCGGAACAATATTCGATACCCAATCCGTTAACGGGATCGGATAAATGAAACCTGCTTTCAACAGCTTCTCAACTTCTGCTTTAATTGTAGCCGCTTTCCGAGGGTGGATCTGACGCAGACGTTGCCGAACGGGTTTAGCGTCCGGGTAAGTCTTGATCTCATGAACAACAATGGAGGGATCAATTCCTGGCATTTCCTCATAGGACCAGGCAAACACGTCGCGGAATTCTTGAAATAGGGCCTTGTATGTTTGAATTTCGTCATCTGAACACGAGGCACCTATATGAATGTGTTCAACAATTCCAGGTTTCACTGAAATGTCAAAGGGAATAGTGCGAGAAACGTTTCCCAAATTCAGCTCTGAATCAGGATGTTTCATTGGACTCTGAGCATCTTTGACATATTCAGCTGTAAAAATTGATGAGAAATCATTTTCAAAACGATCATCCTCAGGTAAAAACGACGATCTATGATGGAGATCGTCCCATGGTAAATCGTCTACACATAGGACTTCACAAAGTTGTTCGTCAGATGACACAACTTCGGGAAACGTTATTAATTCTGAGGTTGACGCGAAAAGGGATTCCTCACGGACCACATTCATTTGGTCGATTTGGGTTGAACTTGGGTCGGAAAAAGACTGCACGGCCTCATAAGCAATTTCATATGGACTCAAAGGCATTGCATTACCGAATGAGTCTATCTCAGATTCAGATGGGACAATCCAAGGATCATCATAAATAATAGTGTCTGAAGTAATCATATGAATGGATGCGAATGAAGGGTCTGTGTTGATAGGAGGAAAAGGAAAAGTTCCCAGTAAACCGGAATCTTTAACTAATCCTACGCCAACATCCTTATAAGGGATAGTCATTTTACCAACATGCTGGATACTCTCTGAAGAGGCTGGGTCGGATGAAAAATAAGCCAGTTGGTCTATTGTCACGATCTTGCCATTATGTGGAAACTTTATGACTCTGAAGACCGATGAAACGACCGCTGTTATAGCGTAAGACCAACTTCGACCCAAAAGAAGGTTGTAGTCTAGAGGGGCATCAACCACCTCCACATCTAGACTAACGGTTTTTCCTTCAACCCCTATAGGCAAATCCTGTAAAATGCCAAACAGATGGAACCCACGGCCATCAAAGGCCTTAAGAATTGTCGGGGATTGGTTCAGCGAAGGAGAACCAAGCGATCTCCAACACTGAATCGACATAATACACGTGGAAGCTCCCTCATCAATTACAGTCCGATGAATAGGCCTGTTTTTTACTATCACTGGAATCTGGAAAGCCATCTGATGAGGGAGACGCAGTGTACTATTTTCTAGATCAAAGATTATTAGGTTCGGGTCCTGAACATCAACAGCTCCTATAGCCGACAAAAGTAATTTTCGCTGTGCTGGGCATGATTGCAGCACTTCTAAAGCCGACATTGCTGAGGATGAAACAGCTAAATCCTCAACAATGTTGTAATTCTGGGCCGCTCTCGCATGTGGATTGAAATCAGACCTTCGAAGTACACCCTTGGCGGGCGGTTTTATTACTAAGACAGGGTTAGGTTTCTCGATCTGTAGTGGATCGGAACCGGGAGCTGAGGTTGATGGATTTGAACGAGAAGATTCTGCTTCTTTCGATCCATCAACAGGACTTTTACTACCATAATCGTGAGATCGAGTCGCAATCCTTACATGAGACATCATCAATATGGGTTCTTCAGTGGCACTCGAGGAAGAACCTATCATCTTACTCTCTTGCTTTGGAAATGAATCTTTCAAAACAGCAGGAGTTGAGGAACCTTTGACAATTTTCACAACCTCGGCCTGATGGGGGCAATCTCTTGTAAAATGATCCTCTTCACAAATTAGACAAGGATATCGAGGTTTGCGCTTTTCGTCATTGGATTCCGACTTTTCTGTTTTCTCCTTTGGATTCTTGTCTGCTTTACCCTTCTTCTTCCCACCGTTTTTTGATTTAGCCGTAGATGAATCTACAGCGTGAATATCGGCGGAAATTTCAGGAGAAGACTCTCCTGTTGGGGAATCTGGTAAGGTTATAATGGGCGAAGAATTCTTTGAAGATTTCTTCTTGCTTTTAGTATTTACCGTACCAATCATGCCATCAGTAGCATGAGATCCCGAAGGAGCAGCAGCAATTTGATTTGACTTTGGAAGATCTGGGATCTTTTCATGTAACGTACCTGACTGAGTGTAAACTAAGTCAAGGTACTGCGCTTGAGCAATTACTTTCTCTTCAGTAACTACTCCGGCCTTAGCTACATCTTCAGTAATCTTTGGTAATAATGATTTAACAAACCATTCAGCTAAGATTTGGTCCGGGATAAAAACTTTCACTAATCACCGTCGACGTCTCCATTCATGTATATGATCGGAAATATAAGTGGATGTCAACTGTTTTAGTGAAGTTAGTAGCTCCGTTCCGTTATCGTATCTGACCGGCAACTGAAAATGAGTTAGGAACGAGGTAGCTAACTGACTAAAATTGTAAAAAGAGGCCCGTGGTAACTCAATGTACCACTTGGCCGCGAGACCAATGAGCGTACGCTGGAAAAAACGTAAGCGGATCGAATCATTCGAGATGGAATTCGAAGCACACCAGAGGTGGTAAGTCATCACATGATTGGACGGATACTCTCCAGACTTACCTTCGAACTTGGGTATATCACTGGGCAACTTATTTGGCATTGGCGGCCAGAACAAAGATATTGTATTGGATCGTTCGTTAGGCGCGTCAAGTCTGGTAAATCCAAAGTTGCGATAAACGGTAATTGCCGATTAGGATCCCTAAAACTTTGGGTCACAAGACCAGTCCCAGGAGGAGGATATCCAGGATAACTTGGAACAGGAATCGCATTCGGGATATTATATCCTCCTGGAAAACCAGGATTAACCGGACCGTACTGGAGTTGCTGAGGTTGTTGATAAGTGTACCCAGGATACGGTTGATACTGGTAAACTGGCTGTTGGACAGCAGGCTCGTATTGGTACTGTCCCTGGTACGGTTGATAAGTGAATTGTGGTTGACTAGTGACAACCGTACTTAAACCAGGTTGTCATGCAGGCATCTGAACCGTAGTTTGAATCGTAGATCCAGACAATGGTAAAGATGTTTGAGGAGTAGTTGCAAAGACAGTAGAAACCAGAGCTGTCGATACTCCAGAAGCAAGTGTGGTGGAAGGAGCAGATGTTGCGGTAGTTGCAGCAGCCGTTGTTTGAGATGGAGTACTAGGTGCAATTGGCGGCTGAGTAACTACTGAAGCTACATAAGTTTGAACATTAGACTGGACTGGTTGTTGGGATGGACCAGCAACTAAAGGTTGTCCAGCTTGAGATGACAACTATATACTTGGCTGCAATACCTGTTGAACTTGCGATGGATCCCACACTATGTTCATTCCGGGGTATTGACCCATGACAGGTTGAGGATATTGAGATCCATAACCGGATTGAGGATAGGATTGATAACTGAAAGGCACAGTTCCCGTACCTTGAACATATGATTGACCTTGAGGTGGTTGATAACCTTGACTCAAGTATTAGCCTTGAGGTTGATAACCTTGAGGTAAATACTAATACTGGGGTTGACCTTGACCTTGAGGTTGATACCCTTGAGGTAAATACTGATACTGAGGTTGACCCTGGGGTACATATTGAGGCTGGGGTTGACCTTGAGGAACATATTGTACTATGGGTACATACTGTCCTTGAGGTTACCCCCCAGACGCAATTTGTGTACCTTGAGGTTGCCCCCCAGACGTTAAATAAGGCTACCCCCCAGGCAGTAATTGACCACCTTGAGGTTGAGAACCGGGAACTGAGCCTGACATCATGTAAATGTCTCCTATACCCAACGGTTTATTACCATTGTTTCCAGCTAATAACCCATGTTCAATGGGTTGAGGAGATGCTCCCGCAAAGGTACCAGAAAGTGACTGATACCCGGAGGGAACAGAAGGACCGCCGTACAAGAAAGATTCAGGAGATTGAGTGAACACGGACGACTGACCAGACATATTTACAGGAGTATAAATACCTCCACGTGGAAAAGGAGTTCGAGGTGGAGAAAAACTTATCCCTGAGTGTTATAGACATTTTTGTGCCTTGCATCACTGAGCATGAAATGTCAATAATCAAGGGATCCAAAGTCCCTAAACATGTTGTTCCTACCCCTAGAGGAACAAGGCCAGCAAACCACAGCACTTAACAAAAGTTCTCCACCTGAAAACACTCAAAACAAGGCAATTCTGGATCATGTCAACTGCTCCACTGAGCATCTGCGCTGAATGTCAACTACTCCACTGTCTACCTGCGTTGAATGTCAACTGCAAAGAAGGCTACCTGCGCTGAGCGAGTTTAGACAAGTGGCAGAGTCATTCCTCAAGGTGTCAATTCCCAGGAAGCTTCCAAAATGACACTTGGATCAGGGAATTCGACTGGTGATCAGTAAGAGGTTCCAAATCTCCAAGTGGAAGCAAGAACCTCCAAGTGGACTCAAGAACTGAAGTGGGAGAGGACACTAGTCAGTCTCAGACTAGTCTCAAGCTGACTCATCCTCTCTCCAAAACTCCTATATATAGATCTCTCTCCATGAGGTCAGGGGAGGCTGGAATTTGGTATTTGCAAAGAATTGCTGTTGGTTTGTGGCTAGAAACATTGGGTGTGTTATGCTTTGAAGGGAGCTGAAGGAGGAATTCCATTCTGCTGGGAAGGAGATGCTGGGTTGGAGCCCTATGGGTTGTATCTCTTCCTGAACCCTGTTACTGTCAATAAAGCTATCTTGATTCTTTCCTATATGCTGGTGTATTTTGTATGATTGCATTAGTATATTTGATTTACTTCTAATCCTGAATCATTTATGAATATGTATATTTGCCTTTGTATTGTGTTCTTCTCTTGTTGCAAGTATCTGTTCTCTTGTCACAGGTAGCTGTTCTCTTGTGATCTCGTGGGATTCAAGTAGTTGTTCTCTTGATCAAGCGAGGAGGCAAGTAGCTGTGGACACACAAAGAGAAGAGGATCTAGTTCGAGGGACAACCGGAAGACAACGGTAAGTCTGCCGATCTCCTCTCTTTCATATTTCATAAAGGAAGAAATCATGATAGCTGTATTCGTTTGTTGCTAAGGCGCTGTCACACCTTAGGTGGATAGGATCGTCTTGCATAGGCATTTTTCCCCACAACAAATTGGCGACTCCGCTGGGGAAGAACTTGTTTATTCATTTCATTTGTGTTTCCGTCATTTGTTTACTTCATAGACTTGACAGCAATTCTTGAACTGCATCTTTCCCGGATGCAAAGTAAAAGTTGCTGCTTTGATCCAGTATGTTGGACTTGTCTATGATCTAAACTAGATCCACAAATGATTTGATTGATCCTTGTGATAGTCTTTAGTACCCTATCAAAGCATCCCTCTGTTTATACCTTGCTTGTGTTTCTAATTTGGCCTGAAACAGTTGATTTTTGAGCATTTTGTGACCCAGAAACCAAGGGAAACGAGAGTTTCTCTCTTCAGCGCAGGCACTGTGAAGGCAGTCTGCATTTCAACGCAGGTCCCGAAGGGGCTACCTGCGTTGAATGTCAAACTGATAGTGTTAGACCCGCGCTGAACCAGTGTGGCCTTGTGCAGCTGGGGTTCTTTGTCCTCTTTTGCCCTGTTTTGATCTCTGTTTTTGCAGCCTTTAACCAGCTTAGGTACTAGTCTGATAAACCTTTTCTTTGCTTGAATTCCGCCCCATTTTTGTACAAAAAGATTGTGAATGTTTTTATGTGTTTGTGGCGTCATTTACAGTCTTCCTCTGCATGAGTAAAGTGATCATCCTGTAGCCTTTGATTCAGATCTGATTGATAGTGATCTTAGAAGAGAGTTCATTGGCTGTCTGTTCAGATTGATCATAGTTTTACTTTTGCTTATTGGTTTGAATTTTGTTCTTTTCAAAGTATCAAAACGAGTCTTTATTTCGAAAATCGCAAAGTGATTGTAATCTCTTCTACCCTTGTTGATTTCGAAGAAAGTGAACTTGTTTATTTTGATCATTGTAAAAGAAAATTCAAAGTTGTGCAAAAAGCTTTCTTTGTAGGCATTTATACTAAGAAAGTTGAAAACAAACACCTGCATTGTGCATTTTGCATTTGATAGTTTGCATGTTGGATTTAGGGAAAGTGCATTAGAGTGTGCTGATTGCTCTTTGAGAAAAGATAGTCGCTCTCTTTTCCCTTAGTAGCTAGGATTTTCAAAGTTGAAAGATTGTAAAGCTTGCTTATCATCTTAGACTGCATTTAGGAAGTTGTATCATACATCTCGTGGTGAACCTTGAAAGGCAAACTTTAAAAAGATCAACCTAAAATAAACTGAATGAACCTAACAACGCTTTGTAACATAACGCACAACATAGAGGTCTAGGCTAGAGACGTGTTCCGGCGTCGTTAAACATAGTGACTGTCGATCTCGAAGAAGGTGGGTGATTCCTCCTGAGAGTCGGTGGCGCTAATACGGATTGTGCTCCCACGTACCGTCGCGTATATATTGGGAGACCCCTATAGGCATATATATTTTATCCTTAGGAAGCCGTGTTGGCCGCCCTACTGATCGCAATGCAGTGAACACAGCATTCACGAAGATCGACCACCCGTACCGTAAAAAGTATTCTGTGGTTTTGCGAAAAGTTTGGCACACCCTCTGCCTAGATCTCCAGAGCAGTTTCTTTTGGCCTTTTTCAGACTCTATAACAGAAAAAGTCCATCCGAGCATTTGTCACTTCGGGCTCATTAAAACATCGAAGGAGACTAGAGTCATCTTTAGCTTTTTCTCGACTCTTTAAAACTGAAAAAGCAAGTTGTGTCTAAAAGCGTCGTTAACAATTTATTTTAAACGGAACAATCACCCTTTAATCCTGCGTTGATCTTTAGGTTGAAAAGATGGAGCACACCAACCAAGGAGTTCCCTTGGGTGGAAATCCTAGTCCCTTCTCCTCTTGGGGAGATGTTGGTGCGCCCCACATGGCCACATTGTCGCTTCCAGGACTGACAATTGGCCTACCAGTTTGGCTCTTTTCGACCAATGTCGTTCAGAATACCACCACTCCTGAACAGTCGAGTCAACAGTTAGATCAGACAAGAGTTGCCTCCCAGCCTTCCACTTCATCTTCCTCCCCTCCTTCCTTTTCGCTTGACGAAACTGGTCGATCAAAAACTCGGGTTCCTAAGGAGAAGAAGGAGAAGAAGAAGAAAGAAAAGAAGAAGAAGGAGCCTAAGGCGACTGGGGGCAAACAAGTGTCATCTAACAAAAATCCACACACCGCACTCGTAAGGCCTAAATCGCCATGCATCATATGCAGGGGAGACCACTTCCATAGAGATTGTCCCTGTATCCCACGGATACTAAGAGACTGGTCCCCCCGTTTGCACAATTCGGGAGCATCGACCTCTGATAGCCATGTCGACTGCTCACCGTCAACTAGTGGGAGTGAAGCTCCAGGACAGAATGGGAAAGTTAGATTTCCCTGCAGACTGTGTGAAGGCGATCACGCCATCCACCGTTGTCCCTTCTTAGACGAGGCAAAAAGAGTTCTGGAAGATTGCCCGATTTTACGAGTGAATCTTCCTCCTGGATATCAAAGACTCCTGCCAAGTCCCTCACTAGTTGAGAATCCGGCTGAGCCACTTAGATGGTCAGCCGAAGCACCTGTCATTGAAGAAGAACCGTCTGGATCCATGCCTGACGAAAGTCAAAAGGTTGATATGGCAGTTGACCCGGTTTTGCCTTCAGAGGCTCCATCTTCGAATGACACCATCACAGAGGAGAATACAGACGACACCGTCCAGGTTCTCTTCATCAGCACTGACTCTGATAATCAAGGGGGCAATGCCACCATTCCTTTGTTGCAGGAAGGAAGTTCA
Source organism: Pinus tabuliformis (assembly GCA_031772625.1). Lineage (NCBI taxonomy): Eukaryota > Viridiplantae > Streptophyta > Pinopsida > Pinales > Pinaceae > Pinus > Pinus tabuliformis. The sequence continues at coordinate 583,943,182 of CM062820.1, forward strand.
TCAGAGCGCTATCCAGCTGTATATTCGGTCCCACCACCAAGCAACCTGGTTGTGTCCTTTGATTGGAACCAACTAGGCAGACCCCAGTTGCGAGCCAGTGTGCCATTCAGAATTATTTGTCAAATATACAGAATGGTAATGGTTGGCACTATCATTGATGAGGGGGCATCTGTGAGTATCCTTTCCTCTATTGCTTGGAAAGCGCTTGGTTCATCGGCGCTTTTACCTGAGATGAGAAATCTATCAGGTTTTGATAAAGGAACCAGTTGACCTTTAGGGATCCTCCCCAATGTTCCTATAACATTGAAAGGGAAGATCGTTCAAATGAACGTGATGGTCGTTCAAGGACCCTTGGATTATAACCTACTCCTTGGACAAGACTATATATATTGCATGGGAGCTGTAGTCTCCTCACTCTTTAGAGTAATGTGTTTTCCGCATGAAGGAAGAATGGTCAAGCTCGTGGACCAACTTTTGTTTCCCGAATCACACATCGCAAATAGTCATGTGCCATCCATAAATGGTCTATTCATGCAAGAAGTGTCTCAACCCACGGTCCATCCTCCTGATGAGCGCGAGTAATCCGGGAGGATATGACTGGAACCCAGGGGGCATGCATCCTGGCCTGCTTCGGCAGGGAAACTTTGGGTATAGGGTAGGTTTCCGTGGGAGAATATGACTAGTCCGTACCCCGTCTTTGGATGGAAGAGGGGTTGTTCTAGAATAAGATTCTTTTGTCAAAGTTACGTGTTTGGCACCAGTCATTCACCCTTGTCTATTTCGGTAGACATTGTCGAGGAAGTGTTTTGTTTGAAAGAGTAACGAGACAATCTTTGGGTAGCCTGAAAGAGGTAAGCCTCTCTCGATTAAAACAAATGTTTTGGCGGAGGGTAAGTAGAGGTAACCTTGAAACTCTGTTTTATACCTGGGGGCATGCAAACCTTTTGGAGTGCAAGCAAGGGGCGACTATTTATTTTTTAAATTTTTAGGTCCTCCCTTTAAACCTGTAGGTCTAACCCTTTAAACTCGTAGGATTAGCCGTTTCCGAACTTGCATAAAGAAAGGAGAGTGAGCATAGCTTTGGTAAGGCGCAAGCTCTATAAAAAATGGGATCTTTCATGAGACACTCTTATCAAAAGACTGGGTAATCGAGCAGTTTTAGCATAAAGTTCATGCTCGTTAAAAAATAAACACAAGATCCGAGCAGTTTTAACGCGGTCTTCATGCTCGTTAAAAAATAAATATAAGCAGTGAGCAATGTTTCCTCCAGAGTTTAAGCTCATTTTTAACTAAAAAATGAACCTATCCCGGTAAATAACTGCTGTGATCGTAAATTTATCAGCCATAAAAGCCTTGGTCGTGTTTGCACCTGCCACCTCCACTTTCATTTGGCCGATCGTTCACCTCCATATGATTGTTTACCTATTTTGAGGAACAGCTGCGAAGAGTGATTTCACCTAGCCATCCTTGTGACACTGCCGTGATTGGAAAATTCCAACCTGTACCTGGAATCAGTTGCTATCCCTGTTTATCACTCGTTCCTCAAAAGACGAGTCTTCTTTAAGCTCTTTTCAACTAACTCGTAAAATATGAAAAGATTGCCGAGTTTTGGCCTTCCAGCTCGTTAAAGGACCGAAAGAGCTATCCCTCCTCTAGATTTTAATCTTTTTGGACCTGAGGGATTATTGCACAAAAAGGTCGAGTGCTTGTTTTATTCGACTCGTTAAAGTTATCGAAAAATCATCCCTTCTGTATTGTTTTATACTTTTTCGGACTTAAGGGATTAGATGACGAAAAAGGAATTCTGGAGTTAAATTTATGTACCTTTTCAGACTCTCTAAAAATGAAAAGGACCGAGTTATCCTTGTCGTTAGACTCGTTAAAATTATTAAATAGCGACAAACTTGTCTTTAGACGAGAACGAGTTTCACCATCGCTAGGCTCGTTAAAACATAGCGATGGGCTTGCCCGAAGGGCAAGTTATAGAACAAGCATATGTTATCCTCCTCAAGCTTGACAAAAATAAAGAGGTACTGGTCAGCAATGACTGGGGAAAAATTGGGAAAAATCAAGAAAACTTTGATGGTAGCAGGTCGCTCTTGAACATGACACTTTTCCTCCATATCACATTCGGGTTGGGTTGTTTCATTCACCGGTCACATCACCATGGTCTTGCCATACCATCCATATTTGGGGTAATGCTATCGATCCATCGCATCAGTGTCGCCATATGTTCAAGAGAAGTCGTTCAGAAAGAGTCAACCGGGTCCCATCCACTGCCATACATTATCCTTCATCCATTCATGACCGCCACCCTGAATCATATGTCACAGATTGTTTTCACCTCCATTAAAATCATTAGCTCCGTTCCATGTCACTGATGTGGGATTCATTAAGGCCCTCCTTTAACGGATCACTCCTTGTCGACATCAGCTCATTATCCAAGGAGTTGATCTAGGAACAACCCCTTCAGTACTTTGAAGCTTGCATGCCTCAGTGGCAAGTTTCTCACTTCCGGCGACAGGTATACATCAATGACCTTCGACTAGAAGATTTTGCGTGGTGTTCGACGCCAAGTCCTTTATTCACACCACGTGAATTGTACTGCAGTACCTTGAGGGTCATTATCATTATCGGTGATTCCTCTCGCGCTTGTTAACGGTTTACATCACTGACTGGTAATCAAGCGATTTCTTTCCATGTTCGACTTCAGCGCAATTCTCACATGGATCGACTTGTACTTAGAGTGAAGATCGAACGAGTTTGAAGACCCCGGATCTAGTTTCATCCATCCGGGCTGCGATATATATATTCAAGAAAAATAAAGACATTTGACATGTACATCATTGCAGCAGATGATCATCCTACTCAAAGGATGATAATTTCACTAAAATTATCAGTCTACCATCAGACGATCGTCTGTTCTATGTACAAAAAATGAATTTATAAAGCTGAGCATGGGAATGCCCGCCTCAGCTAGATCATGAAAGCAGTATGAATCATAATGTATTGTATTGTATTTTATTACAGGTCTCCTCCCAGCAGATGGATGAACTTCGGACCCTCCTGGATAAAGCATTTCACCCGATGAACGGCCTCATACTTTAGGGGGTAACTGTTATAGACATTTTTGTGCCTTGCATCACTGAGCATGAAATGTCAATAATCAAGGGATCCAAAGTCCCTAAACATGTTGTTCCTAACCCTAGAGGAACAAGGCCAGCAAACCACAACACTTAACAAAAGTTCTCCACCTGAAAACACTCAAAACAAGGCAATTCTGGATCATGTCAATTGCTCCACTGAGCATCTGCGCTGAATGTCAACTACTCCACTGTCTACCTGCGTTGAATGTCAACTGCAAAGAAGGCTACCTGCGCTGAGCGAGTTTAGACAAGTGGCAGAGTCATTCCTCAAGGTGTCAATGCCCAGGAAGCTTCCAAAATGACACTTGGATCAGGGAATTCGACTGGTGATCAGTAAGAGGTTCCAAATCTCCAAGTGGAAGCAAGAACCTCCAAGTGGACTCAAGAACTGAAGTGGGAGAGGACACTAGTCAGTCTCAGACCAGTCTCAAGCTGACTCATCCTCTCTCCAAAACTCCTATATATAGATCTCTCTCCATGAGGTCAGGGGAGGCTGGAATTTGGTATTTGCAAAGAATTGTTGTTGGTTTGTGGCTAGAAACATTGGGTGTGTTATGCTTTGAAGGGAGCTGAAGGAGGAATTCCATTCTGCTGGGAAGGAGATGCTGGGTTGGAGCCCTATGGGTTGTATCTCTTCCTGAACCCTGTTACTTTCAATAAAGCTATCTTGATTATTTCCTATATGCTGGTGTATTTTGTATGATTGCATTAGTATATTTGATTTACTTCTAATCCTGAATCATTTATGAATATGTATATTTGCCTTTGTATTGTGTTCTTCTCTTGTTGCAAGTAGTTGTTCTCTTGTCACAGGTAGTTGTTCTCTTGTGATCTCGTGGGATCCAAGTAGTTGTTCTCTTGATCAAGCGAGGAGGCAAGTAGCTGTGGACACACAAAGAGAAGAGGATCTAGTTCGAGGGACAACCGGAAGACAATGGTAAGTCTGCCGATCTCCTCTCTTTCATATTTCATAAAGGAAGAAATCATGATAGCTGTATTCATTTGGTGCTAAGGCGCTGTCTCACCTTAGGTGGATAGGATCGTCCTGCATAGGCATTTTTCCCCACAACACTGAGTTGTCTAAATAATTGGTTAACAAAAGGTACCAAGTAGTACTTCTAGGAGGACTGTAAAAGATAGATTCACGCTCTCTTAGATCAATAGTAGGTTGATCTTCAAGGATAGATACGCCTAATTCTTCCTCTAGAGCAAGTTCTTCAATAGCTATCAAACCAGCAGGAAGATTTTCGGTGATGAATCTTTCTACCCTAGGTGAATCAGGTGCACTAGAAGTTGGAGTAATAGGTTCAGATACTTCAGGTTCTTCGCCTATATCACTAGTAGATGAAAAACTACCAGTAAGCTCGGAAACTGCAACAGCTTCAGGATTATAACCTGTTTCTAGACCTTGGTAATCTAGATGGACTACCAATGACGATTCTCCTTCTTCAGGTGAACCTACTTTACTGCCACTAGGAGTTACAAGGACCTTTAAACCTTCGTAATGACTCAGGACCTCTTCAGGAGGTTCGCCCCGCAATCTACGGGACTTCCTCAACAAATCGGCCACGGTAACAATCTCAGGAGACTTGCCCCGAAGTCTACGGGACTGTCTCGGTAATTCAGCCACAGTTAAAAACTTTTAACTACTGCACACGCAAACAAAGTAAAATCTCAAAGCAAACCACCTAAAGTCTCTAAAGAACCAAACAAATTTGAATCACACGCCTAAAGAATCTAGGGTGTCAAACCATGCACAAACAGTAGCCTTCCGGACCGAAAACACTAGTTGGAGATGAAACCCAACATCGCCGAATTCAGTACAGAAGTGGTGGGCGGAACAGTTACCCCGACAACCTGCTTAATGAATAGACCGGCACAAGTTCCTCCACTTTAACTGTCTCGAGTGAAGTGAACCCCCTAGAAAATCCAAGTGAGTCTAGCTGACGTCTGCTCCAGGTACAGTGGGATCTTCCCTCCACCGTCACCTCGGTAGAATCCTAAAGATAATGGTCACTAAGGTTACCAACAGCAACAAATGCACCTGGGGGAACAGTCTACACTCCGACAGCACGCAAGGGCAGAGTATCAAGCTCAATCCCCTTGCCGGCTCCTTGACAATAATCCAAGGTTTACCGACAAGTGACCCCTGGCTCCTCGAAAATGGTTAATCCGAGGTTTACCGTTTGTAATACGTGCGTGTCTGGCATCGTTCTCAACAAGGGAGGATTGATCCCCTCACTGGTTCGAACACGAGCTCGTGCTTCTCCTTTAAGAGGAGCTTTCCCAGAGTACAAATGAAACAGTTGGATTTATCCTACCACAAGATGAGCTACTTGTTTGGTTTTACTGTCTTGGAGAGTTAATTACTCTCCTACTCCAAGACACTAGCCTGATCTATATTGGTGTTTTAGAGCCCTAGTAAATAAAAGTTACTAAGTTGATTTTACTTTAAGCGTTGATTTTTTATGGCTTTCTTTAAGACAAAAGGTAGTGGAGATGAAACTGATGGTGTGTAGACTCGACCGAAATCCACTAAAAAGATGCACTTAGGATGATTTACACTAATTTTTCCTTTTTCAATGAATTTCCTAGCTAAGAGAGTTGGAGAATGCAAATTTGAAATAAAAACAACTTTCTTGGCAATGAAAACAAAGAAACAAACTCTTTATCTTTTTCAAAACATACGACACATGACCACTAATCACTTCACGAAAATTCCTTTTTCTTTCAAAGACACAAATGCTACCAAAGCAAACTTTCCTTCAAAAGATATTTTTGTATTTTTTCCTAATTAATAAAGCATGTAAAACTTACTTTAACAAAAATCAAAGTTAAAAAGCTATGGCAATCAAATCAACTCAATTTCACTCAAAATTAAATCTAAGAGAAAAAGCACCTAAAAGTAAATCTAACGAGTCAAAAGCTTACTAAAGATGATTCCTGGATGTTTTACTCAGTCAAAATGTAACTAAGGACTAGTTAATGCAGAACCAAAAACTAGTCAAAACAAAAATCAAAATCTTTTTGTTCTTTTCTCAAGAATAAAATTCAAAGTTCAAACAACAAACTTTTTCGAGATTCGCAAAGAGAAGACACAAAGGTAGGTCTCTCACAAGGGTGAATTCTATGACAGGCCCGACTCCTAAGAGGACTAAAGAAAACCAAGGAGATCCAAAGTTCGACAACCTCTAACGCCAAAGTCACTACAGGACCAGTTAAAAATCAAACCCTAAGGCAAAATCCCTATGAATTTTACTAAAACCCTCGACACTGACGAAACAAGCTTAGGTGAAGATTTATGGCAGAAAACTAGTGGATCTGGGCAGAAAAACAAATTAAAAACAAAAAGTAAAAGGTAAAAAAGAAGGAAAATGAAATTTTCTTAGTTTTGACAGGGGTACGCAAGCGACCTGTTTGCACAGGTGCGGGTACGCTCTGTGCACAAAGCGACATTGCGTACAGGTACGCACTGTGCTCAACTCAGAGGCTGCGTACTTCTAGCAAAACACAGAAAAACTAAAATCTAATTTAACCCTAAGCTAGCCCACCCAAATACACAGTTAGACAGCCAAAAACCAGAAAACAAATAACTTTTCTCAGATCAAAAGTTCATACAAAGGAAAAAACATTCACATCAATGGATTCCCCAGTATGGTCGCCATTTTGTCATGCGGAAAGAGTCGTTAGTGCGGACACAACCGACCTCCCTAGAAGCAAAAGCTTTCTAGTGACAAACAAGACAAATAAAGCTACCTTTCTCTAAACATGCATTGCAAATACAAGTAATCAGGGGATCTTTAACATACCTTTAGTCCAACGCGTTGTAGTAGTCCAGCCTCGCCGATCCGGATGAACTCCTCCTTCTCTTCGAAACCTGCATTCACTAACAAGCCAAAAGATTAAATAGCACCTGATAAACTCATAAAACAATACATATCCATCATACAGACCAAGGAGTATATGAAACAAACCATGAATAACAATCTGTTGAGAAAAATAAGTTCATTTGCATTAAAAAGTAACAAAAGGAACCATTACAACCTAAGCCTTGGTGTTGTGCAAGTCCCTCCTAGGGTCCAGCAAGAGTTTTCCTTTACTTTGATCAGCTCACCCACTCTCAAATAAGGCTAAGAAAGGATGGGAATCTCTCCTCTCAAGCTTTACAAGGGAGTCCTAATTCCAGCAGCATCTACCCTTAGGAATGTTCAGCTTTCAACCTCCCCTCCCTTTGGCCCAATGCCTGTATTTATAGTGCTCTAGAGGAAGTTATTCAGGTCCACCATCAATGGGATAAGCCCCTCTTTGGATGGGATAGCTCCCCTCTTGATGGGATAAGTTCCTCTTTGGTAGGGATACATGAACCATCTGGAGGCGCTTCATACACATCAAACAAGCTTCTAGAAGGCTCTAGAAATGACCACAAGTAACTTTTTTGGAGTGAAACTTGCGCCTTTTGACCTTTACAGGAGTACGCACCCATTGCTTTACATACAGAGCGTACAAGTACGCAGGTATTGTGAACTTGGAGTGCGTACACGCAGGTAAGGCTAAGAGAAACTGCGTACCCAGAGATATATAGATTTTTAATGACTTTCTCTCTTTCTTGGAGTTTGACATGGAGAGCAGAGGTATGAGGCTTGCCAAGGAGGATAGTATGACAGTTGATGGAGCCATACTAACTGCAAATAGTCATGGTGAAAAATTTTAGTGTAACAGTCAGGTTATATGTTATAATTGCAGAACACTAGGGCACTACACGCGGGAGTGTCAGAATCAGACATGCCTGTCATGTCAATACTGCATCTAGTTTGAACAAACTATAGAAAAATGCCTAGTGCTGATAACTAAGATGCATAGGAAGAAGGCGCAGCCTCAACAACCTACGCAAAACTTACAAATGATGAGAGCTGATCCCCACAAAGAGGATCAAAGTGTGAATATAGTGCTGAGGAGCGGAATAACAACTAGCGATGATAAAGGTAAAAAACCTAAAGAGGACAGATGGGTCTGCAGGGCCCCAGAAAAGGAAGTTAATTTTGATCTGGAGCATGTGAAGGAAACTTTAATGGAAGCCAAGAAGAGCTTAGTTGAGGCCTCCACCTCAGGAAGCTAGAACAAAGTGCCAGAAACCAACGTGCATACAGAGGTTGACCCCTCTGTACTTACCACGTTCTTGGAGACTGGCATAAAACTGATGCATGATAGTAAAGTTGTGAAAGCCTGTAGGAGTTAATAAACAATTGCACCAGCAAAGAGAATGCCCTTGATGGACACTGCATAGTAAGAAAAATTGGCAAACATAAAGCGAGAACGAGGAGCGAGATGAGGCTTATCACGCAAATAGGAGATTATGAGATGGACTAGGTCATCTTGGATCTGGGGTATGATGTGAACATTTTTCCAAAAAAACATGGGAAAGGATGGGGAGCCCTGTGCTGGTCTCCGATTCAACTCAGAATGGTGAACCAACAAAATATCATCCCTATGGGACAATTATGAGTAACAATTCATATAGAAGGTGTGAGCGCAATGGCTGAATTTGAAGTGATAGAGATCGTTGATGACATTAATCCATATCTTGCACTTCTAGGAATTGACTAGGCCATTAACATGAATGGGGTGATCATCTTGAAAAAGAGAACAATGTCGTTTGAAAGGAAATCGCTTCGAGTTGTAGTGTCGTTGGACCCTATAGAAGGGGTGTGCTACACTGAACCGGTCCACGATTATGAAGTAAGTGAGGATGAACTAGACCAGATCTACAAAATAACAGCGTGAGACCAGGACTGGATCAATCCGACGGAAGATGGATGGATTGCATGGGACCGGGAGATTTCCTGCACCTCTTATTCAGATGAAGAGTTGGAGCATTGGTAGAATCGACTGCATGAAGTATCTACATTGCACTGCAACATGATGACTAAATCGATGCATTGTGTTTCATCATTGTTGATCACTTTAATTGCTTATTGGGTTAAACAACAAAGTGCTACATAAATTGTCAACCCAGGGAAGTCTTGTTATTTCAAAGGCAACTGCGTACTATATGTACTCAATTATAAAAGCAACAAAAGTTGTAGTACAAACAAATCACACCTCACTTTAACAAACTGAAGCTCCACTCTGAATTACAGCAAATACACTCTATTGCAGATAACTATCGAAGAATGCTTAATTTCTTTCAAAGAATCATACAATGGAAAAGAATCAATCTGCAAAGGAAAACAATGGCTATGTTGTAACAGAGAATCAGGGCCTTATCGCTAGAGCGGGAATCTTCAGCACCTGCCTCTGATTATCTAGCTTGCCAATTCACTCTGTAACTTAATCACCGGTGAAAGACTCATGAATTAACTTTGAACAATAATCAATTGAGAAAGAAACAGAGTTTCAACAAAGGTATTATAAACAATATTCAGTAAACAATACTTGTTAACAAGGTATGAATAACAGACACACTTGACACACTACAGAAATATAATGGGTGAATCTTGTGATGAAGGTGGGCCATGTCCTTCTCACAAGATTGCCCAGGAGACAAGAACTAGAAAAAGATGTTCAGAACAAAATTTTATTCATCCATCAATCTGTTATATTACAAAAAGAATTCTAGTCCTGTTCCTTCAACTGAACCTCTTCCACAGTCTGTTCATCCCCCTCTAATGTAGATTTATCCTCTTTATAAAGAGGAGACATCTATTACAAAAGATTTACATTATAAATTCTATTTTAACCCATTATACAAAAATAGGGAAATCAGTCTCCCGTCAACCAAATGCTGTTACAGTAATACTGTCTTTAGATTATGGGCGTTCCATCCAATTCAACAGCTTCCTCGATGATAAGTCTGGTTCCTCTATTACTTGTCAAATTTAGAATGCAAATCTCAACTGTTTCAGCTTCGAGATTTACGTGCTGTTCTTACTATTTCAGCAACTGCAAAAATAGTCTTGCAAACTTCAGGCAGTTTCAGCAACGCAGACTGCACATCATGCTTTAACTGTTCAACAACTTAACAATTTAAAGATTAACTATGAATATATCGTGATTATATGCTAAATAATTAAACGTATAGTGATGAGAAGAATCATTGCATACCTTTTAGATAATTGGGTTAAAACACTAACAAGGACTTTTAAATATAAGTTGAAAAGGATGATATCATGGCAAAATATATGGTCAAAAAGGGACAATATGAGGTCATAACAATCATAGGTAAGAAACTTACCTTATTATGATGGTGTAACTGACGTGGATAAGTTTTTGGATGCATTTGAGCGTGAATTCCCTGAGCATCACCTCTTCCAAGCATTAGATTTGGCACTACGCGCTACACCCGCACGATGGTGGGGTACGCACAAGGATAGATTTGGTGGATGGCGGGATTACAGAAGAATGATGAGGTTATGGTTTGGACATCCTAACACTCAATTGATTGAGAAATATGATGGGAGGGATGATCTGCATGATCACCTAGCAAAATGGACTAAATCTTATGGAATAGAACCGCAGCCGGGATGGGTACACTTATTTTTCCATACTTTGGACACAATCCCCATGGACTGGTATTTAGAAACAGAGCTCCGCCATGGCATCATGGAATGGGATATATTGAGAGAAGGATTCTTATCGACCTTCAGTTTTGAAGATGACTTCACGAGCATCGATGAAGCCCTACAAGAGATTAAGGCAGTTATCTTTAGAGCGTTGCAAGAACTTCTAGAATGGGTCCAGCCAGATTGGAGCACCGAGTTGCGCCATGCGCTGGAATGTTATAATGTGACAGTTGAAGAAGAGGATGAAGATTCAAGAAATATTAATATTCCAAAGGTGAAAGGGAATCACAGAGTCGAGGGCTCGCAAATGGACAACCTAGAAATCACCGCGCCATTGAAAACAAGGCAAGTAAACATTGGAACTGAAGCATAACCGAAGTTTGCAAAGATTTGAGATTATTGTAATGATGCTACTGTGAAGAATTTTGCTAAGGTACTCCACGAATATCAGGACCTATTTCCTACCAAGTTTTCATATTTGAAGGGAATAGTAGGAGACATGGGCGTTATGAAAATCACTCTGAAGCTAGACGTGAAGCCTGTTAAACAGAGGTCGTATCACATTAATACTAAATACAAGGAAAAGGTTCCCCAGGAGCTCGATAAGATGCTGGAAGAAGGAATTGTAGAACTAGTTTAGGAATCTGATTGGGTGAGCCTGATGGTGGTTCAGGAGAAGAAGCAGAAGGGAGAAATAAGAATTTGTGTGGATCTGTGAAAGCTTAATGATGCGTGTGTCCATGATCCATTCCCAACACCATTCATTGATGAAGTATTATACAATGTTGGAGGGCAGGAGGCCTACTCATTCACTAATGGGTTTTCAGGGTACCATCAGATTAAGATTGTGCCTGAGGATAGGAGAAAAATGACCTTCACAATGAAGTGGGGAAGTTTTCAATACACTATAATGCCATTTGGACTCAAGAATGCACCTGCAATATTTTCTCTCGTAGTCATCGGAGCGTTCAAGGAGTTTATTCATAAGTTCTTAGAAGTGTACTTTGATGATTGGACAATGTTTAGATTAGTAAAGCGTCATGTAACAAGTCTGTGCTTGATGTTGGATACATGTCGTAGGTATCAGATTGCACTAAATCTGAAGAAATGCATTTTATGTGTTCCTTTCGGGATCTTGATGGGTCACGTGGTGTGAAAGAAAGGGCTAATGGTGGAACCTACAGAGATTGCAGTGATAGTGAATCTGGAGGCTCCAAGAAATGTTAAGCAACTGCCGCCACGCTGGGACATACTGGATATTACAGAAAATTTATCAAAGCATATGCTAAGATTACCGCGCCTATGGAGAAACTATTGAAGAAGGATGCAACATTCTACTGGGACGAAGAATGTTAGCGCAACTTAGATGTTTTGAAATAAAAGATGATCACTGAGCCGATCTTGATATTCCCAGATTGGAAAAAGGAATTTCACATACACGTTGATGGCTCTTGCATTGCGTTGGGTGTAGTGTTAATGTAAGATGGTGAAGGAGAAATGGACCACCCTATAGCCTTCGTGAGTAGGAAATTATTGAAGGTTGAGAAGAATTACTCAATGATTGAACATGAAGGATTGGCCATGGTGTACGCACTTGTTGGGCGTGGAATCCCCCCACAACATGTTTTGGGGCCTAAAACCCAAGTTTTGAGTTGATATTATTGTAAGCTCTGTGAATTGCGGGTGCGAAATGTATGTTAGAGTCATAGGGTTGTCCGCCCTAAGCTTGAATATAATGTCGTCCATGGGATTGTATAAATAGAGCAAGGATGTGAGTTGTAAAGGGAGGATAGAATCTGATGGATAGAATGAGATATTGAAGCATAGAAGAAGAGTCTAAGTGTGTCTTGGGTCGTAGTAGTAGGAAGAGGCTCTGCAGCTGAGTGCGTAGAGGCCTAGTAGAGTCCGCAGCTGAGTGCGCAGGGTAGAATAGAGTCTGTAACCCGAGGAAGAAAATAATAAAGAGAATTTTTATCTGAACTTCGTGTATCTATTCTTGAGTTATTACATGTTTGATATCAATTGATAATGTACTGTTTATTTACTGCGCACACTTGTATGAATGATTTATATTGCTAAGTATACTTTACACAGGCAAGTAAGCTAAGCTAATCAACTAATATCTGGTTACTAGTAAAGTCTTGGGTAATAACATTGTTCGGCCCCCGAGTAGGGCTGTGCGAAGGTAGCATCACAGGCTGTGAGGTACAGGTAAGTGCGTGTAGTGACGTGCGTGTCGTGGACCACTTGAAATCCTCAGACATCCCTAGTGTGCGGAAACCTAGTTCTAGCACCCTCCCATACTACTTCAGGTGAGACCTCAGTCTGTGCTCTATAGACTATTGCCAAAAGGTCCAGTAGTACCACTATTTGTTTGGGTAAATCACCACTGAACCTGGGTCAAGCCCCAACAAGCCAAAAAATGGTTCTGTTACCAGGACCAGGATCTGCATAAGGATGTCTGATGTCATGTCACTGGAATCTGACGAAGAAAGAAATTGAAGGGTGGTTGGATAGAAAGATTCATGAGTTCGTGGCACAGGAAAACAAGAATCCATGAGTATCAAAGGAACAGTGGTTAGAGCGCTACTTATATATAGAAATCCATGAAATTTTCTTTGCATCCTTCCCCTATAATTTGTATGAGTGGATCACGAAGCTAGCAGACAGTCAGGGAAGGTGTAGGCTCGACAAACTGGTTGTGTGGACTCCAGAATGAGTGCACAGACTAGAAGCATCGGAAGATAAGATCATGCACATTGTGGACCATTGGCTCGATCGAATTATAGGAGGGTTTATCACCAAGTTCGCGGTAGACACGAGAGTCAGCTACAGCGAGGGGAAACGACGCTTCCTCAAAGGACCGCGAGGTAAGTACATTAAATCTTTGAACATTTGGATTAAGATGTTATTGTGTGAAAAGTAGGTTATCAGAATAAATTGATGTTTGGGGCTATGCAAAGTGGGAGGATCTATAGAAACGAAGCTAGCGCAGAGATATAAAATAGCCCCTTGATTTCGCCTTGGCGAGAAAGCGAGGAAGAGCTCGCCAAATTTTCACCAAGAAGTGCGATCAGTCTGATAAGGCAGCGAATTCCTCACATACCACCTACACCTAGACCACCACTGATTTCACCATATTCACCCCCATCTCCACCCGCACCACCTCCACCACCACCACAATTCAATATGGCGAGCGTGATAAAATTGCCGATATTTAGAGGAGTAGGGAACGAATACCCGAACCAATTTTGGTTCGTGGTAAAATTTTTATGGGAAGCACAAGGAGTCATGGATGAAAATATAAAGAAGGAAACACTGGTAAGCGCGTTGCAGGATCCACATTGACATGGTACATTAAGCATTCTAATGACCATCCAAAAGCGGGGATCGCAGATATCTAGGCCGCGCTGAACAGGGATTTTAGCAGGCCAAAATCGAAGACACAATCAATTATCGGGTTTAAGGAAATCGGGATGCTTCCAGGCGAAACCCCATGGGATCTGGATCAGAGACTGAAGAGTATGATTCGCGAAGCCAACATTACCTTGACAGATGGGCACCACCGCACATGGTTTTTAGCATCACTAAAGCCGCATTTAAGGATGACGTTGTCACAATAGTTATCCACCCAGGCTGAAGCTTTGGAGATTGCAATGAGACTACACGAGACCCAATACAAGATCCTATCCTGGGAGTTCAACAAATCCATGAGCAACCGCAAAATTTGTGTTTGGAAATGCAGAGTTTGAAACAAGACAAGGCAACTCGTCCAGAGACACGCGAGGAGGTATGGTCCATAAAATGCAAAGGCCAAGGGAATGACAAGGACCATTGTCCAGTCTTCGCGAACTACTTGGCGGGAGGAGGGCCGATGCCATTAATACCAGAGGCACAAGCAGGACCGAGCACGACACCTAGATTATGGTGCACAATTTGTCTGATATGAGGAAAACATGCTAAGAATAATTTTCATCTATTACAGAAGTATACGCAGACATCCCAACAGTTGTTCTGTAATTGCTGCAGGTCAGTAGGCCATGATGAACGCACCTGTAAAAGTTATGAACTGATGATGGATTGGACTCCTGCTTATAGAGTGTAGACCGAAACGCGAGCCCTCGATCCAAATGCAGGGTTGTTGCACGCTGGATTTCAGGGGCGTGAACGAGGTCGAGGTGGAATGGGACCAGGAAGGGGTCGCCGACAACTAATTTGTTACAATCACGGAGGGCCAGGGCATTATGCCTGTGATTGTACAAATCCAATGAGAGCATCATGTTTATATTGTACGCAGTTTGATCATGAAACGGAGGACTTCCCTACACTGATAGCGAGGCTGCGTGATAAAGGGATACTCGAGCCTCCCCCGACTCAGAATTTGCAAATGATGAGGTCTGAGCCGCGCAAAGAGGACCCAAATGTAAACATCGTGCTCCAAAGCGGTATCACGATAGGAAATGACAAAGGTAAGCAGCCTGAAGAAAGTGCGTGGGTTCATAAGGCTCCTACAAAGGAAACTGAATTTGATTTGGAGCGTGTGAAGGAGACATAGGAAATGACAAAGGTAAGCAGCCTGAAGAAAGTGCGTGGGTTCATAAGGCTCCTACAAAGGAAACTGAATTTGATTTGGAGCGTGTGAAGGAGACATTCATGGAAGCTAAGAAGAGCTTCATAGAGGCCTCCACTTCAGGTAGTAAGGATCCACTAGGATCGGAGATGGATCCTTCAATGCTCACTACCTTTCTGGAGACATGTATGAAGCTGCTACGTGACAACAAGGCTATGAAAGGACTACAGGAACTTATCACTAGGTGTGTTGGGTCAAGAGAACCGTGCGTAGTCTGAAAGTTTGGGAAAATACATCGCGAACAAGAAGGGAGATGAGATTGACTACGCAAATCGGGGAGTATGAAATGGATTAAGTAATTCTGGATCTAGGATCGAACCCGAATGTACTGCCAAAGCAGACATGAGAACACATGGGAAGGCCCATGTTGCAATGGACCCCTATTCAATTGCGAATGGTGAAACAACAGAAGATCCTACCGATGGGAATATTGCAAAGAATAATGGTAGAAATCGAAGGTGCGAGTGTGCTTGCAGATTTCGAAGTGATAGAGATTGTCGATGACAATAATCCCTATCCCGCACTACTGGGAATAGACTGGGCCACTGATATGAACTGAGTGATAAATCTGAAGAAGCGCAAAATGATTTTTGAGAAAAAGTTACTACGCATAGTGGTACATTTAGACCCTGCAGAAGGATCACGCTACACAAAGGCAGTGCGCGACAACAAGAGCGACAACGCGTTGGACTGTATCTACAAGATAACTGCTCAGGAACAGGATTGGGTTAATCCTACAGTGGATGACAAGATTTTGTGGGAGCATGAAAGCTCCTACACATCATATTCGGATGAGGAAACAAAATGATGGTAGAACCGATTACACGAGGTAACCACACTCAATTGCAACATGATGGAAATATCATTGCACTGCATGACAACAGAGGTAAGGGATCTACCTATCTATGATGGTTTGACAGCAGTGGATGAATTCCTAAAAAGATTTGAAAGAAAAGTGCCAGAACAAAAACGGTTCGATGCTCTGAAATGAGCACTACACGCTATGCCCGCAAGGTGGTGGGGTACGCATCAGAGAAGTATTGAGAGTTGGTGCAAATGAAGAAAGATGATGCACTTATGATTTGGGAAGCCTCAGATGTGGATGGAAGCCGGGCATGATGGATGAAACAGCCTGCATGCCCACCTTTCCAGATGGGTATAGGCATATGGTACACAACCCACATGAACACACACCGCTCTCACGATAGGAAACATGAACAAGAAGCAGAATCAGGCAAGGCAAGTGCACGAATGGTGAAGTAAGATAAGACCTAGAATGCCAAAAATCATACACGGGGAAGCCTTTGACAAGGTCTGTGAAGTGTTGAACAGGTTCCACCATGTGATACGCACCAACTGGGAACTGCACATACCAGTGGTTGTGTGGGCTTATAGGACCATGTGCAAAAATTTGATCGCGCAAGCACTTCCGAAGCAGAAATTTGAAGCAGGGGCTGTAATCCCGATGGCGCATGCGAAACCAAATCTGCGCGTAACAACACTCATAGATACGATGTTCCACGCAGACCGAAATGAAGAAATCACACAACTACGAGAAATAGAACATATAAGACTTGAGGAATAAATCCGACGAGGAAAATTTAGACTTTGCGAACTCAAAAAAACCGGGTACGACTAAGGGAGAAAAGCACTTTGATGGAAGCGGAGGTCAAGAAGTTGGAAAATGAAATAAAGGAAGCATTTCTTGTCAAAAAACTAGGAATGGTAAAGTAAGGTGTGTACAATTGTACTAACAAGTTGGAGGACTATCGTTGTGAACTAATTAGTCTGCTACCGTGGCTTGGACCACATATCACTGAACCATGTGACCAGGGTAGCACATTGCAAGTAGTAAAGTGCACGGTGCCAATCACCACAATGGAAGATGAGAATTCTCCGCGAACCATGGTGGAGGATGGGATGGAGCGCCGCATGGGTGGTGCGACCACCTAACTAACCGTAGGAATAATAGTCTTAGCACTCCAGGCAGCTAAAAGGGAGCGCGGGACTATAAATATTCTGCATAGGAGCTGCGTGATATTGGAGATTCATGTAGAATCAGAACATCACAGGGTTCGCAACCACACATGGAGGGCTGCACTGCCGCGCGGGTTGGCTAGGAAGTGACCGTTCAGGTCACTATTCATGATGGGATGTGTGATTTGAGGGAAAATGGAGTGGGCGGCGAGCATTTAAGGCGTGAGTTATGGGCAATATTTGGGAAAATCTGCTGCCAAGAAAACATTAATGGCTTGAAATTGGGGGGAATGGTTGAATTCGAATTTAAAAGATGCTATAAAACTCAAAGGGTTGGCCAGTGAACAACACTTGTTCATTTGAGAATTGAGCACTTGAGCAGAGCACAGAGCATTAAGAACCGAGTGATAATTGAGCCCCTAAGTTCACGAGAGATAGAATACAGTTTAGATATGATGAGGGCCACTAAGGATGGTTTGGGAATTGAAGAGGTAACTGACGACAAGGCCGCTCAAACCTAAATGGTGGAGGATGTTCCAAGAGGCACCAAGATTGTGACAGAAATCCTCAAATCACCGCAAACATCGAGGCCCAAGAAGGATAAACAGGCAATGGGTCCAGTACGCATGTCCTCGAGGAATCCACAGCACAACAAACTAACCATGGCAGAGAAGGGGAAAGTAGTTACAATAGAAACAGATGAGGAAGAAGAAGACTTGGAGGCATTGATCACCGTAGAAGAAAAAGACGAAGACATGGAGGAGGATATCCAACCATTGTGCTCTGCAACAAAACTTCCCGCATATGTCTCTCCGTGGAAAGGGAAAACCAAAGTGCCGAAGGACCTGGACAAAACAAAGAGTTCACTCCAGACCCCGCTCCTCCCAGATGGCATTGTATTTGAGGGCACGCACCTGGGCCACATGCCAACCATGAAGTTCGAAGACTAGGACCTCGCTGACTGTGAGAAGTTCCCTCATCTGGAGACTGCGGCTCTGATGAAGCAGAATACTGAGGGGCGGTGAAAATGTTAGCACTGTGGAAATGGCTGCGCAGTGTGGAAAAGGCCAGGTTGAAGCACTTATTATAGATACCAAATTTCCATCATGCACCCATCACCATTTTCGTCATCATGCAGTTGCTCTGCCTGGTGCATGATGGGTATTTATGGCTGGAGGAGCATATTCCCATCACAACAGACCTCATTCACTGTATTTCTTGGCTCCCCTGTAAAGGAAAGAACCCCGTGACTATAGCTAGAAAGGGTAGTGATTTGGCTCTTGCAGAAGCCACGAAGGCAAAATATGGAGAAGAAGAAGTGGGGCTACACCATCTCCAACATCAAGGACGAAGGGGTGTGCATAGCAACCCAACTCCTGGCTGGAAAAGTGATGAGGAAGTGCCGCACCGATGAGGTACCAGCACTGCTGATCGTGTTGGTTGAGCAGTGCGCAGAGGGGGTCCAGTTCAACTGGTCTGAATTCCTCTGCAAGGAATTTTTGACAAACTGTCACGAAGCCCAGGAGCAGGGTAAAACCTTCCACTACGAGTGGTTGCTATTATCTATATTGCTAGTAGGGGGGAACTTCCAGAGGACAAACAATTCCCCAACATTGATAGAGATTTACCAGAGGCCGTGGACCACAAAGGACACAAAACAGATTCGCGACACTAAAATTTTCTAGGTGCTCATGGAGGCGAGCATTTGGATGTGGATCAATTGGATGTCGCGCCTGTCACCTACGGTGCACAATAGTCTACATAGTTTTGCAAACTTCAAAGCTGATATGCACATTATTTATATCAGGGTGTGAAAGGATCCAGTGAAGAAGTGGACGAAGCTACCATTTTTAGCCACTAACGACGCGATTTTTACTATCTTGGAGACATGGCCTCCCAAATGGCATGCCCCAGACTTGGTAGAAATAGAGAAGGCGACAACCCAAAAGAAAAAGGACGATGCTAAGCTGCGCATCACTCAATTGGCAGAGAAAAGGTAGAATGAAAAAGTAGCAGCTGAGGTAAGGGCAGCGCGTGAAGCGGCACAAAAAGTCATGGAGTAGAAGAAGGTTGTAGAAGCAGCAGTAGCAACAACAACAACAAAGGCAGCAACAGCACAAGCAGACGAGGGCCAAGAAACATCATTTGGGCAGGAGGAAGAGGAAACAGAAACAACAGAAGGGAGCATGGACCCATGGGCCACGTCCACACAGTTAAAGCGCCCGCGCATTGCAGAGATATCAGGCCCAAGGAAGAAGGTCAAGGCCTTGAAGTTGGCCATTGACCCAATCACCTTAACCGAAGGTGATATCCATGACATCGGTGAGATGGTTTGTGATGTCACAAGTGAAGCACCTCAGGAGTTCATGCAAGAGCATCAAACTATGTGGGGGCCCTCAAGGTGCAACTGCAAGATTTATAGGTGCGGCCCCCTCAAGAAAGTACCCTGTCAACACACGTTGTCGCAGGAACTTCAGCAGTAGAGAAGATGTTGCGCGCAAGGATGGAAAATACAATAGTGTTGCCAGAGGGAGCTCTAGCGTCATCTAATGTGATGGATTGGTTGTCGATTAGCATGATGAAAGGCCTTAGCCTTAATCTAGCTGCCCTTCCCTGGGAAACACTACATTAGTTACAGGATGGGATAATGGCAGAGATGCGGGCCAGGGACAGCTACGCGATCCAAGTTCTTAGCGAGCAAAAAATAAACATAGAACAGCTCAGCTTGCAACGCCACGAATTGGTGTCACAGAATCAACAGTTGCTGCAGACGGTAGATGACGCTTGTCGACGCGTCCTAGAGCTGGCCATCGAAGCAGATCTACCGATAGAAGTGCGGATCCACACTTTGGCAATTGGAGTCCACAAGGCCAAAGAAGAGATGACAAAGTTTTAGCTGGAGTTGAATCTTTAGATCGTCGAGCTATATTTGAAGGCGCAACCTTCCACTCCCCCGGAAGTCCAAGAACAACGCGCTAGCACTATCACAGCAGGGTTGGAAGAAATTGGAGGTGCAATGCATGACTATACCAACATGTTGGAATAGGCACTTGAGGTGCTCACAACTTTGCAAGAGGACCCCAACATCTAGAACCTGGAGACAAAGGCGCGTGAACTCCAACAGCAATATAATAGCATAAGAGGAACTACGCAGATGGTAGTCCTCATTTAGCGACTTGCGAGGATGCAGCAAGCCAAGGCATTAAAGGAGCAGGTGGATGCGGCACACCATAAGGAAGCAATTCTTAAAGCACGCATTCAGCCATGGATTGACAAGGCCTTCAAAATCACGGCGAATATTGAAGGGAAGCTCGCACATATTCAGGGGATGCATGTGCAAATGCAGGGTAGCATGCCGAACACAAAGGTCTCAGAAGAATAGATGCAGTAGGTTCAACAAGCCTCAGCTTAGTGCACTGCGGACATCAAGACCATTTGAGACCAGTTGGAGGGACTCCGTGCCAAGATTTCCGCACCGACAAAGTGAATTGAGGGTGAGTCATGATGTTTGTGTTGGGGGCCTGTTGGGCATGGAATCCCCCCATAGCATGTTTTGGGGCTCAAAACCCAAATTTTGAGTTGATATTATTGTAAGCTCTGCAAATTTCGAACGCAAAATGTATGTTAGAGTCATAGGGTTGTTCGCCCTAAGTTTGAATGTAATGTCGGCCTACCCATGGTTCACGGACCATGGGATTGTATAAATATAGCAGGGCTCTGAGTTGTAAAGGGAGGATATAATCTAATGGATAGAATGAAATAGTGAAGCATAGAAGAAGAGTCTAAGTGTGTCTTGGGTCATAGTAGTAGGAAGAGGCTCTGCAACTGAGTGCGCAGAGGCCTAGTAGAGTCTACAGCTGAGTGCATGGACCCCTACAGGTGAGTGCACAGGGCAGAATAGAGTCTGTAACCCAAGGAAGAAAATAATAAAGAGAAGTTTTATCTGAACTCCGTGTGTATGTTCTTGAGTTATTACATGTTTGATATCAATTGCTAATGTATTGTTTATTTACTGCACGCACTTGTATGAATGATTTATATTGCTAAGTATACTTTACACATGAAAGTAAGCTAAGTTAATCAACTAATATCGGGTTACTAGTAAAGTATTGGGTAATAACATTGTTCGACCCCCGAGTAGGGCTACAGGAAGGCAACATCACAGGCTACAAGGTACGGGTAAGTGCACATAGTGACGTGTGTGCCACGGACCACTTGAACTCCTCAAACATCCCCAAGGTGAGGAAACCTAGTTCTAGCACCCTCCCATACTACTTCGGGTGAGACCTCAGTCTGCGGTCCGCGGACTATTGTCAAAGGGGCTAGTAGTACCAAGATTTGTTTGGCTAAATCACCTCTAAACCTAGGTCAGGCCCCAACAAGCCAACAAAATTACATAAATTCAGGCACTATCTGTTAGGAGGGAATTTCAAGATGTACACAGATCATTCTACCATGAAATACCTGGTTAATAAGCTTGTGTTGGGGCAGAAGATCTATAGATAGTTGCTACTATTCCAGGAGTGTGAATTTGAAGTAATTTTGAAGCCAAGGAGGTTAAATACAGGGGCTGACCATCTATAGCGGATCCAAATAGGAGAGGAGACCAATAATTTGGAGGAAGGGTTGTCAGATGCGCAACTCTTCATGGTGCACATAGCGGATAATCATTTTGCCGATATTATTCACTTTTTGACTACGGGGATGGCACCGGAAGGGTATACAATTCTACAAAAGAAGGAACTTGTAGTGCGCGTGGTAGACTTTTCATTTATTGCGGGACATTTGTATAAGATCGGTGCAAATGAAATATTGTGAAGGTATGTGCCTGATCTTGAGAGAAATAACATTCTCACTAAAGCTCATGGAGGGGATGCGGGAGGACACTACGCAAGAAAAGCAAATGCGTAGAAGGTTTTGCGCGTAGGTCTATGGTGGCCAACGCTACATAAGGATTCCAAAGCATTAATCGAGGATACCATCTTATACATAGGACCAACATCTCCTCAGGGACCAACATTAATTGAAGTAACTCCTCGGTTAATGCATCAATAATCTTATACATAGGACCAGTAGGATACAGGTGGGCGTAGGTCAGGTGAGCACCACATAGATGAGCCTGGCACCAGGGACAAGTTAGGCTACAGAGCTGGTTAAGACAATGGATCTTATTATAGTCACACTACCAGAAGGGTCCCTAAGCACAGAGTCAGCTGATGATAAGATCATCATCAGCACCTTTAAAAACATAGGCTTCAATATTGTAGCACTCCCTAATGAGTATCTTCATGCGCTACAGACAAGCATACCAACAGAATTGAGAGTGTGGGAGCAACGCACTCTCAACTTAATAAGTGAGTATCAGGTGAAAAATGAGAAAATGTTTGCCGAGAAGATGGAGGCCCTGAAGGCAAGGGAAATGATCCAGGCACAAAGCACCCAGCTAGTGGCTGCGGTTGCAGAGGCATGCAAGATAGTGCCGAGTTGCACATACCCGAGGAGGCACCGCTAGAGGCCAAGATCCAGAAACTTGCTGCAGGCATCCACGATGCAAAGGCAGAGGTGGCCAGAGTTTAGTTTGAACTAAATATGAAAATAACAAAGCTGAAACTCAAGTCATAGCCTTCCACTCCGCCCGAAGTCAAGGAACAACACGGAGCTGCCGTCAAGGAAGGGACAACTACTATGGATGTCGCGGTCATCAATTGCACAACTCTATTCGAATATGCCATGCAAGTGGTGACATCCTTACAGGAAGATCCCACCATGCAGATATTGAATACAAATATCTGCGAGCTCCAGCAGTAGTATGACGAGGTTAGGGTGATGGCGTGATCCATTGCTACAACATGTCACCTCACCAAGTTGTAGGAGACAAAGCAACTTCTTGCACAAGTGGAAGCAGCACAGAAAAAAGATGTAGTGCTTAAGGCACAGTTGGGTCCTTGGTTGGATGAAGCCTACCAAGTCTCAACCAACATCCAGGAAAAGCTGATGAACTTGTAGATCACACAGCAAAAGATCAAGCGAGTCGGCGAAGGACCAGCTACAGAGCAGTTGGTCGAACAGGTGAAGCAGGCAGCCATGTAGAGCGCAACTGAAGTAGCAGTTGTGTAGGTGGAGCTGGGGGATCTTCACAACAAGATCACTGTGACAGCCAAGTGACTCGAGGGCGAGTCACGACCTTTGTGTTGGGGGCATGTTGGGATGAGGTCCCTTGGGTGAGTTTTGGGGCAAAAG
This sequence comes from Pinus tabuliformis, assembly GCA_031772625.1. NCBI lineage: Eukaryota > Viridiplantae > Streptophyta > Pinopsida > Pinales > Pinaceae > Pinus > Pinus tabuliformis. The sequence continues at coordinate 583,966,734 of CM062820.1, forward strand.
CCCAAGTTTTGATCTAAAAAGATGTAAAGTCTCTCCAAATTGTGGACGCGGAGCGGAGAGTTAGTTAACAGTCGAAAATGGTTTTGACCCTCATTCATGTAAACTTGAGTTGGTTTTTGAAGATCTACCCATGGTCCATGGACCATGGGATTGCATAAATAGGTGTGTCTTAGAGAGTCTAAGGCAAATAGATAGAGATAGAAGTCTTTTGTCTATGGGTAAGACAGAAGGAGTCTAGAGGGTTAGTGCAGGAAACTAAGAGGAAAGGCTCTACAACTGAGTGCACAAAGGCCTAGAGTAGTGTCTACAACTGAGTACGCAGACCCCTACAGCTGAGTGGGCAGGGAAGTATTAAGTCTGTAAACCTATACTAAAGATCAATAAAGAATATTGTTGCAGAAATTCTTATGTTTTATCTCTTTACTTTTGTTATGCATGATTGCAATATATGCTATGATGAAATTATGTATTTATAAAATAATGATGTATTGATGCACGAATTTACTTGATCCGTCTTAGTATCTGAACACAATTAATGTTAAGTGATTATGCGAATATCATAACACTTTCTGTTAAAGTTATCGAACACTTAGGTAGATTTGAGTAAATACTGACTTAAGAGTAATCTATGGTGCATGTAAGTAGCTAATTTTCCTATTCAGGGTCCGCAAAATCTAGTCGTAGAGGTTGATTGAGGGAAGATACAACGCTAAGCCTTAAGGGCTTATGGATCTGTGTGAAGGCATATCTAGGTCACAAAAGGACATCACACTGAGCTCTGTGTGTAGAAACTTGGTTCCTGCATCCCCCCATACTGCTTCAGGTGAGAATTTAGTCCGCACTAGGCGGATTGATGCTGAAAGGGCCAATAGTGTAAGGTTTTTTTTGGCACAACTAACTCTGAACATGGGTTAGGACCCACTAAGCCAACACCCTATCAACACAACTTGTATGTGCCAGCTGCTTACTTTGGTGCACGATGGGTGTTTATGGCTAGGAGGGCATATCCCCATTGCTGACATGCTTATTCACATGATTACGCATCTACCATATGAAGGTTTGAATATGGCCAAGGAGTTTGGCGAAAATATCAGAGAAAAGAAATTGGCAGAAAGAATGAAGAAAGGATTCGACCTTGTGAAGAAGGCGCGAAGATATTCCATCACCTTAACAACAGACCCATCAGTGAAAATTTCCACGCAAATCTTGGCAGGGAAGGTAATGAGAAAGTGTTGCGCATTCGAATTTTTGGTGCTCGTAGTGTCCCTAGCTTCTCAGTGCATGAAACATATACAATTCAACTGGTCCAGGTACCTGTGCCAAGAATTCCTCGCAAATTGTCGCAAGGCCCAGGATGAAACCAACTCATTTCATTACGCTTGGTTGCTTATGTCTATTGTGTTGGTTGCGTGGGAACTACCAAAGGACAACCAGTTTCCTACACTTGAAGAAGGATTACCAGAAGCAGCGCAGTTTGCATCTCTATGGGCTGCAAAGGACCCCGGTCGGATCATAGAGACAAAGATATTTTGGGTCTTGATGGAATCAAGTCTTCACATGGCCATTAACCAAAATCCAAGGTTGTCCCTGACCTTGTACACGCAACTGTCAGCATATGCTACATTCAAGGCTGACTTCCACAGAGTTTACATTCAAGCGTGGAAGGATCCACAACATAAATGGCATGACTTTCCATATTTTATGATGGAGATAGATGTGCAGGAGTTGATCATGCAATGGCTTGCAAAGTGGCATGGGAAGTTCTACAACATAGAAGAGAAAGGAGGCAGCTAAGAAAGCTGTACGCACACTTGTTGAGCAAAAAAAGAAGGAAGCAAGGGAGAAGGCTTGCGTGGAGAAAGAGCTACCTGCCAAAGAGCTGTTATAGCAGGAGCAGTGTGAATCACAAAGAAGTGGAAAATCACCTTCACCAGAGACCGAGAATGAAGAATTGTCAGAACAAAGAGGTGAAGAAGATGATGGGAAGAGCACCCCATTTATTTTGAAGAGACACAGCAAGGGACAGTAGGAAGGTCCAAGGAAGAAAAAAAATCAGACAAGTCGCAAGGTGATCCCATGGTCTTGATGGAGGGCGATATTGATGAGATCAGGGATAAAATAAGGGACACTACAACTGAAGTACTGCAACAATTTGAGCAACAATATATGCAGATGCTCGAGGGCATCCAAAAGGATCTACGTGAGCTGCAAATCTAGGAAAACAGGCTACAGGTGGGCACTGGTCATGCGAGTGCAGAACAAGCGAGCCTGGCACCTGGGATGAGTCAAGCTACCGAACTGGTAAGGGCCCTCGACCTTAGAGCTATTGAATTACTAGAAGGGTCCCTTCACACAAAGTTAGTTGATGACTGCGCCATCCTAAGCACAATCAAGAACAGCGGGTTGAACATAGCAGCGCTCCCCAATGATATCTTCCACGTGCTGCATGCAGGGTTTTAGAAGAATTGAGAGCTTGGGAGCAACATGCTCTCAACCTTATTAGTAAATACAGAGTGAACAATAAGTAGATGTTCACTGAGAAGATGAAGGCCTTAAAAGAAAAGGAGACGTTGTAGGCCTGTGCTATGTGGGTTATTAACGAAAGGGCCAGTAGTGTAGGGATTGGTTCATTGGCACAACTAACTCTAAACCTGGGTCAGGACCCTCTAAGCCAACATACCCTTGAGCTTGCAGTGCTCAATAGCAGGTTTCCATGTGTTTGATAGAGGGTTTTAATTATTGGCTCCTAATTGAATGATTCTATGAGTGTTTGATTTCAACTCATTTATTCACACTCACTAGACTCTACAGAGAAATTTTGAGACAATCATCCTTATCAGTGGCCATCCTTATGTATGTTAACGGTTTTCATCATTGACTAGTAATCAGATGAATTTTCACATGTTTGACATCAACTCATTTATTCACATGTGAAAAATTATGGTATTTCGTGACAGTGAAGAAGACCTTGGGAAGGGGCTTACATCACTCAACCTTGTTTCCTCTCCCAAGATATGTATTTTGTGTCTAGAGACAACTTATCTAAATCTCACTACACTACGACAAAGTTACACATTGTACTTACTGGTGGTGATGATCTCTCATATTCTACATGGATCCACAATGTATTGTTCTAGATACTAAGAATGGGAATACCTAACACAGGACATGATTTATATATGACATATATTTGATGTTTTTTGCAGGCCTCCTTCTGTTCTGATGCTCTGCAACTCTCTCTCCTCGATTGTTTTATAAAATATTTTGGCAATTGTCTTCTTCTTTGACCAGGCTCACACTTTAGGGGGAATCTATTGTCCATGAGAATACCTCCCCATTAGCTCAGAGGAGAATAATATGATTTTGGTTGATATACACTCCTTTTTCTATCCTATATAAGGCTATTACATGAGTTATGTACCATGAGGACAACATTATCCTAGTCTTCTTCACGGTGCTGGATCGGCCAACAATTAAGGGATATCCCCTGTATGAAGTCCAAACTAGACCTCACAACATTTGGTGTAGGAGTCCCATCTGGTACAATGGCCTACTTTCCATTGTCTTAAAGGTTTCCCTTAGCTCTTGCTTGTCAGCACATGAGAGTGGTTTGATTTATCTTCAAGCAACGAAGTTCACGTGCCTGGTGAGTGCTTAATCTTACTTGTGTCGAGGTTATTTCACTGTATAGGGAGAGGGTGGAAGTGAGTCTCAAGTTGAAAAGGAATAGTCCCAACTCTGTCAGAGACACACAACACAACAAGACTTGTAGCGGCTACAACCACCCTCCAAAATTTTGGCTTGCACCCAATTTTGAAGCCTCCCTTGAGAGTTTTGCTTGATGACTATACACCCCCATGTTCACTTCATGAGCCCTTGTAAGTCTTTGCATCAATCTTACTTGTGCATTTCATTCAAGTTCTACATGTTAGTGTCTAAGCCATTCTTGTGACCATGTTCTAGCTATGCTCAAAGTAGTCACTTCCTGTGTGCTTGTTGTGTTTGCTATGGAGGCATCTGTCGCACTCACAAACTGAATCACATTCACTGTCACACAAGCACCATCATGGTCAATCAATGATCAATCATGAGTGTTGCTCTTGTCACTTGCACCATCGGTCAGTCATGTTGAACATTCTGGATGGTTTGAGTCGTCTCATCATCGAGTCATGTGATTGTGTGTTCACATGATCACCTCTGCATCTTTCAACCATCCACACACTTAGCCATTTTTGCTAAAGTTCTGATGACTAGACTCCCCTTTGAAAACCTTACCATCACCTCACCATCAACTCGATCGACTATCACCAGAGCAATGCAGAAGCATTAAGAAAGTCTTTCCAAGCTGCTTTGATCACAAGCAATTCAATCAGATCTCATGTTGGCCACCTAGACAGTCGGACCCAACATCCACCCCGAGACTGACTCCGCTCCAAAATTTCACAAAGGATACTGACCTTACCCATTTGGATGACTGAGGAAATTTTGTAGACAGGCCGAATAGACACCAAGTGCCCATCCCTGTCTCCCTTAGAAAATTATGCAATTTTCCTAGTCAGTCATCTCGATAGTCGACCAATTGCTCATCCCAGAAATTGCGCAGTTTTAATGAGCAAGCCTCTTGCTGCCCTGTAGTCCACTCAGCTTAGAAATTGTGCAAATATTATTAGTAGGCTGACCTTCTAGCCTCAGTATAGTTCTCCTCACCAGCAGCTCCTAGCAGCAGACTGCCAGTTCCTCCTAGGAATTGCGCAGTTTTTGCTACTAGTGACCTAGCAACCAACTGCCAGTTCCCTCTAGGAATTGTGCAATTTTTGCTACCAGTGACCTAGTAGCTGACTACCAGTTCCATATAGGAATTGCACAGTTTTTTCTACTAGTGACCCAACAACCAACTTCTAGTTCCCTCTAGGAATTGCACAATTTTGGCTACCAAGCTCTCGGGCAGTTCCTCCCAAAACCTGTGCAATCTCTGCCTGCTGACCCTCCTTATAGCCCGACCTGTTCTTCCAGGAAATTCCGCAAATTTTTCCTTCCCACCCCTGCTATCCGCTCATTCTAGAAAATTCACAGATCCTGCCTACCTTACCTTCCTGCAACCTAGACTGTCCCTCTCAAAATTTGCACATTTTTTCCTTCTAGCCGAGCCAGACCCTGCAAACAGTCACTGCCGACCTGAATTTCCCATCTCCATCATTTAGTGACTCTTTCCCTGCTTTCATCAGTAGTGCTCGGAGCCATCATCCCGCTTCACAACCTTTCTTCCTCTCCTGATCACTTTTATCCGAAATGATCATATGTCATGGTAGACTAGGAGGTTTTGGATTTGATGTCGTCTCATCATGAGTGACTGTAGGTACAAGTACACCAACAAACATCGCACGATGACAAAAGGAATGAATGAAGGGAGCACATGTAGAAGGAGAGGTTCACCAATGAATGAATGAACGATGCATGTGAAGAGAGGTGCTCGTGAACAGATGATCATGTAAAGATGTGTTCACAGATGAACGCGCGAACAAACATGCAAGATGTGCTCACCGACGGATGAATGAACAAACATGCACCTTCATGAATAAATGAGCATATCAAGCCTCCCAACATGCAAGCAAGGAACAACATGCCAAAGCTTCATCAAGCGAACCAAATACCATCGAAGACTCTGCACACTTCGTCATGCGAAGGTAAAGCTATGTTGCACCATGAATACATCCACCACCCAGCAACACTGTAGCTCGACATGCACTCTAACAGTAACACGAATGTACCAACACTGTCATGTTGAGTCATGTCATAAGTCATGTTGCCCACATCTCTGCTATGTGGTATGTTGCCAATCAATGTAATGTAATGTGGAAGTCCAAGAGACCCACTTGTTGTACAAAGGGTCATGTAAATTTGAAAATTCATGGAAGTCAAACAGCCATGAGGGTATTCGAACAACCACAAGGGTCAGTTTCACCCTTGGCTATAAATACCCCCTCATTTATACATGCAAAAGAATTTTCACCTCAGCTCCTCCACATAGCCAAGAGAGTCTATAATATTTTCTTTGAGGAGTAAGTAGTGGCTCCAACGCCTCGCACTCAGGGTTAGTGATGTATGGTGTAATGTTGTGTCTTGGAACTTTCACTTAATTCAGAAGCCTACTAATAGGCCAACACTTTTTCACACATGTATTGTAATTTTTGTAAGACTAATATTTAACACTTGTGATGCATGTTTCTTTAACTTGTGTTCTACATCTGAACTATTTCACTTGTTGTAATACATAATCTATTAATGGAAATGTGTTGTATATGTTGTTAACACCATCTCGCTTGTGTAGAATATTCTCCCTGACACCAGAAAAACCTTTCACATAAAGCTTGTTGTAACAACCATTACACTCGTTTGGACTCATCCGTTGGGTGTTGTACGTGTTATCTTACCTTGTGTGTTGTGACTGCAGCATCCATGTGGGCTGCTCCTTTAGAAGATGTGCACATCCTGTTGTGTTGTGTGTTCCTAGTCGAGTTGGGAATTCATCCCAACCAACTTGGGACTAAATCCCACCCTCGCCCTCTACAGTGAAATAACCATTGACACAAGTGACACTTACACTCACCAAGCATGCGAACCTCACTTCTCAAAGACAAAGAAGACCACTCTCCTATGCTGACAAGCAAGAGTTGAGGCAAATCCTTAATACAATGGCAACCGGGCCATCATACCGAATGGTACTACCAAACGAAACGGTGTGAGGTCTAATTGGGACTTCATACCGAGGTGATACCCTAAATGTTGGCGGGTCTAGAACCGTCAACATTTATGGTGCTAGAAGGAGGGATGCTAGTTTTATATGGATGAAATTCCCCTCACACTCATTCATCAACCATATGGTCAAGGTAGTAACTCGCACTCTCTCTCAGCTAGACGTGGCTCTGCATTTGGTGACTCCTCACTTCCCATAATTGAGCACGAGATTCCATATCAACACCTTCGCTCTATCCATTCCATCACTCGCTAGTTAGCAAAAGTACTCAAACTGATCCCAAGCATACAACATCTTCCATACACATCAAAGAAGTCAAAATACACTCCCACCGGAGTTGTTGTATCATCGGTGGAAGAAGCAGTCCTTGCCACACTTGAAGGTCTGGCAGAAGCCATTGAAGATGGAGAGGAACCTCCGATCTTCCGGCAAGGTGAACAAGACACTCTTGTGATCTTGGGATCAGACTCCAGTATAGGAGGTGGAGGGGAAGGCAGCAGAGGAGGCGGAGGCAAAGATGAACCAACCGACTCAGAGTTGGAACCATCAAACTCCAAAAGAGAGGAAGAGGACGAATAAGAAGAGATGGCTGACCCAAATCTTGAATGGATGCCTCAGGGACCATCGACTCTCCCTGTTGTTCTACACAAAATGCCAAAGCAAGTGGAGAGAATGAACATCAAGTTCAACCCTGAAAACACAGTGAAGGAAGAATACCACTTAGACAACTTCTACCTATAGATACAAACCCTTGAGGTATGTTATGATGACGTAGCATGTATATTGTTCCCATGTACCTTGGACAGTCGCGCAGCTTCATGGTATCATAGCCTTCCACCCAACTCGATACAGAACTGGGGTGTTTTCAAATGTATGTTCCTTGAAACATTAACTGATGACAACACCACAGCCATGCTACTCAAAGAATTGGGAAGCCTTAAGATGGAGGGAAAAGAGAAAGTGAAAGATTTCAATCAGAGGTTTACACATATTTTGAACAAGTTTGCAGTGGACACTAAACCTCATGACTCCATCACTGTTGACTATTAAACGTCCGCACTGCCAACCAACATTATGCAGTTTGTTAAGTGACATGCGAAGCCAACACTCCTGGAAAGTTACGAAGAGGCTATTTCTATTGAAAAATACTTGTGTGCAATTAGAGCCATCAAGGATGACGAATCAACGAAGGACTCAAGGATGCGAGATCAAGCAATGGAAAATTGACACATTTGCAAGCAGTCATCCGCCCAAATAGAGACAGGAAAATAGTTCATCAACCAGCTCATCAAGCAATAACTGGTTCGCTTCAAAAATTGCGCAGAAGCCTATGTTCCAACTCGAACAGTGTGCAAATCCCAAGTTCTATTCCTTCCACGAAGAACATCACCCTGAGAACTCTTGTTCAGATTGGAAACGAGTCATTAGCTCTGTTTGCAGTCATACACTTGATGCAAAAAGAAATATGTAGGAGCAGCCGGAAGACACTGATGATGACGAAGAGGCTGCACCTAATGAAACATCAAGTGTTGGGCATGTGGTGAATGCATATCAGTGCTTGCAAGTAATGTTAAAGACAAACACCGAGAAGCATCCCCAAAAACAAAATTATCATTACAATATTAGGAGTAAAGGGGCTCCCCCTCCACTTGGGGAAATGCGAGAGAAGGTGAGACTGCTGATAAAGAAGGTTGATCCAGCAGCTGCCCCAAGGCAGAAAACACAAAGCAAGTCCAGGAAGACAGCGGCAGATAAGACTACATCCATGAGAAGCAAGTTGCAAAACACCCCGCCAGACAACACGGACATCCGTTCCACCTTGGACACCGTGGTAAGTCTACCACCTCTATACTACAAGTTGTTGAAGACATGAAGAAAACTAGAGAGAACATCAGTTTGTTGGAGTTAGCTAAGGTCCAGAGTCAGTGAGATATCCTACCACGTGCAATGGGATAGACAACAACGAATAGCGCAACCTCCACCAACAAGGGAGAAAACACACCCCCAGATCACTATCCACTATGCTCAACACACTCCAGATGGAAGAAGCAAACTCGGGTTGCCCTCCAATACTTCTCTTGTTTGATGTTTTAAACTACAATGTCCACAATTGCTTGGTTGATTCTGGTGCGGTAGCCAACGTCACGCTGCTTTCCATCACTAAGAAGATCAACAGACAATGGAGCGAAACATCTGCAAGAATCATGCAACTCGATTGAACATCAATACTAGCCATTGATGAGCTGCGAGACATGATCATCTGACTATATCATGACAGTCGAGTCCACCAATGCATCAACATAGTTTTTGTGGACATATCAGAAACATTTGGTCTATTACTCAGTAGACACTGATCCAACAAGTTAGATGGATATTTTTCTATAGATTTGTCTCACATGTGGCTTCCGTACAAGGGAAAATGCAACCAAATCTGGGTGTTATCTAAGAGGTATATGAAACACAATGTCACTCCCCTTAACGATGAGAACAAACTGTTGGCCTTCGTAGAACTCATGTTTGGAAAATGCCTCATTGAAATGACATTGGAGTGTTATCCTGCACGACCAGCTCCAACCTCATCAGACACGCAGTTGGGACTCCTTCCTTGCCCAACTGATGGTAATGAAACTTGTACATTTCATTGTACCGATAATATCAATAGTAGCTGCAACAATAGTAGCAGTAGTACTAGCATGCCAAATGGTCTGTGTACAGATCAGTTGTGGGCCATGGATTTTGACTGATTACAGACACATGATGGCTCAAGGAACAATTATATCTCAGTTGTCCAAAACAATAGGCAACGCATGATCTCAAGCTGCTTGAAGTTCAAGTGCACAAACAACACTGCTAAGTATGAAGCATTCGTGCTGAGCTTACAAAGGACCACCACTACGAATGAACAGAGAAACCTAGAAACCTATCATGATCCAAAGATAACCAATCTCAGTACAAGCTACACACCGTAGCAGTGATAAGTCTTTGACCGCTTGACTGAATAGTACCGGAATGGGTCAGCATGAGCAGATGATGACCTGAGTACACACTACACGTGAGCAATCCAACACGAGATTCCAGGTAAAGGAGGAGATAAGATATTGCAGCAAAGACCAGGTAACACACACATGTTGTTTGCACTCCTTACATAGAAAATATTGACTAACATTTTGGATGGTTGGATTACTTGCAAAGTTCGTCATCATACTTGGTTTTCCAATTTAAATTCCGCACGTAAGAAATCCGGGAAAATCTGCTAATGCACTGATTTCAGAAACTTGAACTGTTCACAGAATAAAAACAACTACCTCGTGCCATCATCCAAGCCCAGATTGCACACAATACCTGAAACAGTGGTGTTGTCTTCACTTAAAGGCCTTTTGGAATGCCACCAGGTTCCAGTAGTGGAGCCTGGTGGACTTGCACTGGTCTACGAGAAGCTTGGACCACACACATATCACTTGCAATCACTTGACAAGAGGATTGACAACCTTCCTGTCAATGGCCAAGATCTCAAGCATTACCCTCAATAGGGCGGGCCACACTCGTGCCATGTACATAGTCTGCTTGTTGCTTGTTTTTTGCTTTTCTTATTACCTTTGTTTTGCTTTGTTTGATTTTGCTTACTATTTTTGTTCACGTTCATTTTGTTTGTTTGATATATTACTATTTTTGCGTCCAGAAATAAGTGTTGCCAACTACTACATTCTAGTTTCTGAATAGAGTATGTGGCTAAAATTTGAAGAAACTTGTGACACTATAGCACTTGGCTAGTCTTTGGTCCATCTTCTCTGTGCTTGGTTGTAACCTTCAACCGCTGAAATTTTGATAGAAAATACGAACCGTCTACAAGGGAATTTTTGGTCCAACCATGAACCTGTGTCCACACTGGGAAGCCCCATGCTTGTACTCAGCCTTTTGCTCTATGTGTTCAAGCTCATCCAGCTAGTAGAAATGGAGAAGGGGAAAATCTAAATGAGCAAACCCATGTCAGAGGTCTTACATGCTTCTCTGAAGGAACAACCTCTTCTGCTCTCAATAAGTCGGGATCCCTCTTCTACCCCAAAAATAAATAAGTGCCTATGCACAGTCCTCTTGAAAAAAATACAAAGGCGAAAGAAGAGAAAGGCTTCATGCATAAAGAGGTGAACTATGCAACTCCACAGGGGTACTGACCAGGCTCGCTGGCAGTGGAGCAATGTGTGGTTTCTTGCATGACTCCATTAGGGTACTGTCCAGGCCTGCTAGCAGTGGAGCAACACCAGAGATGAAAACTTATACTATGAAAATCTTCAACTCGCGAGCTAATTTACCCTTCCTAAAGTTGAAACACTAAGATCAAGTTGAACTTTTGATTGTGTTTGATTGAGTTTGCAAAGGGTGAACCATGCATGTCCATGGGGTAAGTAGGGAAGCCAAAGTAACCCACACAATGATTCAATACTCCTTGAAAAACCAAGGCCCTGTGCTAGACATGAACCAAAACAAAGAAGATGGAGTTCTACCAATGTGTCGCCATGTGTTGTAGTGGCTACAAACACCCTCCAAAATTTTGGCCTGCACCCAATTTCAGAGCCTTCCTCGAGAGTTTCGCTTGATGACTACACGCCCCCAAGTTCACTCCGTGAGCCCGTGTAAGTCTTCACATCCACCTTGCTTGTGCATTTCATTCAAGTTCTACATGTTGGTGTCTAGGTCATGCTTGTGACCATGTTCTAGCTATGCTCGAAGTCTGAGCTTTGTGTGCGCTTGTTGTGTTCACTATGAAGGCATATGTCGCACTCACACACGGAGTCACATTCACTGTCGCACAAGTGCCATCACGGGCGATCAATAATCAATCACAAGTGTTGCGCTTGTCACTTTCACCGTCGGTCAGTCATGTTAAACATGTGTGTCTGGATGGTTTGAGTCGTCTTGTCATCAAGTCATGTGAGTGTGCGTTTACATGATCACCTATGCATCTTTCGACCGTCCACACACTTAACCATTTTTATTGAAGTTATGACGACCAGAATCCCCTTTGACAGCCGGACCATCACCTTGCCATCAACTCGATCGAATGTCACCTAGAGTAGTGCAGAAGCATTACGAAAGTATTTCCAATTTGTGCGGATCACAATAAATTCAATCAAATGTCATGCTGGCCACCCGGAAAGTCGGACCCGACAGCCACCTCGAGACTGACTCCCCTCCAAAATTGTGCAAAGGCTACTGACCTTTCCTGCTCGACTGACTGAGGAAATTGCGTAGATAGGACAAATAGACACCAAGTGCATGTCCTTGTCTCTCTTAGAAAATTGTGCAGTTTTCCCAGTCAGTCATCCCGACAGTCGACCTGCTGCTCATCCCAGAAATTGCGTAGTTTTCATGAGCATGCCTTCTATTTCCCAGTAGTCCACTCAGCTCAGAAATTGCACAGATATGATCAATAGGCTGACCTCCTAGCCTTAGTACAGTTCTCCTTGCCAACACATCCTAGTAGAAGACTGCCAAATCCTCCTAGGAATTGCACAGTTTCTGCTGCCAGTGACCCAACAACCAACTGCCAGTTCCCTCTAGGAATTGTGCAGTTTTGGCTACCAGTGACGCAACAGCCGACTACCAGTTCCATTTGGGAATTGTGCAGTTTTGGCTGCCAGTGACCTAGCAGCCAACTTCCAGTTCCCTTTGGGAATTGCACAGTTTTGGTTGTCAGGCTCCCAGGGAGTTCCTCCCAAAACCTGTGCAATCTCTGCCTGCTAAGCCTCCTTGCAACCCAACCTGTTCTTCCAGGAAATTGCGCAAATTTGGCCTTCCATCCCCTACTGTCTGCTCATTCTGGAAACTGCGCAGATATTTCCTACCTTTGCCTTCCTGCAGCCTGGACTGTCCCTCCCAAAATTTGCGTAATTTTGCCTTCCAGCCAAGCCAAACCCCGGAGACAGTCACTATCAACTTGAATTTCCCATCTCCATCACTTAGTGACTGTTGCGCGGTTTTCATCACCAATGCTCAAATCCATTATCCCACTTCACAACCTTGCTGCCTCTCATAATCACCTGCATTCGAAATGATCATATGTCATGGTAGACTAGGAGGTTTTGGATTTGATGTCATCTCGTCATGAGTGACTGCAAGTACAGATACACCAACAAACATGGCACAACGATGAAAGGGATGAACGAAGAGAGCACATGCAAAAGGACAGGTTCACCAACGGACGAATGAACGATGCATGCAAAGAGAGGTGCTTGTGAATGGATGATCATGTAAAGATGTGTTTGCAGATGAACAGGTGAGAAAACATGCAAGATGTGCTCACTGAAAAATGAACGAACGAACATGCACCTTCGCAAATAGATGAGCATATCAAGCCTCCCAACATGCAAGCAAGGAAAAACATGCCAAAGGTTCATCAAGCGAACCAAAGACCGTCGAAGACTCTATGCGCTTCCTCATGCAGAGGTAAAGCTATGATACACCATGAATACATCCACCACCCAGCAACACTGTAGCTCGACATGCACTCTAGTAGTAACACGTATGTACCAACACTGTCATGTTCAGTCATGTCATAAGTCATGTCACCCACATCTTCATTATGGGGTATGTTTTCAATCAATGTAATGTAATGTGGAAGTCCAAGAGACCCACTTGTTGTACAAAGAGTCATGTAAAGCCAAAAAGTCATGGAAGTCAAACAATCATGAGGGTAGTCGAACAACCACAAGGGTCAGTTTCACCCTTGGCTATAAATACCCCCTCATTTATACATGAAAAATAATTTTCACCTCAGCTCCTCCCACATAGCCAAGAGAGTCTGTAATATTTTCTTTGAGGAGTAAGTAGTGGCTCCAACGCCCCGCACTCAGGGTTAGTGATGTATGGTGTCTTGGAACTTTCACTTAATTTAGAAGCCTACTAATAGGCCAACACTTTTTCACACATGTATTGTAATTATTGTAAGACTAATCTTTAACACTTGTGATGCATGTTGCTTTAACCTGTGTTCTACATCTGAACTATTTCACTTGTTGTAATACATAATCTATTAATGGAAATGTGTTGTATATGATGTTAATGTTGTCTCGTTTGTGTAGACTACTCTCCCGGACACTAGACAGACTTTTCACATAAATCTTGCTCTAATGACCGTTGCACTCGTTCGGACTCTTCTGTTGAGGGTTGTACGTGTTATCTCACCTTATGTGTTGTGAATGTCACATCTGTGGACTGCTCCTTTGGAAGTTGTGCATGCCCTGTTGTGTTGTGTGTTCCTAGTCGAGTTGGGACTTCATCCCAACCAACTTGGGACTCACTCCCACCATCTCCATCTACAGTGAAAGAACCATTGACACAAGTGACACTTACACTCACCAGGCATGCGAACCTCACTTCTTGATGACAAAGCAGATCACTCTCCTGCGCTGACAAGCAAGAGTTGAGGCAAATTCTTAAGACAATGGCAACCGAGCTATCATACCAGATGGGACTCCCACAACAAATGGTGTGAGGTCTAATTGGGACTTCATACCTGGGTGATCCCCTGAATGTTGGTGGGTCCAGCACCGTCAACGCATGAGGACAAATTTAGCGTAGTCTTCTTGATGGTGCTAGACCCACCAACATTCAGGGGATATCCCTAGTATGAAGTCCCAACTAGACCTCAAACCATTTGGTGTAGGAGTCCCATCTGGTACAATGGCCCGATTTCCATTATCTTAAAGGTTTGCCTTAGCTCTTGCTTGTCAGCACATGAGAGTGGTATGATTTATCTTCGAACAATGAGGTTCACGTGCCTGGTGAGTGCTTAGTCTTACCTGTGTCAAGGTTCTTTCACCGCAGAGGTAGAGGGTGGAAGTGAGTCTCAAGTTGAAAGGAAATAGTCCCAACTCTGTCAGAGACACACAACACAAAAGGACATGCACAACTTCCGACAGACTAGTCCACACGGATGTGGAAGTCACAAACACACAATAAATGGATAGCACGTACAACACCCAGCAGAGTAGTCCACATGAGTGCGACAGTCGTTATAACAAGTTTTTCAGAATGGTTTTGTTGAGTGTCCGACAGGATAGCCCACATGGGTGAGACAACGTTAACAACTTATACAACATTTTTTATTAAGCATATGTATTGGAACAACAAAAATAGTTCAATTGCTTTAACACAAGTTAAAGCAACATGCATTGCAAGTGTCAAAAGAATAGTCTTACAAACAAATACAATACATATGGGAAAATGTGTTGGCCTATTATCAAGCTTCTAAATTAAGTGAATGTTACAAGACACATAAGTACCCCATACATCACTAACCTCGATAGTGGCTCATTGGAGCCACTACTTGCTCCTCAAAGAAAATACTACAGACTCTCAAGGCTATGTGGGAGGAGCCAAGGTGAAAATCCCTTTGCATGTACAAATGAGGGGTATTTATAGCTAAGGGTAAAACTGGCCGTTATGATTGTTCGACTTCCCTCATGACTGTTTGACTTAAATGACTCTTCGGATTTACATTTGGGTCTCTTGGATTTTCATGTTACATTACATTGATTACAACAGTGTCGCCCACAATAGTGATGTGGCCGAGCTGACTCGACACAAGAAATATGGAGTGTTCATGCTAGTGGTAGTGTGCATGTCGAGATGTTGTGTTGCTGAGTGATGGATGTCCTCTTGGTGTATTAGAGATTCACCTCTGCATGGCAAGGTGTGCAAAGTCTTCGTTGGTCTTGGTGTTTGCTTGATGTTGCATGTACAAGTTGCTCCTTTGCTTATAATTTGGCATGCTCCATGTGTTCGTCCATTCGCAAAAAAATATCCTCGCATGTATTCCTTGTTCATCCACT
Organism: Pinus tabuliformis; assembly: GCA_031772625.1. Lineage (NCBI taxonomy): Eukaryota > Viridiplantae > Streptophyta > Pinopsida > Pinales > Pinaceae > Pinus > Pinus tabuliformis. The sequence goes on from CM062820.1 coordinate 583,982,319, forward strand.
CGCAAAACAGTCTCCTCGCATGTATTCCTTGTTCGTTCGTTTGCAAAACAATCTCCTTGCATGCGCTCCTTGTTCATCCCGTTCGTCGTCATGTCATGTCTTATCCATGTACCTGTATCTGCAATCATTCATTATGAGATGACATCAAATCTAGAAATCTCCTAGTATACCATGACGCATTGTCATTCGCTTTCTGATGCAGGTGATCGGGAGAGAGGACAAGACTCTGAAATTGCGCAAGGAAGATTTCAAGCTAGGATGCGGGCTTCGAGCACTGTTCATGAAAATTTTGCAGAGGTCACTGGGAGGTTGAGATGGGGAATCTAAATCAGTAGTGACTGTCTACGAGTTCTAGTTCTGCTGGAGGGGAGATCTGTGCAATTGTTTGAGGGAGACAGTGTAGGCAGCTGAGGAGTTTGGCAGTGAAAATTGTGCAATTTATCCGGGGAGCTGGCAACGAGCTGCGAAAGGCTTCTTGGAAAAATGGCAGCAGGCTACAAGAGGCTGCTAGAAAAAAAAATAAAATGCTAGGAGGCTAGCCTGATAGACATCCTTGCACATTTTTTGAGCTGAGTGGGATGCTGTGCAGCTGGGGGACATCTCACAAATACTAGGTAGTTTTCTGGGTGAGCAGCAGGCCATCTGACTGGGTGACTGGTTGGAAAAAATGCACAATTTTTTAGGGCAGTGCAGTGATGGACATAAGGTGTCTATCTGACATGTCTTAACAGTTTCTTTAGCTAGCGGAGTGGGCATGCTTGGAAGCTTTTGTGCAATTCTTTGGAGGAGGGAGGCCCAAGGTCACTTCTCGGTCAAACTCTCCAATTGACTAGCTGGAGGCTCAGTTGAGGTACTTGTAGGAAACACAGATTGAAATGGATTGTTGGGAAACTTATGCACTATTTTGGGTGACATTCGGTCGAGTTGATTCCAGGGTTACATAGTGCAGACTGCCTGGGAGGTAGCCTCAATCTCTGTGCAATTTTGGGCAACAGTGCACAATCACTAAGAGATGAAACTGTGCAATGCAGCTCAATGGATGTCTGGTTGTTGTTGGATGGTCGATTCGAAAGAGTTTCAAGAAAATGAACAAGTGTGTGAACATGTGACTTCATACATGTATTACCTCGTGAACACACACTGAACATGACTTGACGACAAGACACCTTGAACCATCAAGACAAAATACACTCAGTGTGAATGACCGATGGTGTGAGCGACAAGCATGACACTTGGGATAGATCGTTGAATGATCGTGACGATGCTTGTGTGAAAGCGCATACAACCTCATGTGTGAGTGCCACATATGTTTACATAGCAGACAAAACTTGTACACATGATGGCGGACCTTGTGTATGGCCAGAACATGACTGCAAGCATAACATTGTGACCAACATGCAAAAATATGTCTGATGAATGGTCAAGAAAGGAGGGTGAAAAGAATCAGCATGGGCTCACAGGATGAGCCCAGTTTCTTGTGAAAATCAAGGAAAAACCCAAGGAAGGATTTGAAATTGAATGCAGGCCAAAATTTTGGAGGGTGTTGCAGCTACTAAAATACTTGACGACACACTAATTGAACTCCAGATTCTCTGTTTTGGTCCATTGTCAACACAGGGCCTTGGTCTTTCAGGGAGTATTGAATTTTTGTGCAGGTTACTTCAGCTTCCCCACTTACCCCATGGATAGACATGGTTCACCTTTCACCAACTCAATCAAACACAACAACAAGTGTCAGCTTGATCACAATGTTTCGAAATCAGGAATGGTAGTTTGGCTCGCGAGTTAAAAATTTTCAGAGTATAAGTTTTCATCTTTGGTGTTGCTCTGCTAGCAACAGGCCTAGAAAGTACCCCAAAAAATTCACCCATGAACACACACATTGCTTCAATTTTATCGAGCCTAGTCAGTACCTCGGTGGAGTTGAATTCTTCACCTCTATGTGCAGGAAACCTTTCTCTTCTTTCGCCTTTGTATTTTTTAAGAGGACTGTGCATAGGCACTTATTTTTCTTTTGGGGCGGAAGAGGGATCCAAATTTATTGAGAGAAGAAGAGGTTGTTCCTATAAAGAAGCATGTAAGACCTCTGGCATAGGTTTGCTCATTTAGATTTTCCCCTTCTCAGTTTATACTAGTTAGACGAGCTTGAACACACAGAGAAGAAGGCTAAGTACAAGCATGGGGTTTCCTAGTGTGGAAACAGGTTCATGGTTGGACCCAAGCTTCCCTTATAGATGGCTCATATTTTCCATCAAGACTTCATCAACTGAAGGTTACAACCAAGCACAGAGAATAGAGACGTAGGACTGGCCAAGTGTTGCAGTGCCACAAGACTCTTTAGATATTAGCCACATACTCATTCAAAAGTCAAAAATCAGTAAAGAGCAACACTTATTTACAAAACCAAAAATATTAGGATACTAAACAAACAAACAAAAATAGTAAGCAAAACGAAAAACAACAAGCAACAAACAGACTATGTACATGGTGCAGGTCGCAACCCAACCTACTGAAGACAAATTTTGAGATCTTGGCCGTTGACAGGAAGGATGTCAACCCTCCTGTCAAGTGATTGCAGATGGTACGTGTGTGGGCAAAGATTCTCTTGAACCAGTATCAGACTATTAGGTTCCACTACCAAAACCTGGTGGTATCCCGAAAGACCATTAAGAAAAGACAAGAATGCGATACAATACAATCATGAATGTGATGACTCCAGAAGACATAAATACACAAAATGAAGATCGCAGAAGCCTCAAATCTATAAAAGACAATAATCCTGCTCCAGATACTTTGTGTAACATAGGTTCCAATGACGAAACAGGGTAGTTGTTTTTGTTGCGGGAACGGTTCAGGTTTCAAAAATCAATGCATAAGTGGATGCCCCTAGATTTATTACATACATAACTTAAATTAGAAACCCATGTAAAATAATGAACTCTGTAAGTGATCCGAGCATCCAACAAATTAGTCAATTCTTTCTGTATAAGGCATTCAAGTGACAGATGTACTTTCCTCAGTTTTTGCTGCAATGGCTTGACCCTCTCTTTGGTTGAATTCACGTGTTGTATTATTCAAGTGTCGTATGTACTAAAGCCATCATATGCCCACGCGGACACATCTTGGTACTATTTGAAAAAGTGGTCAAAAATTTTCTTCTCCTACGGTGTGCAACACATACTGAGATGAACAAACTTTGGATCATGGTCTGTTATGAGATTGATCTGTTCATTCATCATGGTGGAACTGTGGGTTTTGCTATTTCTTGACCCTTGAAAGTGGTCCTGCAAGTCATAGAGCCTTTTGAGAGAAACCACACCCTTGGGGATGAGGTTTCCTTTCTTGTCATCTTCATCAGCCGCTGTGTCCTTGAAGGCATCAACATTGTCAATGAAGTGCAGTATCTGTCGTATCACTATTTCCGAAGCACCTACCACTTTGAGCGCGACCACGATGAGGCTAATGGATTTTTGCAAGGCCAACACAAGTGCTTCGTATTCAGCGATGTTGTTCATTCACTCTAAATCCAAGCAACTCAAGATCAAGTGTTTCCTATGCTTTGGGTCAATCAAGACACACCTAGATCTAGAGCCATCCTATGTCTTTGATTCGTCAAAATACATGGTACATAGCTCATCTATACATGGACCATTCGACATGCTTGTACTACTGCTACTATTGCTGCTACTACTAATACTGCTACTAATGTTACAATGTGTTGTACATGTTTCATTTCCATCAGTTGGGAAAGGAAGGAGACCCAACTGCGTGTCTGGTGAGGTTGGAGCTGGCTATGCAAGATAACACCCTAGCGTTGTTTCCAAGAGGTAGTTATCGAACATGAGCTTTACGAAGGACAATGGTTCATTCTCGCCATTGATGGGAGTGATGTTATGCCTCATGTATCTCTCGGATAACCCTTGAATTTGATTTCTTTTTCCTTTATACGGAAGCCACAAGTGTGACCAATCTGTAGCGAATTACCCATTCAACTTGCTAGACCAGTCTCTACTGAGTAGTAAGGCATATGCTTCTGGTATGTCCACAACAACAATGTTTATGCATTGGTGAACTCGGACATCATGAGATAGTCGATAATTACATCTCGAATTTCACCAATGGCTGGTACACATGTCCGATCAAGTTTGATGATCTGCGCAGATGTCTTGCTACATTGCACATTGAAATTATTGGCAATGGAGAGCAGAATGACATTAGATGATACGCCATAATCAACCAAACAATTGTGAACATTGCAATGAAAAATTTCAAATGAAAGCAAGAATGGAGGTAAAACAGAGTTCGCTTCTTCCATCCAGAGTGTGTTGAGCAAAGTTGTGAGTATACCTAGAGATGTGCTTACTCCCTTGATAATAGAGGCTATGTTGTCTATAGATGTTTTCCCCAGTGTGCGCAACAAAATATCCTGCTGACTCTGAATCTTAGCCAACTCAAACAAACTAATGTTTGCGTGAGTTTTATTCATGTCTTCCCTAATGTTATAGTCCAGAGTAGGTAGACTCACCGAGATGTCTGGGGTCAGACTTGTCTTTGTACTATCTGTCGTAGTGTTCTGCATTTTGTTTCTCATGGACGTACTCTTGTCCACTGCTGTCTTCCTAGGCTTGCTTTATGTTTTTTGCTTTTGCATAGCTGGTGGATCAACCTTCCTTAGTAGTTCAAGACTTTCTCACATTTCTCCAAGTGTTGGGTGAGCCCCTTGACTCCTAAGATTGTAACAACCATTTTGATTTTGGGGTTGCTTCTCGGTGTTTGTCTTCTGTTCTTCTTGCGAGCATTGATACATGTTGATTACCTAACTAGTGTTGGGTGCCTCATCAGGTGCAACATCTTCGTCATTATCTGTGTCTCTCAGCTAGCACTGTGTATTTCTCACTACGTTTGGCATATGGTTGCATATTGATCCCACAACTCATTTCCAATCCGAACAAGACCCTTCCAGGTGATTGTCTTCATGGAATGATAAAAAATATTCATTCACGCACCATTCTATCTGGAACACTAAGTTGGAGCTCTATGTAGTTTTAGTCAGGAAGCAATTGTTGCTTGATGACATGCTTCCTTGTCTTTGTCTGGGTGGTCGGTTACTCACAGATGTGTCGATTGTTTGTTTTTGAGCTCAGACACTTCTATTGTCAAGTTCTTGACAAGACAATTAAGGGTTTCAATATCACTTGCTTCCTTGTCTCTACCCTTGCTCGCCACAATTTGGGGCTTCCTACTCACCTCTATGGAGTCCTTCATTGGTTCGTGATCCTTGATGACTCCAACTATGCAGAGGTCCTTTTCTACAATGATTGCCTCTGCACAGTTTTCTAATAATGTTTTTTTCGCAGCTCGCTTGACGAACTGTGCAATGCTAGTTGGCAATGCAGACATGTAGTAATCGATAGTGATGGAGTCATGAGGTTTCGTGACTGTTGCAAACTTGTTCAACAAGCGCAAAAACCTCTAATTGAATCCTTTACCTTTTCTTTCACCTCCATCTTCAAGTTGCCCAAATATTTGAGTAACATGGCTGGGGTCTTGTCATGGAGTGTTTGCAGTTGTAGGTAGAAGTTGTCCAAGTGATCTTCTGCTTTCACTACTCTGTCAGGGTCATACTTTGTGATCATTCCCTCTGAATGATTTAGAATCTTGTGCAAAGCACCCTAGAGAGCCAATGGTCCCTGATTCATCCATTCAAAGTTTTGGTCAGCCATGTCTTCTTCTTCCTCCTCCTCCTCCTCTTCTTCAAAATCTGACGATTTTGGCTCTGCGTCTATTGGTTTGTCTTCACATCCTCCTCCTCCGCTACCTTCCCCTTTGCCTACTATACCAGAATATGATCCCAAGATCATGAGGGTGTCTCGTTCTCCCTGTTGGAAGAACCAGTTCCTCTCCATTCTCAACAACTTCTTCCATACCTTCAAGTGTGGCAAGAACTTCTTATTCAACCGATGATACAACAACCCCTGTGGGAGTGGTTTTTGGATTCCTTGATGCATATGGGAGATGTTGTATTCCTGGGATCAGTCTGACTACTTTCACGAACTAACAAGTGATGGGATGAATAAAGTGGAGGTGCTAATACAAAATTTTGTGTTCACATCTAGGAGGTGAGGAGTAACCAACTTCCGAGTCGCACGTAGGTGAGAGGGATTGCGAGTTACTACCTTGACCAGATGATTGATGTGTGGGGGTGAGAGGACATTCAATCATAAGAAATTGGAGATGCTCCTTCTACCACCAGAAATGTTGACGGTTTTGGACCCACCAACATTCAGGGGATCTCCCCAGTATGAATTCCCAACTATACCTTACACCATTTGGTGTAGGAGTCCCATCTGGTATGATGGCCCAGTTTATATTATCTTAAAGGTTTGGCTTATCCCTTGCTTGTCAGCACATGAGAGTGGCCTGCTGTTGGGAACGAGATACCCCAAGGATAGTTTTGGGGCTAAAGGCCCATGTTTTGGGTCAAGTTTTGTAATAAAGTTGTAAAGCCTCCGCATTTTGTGGTCACGGAGTGTGAAGGTGTCATGAGTCATAAAGGGTTGTCCGCCCTTATTTTGTAAAGTAAAGTTTGTTTTAAAGATCTACCCATGGTCTACAGACCATGAGATTGTATAAAAAGAGCTAAGTGATTAAGCTTTAAGTAGTCATAAGAAGTAGTAAGTTTGGTGGAAGAAGAAGAAGTCTTGAGCGATAAGGAGAGAATTCTAAGTTTCGGGTCTTAGTGTAAGTAGAGGCTCTGCAGCTGAGTGCGTGGACCCCTGCATCTGTGTGCACAGGGCAGATAGAGTCTGTAAATATTTGAAGATATTAGTAAAGATAAGCATTCTACAACCTCTGTGTCTTTGTGTCCTGTTAATGCATCTTATCTTATTGTGTATGAATTTCATTTACAAAGCTTATGTGATGCGCAAATGTATGTAATTACGTTGGTTAATTGAACATAAGTAACAATATATCTTTACACGGTGCTAATTGTGATTGTTTAATAAGATAAGTAAGACACTTAAGGTAATTTGGGAATCTTCACAATATGCTACCCTAGCAGCGCGAAAGTACCTGAACCGCAGGTTAGGGCTATGCAAAGGTCAATCGTACCCCTTCACAGAGGCACCAAAGGGTGAAATAAGGGGCTGGATTGACAAAACCCTAGAGCTTAATGACCTGCATGAAAATAGGAATAGAAGGAATAAACCGACATCATGACCATCTCATGGTGCAAAAACTTGGTTCCAACATCCCCCCATACTTCTTCAGGTGAGACTTTGGTCCGCACTCCGCAAGTTGACGCCGAAAGGGCCAGTAGTGTAGGGATTTTTTTGGCTAACTAACGTTGACCATGGGTCAAGCCCCACGCAGCTAAAAAATGGTTTCATTGCCAAGACCAGAATCTGCATAAGAGATGTGTGATGTCGTATCATCGAAATCCAACTAAGAAGGAGATCAAAGACTGGTTGGATAGGAAGATCCAAGAATTTGTGGTGCAGGGGAACAAAAATCCGTAATTGAAAAAGAAACAATGGCTGGACAGGTACCTATATACAAAAATCCATGAGATCTTTTTCATTTCCTTTCCGATTGAGCTATACGAGTGGATCGCAAAGCTAGCAGATAGCCAAGGAAGGTGGAGACTTGATGATCCTATTGTTTGGACCCCGAAGTTAGTACAAAGATTGGAAGCATCTGAGGATAAGATGCCCGTGCTATCGATCATTGGTTCAATCGCATCATATGAGGATTTGTGACTAAATTTGTGGTTGATACCTCAGTTAGCTACAGCAAGGTGGAGTGACGCTTTTTCAAAGGTCTACGAGGCAAGTACTTGAAGTCTTTGAATACCTGGATTAGGATGTTATTGTGTGAAAAATGGGTTATGTAGTGTTATGCTCCTATACCAATAGGTGTCATATTTCATGATTGACTGGTAAAATCCCAAATATGTTCATCCTTTCCATGTTGTAAAGGTTCCATAGTTGGAAAAGATCAAAAAATTAAAAAATGAAAAGAGGGTATGCCCTAAAAGAAAGATCAAAGGGCAAAAAGAATGAAATGGTCAAGAGAAAAAAGAAAAGAAATGAACCCCAAAGAAAAGACCAGGAAAGTGTGCTAGTCCAAAATGCCACTACTATTCTATTTTTGCAAAAGAATCTCATTGTGTGCAATTGGTTGACTCTTGCCACAGTTGATGGATGGCCAAACAACTTAATATTGGCCACTTCATGTTTAAATTTCTTGTTTTAGAGATAGAGAATAAAATCTGTCCAAACAGTTCAATCTTGGCAAATAAGTAGCTAGGTAGAGAAGCAAAGGAGCTCAACTGTTAAATCTGAGCCCTTGGAAGAAATAAGGGCAGACTTAGATAGGATTCCCATCAAAAGAAAAGAACACAGTAAGAGTTTGCTAGCCCAAGTGCACCCATGGAAGAAGAGAAAATTTTTTTAGGTACAATAGGCTGGGTAGGTAGTTTTGGTGTTGCAGAAGCATGCTTATGATTAATTTTTGTTTCTCAAGAGGTTCATCTCATTTGATATCATAAGTACAATGGAAATTGTTTGGTTACAAGTCAAGTGATGCATGTCTAACTTTCCCTCATACTTCTCCCAAAAACACTTACTAACCTTCCCCCCCAAGGATATTGAGATCTGCTCAATACTCTTACAATCACTCCATTTCATGAAAAGCCTGAGGAAAATAACATTCTCACTTTTTGCAAAGAAGCCACATTTCTTGTGTGAAACCTCTGTTTTCTCTAAAGCCTAAAGTTATTGAACTTTATAACTTGGCGCCTACCCTTCATAAACCCATATTAACTCTTAACATTACTATATAAATCCCTATATTCCTCCCCCGTATTATGTAAACATATGAAAAACCCCAAAAAATTTAGATATCCCGCCCCTGGTTAACATGTAACCATAGCACTATAAAACGAGGGTTTAATGGTTCACCCGAAATGCATTAAAAACATCCCCACGTGCAAATATTCAAAAGTTAATTAACACCTGGTTAATTAACAGTTTAATCCCCCCGACAACCAATAGAAATCGCCCCGATATGGTTAAAAAATCATTATTTAACATATCGGTCCCACGTCGTAGCCCTCCGCCACCTCAGATCTCCGCCAGCCGTTGGATCCGGGCTCGCTGATCAGATGACCCACGATTATATCGCAAGGCCCTTCCCCGCTGATCTTTACCGCCCGGGGAATCGACGGTATTCCTGCCATACCAGGGACACGCGGCACCCTCCCGGCATGCTCGCAACCCCTCCTCCCGATACCACCTTGGCCGATAAGTGGTGTGGGCTAATACCGCGTATCGCCCTCCCACTGACCCCGCCCGCTTACGTCACCTCCACGTCATCACCACGTCAGCATTCCGTACCCCAGGTCGCGACAAAAGATCATGTCCTGATGACGTCATCCGACCAAAAAGCACCAAAAAGCCCACGAAGCTGATTTTTTGTCAAAAAACCCGTAAAAAACGTCATTTTATTCATTTTCATTCGTCTTCTTCCCAAGACTATTGCATGCAAAATCACGTCCTGCAGCTGCGCAAGCTCTAGTCTGCCACCCCAACCAGCAAAGTCCAGTTTTCTGCTTTGCACATCGTCAGTCAACTTGCAAATTACGTTGGTTTGCTTACAAAACACAGGTATTTACCCCGTCTCACCTCTCGAACCTGTATTTTCAGTTTCCTCTGCAAAATTGTACCTATAAAAGCTAATTTTAAACTCAAGTAGTCCATAATTGCTATACCAAGGCACCAATAGCTGCTCTGTTTCCCTTTTTCCACACAAATTCAACCTCCGGTTTAAAAAACACAGAAAATTGAACAATGGAAGTCCCTGTGGCCCTCAATGTCGCGCCTCTCAATGCACTCTACAGACCAGCATCATTTACCCTTGGCCGACAGAGATTTCCAAATAAGAGACCCAATTGGCTGCCAAAATCATCCTCATACTTTTTGTCTAATCAGAAATAGTCATTTGGGCAATTCTGATATCTATGGAATATGGGAATCCAATCTCCCCAAGTATTACCTTCCCTCAGTCAATGTTTTCCCAGATATTGTTCGCCACTGATGTGCCAATTATGGCCCTGTCAGTAAAGCAATTATCTCTCCATCACAAACTGTCCTTTTCCACATAACTGCTGAGTTTATCAATGAAATGTTGCACTTCCTTACAGCTCAGCCTCTTGCTCCTCTATCCATGGGATATTTGTTGGAGCAAGGCTCTCAACTGTCCAGTGCATAAATAGCCTGGATTTCTAAGTTATTCATGAAACCAGAATGCCAGCCCAAAGGCCCACCTCCTTATTTATATGTCTCCTTCAATGAGACTGGAAGAATTCTTCTTGACATGATATCAGTAATCTTGGGATTCATGTCCAGTGAATTTGTGGATGACATGGTCCTGGTTCTACTATCCACCTTTACTCCAGGTCAACCCCATGTTATTAAGTATGACTATGCCTCTTTCATTGCTGACAAAATCCATGCTCAGTTTATGAATTTGGAAAGAGAAGGAGTGTTTAAAAACACAAGTTTCATATACCATCTGTTGTTGTATTATCACCTAGACATTTTTATATTTCTCATCAGGAAATTGGACTCCAAAGGAGAGAGGAGGTCTGTGATCTTTTGGACCTCTGTCTTCCACAGAATTATTGAATCCCCTTATACCTACTGTGAATTCATTGACGTGTTTATACATCCAGCCTCCACTCTATTGATAGGAGCTCCTACTCCTAGGCTCTCTGGTGACATAAGGAAGATTTTACAACTCTCAAAGAACTATAGGATAGGTTACTGGTACTTCTACGAAGATCACACTGAAATCGGGATATATGGCTGTGAGTTGTGCCCTTATAAGCTGCCCAAATATGTGCCTATGAGACTGTTTTCTCTAGAATATTTCAGGCAACTTATTAATGCAGATTTGACTCACTTTTGCAATGTGAAGAAAAAAGCTCAGCTAAGGATAAGAAACCAATTAGGCCCCTTTATCATTAGCAAAAGAGAAGCATGGGAGATGCTGATAAAATATTAGGGGAAGAGCTTAAATTGAAGAAAAGCTTCTGGTGGGTACCATATGATCCAAATGGCTTTATAAGTGAGAGAAAAGTAAAAAACATGCTGTCAGCTTACACACATCATAGGATCCCTGAAGTAGAACAATATGCCAATCAGGATGAATGGATAGAGGGTACATTAGTAGAAGAAATTACTCGGCAACAAAAAATGGAACAAGCTATGAAAGATTTAGAAAAGACCCTTGACCTAGACTCTTTTGGACAGGTATCTTTCAAGCTGCCTCAGAAAACGGGAGTGGTTACATCTTCTGTTGGGACTTCACAGCAACCTATACAAGAGGCCAGCACCCCAGTTTCAGGTTCTTCAAAGGGCAAGGAAGTGGAAGGCACAGAGCAGCAAGAAATCACTGATCAGCAGGAGCAAATTCCTCCAGTGCAGACCAAAACACCAGAGATACCATCACTATAGACTCCTCTAAATGAGGAAAAAGGCAAGAAGAGAGATAGAGAAGAGACCACACCCATCAGTGGACCTGCTGAACAATCAGGTGCTAAAAGGCAAAGACTCAATCGTCTATCTGAAGAGGAAATCATTGAAGAAACAATAGAAAGCCTAAGAGGTGAGAGGGCAACTAGCCCATAGACCTCCCGAGTGATAGATACATCAAGCAACTCACATAGGCAAGAGCTGGAAAGGCAGCATAGTGCGGAAATTTCATCCACAAGACCACCAAGCAAGCAGACCTCTGATGTCAAAAGAACATTCACAGAGATACAGGCTAGAAATGATCCATTGAGGCTACAAATTTATGACCAATATCTCAATATGGACCCCACAAAGCAGCAAAGGTTGATGTCTGCATATGACATTAAAGAAGGAAAAATGATCATGAGCTACTTCAAGCCCAAGGTGCAGCAACCACAATTGGCAGCTGATTATATCAGGACAAATCTGGAGGTCTTGGCCAAAGACATTCATCCAATAGACCAAATTGAGCTACAAAAACAAATAGGAGAGATGGTGTATTCTGCACTAGCTGACAAAGCAATGTTGGCTCATAAATTGAAAAACTCATTGGAGAACACCTCTGCTCAGCTAGACTTAGAGAAAGATTCTTCTCTAGCTAAGGAAAACATGCTAAAATCCTTGGAGGATATTATCATTGAACTGGGACATGATCCCAAAGATGCCAAAGGCATAAAAGCATTAATGAGAAAGAAGGAAGAGGACATTTATGCCCTCAGGAAATAGCTCAAGGTTCCTCCTTCTATGCATCCACAAAAAACAGATGTAGTACAACAGAAGTCCGAAGAGGACATGATGGACCTGCTCATGAGGTTGAGTGAAAGATTGAGTGAGACAGAGCAGGCATTGGAGAAAGAATTACAAGAAAAGTAGGGAGAGTCGGCCTCCCAGCCACCTGAGGTAACTCCAACAGCCACAGTTGCCCCTCCCATAGTTATATCAGCAGTGCCTTCCACTATCCCAGCATCAACTGCAGAAATCATCACAGGTACCTCATCAACAACAACAGCACCAGGTAGCAGTACAACCATGACCACAGAGAAATTAATAAAAGCCATGGAGGAGTTGAAACTCCAAGTATCAGAATTAAAGCAAGTCAAAGAAAAACTGGCAAATATTGAGCAAAGCTATGATAAATCCAAAATGACAGTGGCAAAAAAAACAAGGGAAGTCAAAGCATTGGAAAATAAGGTAAGATCCTTAGAAAAGGATCTCTCCCTGCATAAGCCTCTGGCAGAAATTAGAGTAATTTCGTGGACCAATATCATTCAATCACTTAGTGGTGTATGGAGGTCTATTCAGACCATTTATGAACAGATTGATTTGATAAAAGTAGCCCAAGTGGAAGTTCACAAAACAAGAGCCTTAGTGGGGCAAATGCCTGAGCAAGCTAGCAGGCTAATCCATTTTTTGAATACCAAGACCAGTGAAGAACTGGAAGCACTTGAAATTAGAGACAGAACAGGTACCATTTTGGACATCAAGAGAGTTCTAACCATGAGAACTCTAATGCAAAACTTGGATAGAAAATGCCAGGACATGCAGGTGGAAATTGATTCTTTCACAGACAAATTTACAGTCCTAAATCAAAAAGGTTTGCCGAGTCCTTTGGGAGATAATGATCATTTAATGAAGCACAAGGACTATAAACACAAATTAAATACATTTTATGTCAATCAAGCTAGTGCATCTTCAAGTACTTCAACAGAAAAGGCACTCCCATCTAGCCAGTCCCTTTATGATAGCCTGGAAAATCTTTTTTACATAGAACATGAAGTAAAGCATCTTTTCACCACCCCACCTAATTTTTTCAAGTACACAGAGACTGATGAGAATTTAAGAAAGCTACAGAGACATCAAATACCAGAGCCAGAGTGGTGGCAAAGCATGCTAGAGATCCTGTAGACTTATCATTGGTCAAAACAAAATTGTGCACCATCTGTTATAAATGCGCAGAACATAAATAAATCATGGTACTTAAAATCAAAGCGTATCACATCAGCATTAAAGAAATTCTAGCCAAAGCAGAAGATTAATGTAGAGGATCAGTGGAAGACAGCTGGGAAACCAACTTGCAGCACCTACCTCCAGTACTTCTCATAAATTCGGATCAACTAGCGCACCACGAATTTATTACATCTATTTGTTATTTTCCTGTTTTCGAGACTGTCTGTCTCTATCCATGTAAAAGAAACATTAATTGTCACCAGATATTTATTTCTATTAGATATTTTGCATAATATCTTGACATTTTTGTATAAAGACCCCCTCAGACGAAATATTTGGCGTTGGTTGATTGGGATGCATTCTCAGACTTTGTTGTAACTCTGAATTTTTGGAATAAAAGGTTGTTGGAACCATTTTTTTCAAGATCACTAGATGAAGAATTGATGCTAAGGACCATGTTGCAGAATTCTTGAATCGTTTATGGATCAATAAGTCTCTTCTAACTTGTGTTTTACAGTTTCTGTGTTTAATATATCATATATGTTTCATGATCTAAATAACAGAGAAAAATAATAACCCATAATTTGCTTGTTTGCACTCTGTGTTCAATCTCTGTTATTGTTAATGTTTTCTTCAGAATTAGCATAAACAATGAATTCTTAATTGCTCCTGTCTCCCTTGGTTCTTTCATATTGAATACTAGCTAAGGAATTCTTAGTTGCTCCTTGGCAGTAATCATCCATTTTCCCTCTGTCAACATGATGAAGGGTTCTTAATTGCCCTTCACCCATTGACTCCATTCCATCAGATTTCAGCCTATAAATTGTTCCATTTTCGAGTACCTTGCTTTGTGATAAATTCTCTGATAAGAAAACTAATCGAGGAAACTGTCCTTCTTTGACTCCATCATGCCCAATGGACTGAAATATTTCAGTTTTATCTCACTGTTCTATTGAGTCCCCATCCTTCCAACCAAACTCTAAAACAAAACCCTTGTACTTCATAACTAGCCTAATACACCTCAAAACAAAGCTAAATTATAAAGAGAGAGCCCTCTATGGATGCAAATTGGCTAGAATCTGTGTCTAAAAGATTGGTCTGTGGTTACCTCGGCCGTATTCCCTTTCTTACAACTTTTGGGAACAACCTGAGTGATAACATGTAGCTACCTTGATGTTCAGAGCTACACGAAGTGAAAAAACTTACAGGAACGAAGGAAGAAAGGGCCCTGAATATAGTCCATTGATTTCACCTCCATTGGATGACGAAGGGGGAGTAGCGCAGGCTTCTCCACGAAGTGCTATTCAGTTAATAAAACAAGGATTCCCGCGACTGCCACCTCCACCCATGCCATCTCCAACTTCACCACCATCACCTATGACTTCACCCATACCACCTCCGCCTCCACTACAATTCATCATGGCAAATTCAATAAAGTTGCCTTTGTTCAAAGGCTTGGGAAATGAGGACCCAGACCAGTTCTGGTTCATCGTGAAAGATGTATGGGAAGCTTAGGGTGTTACAGATGATCACATGAAGAAGACAACACTAGTTAGTGCTCTACAGAATCGTGTGCTAACCTGGTACATCAAGTACTCTAATGATAACCCAAATGTTGGAGTGGCAGACATCGAGACTGCACTGAATAAAGAATTCAGTAGGCCTAAATCTGAGGCACAATCGACTGTGGGGTTCAAGGAAATTGTATGAAACTAGGCGAGACACCTTGGGAATTAGATCAGAGGTTGAAGTGTAAAATCCGCGAGGCTAACATGAACTTAACAGACGGACAACCCGCGAGTGGTTCGTGGCTCCACTCCTGCCACACCTAAGGGTTGTGCTGTCACAAAAGAAGATAATGACTCACGCAAAGGCCTTGGAGATTTCAATGAGACTGCATGAAACACCAATGCAGCATCCGAATCTAGGGGTTCAGAAGATCCATACACAGTTGCAAAATCTTTTCCTCGAAATGAAAAGTTTGAAGCAAGACAGAATAGTTTGACCAAAGATGCACGAAGAGATATGGTGCCTGAAATGCAAGGGTCAAGGGCTTGACAAGGACCATTTCCTAGTCTTTGCGAACTACATTGCAGGAGGGGGACCGATGCTTTTGACGTCGGAAGCTCAAGTAGGACCAAGCGTGGGGCCTGCATTGTGGTGCGCTATATGTCAGGTAGCAAAAAAACATATGATAGATAATTGTCATTTGCTGCAGAAGTTTATACAAACGCCACAACAACTGTTCTGTAACTTCTATAGGTTGGTAAGGAATGATGAGCGCAATTGCAGAAGATATGAATTGATGATGGATAGAACACCCACCTATAGGGTTTAGGCAAAAACACGACCCCCTAACCAGATCACAAGGATGGCACGAATAGGCTTTCAGGGGCGCGGGCGAGGTCGATGCAGAGGAGGACCTGACAGAGGTCAGGGACAATTGATCTGTTACAATTGCGGAGGACCAGGACACTATGCCCATGATTGCACTAACCTAACACATTCGTCGTGCAAAAATTGCACTCTATTTGATCATGAAACAAAGGATTGTCCTACGCTGATAGCAAGGATATGCGACAAAGGGGTGTCACCATCTCAGCTGACTCAGAACCTATAGATGATGAGGTCTGAGCCTCGCGAAGAGGATCCAAATGTGAATATAGTGCTCCAAAGTGGAATTGCAACATGGGATGATAAGGGGAAACAACCCAAAGATAGCACATTAGTTCGCAAAGCTTTAGCGAAGGAGGCTGAATTTGATTTGGAGAGCACCCACGAAATGTTCATGGAAGCAAATAAGAGCTTCGCTGATGTCTCCACCTCACGGAGCAAGGATAAATCAGATTAGGAGATGGACCCTTCCATGCTTACAACCTTTCTAGAGACCTGCATGAAGCTCCTACGCGATAGCAAGGCCATGAAGGGATTACATGAGCTTATAAATAGATGTGTCGGAAACACTCCGAGTGAACTGCGTGTGGTACGAAAGATTGGTAAGCATAAAACAAGGACAGGATGAGAGATGAGGTTGACCGCATAGATAGGAGAATACGAAATGGATCATGTTATTTTGGATCTGGGGTTATGAAACCATCTCAAAAAAAGATAGAAAAGATAGATAAACGCCTTCAAAATAAGCCTCTTTGAGGGGGCAACCTCCTTTACATTACACAAATGAACAATTCATCGATGATACAAATGACAAGGCCTCCTTTCTATATATAGGAGCCTAAGGGGTCGTAACATAATCAGAGCGGACATAACAATAATAATGTAAGGGAACAATAATAACAATAGTGGGCTTATATGGGGCACAATAATAACAATATGGAGACTACATGGGCACAAAAATATAATAAGGGGGTTGTACTAATAACAATAAGGGGTTACACTAGTAGTATAGGGACCTAACATGCCGCTGTCCTTCGAAAAGTGTTGTCCTCAACACTTGAGTAGTTCTGGATGATTCTGTATAAGATTCTTGTCCTCCCATGTGGAATCTTTAGCGGGTAAATTCTTCCACTTGATGAGATACTCTAAAATTGATCAATTCCGTAGCTGTCGGATTCTTCTTTCTGTGACTACTCCAAGTTCCAATATGATTTTTCCTTCCTTGTCAAGTTCTAGCAATATTGTTTGAACTGGGATCTTCTGCAACTTTTGAATGAGTGGCTACACTTCTTCATCCTTCTTCCATTCATCCCTAGATTCATTTATCCAATCTAGTTGGATCATAGAGATAGCACAAAAAAATGCTTCCACATCCTCATCTTTTCTTGAGAGTGCATCTGCAATAACATTTTGCTTCCCTTTTTTGTAGATGATTCCAAAGTCATAACCCAACATATTTTTGACCCATTGTTTTTGTTCTTCTAACGATAATCTTTGTTCTAAAAAGTATTTAAGTCTATCATGATCCATTTTTACCTTGAAGTATCTTCCCATTAGGTAAGGTCACCATTTCTTAAATGCATGTAGAATTTCCAACGTTTCCTTCTCATAAATAGATTGCTTGAGATGTAGCCATAAAAATACCCAATCACCTATATCAAAACGTATTTCACTACAATTTTGATCTGCCTGTTGTTTCATTTGATTCTGCACCAAAGTGGCGTTATCCTTTAAAAGTTTAGGAACTTGTTGTTGATGCTCGATTTGATCTTTCACTGCTTGAATATTTTTATTCTTGATATGTCCTTCTATCTTGAGAGTTTGAGGAGTGGTAATTTCTTACAATGCATTAAAATATATGGTCAAATTCATTTCTTGATGCTCCATGTGATCTTTCACTTCCTGAACATTTTTCTTCTTAATATGTCCTTCTATCTTGATAGTTTGAGGACTGGTAATTCTGGCCAATGCATTATAAGATATGGTCAGATTCATTTCTTCTTTCTCTAGGGTTGGTTCCTGGTGTATATCCTCTTCTTTTTTTTCTTGATCCTTTTCTTCCCCCTCTTCATAATCTATGTAAAATATTTCTTCTCAGCACACTTATGACCTTTAGTGTATTTGCTATCACAATTGTAACAAATACCTTTTTCTCTTTTTTCTTCCAATTGTTGTGGTGTAAACCTTATAGGTTGTGGAAGGCTAGGAGAAAAAACTCTTCCATAATTATAGTCGTGAGTGGTCGGATTCCTTGTTTCCATAATTTCTTTCAATTTTTCTTGCCAACCTGAATGCCTTCTCCAATGAATCAGGTTCCCAAAGACGAACCTCATGTTGAATGTTATCCTTTAAAGTCCCTATGAATTTGCTTCTCTAGAATATCATTTACCCTTATATTCAATTTTTGAAAGTCCTCAATGTGCTTTTCCATTGAACCCTTTTGTTTGAGATTTATCAATTGGCTAAAGAAGGTGTTTCTCTTTGTATCCCATAATGTGCTATCATTTACTCCATGGAAATTGACCACGTAACAAGTGGTTTATGAGAACAAAGCCCTTTATACCATAAAAATTTCTCTAGTTCTAAATATGAAGATGCAATACGTACCTTTTGTAACAGCTTCACCTCATGTAGATCAAAATATTGCTCCATCTGTGTTACAGATCCATTTGGGCACATCAACCCAACTTACAGATCAGTACTATTAGGGCCCACCAAACCCCAATTCAGTTGTTACATGTCCTAATGAAGTCAACCATCAAGAATGCCTCCTTCCCAAGAGATTCCATGACTTAAATCATCCAAAAACTACCTCTAAGAAGATCAACGCAGGCAGGCCTTTATCAGGGTGCACTGTAGCGCAGCCCACTACACTGCCAGGGTGCATTGCAACGCACTTGAGCCCTCTTTGGCCAGCGTTGGGTGAATTTGAGCAAAATATGCATTGGGGTTTGGAATATTCTTATCCATAGGATGCCTCTAAAAGTTTCCCAAGGCTATCCACTCCTTTGGGCTCGATATTGGATGAGGGAGGGAGTTAAGGAACATCAATCCCTTTATCCCTTCCTCCAAGGAACTAAATCCTAAGTTTGGGAGGGCATTCATTATCACCATTTATGGCATAACTTCCTTCATTCACCTATAAAAATACCACTCATCTAAGTGATCAGGGGTGGGAAATCATTGAATTACAGGGAGATGCTGTTAGTATGAGACTTGAGTTGGTTTCAAGTATTATAATGATGTCAAAATGTCTTACTTGTTATGAGGAGAGGATGGGATTGAACAAGAGGAGTGGCACTAGATCAAGCACATTGGGTTGTAACTCTTCCTTTTACTAATAAAGTGTTCAAAACTTTTTCCATATGTTTGTGTTCTTTATTGATGCTTTCATATGTGTATTATGCACTTGATTCCATTTTATGTTTAATCAATAGATCATTATCATATGCTTTGATCAATTTTTGTCTTCTGTCTGTGTGTAGGTACTTTTCAAGCGGATGAAGTATGGAAAGGAGCAACAAAATTGGTCAAGGGAGATAAGGAGTAAGTGAAAGCTTCAGGTATGCTTATTTACTGTCTTATTTAATCTATTGGTTATAGAAAAAGTAGAGGATGCTTTGCACTGTTGTTCAAGACTTAGCTACTAGTCTAGGGGTTTAGGCGTTTATCCAAAGACACTAAAATTCCCAAAACAAATTGGTGTCTCCAATGGAGATCAATTATCCATCTTAGTAGCTTATCAGCCTCTTAAGATATTTTTACATACTGCACTTGTGCTCGTTGATTGAATTTCGGTCCAATTTCATTGAAAATTGAGTCAAAACTGTGTCAAATTGCCCTCAAAAATGGCTTATTGTCACCAGCGCAACCCAGTGAAGGACACAGTGCGCTGCAATGCACTTCCCACATAGATCCAATGCATTGAAGCACATTGTATCTCACTATAGCCTGCGTTGATCCCTTGAGGATCAGTTTCCCATCTAGGAGTTGAAGTTTTTTGCCAATTTTCTCCGGTTTGGATGATTTGCTGAATGTCAATGATGTCTTGTCTCTGAAAATACTTTTTCATCTCCTTAGATGGACCTACTTATACTAGGATTGATAAATTTTTCTTAAGTATTTACTTTGTCATTTTCAATCTATAGTCGAAAGTTAGTTTTTTGGTCGATTGATTTTTGTCGAAAAAAAGTGTTGTAAAATCGTCTATTCCTTTGAAAATTGAATTGTCGTAAAGTATTCATTCATGAAAGATCGATTGATTGATGTGTGCACATGATTGGTATTTTTGTTGAAAGTGTCGTAATTCCTCATTTCTTTGAAAACGAAAGTGTTGTAAAGTCTTCCTTTCCTTGAAAAGAAATTGTCGCAAAATCGTCATTTTTATGAAAAGAGTTTATTGATCGATTGTGCATTAGTTTTCCTTTTTTGTTCATTCAAATTAAGGGAAATCAAAAAGAAATACATGCATGTTGCATTGAAAAAGTTTTTGTGTGCTAACAAGAATAGTGTAGGGAATTTGCATCTAGATTGTGCTCTTTTCTCTTTGATCGAAAGGAATTTTATTGCTCTATCTCTACTAGCTAAGGATTTTCATTATTAAATTGAATGGAAAGAATGCTTATCGTATTAGTTTTATTTTAGGGATTGAAAACATATATCACATGGTGAACCTTGAAGCAAAATTCTAAAGAAGATCAACTTAAAATTTATCTGAATTTACCTAATGGAGCATTGTCACCTAATGAAAAACATTTATATAGTTATAGGCTAGAAACATGTTCCGGCGTCGTAAAACAAAGCAGCTGTCGCTAACTTCTGCAATACATCCTGAGTGTGATACCTCATTCCACGTACATGAGTATAGCATAGCTTGTCCACGTACCTTTGGGTATATAGGGCATTGTTACAGTATGTAAAGTATATGGGAATGCTCTCACTATGTGATTTTGCATTAGACAATGCTTATACGGACTGGGCCTCCACGTACTTTCGGGTACATATGGGAGGACAATACTAGGTTGCTATCCATCCTTAGGTAATCGAGTCATCCACCTTGTACACTGTGATACACTGAACACAACATTCAGGGATATTGCCTGCCCATACTTCTTGGTTCGCCAGGAGGTATTCTGCAATTCACAGTTGCTTGGTAAACCTTTTGACTATCCCTCTTTTATTTTGTTATGTTACTTTGATTAAATTAAATTAATTGACCGTGGATAACATCCTCCATGCTCACTCTTTAGTTGATCTTAGGTTGAAACATATGGCGACAAATCAGGAGTCCACTAATCAAGGAATTCCTTTTGATGGGAATCCTATTCCTTTTCCTTCTTTAAGAAATATTGGGCTCCTTATATGGCTATGTTGTCCCTTCCGAGATTTACCATTGGCTTGCCAATACGATTGTTCTCAACCTCCTTGGTTCAAAATGTCGTGGTTTCTTCGTAATCGAGTACACCTCCAACTGGACAAAATCAACCTCCAGTTGATCCAAAAGTTGCCCCTTTGCCTTCTTCCTTAGTTGTTTCTTCCTCCCCTTCTTCCTCTTAGCCTAGTGAAAGTATTGGTACTAGTAACTAGGTGGCTGAGAAGAAGAAGAAAGGGAATAAGAAGAAGAAGAAGTAAATTCAGTAGAGGGGCAACCAAGAAACCATTGATTTGAATGCAACGTCTGATGAGAAACTGTCTGTCAAGCCTCACAAAGTTTGGTATCCATTCAAACTTTGTGTGGGTGACCATCTTCTTCCAAATTGTCCTGATATTCCTCAAATATTAGAAGAATGGTCTTCCCATTCACATCATCCTGTGTCATCAAATTCTGGAGATCATGCTGGTGACACACCATCAATTAGTGGTAGTAAAGTTCATGGAAAGAAGGGTAAAGTTAGGTTTCCATGTAGGTTATGTGAAGGGAATCACCCCATTCACCTTTGTCCCTATTTGGATGAAGCCAAAAAAGTGTTGGATAACCAGCCTACTTGACCGCAAAAACTTCCATCTGGTTACAGGAAACTATCCCTAAATCCTTCACTAGTAGATGAATTGACTGACCAAAATCAACCATCGGTCAAACCCACTCGCTCTGAAAGTGAATCCTATGAGTCTATACCCAACCCAAATCAACAGGTCGAGATAATAGTTGACCCGATTTCACCTTTAGTAAATCATACCTATCCCAAAGAGAGTGAATATGATATCACTCAAGTTATTTTTGTTTCTTTAGATTCAAATGAGCTTGGGGGTAATCCTCCCATTCCATCAAGAAAGAAGGAAAATCCTCCTGCTTTTGTAACTCAAGGGGTTAATTCTCCCATTCTTATAGTACCCCCTCCTAGTAATCTAGTCACTTCCTTTGATTGGAATCGACTGGCAGGATTCTGTCTTCCTTCTTATGTGCCTTTCCAGATCATAATAAAGGTTTTTAATATGATTGTATCTGGCACTATTATAGATGAAGGTGCATCTATGAGTATCCTTTCCTCAACTGATTGGTAAGCGCTCTATTTTCCGCCGCTTGTGCCTGTTACACAGAATCTGTTGGCTTTTAACAGAGGAACCATTCAACCATTAGGGATCATCCCTCAGTTACCTATTACTTTGGGAGGAAAAATCATTTATCTGAATGTGATGGTAGTCCCAGGCCCTTTAGTTACAATTTACTTCTTGGCCATGACTATGTTTATGACATGGGAGCTATTGCTTCAACACTCTTTCGAGTGATTTGTTTTCCGCATGAAGGCAGAATTGTCACCGTTGAACAACTTTCATTTCCCGGTACAAATATGGCTCCTAGTCACCCATCTTCCCTAAATGGTCCTTTTGTACCAATGGTATCATCCCCGACACGTGTTAATTATGTGGCAACCCTTTCCATACCTACATCAACTAATGATCAATTCAGTAATGTTGTACATCATGTACTGGGGGCATTGGAACCGGATCTCTCCTTCATGACCTCTTATGAGTTGTGATCGAAAGAATACGAGGAGAGTTCCTTGTCTTGTGTCAACCTCATTAAAAAATGAAACAAGGAGTATGAGGATGGTTCTTTTACTGTGTCAACCTCGTTAAAAAAAATGAAACAGGCCCACGAGGAGAGTTCCTTGCCTTGTGTCAACCTCCTTAAAAAATGAAACAAGGAATATGAGGATAGTTCTTTTATTGTGTCAACCTCATTAAAAAATGAAACAGGTCACATGAGGATAGTTCCTTGTCTTGTGTCAACCTCGTTAAAAAATGAAACCAAGGATATGAGGATAGTTCTTTTACTATGTCAACGTCATTAAAAAATGAAACAATTCCCACGAGGATAGTTCCTTGTCTTGTGTTAACCTCATTAAAAAATCAAACCAAGGGTATGAGGATAGTTATTTTACTGTTTCAACCTCATTAAAAAACTGAAACAATTCCATGAGGATAGTTCTTTTATTGTTTCAACCTCGTTTAAAAAATGAAACAACTCCCATGAGGATAGTTCCTTGTCTTGTGTCAACCTCGTTAAAAAATGAAACAAAAAATATGAGGATAGATCCTGGTCTTGTGTCAACCTCGTTAAAAAATGAAACAAGGAGTATGAGCAGAGTTCCTTGTCTTGTGTTAAGCTCATTTAAAAAATGAAACAAGGTCCCGAGTTCCAAGTCGAGTCTTTGATTAGATCTCGTAAAATCCCAGTCAAGTCTTTCACTTGATCTTGTAAAAGAAGGTTCATTCCATCCACTTGATAGCCATGAGTAGTCTACTTAGGTGAATGTAATGAATCTTGGGGGGCATGCACCTAATGGTAAATTTAAGTTTCCTTGTAGGTTATGTGAAGGGAATCATCCCATTCACCTTTTTCACTATCTGGATGAAGCCAAAAAGGTGTTGGATAACCGTCCTACTTCACTGCAGCGACTTCCATCTAGTTATAGTAGACTCTCCTTTCTATCATAATGGGGGCATGTAAACCAATTCCAAGCATATTTTTTCATTTCAAGCTTGTGTAAACATGAAACTGAACCCAAGCATAGTTCCATATGGTTCAAGCTTGTCTAAAAATGAACCCATTTCCATTTTAACCCTCGTGATTGCCATTCTATCAGCCTCTTTTTTCAGATGAGCCTTGGTTGTTTTCATCCCATCACCACCATCCCTTTGGCCGATCATACACTTTCACTTGGTTGTTTTACCCTTTTTGAGTAACAATTGCACTGAGTGGTCTTATTAGCTAGCCTCTTCACATAAATCAACATGTTTTAAGAAGTTCCAACATCATCGGAACCAGTTGCTACCTTAGACACCACTCGTTCCTCAAAATGGAGTTCTCTTTAAGCTCTTTTCAGACTCTCTAAACATGAAAATATCGTCGAGCGCTTATCCTTTCCAGCTCATTAACGGATTGGAAAAGATATCTCTCTTGTAGTATTTTATGCTTTTTCAAGCTTGTGAGATTAATTTACGAAAAAGAACTTGTGGATTTTTCTTTTTGTACCTTTTCAAACTCTCTAAACATGAAAAGGACCGAGTTATCTTTGTCGTTAAACTCATTAAAAACATCAAATAATGACAAACTTGTCCATCTAGACAAGACCGAGTTTCACCTTCACTAGACTCATTAAAGCATCAAATAGCGATGGATTCACCCAAAGGGTGGAATTATACAACAAGCATATGTTATCCTCCTCAAGCTTGATAAAAATAAAGAGGTACTGGTCAGTAATTGTCACACGGAATCTGTCAAGGGTGCGGACACGACTGACCTTCCTAGAAGTCTAAGACATTCTAATGACAAACAAGACAAAATGGAGTGATCTTTCTCTAAATACACCTTTTACAACATGAAAACTACAAGTGTTTAGGCTTACCTTATTCCAAAACGCTGTTGTTGAAGTCCGTTCTTGACGATCCGGATGAGCTCCTCCTTCAAGTCAATTCCTGCAACCACAAACAATCAAACAATTACCAAGCACTTGCATTTCATATAATAAAACATATATTCAACATGCAGACCAAGGAACACATGAAATAACTCATTAACACAAGCTATTGAGAAAAATAAACCAGTTTGTATTAATAACGAAACAAAGAAACTCTTACAACCTGGCCTTGGTGTTGTGCAAGTTCCTCCCAGGGTCCATCAAGGGTTTTCCTCTACTTTGACAAAGCTCACCCTCTCCCAAGTAGAATCAAGTGAAGACAATCTCTCCTCACAAAGGCTCTAATGGAAGACCTAAATCCTGCAGCATTTACCCAAAGAAAATGTATAGCTCCAACCTCCTCTCCTTTTGGCTCAATGCCTTTATTTATAATGCTATAAAGAGGTTATTCAGGTCCACTATCAATGGGATCATCCCCCTCTATGGGTGGGATAGCTCCCTTATTGATGGGATAAGTTCCCCCTTAATAGAGATACATGAACCAACTGGAGGCGCATCCATTCCATCAAACCGACCTCTAGAATGTTCTAGAAGTAACCACAAGTAACTTTTTCAAGATAAAACTCGCGCATTTTGCCTTTTACAGAGGGACGCACCTGTCCCTTAACATACAGAGCGTCCATGGACGCAGATTTTGTGAACATGGTCAGCGTCCCCGCAGGTAAGGCTAGAGAGAACCTGCGACCCCAGAGATAAACATAGTTTTTACAAGACTTTCTCTCTTCTTTGAGTTTGAGATGGATAACAGAGGCATGAGACTTGCCTAAGAGGGTAGCATGACTGTTGATTTGAGCCATACTAACTGTAAGTAGTCAAGGTGACATTTTTTAGTGTAACAGATTGCCCCCTAAAGTGCGAAGCCTGGAATAGAATAGGGTTTTGTAATTCTAGGAAGGGTGAAGCGCTTTATCATTTCAAGGATTGCCTTGTGGATGGTCTGGTTGGAACCTGCAATTTTCAACACAAAATACATGGATAAGATTATACCATTACTGAGGTAGGCATTCCCATACTCAGATTCAAAACTTTAACTAATGGACTAACTATTCTGATACAGGAATGATCTTGCAGTACATTATTTTTATAGACTTTTGTAGATACAGTATGGACGCAACCATCTGTTTATTATAAGTCTACATAGACAATGAATACAAAACTCCTTGCAGCCTGGATGGTAGAAACTAGATCCAGGGTCTTCACTTCTACTTCCCGAATTGGTACGATTCTAGCCATGTGATTAAATGATTCGATGTCGAACATGGTAGAAACCACTTGATTACCAGTCAATGATGTAAACTGTTAACAAGTGTGAGAGAAACCACCAGTAATGTCAATGGTTCTCAAAGTACCAAGCACAACCCGTGAAATGTGAATAGATGTTTTGATGTCGAACACTTCACGGAATCCTCTGATCGAAAGTCAATGATGTAAACTGACGTCAAAGGCGAGAAACCTGCCATTGATGCATGCAGACTTCAAGGTACTGTCGATTCCTAAGTCATCTTTCTAGATAATGTGTCGATGTCGATAGAAAGCGACCCGTTGCAGGCAAGCCCGCAACACGAAATCATTGTTCAAGTTGAAGAAATGTTGCTGTAAGGACTGACTCAGGGATGGTCAAATGGATGACAAGTATTTTGCAGATGAAAGTTTTGCTTGCAGACCTCTTGAACACATAACGACACAACAGATGGTTTGGTGACGAATAACTCAAAGTTGATCCCTGAACCCGGTTAAAGATTTTCAAAGTGATTTGGTCAACTGTGAGGTAAAAGATTTCCCAACCCAGGTGAAATGAAAAAGTGTCGTGCTCAAGAGTGGTAATAAAGTTTCTTCTGAGACAAAAGGTGACAAATAGGTTCATTCTTCTCTCTTTTCCCCCACCATTTCTGGCAAGTACCTCTTTATTTTTAACAAGCTTGAGGAGGAT
This sequence comes from Pinus tabuliformis, assembly GCA_031772625.1. Lineage (NCBI taxonomy): Eukaryota > Viridiplantae > Streptophyta > Pinopsida > Pinales > Pinaceae > Pinus > Pinus tabuliformis. Next base: position 584,009,087 of record CM062820.1, read on the forward strand.
AACATATGCTTGGTTATAAGCTCATCCTTTGGACGAGTCCAACCTAGTTTAAATTCGAACCCTAGGAAGGAGTGGTTCGTTCCTGTTTGTAATTGAACAGGTCCTTTACTGTAAAAGTTTAACGAGCCCAGTATAGGAGAAACTCGGCGTTTTTCATTTTTAGAGAGTCTGAAAAACTTAAGGAAACTCCACGTTGAACTTTTTCGTAAGTTTGTGTCCCTCAAGCCCGAAAAAGTATAAAATAATACCTGGGGAAACCGCTTGATCTTGCGACCAAGGAGTACTTTCATAATAGTGTCGTTGACCTGAAAAGTAAAAAGCGATCAAAGACACGTCGTTTTATTTCCTTATCGAGTTTGAAACGACAAAAACCCGGCAATCTTTTCCTGATTTTGCGGTCAGAAAAGAGCTAAAAGGGGACCGTCTTTTAATTCCGTTTTAACGAGTGAAAAAGAAACACTCGGCGATCTTTTCATGTTTCAGGAGTCAGAAAAGGGCTTAAAAGATGACTCTGAAATTTTGTTTGTGAAAAATTACAATTTCCCTCGAAATCCCTTTGTCCTGCAAAAAAGCGACACATTACTCAGACCTGTTTAAAATAGGCAAAAATACATTCAAAAACATCTTTTCATGGTAAAAAATGAACTAATTCATCCAAAAAACCTATAAAAAGACCTTTTACCATGTCATTTTTACCGTTTCACTGTTGAGGTTGAAAAAAGAGCTTTTGACAAGAAACTTCCCGTGGTTGCTGCGGAAAATCTGACCGTCGGAATCGAACGCCGCTTCACCGAGGTATTTTACACATCCCACTCTTCATTTTTATCCGTTTAGTTTTTTGTTTTTGGTCTCTGTTTCATTTTTTGGGGGGGTTTTGGGTTCAAAATGCGCCCCTCGGCGGACGCAGGTGCCCTTCGGGTGACCTGCGTCCCCCGACTTTTTCTCACACGGGAAAAAGGTCGGGGACGCAGTCCGCCTTCAGGCGAGCTGCGTCCGGACGCCCTGTGCTACAAAGCCGGGGTGCGTCTTCCGCAAAGGGCGCATTTCAAAACCCCAACTCTCTCAAAAAACCACCAAATTTACTCAAATTAATTTCTAATTGACTCTTTTGATGTGCAGGACCTAAAACATGTTAGACTGGAGAGAGAGAGAGCACGTAGAGGACGATGAAGCTGCGATTAACCACCAACCCTCTCTGGATGCCTTAAGAACATGTGGATTGTACAAATATTGGACCATACCGGGCATGAGGGGCCAGGTAAGATTTTTGGAATGGCTGGTTGAGCGATGGAACGTTCAAGATCAATGTTTTTACATTGGAGGGCACCAGCTCGAGATAGAGCCCTCGGATGTATACTTTCTCACTGGCTTGTCAAACAGAGGTGAGCAACTCAACCTTGCGGGGACCAGGCCGGGTGGCCAATCCCTTGATGATCTCCGCGAGGAGTGGTGCAGACCAGGGACTCGCCATAAAAAAGGCGTGGAGATAAAGCACATCACTCTGGCGGAACTTAGAGTTATTGCATTTACGGTTACCAGGATTTGTGGCGCGGCCGCCTTGCACATTGCCTCCGGATCCCAAATGCGGATGGCAGTTGACTGTTACCAAGGCACCATCTTCAACTGGTGCGAAGCTGTGTCGGCTCATATGAAGAGCCAACTAACCAAGGCAAAGAACGGACGACTAAAAACTTTTGGATATGGGCCTATAGTCGTGAGCTTTGCCTTGGAGAGAGTTCCTATGCTGATCCCTCAGCAACTCACTGTTGATGACTTGGGTCCTCGGGAGCCAAAGCTTGTTCGATGGGTTGCGGTGATGGCCCGGCATCCTGACGAGGGTGCTGCAGTGGTTCGATTCTCGGACAGTTACTTCGACTGGCTAGAGGGCCAGCTTTTTGTGATACAAGACTTTCCATATGCCGGAATGGATTTCAGAGGTGATCCGGACATGGTTCTTCCACAGGGAGAACAATGGGATGACAGAGGTACTTTCATTTTCACAAGTTTTCTAATTATGTATTTTTTATTTTTCATATATATCGTCTCAAAGTAACAGTAAAATTTTAAAAATGCAGATGTTGGACTACAGCGTCCAGCCAATCTCCGGCCTTACGACAGACGACATCCAGCTGCACCGGCACCGGCCCCACAGGACGCGGCTGCGGAAGTACTAGTTGATTTGGAGCATGATCTAGAGCGTCTCACGGCAGATATACTTGAGACTACTATGGACGATATTCCTATGAGGCTTCAGCGCTTCGTAGTCGCGGTCCCTGGACCGTTTAGGAGATTTTTGCGTAAGGTAGCCCGCGCAGTGGTGTCGTACAGAGAGCACCACCAGTGATTGACTAGTCACTTTTGTAGTCACATGTGACATTTTTGACTTTTTGTACTATCATTTTGCCGATCATAAGGTGTGTTAAACCTATGATCGAAGACGATGTATATATTTTTGGACACACTTCTATCTATATCTATATATCACTATTACCGGCTTATCTTGTTTAACATGTATGATGAAATGTCTTTAAATTTACTTGCATGATTATTATAAATGTCTGTCCAACACTCGAGAAGCAATTGCATCTGCTAATGTATTCAAAGACCTTGGAATATGTTGATATTCAATGTAATCAAATTCACGTTCCAAGAGACGCACTCTCAAAAACAACCTTAATAACACAGGATTTCTAATGGCATAAACTCTATTAAGCTGTAATACAACAAGTTCAGAATCTAACCTCACTATCAAACGTCGAATTCCAAATGAAATAGATTCGGATAATAATTCAACCACTGCACTGTATTCTGCAATGTTATTCGTTGTTTGACCGAGGCTTACCCCATGCATAGAAACTAACTCGTCAGAGGGTGAATAGATAACCCAAGCTGCGGAAGAGATATTTCGTGTACTACGACAAGCACCATCAGCAAATCCAATGTATGTTTGGAGAGGCGTCGACATCTACAATATCAAGAGTAAAACCAAGATGAGCCAAAATAATGACGAAAAACCACACTTGCTAAGCTAAGCACACTGACTAAACTAACACACTTGCTAACTAGAAAGGAAATCTAACCTATCTAAAAATTTCTCCATCCATCATTTTAAGCATAATACCTCTTTAGGTAAAGTCCATTTCTGGGTTTGCCCAAAGAGTCCCCATCAAAATCAACTAACTCATAAGCCCCTTTTGCTAGCTTTCGCTTTACAATGTAGGGCCCATGCCACATGGGAACGAACTTTCCGGCACCTAGTTTATCGTTAGCTTGATCATATAATAATACTAGGTCTCCTTCCGAAAAACTTTGAGGGGTTACGTTTTTATCGTACTGAGCTTTCATTCGTTTCGCGTGAGTCTCGATAGCTAAAGTAGCGTCACGTCGAGTCTCATCTAATTTAGCTAAGTATAACAACCGTTTCTCCTCTTTGGAAGTAGCTGGAAGTAATTCGACAGCCATTTGAAGTGATGGGATTTCGCACTCAATAGGTAACACAGCTTCTAAGCCATAAACTAGCTGAAAAGGGGTGAAACCTGTTGAATTTTTACTGAAGTTCGATATGCCCATAGCGCCGAAAATAACATGTTATGCCAATTCGTTCGATGGATACCAATGATCCGTCGAATCATGACGACTAGAACTTTGTTGATTGACTCAACCAAACCGTTGGCTTGCGGATAATAAGGTGTAGAGCTATCGTGGCGCAAACCAAGCTGGCTTGTAAGCTCAGTCATCATGACATTTCGAAAATGGCTTCCATGGTCCGTAATGATTGCTTGTGGGACACCAAACCTAGTTATGATATGATTGAATACGAAAAGTGCAGCTGTCTTGCCGCTTGCGTCGAATGTAGGCATCGCCTCGGCCCACTTAGTAAAATAATCAACCGCAAGGATGATATACGCATGCCCCCCGGCCGAGTGAGGGTTACAAGTAATAAAGTCAATGCCCCATTTGGCGAATGGACCAGCGGCAATTATAGGGTGGAGAGGAGCAGGTGGAGCGCGCATCTTGCGATCAAACACTTGACAGTTGTGGCATTTTCTGACGGCAAGGATACAATCTTTAAACATAGACGGCCAGAAATAGCCAGCGCGCAACACCTTCTGAGCTGTGGCATACCCAGACATATGACCGCCACATGCTCCAGAGTGACAATCATTCAAAACTCTCTCAGCCTCATCGTGAGTTAAACAACGTCGAAAAACTAAGTCTGCCCCCAGGCGATAAAGTGTATCTCCAATAATTCTGTATTGCTGGGATTGAAACCGAATTTTTCGACGGTTTTCCTTGGAAGCTTCAGGCCGAAAGGTTTGGGTTTGGAGATAGATGATTATATCCCCATACCACGGATCTACAGTGCTAATAAGAAACAAAGATTCGTCTGCAATGGACTCCTCTGCCACAGTCTCTGTGTCAGCACTCGGGAAATCACACATTAATTCCGCGAAGACTAAAGATTTCTTAGACTTGGACTTCTCAAACTCCAAGTCGAACTCTTGCAGGATGACGATCCATTTAGAGTACTTGCCCCCTAGCAGTTGTTTTGTCAAGATATAAATCATAGGGTTGCAATCCGAAATAACAGTAGTTTTGCGGAGAAGAATGTAGTGACGAAAACGCTGGACAGCTTGAACGGCTGCCAGGGCCAATTTCTCCACATGTGAATATTTTAACTCAGTTGGATTTAAGGTTCTGCTAAGGTAATATATCACATGCTCTGCCTTGAATTCATCTTCTTGAACTAACACCATTCCAATGGTGGAATGCGAAGCTGCGAGGTATAAGAAGTAGTCCTGGTTGTAGTTGGGAGGATGCAATAACGGTGCATGGGTCAACACGTGTTTTAATGCATCAAAAGATTGTTGAGCAATCTCGTCCCAAAAGAATTGTACGTTCTGTTTCAACAACCGTGTAAAACCTTTAGTGACCTCGGCGTAGTTAGGGATGAATCGGCGTAAAAAGTTCGCTTTCCCTTGCAAACTTTGGAGTTGGCGCAAACTCGAAGGAGGAGGCAATTGGATGATAGCCTCGACTTTCGAGGGATCGACGCGAATGCCGGTTTTGGAAACAACAAATCCCAGCAATCGACCTGTTTCTATACAGAAAACACACTTGTGGGGATTCAACCGAATTCGATAATGCCTACACCTCATAAAGATTGCTCGTAAATGGACAAGGTGATCAGCTCGGTGTAAAGAATGAGCAGGCAAATCATCGAGATAGGGTTGCACAATGTGCTTGATGTCATGAAATGCATAAGACATGGCCCGTTGAAAAGTAGCACCGGCATTCTTAAGGCCAAAAGGTAATTTACAATAAGCAAATGTCCCCCATGGACAAATGAATGCCGTTTTTGGTTGATCGGCAGGTAGAATATTGATTTGATTATAACCTGAGAAACCATCCATGAAGGAAAACATCTCACTTCCGGCAAAATCATCAATAATTTGATCGATATAAGGCGTAGGATAGTTGTCTTTTGGACAAGCTCGATTGATATCCCTATAGTCGATACAGATTCTTATTGTTCCTTGTTTTTTATTGACGGGAACAATATTCGATACCCAATCCGTTAACGGGATCGGATAAATGAAACCTGCTTTCAACAGCTTTTCGACTTCGGCTTTGATTGCAGCTGCTTTTCGAGGGTGAATCTGACGCAACCGTTGCCAAATGGGTTTAGCATCCGGGTAGGTTTTGATTTCATGAACAACAATGGCAGGATCGATTCCTGGCATTTCTTCGTAGGACCAGGCAAACACGTCGCGGAATTCTTGGAATAGGGCCTTGTAAGTTTCAATTTCTTCGTCAGTACATGCGGCACCTATATGAATGTTTTCCTTAATTCCGGGCTTCACTGAAATATCAATGGGAATAGTACGAGAAATATTCCCTAAATTCAGCTCTGAATCAGAATGTTTCGTTGGATCCTGAGCGTCTTTGACATATTCAGCGGTAAAGATAGATGAAAAATCATTTTCAAATGCATCATCCTTAGGTAAAAACGAAGATCTGTGATGGAGATCTTCCCATGGTAGATCATCTACACTTAGGATTTCGCGAAGTTGTTCGTCAGATGACACTTCTTCGGGAAACGTTATCCGTTCTAAGGGTGAGGTGAAAAATGACTCCTCACTGACCACATTCATTTGGTCGGTTGAATGAAAGTCGGTAAAAGACATAAGAGCTTCATAAGCAATCTCATACGGACTCAACGGCATAACATCACCGAGTGAGTCTAGCTCAGAGTCAGAGGGAACATACCAAGGATCATCATAAATAATGTTTTCTGACGTGATCATATGAATTGTTGCAAATGAAGGGTCTGCATTGAGTGGAGGGAGAGGAAAAGTTCCCAGTAAACCGGAATCCTTAACTAAACCTACACCAATGTCCCTATAAGGGATTGTCGTTTTACCAACATGCTGGATAGTTTCTAAAGAGGTTGGGTCGGATGAAAAGTATGTCAGCTGATCAATAGTCACGATCTTACCGTTATGTGGAAACTTAATGACTCTGAAGACCGATGACACGACCGCTGTCATAGCATATGACCAACTTCGACCCAAAAGAAGGTTGTAGTCTAGAGGGGCATCAACCACTTCCACATCCAGACTAACGGTTTTACCTTCGACCCCTATAGGCAATTCTTGTAGAATACCAAACGGACGGAACCCACGGCCATCAAAGGCCTTAAGGATGGTGGGGGATTGGAGTCGCCAATTTGTCACACGGAATCTGTCAAGGGTGCGGACACGACTGACCTTCCTAGAAGTCTAAGACATTCTAATGACAAACAAGACAAAATGGAGTGATCTTTCTCTAAATACACCTTTTACAACATGAAAACTACAAGTGTTTAGGCTTACCTTATTCCAAAACGCTGTTGTTGAAGTCCATTCTTGACGATCCGGATGAGCTCCTCCTTCAAGTCAATTCCTGCAACCACAAACAATCAAACAATTACCAAGCACTTGCATTTCATATAATAAAACATATATTCAACATGCAGACCAAGGAACACATGAAATAACTCATTAACACAAGCTATTGAGAAAAATAAACCAGTTTGTATTAATAACGAAACAAAGAAACTCTTACAACCTGGCCTTGGTGTTGTGCAAGTTCCTCCCAGGGTCCATCAAGGGTTTTCCTCTACTTTGACAAAGCTCACCCTCTCCCAAGTAGAATCAAGTGAAGACAATCTCTCCTCACAAAGGCTCTAATGGAAGACCTAAATCCTGCAGCATTTACCCAAAGAAAATGTATAGCTCCAACCTCCTCTCCTTTTGGCTCAATGCCTTTATTTATAATGCTGTAAAGAGGTTATTCAGGTCCACTATCAATGGGATCATCCCCCTCTATGGGTGGGATAGCTCCCTTATTGATGGGATAAGTTCCCCCTTAATAGAGATACATGAACCAACTGGAGGCGCATCCATTCCATCAAACCGACCTCTAGAATGTTCTAGAAGTAACCACAAGTAACTTTTTCAAGATAAAACTCGCGCATTTTGCCTTTTACAGAGAGACGCACCTGTCCCTTAACATACAGAGCGTCCATGGACGCAGATTTTGTGAACATGGTCAGCGTCCCCGCAGGTAAGGCTAGAGAGAACCTGCGACCCCAGAGATAAACATAGTTTTTACAAGACTTTCTCTCTTCTTTGAGTTTGAGATGGATAACAGAGGCATGAGACTTGCCTAAGAGGGTAGCATGACTGTTGATTTGAGCCATACTAACTGTAAGTAGTCAAGGTGACATTTTTTAGTGTAACAGTAATGACCGGGGAAAATGGGAACAAGGGGAAATTCTTTATGGTAGCAAGTCGCTCTTGAACATGACACTTTCACCTCATCACCATGACTATGTGGTTTGGGTCATTTAGCTTGATGGTTATCACACCGTTGGTCTATCATACCATCCATTACTTTGTTTTGGGTCAATGCTACCAATTCATTTTAGTGTTGCTGACATGTTCAAGAGAAATCATTCAGTTCAAACTTCATCCTTTGTAATATAGTAAACCTTCATTTTCATGATTGCCATTCCTGAACCTTCTGTCGTCAATCGATTTTCATCTCCAAAATCATTTACCTCATTTAAAGTCGTTGATGTGGGATACATCAAGGCCCTCCTGCGATGAGTCGCTTCTTGTTGACATCAGCACATTATCCAAGAAGTTGACTTAGAAACACCCCTTCAGTACCTTGAGGCTTGCATACATCAATGGCAAGTTTCTCACTTCCGATGATAGGTTGACATCACTGGCCTTCGACCGAAAGACTTTGTATGGTGTTCGATATCAAATCATTTATTCACACCATGTGAAATGTACTGTAGTACCTTGGGGTCATAATCATTATCGACGATTCCTCTTGCGTCTGTTAATAGCTTACATCATTGGCTGGTAATCAGACAATGTCTTCCCATGTTCGACTTCAAATCATCTATTCACATGGTTAGACTTGTACATGAGTGAAAGATTGAACGAGAATGAAGACCCCGAATCTAGTTTCATCCATCCAGGCTGCAATATTTTCAGGAGTACTAAATCAAATGTACAATGGCCTTACTTTCATGGTCATCCATTCATGGTTCTATATCTGTAGATGACTACATTTGTACATGTAATGAAAGTTTATACGTTGAGCATGGGTATGCCTTCCCTTAGCAAGTTCATGAGAAAAAATCAAATTATCATGATATATGTATTGTAATTGATGCAAGTCACCTTCCACTTCGAAACCTCCTCTCCACATAGTAAAGCATTTCACTCGTCACACATATTTACGACTTCATGCTTTAGGGGGAAACTGTTACAGATCCATTTTGGCACATCAACCCCGACTTACAGATCAGTACTATTAGGGCCCATCAAACCCTAATTCAATTGTTACATGCCCTAATGAAGTCAACCATCATGAATGCCTCCTTCCCAAGATATTCCGTGACTGAAATAATCCAAAAACTGCCTCTAAGAAGATCAACGTAGGTAGGCCTTTATCAGGGTGCACTGTAGTGTAGCCCAGTACTTTGCCAGGGTGCATTGTAGTGCACTTGAGCACTGTTTGGCCCGCACTGGGTGAATTTGAGCGAAATATGTATTGGGGTTTGGAATATTCTTATCCATAGGATGCCTCTAGAAGGTTCCCAAGGCCATCCACTCCTTTGGGCTCAAAATTGGATGAGGGAGGGAGTTAAGGAACATCAATCCCTTTATCCCTTCCTCCATGGAACTAAATCCTAAGTTTGGGAGGGCATTCATTATCACCATTTATGGCATAACTTCCTTCATTCACCTATAAAAAGACCACTCATCTAAGTGATTAGGGGCGAGAAATCATTGAATTATAGGGAGATGTTGTTAGTATGAGACTTGAGTTGGTTTCAAGTATTGTAATGATGTCAAAATGTCTTACTTGTTATGAGGAGAGGATGAGATTGAACTGGAGGAGTGGCACTGAATCAAGCAAATTGGTTTGTAACTCTTCTTTTTACTAATAAAGTGTTCAAAGCTTTTTCCATATTTTGTGTTGTTTATTGATGCTTTCATATGTGTATTATTCACTTGATTCAATTTTATGTTTAATCAATAGATCATTATCATATGCTTTGATCGGTTTTTGTCTTCTGTCTATGTGCAGGTACTTTTCAAGCAGATTAAGTACGGAAAGGAGCGACAAAATTGGTCATGGGAGATAAGGAGTAAGAGAAAGCTTCAGGTAGGCTTCTTTACTATCATATTTAATCTATTGGTTATAGAAAAAGTAGAGAATGCTTTGCACTGTTGTTATAGACTTAGCTACTAGTCTAGGGGTTTAGGCGTTTATCCAAAGACCCTAAAATTCCCAAAACAATCTGTAGTATCCAATTTACCAGATCCTTGCCATCAAACTTCCTCATGTCGCCTTTTCTTGATTTTAGGAGCTCTATCCTTAAATGACTATAACTCTGTAATTTCAGATCTCTCAGATCTAAAATCGCGACCTGCAGTAGCCCTCTAAGTCCTCTTTCTAACACCACAAGTCTGATCAATATTGGATTCTGTAAGGAAGATTTATGTCAAATCTCCCACAATGACCTGATTATAGACTGGTTCAGTAGATAGAACTTGTACGAAGTGCCACGTGCCATTGTTTCAACCTTAGGACCTGAAACCGATACACAGAAAACTACAGTCTGTCATCTTTCTATAACTTCTTACAAAATTTCAATCTTATTCTCCAGGAGAACATTATGACGATTTTCCCAAGGTCACCTGTTTAGGATGTAATTCGGGCTCCTACAGAAACCCTAAATGTCTTGGACTGTATCTCCAAAAATATATCAAACCAAGATCTAAAATTCGGGCCAAAGCTTCACCAAGTTTTCAAATCAAATGGATTTTAATTTCAGAGTCTGAAACTTTGTATAAAAATAATTACAGCGAAAATAACACAATGTCCTCTTTGAGATGCAATTATAGAGCTTGCAAAAACCATAATCTTCTCATATCAGATCTCTGAGAATATGGCGAGCCAAGATCTGAAATTTGGACCCAGGGTTTAGCACGATTTTGTATCAAATGGGTTTGTTTTGTAGCTTCTGAAATGTCACAGACAAAGAGTTATAGCAAAAATTCCACGATGACCTGTTTGGAGTAGTGAAACCCAAAAATCCAAAGCTCTAATACCAAATGTTATGAAACCAGCTCACAAAAAGATAGAAAAGATAGATAAACGCCTTTAAAATAAGCCTCTTCGAGGGGGAAACGTCCTTTACATTACACAAATGAACAATTCTTCAATGATACAAATGACAAGGCCTCCTTTCTATATATAGGAGTCTAAGGGGTCATAATATAATCAAAGCCGACATAACAATAATAATGTAAGGGCACAATAATAACAATAGTGAGCTTCTATGGGGCACAATAATAACAATATGTGGACTACATGGGCACAAAAATATAATAAGGGGGTTGTACTAATAATAATAAGCAGTTACACTAGTAGTATAGGGACCTAACAAGACCCTTCTATGCTTACGACTTTTCTAGAGACCTGTATGAAGCTGCTACGCGATAGCAAGGCCATGAAGGGATTACAGGAGCTTATAAATAGATGTGCCGGAAACTCTCCCGGTGAACCACACGTGGTACAAAAGATTGGTAAGAATAAAACAAGGACAGGATGAGAGATGAGGCTGACCGCACAGATAGGAGAATATGAAATGGATCGGGTTATTTTCGATCTAGGGTAAGACGTGAATGTCCTACCAAAGCAAACTTGGGAGCGGATGGGAAGACCTGTGCTGCAGTGGTCTCCGATTCAGTTGAGAATGGAAAATTAGCATAAGATCATCCTCATGGGGCGGCTGCAAGGGGTGACTGTAGATATTGAAGGCACGAGCACATTAGCTGACTTTGAAGTAATAGAAATTGTGGATGACAACAACCCCTACCCTGTACTCCTTGGCATTAATTGGGCTACTGATATGAACGGGGTAATCAACCAAAAGAAGTGAAAGATGATATTTGAGAAGAAATCGCTCTGTGTAATAGTACCTCTAGATCCTGTTGAAGGATCGCGCTATACTGAACCAGTCCACGACTATGAGAGCGATGACGATTTGGACTGTATATATAAGATAACAACGCGAGACCAAGGTTGGGTGAATCCAACAACAGATGAATGAATTACATGGGATCGTGAAATTTCTTGCACCTTAGACTCCGATGAAGAATTAGAGCACTGGCATAACCGATTACACGAAGTAACCACGCTGAGCTGTAACATGATGACCCAATCGTTACGCTGTGTGTCGTCGGAGGTAAGAAATCTGCCCACTTATGATGGCCCGAATGAGGTAGATTTATTTTTGGACGCATTTGAAAGGGAGGTACCAGAGAAGTAGTGCTTCCAGGTTTTAGACTGGGCACTGTGCGCTACACTCGTAAGATGGTGGGGTACACACAAGGGTAGCTTTGATGATTGGCGTGAATGTAGGAGGATGATGAGAACACGCTTTGGGAAGCCAGAGGTATGAATTATAGACAAGTATTATGGGAAGGATGATCCTGCACACACTTGGCCAAATGGGCTCAGGCTTATGGAGCAAAGCCCCAACCTGAATGGGTGTACTTGTTCTGTCACACCTTGGATGTCATCCCGATGAACTTGTACTTAGAAACAGAGCTCCGCCATGGTACAGGTGAATGGGATATTCTGCTCAAAGGATTCATAATGACATTCAGCTTTGAAGACAGGTTTGACTGTATTGATGAGGCACTACAAGAAGTGAAAGAAACAATATTTAGGATACCGCAGGATCCTTTGGACTTGATTCAACCCGATTGGACTACTCAGCTGAGTCACGTGCTGGAATGCTATAACATAACCACTGAAGAGGAAGATGAGGATCCATGAAAGATTAACATCCCTGAAACAGAAGGTCACCATGAGGTTGAAGGACCGCAGATTGAGAATCCTAATATAACTGCGCCACTGAAAATGAAACAGGTAAATATTGGTACAGAGGCAGAGCCCAAATTCATGAAGATTGGAGATTACTGGGATGATGTGACAGTGGATAAGGTCACTGAATTGCTCCACGAATACTGATAAAGCAAAGGCCTTACCATCTCAATCCGAAGTATAAGGAGAAGATCCGCTTAGAGCTAGACAAGATGCTCGCAGTAGGCATCATTGAGCCCATAGAAGAATCTCATTGGGTAATCCCAATGGTGGTATAGGAAAAGAAGAAGAAGGATGAAATAAGGATATGCATGGATCTCAGGAAGTTGAATGACGCTTGTGTACATGATCCTTTCCCGAATTGATTCACTAATGAAGTGTTGGACAATGTAGGTGGCCAGGAAGCATATTCCTTCACTGATGGGCTCTCTGGGTACCATCAAATCAAAATTGCACGGGAGGATAGGAGCAAGACAACCTTCGAAACTGAGTGGGGTTGTTTTTAGTACAATGTAATGCCTTTTGGATTGAAGAATGCGTCTGTGATTGTATCATGCGTAGTCATTACAGCATTCAAGGAATTTATTCATAAGTTCTTGGAAGTGTACTTTGATGACTGGACTATGTTTGGACTAGTGAAATGCCATGTGGCAAGTTTATGCCTGATGCTAAATACCTGTCAAAAATACTAGATCGCACTCAATCTAAAGAAATTCCTGTTTTGTGTTCCTTTTGGGACCCTACTGGGTCATGTGGTTTATAGACAAGGACTGATGGTAGATCCCGCGAAGATCATGGTGATACTTAACATAGAAGTGCCTAGGAGTGTGAAACAGATGCGTGCTACCCTAGGACATATTGGATATTACAGAAAGTTTATCAAAGGCTATTCCCAAATCACCGCGCCTATGTAGAAGTTGTTGAAAAAAGATGTCACATTCTGCTCGTACGAGGAATGTAAGAAAAGTTGTATGTATTGAAAGAAAAGATGGTCACCGCGTTGATTCTAGTCTTCCTGGATTGGAAGGAGTTTCATGTACATGTCGACGCATCATGTATAGCACTGGGGGCAACTGACATAGGTTTCCGGAGGAGACTTGGACCATCCTATAGCGTTCACAAGCAGAAGGTTATCCAAGGTGGAGAAGAACTATTCCACCACTAAGCGCGAAGGGTTAGCCATGGTATATGCTCTCCAGAAGTTTAGACACTATCTACTAGGTGGTCATTTTAAGATGTATATGGATCATTCCGTGTTGAAATACTTGGTTAATAAGCCTGTGTTGGGGGGGAGAATCTGCAAGTGGTTGTTATTGTTCCAGGAGTATGATTTTGAAGTTATTGTGAAGCCTGGACAACTGAACGCAAGACCAGACCATCTGTCGCGCATCGAAATAGGGGAAGAGCCCACTAACTTGGAGGAGGTATTGCCTGACGCGCAACTATTTGCAGTGCATGTCGCGGATGGTAATTTTGAAGATATCATACACTTCCTACTAACAAGAATTTCCCTGGAAGGACACGCTATCCAGTGGAAAAATGAGTTAGCGGTGTGCGCGACAGACTTTTCTATCATTGTCGAGCATCTGTACAAAATGGGGTCTAATGAGATATTGCGACGATATGTACCAGAGTTTGAAAGGAGTAGTATCCTCGCGAATGCTCATGGGGGCGCCACAGGAGGAAATTATGCAGTCAGAGCAACTGTGCAGAAGATTCTACGTGTAGGGTTGTGCTGACCAACCCTCCATCATGGTTCAAAAGCTTACTACAAAGCATGTGATGTGTGTCAAAGGACTGGCAGGCCATTGTGGAGGGATGAACTACCTCTAAACCACAGATGACATTACAACCCTTTGAAAAATGGGCAATAGATTTTATGGGACCCATTCAACCCCAAGGGAAGAAGACAGGAGTGAGGTAGATTATCACCGCAACATAGTATTTGACTCGATGAGTAGAGGCATAGCTTGTATGTCGGGTTGTGTTGTTTCTTTCCATGACTAGCCCATGTAGTTAACCGGGGGGTTAGAGGGGGGGCGGAGCCCCCTTTCGTGGTGCCGATTATGTAGCGAGGGGCGGGGGGGTCATAGGGGGTTTTAGGTGTACCCGTAGCCCCACTTTATGGGACCTGGGGCAGCGCCCTGGAAAATTTTGGTTTTGGACCCTATGTTAGGTTGGGCAAACCCACTTATGGTTTTGTGCATGATTTTCGCACATGTTTTTTGGACGCGATGGTTTTCAGTCCATGGTATTGGATGCTTTGGCATGTATAAATATGTATTATAACATTGAAAGGAACAGAATGAAAAATCAAGCTGGTAGTCCCGGTTTTGGGATCCAGGGGAAAATCTCTGTGTATATGTGTTTTATGTGTTCCGCTCTCGCATTATTTATTTTCTGTGTTTTAGAATTCGTATGTAAGTAATTTCTGTACAGGGTTAAAACCTACATTTTGTATCGGAGCAGATTTGGCTTCAAGGGGACGCCTTTGTTGCTGAGGGGTTTCGCTCAGGCCTGTGGTAGACCCTATTCAGTGGGAGATCTACGAGATCGATTCTGGTGGTGAAAGAAGATGGTGAGAAGTGGAAAGATATAGATCAAGAAATTTAATGGTCAGAGTTTTGAGTTGTGGAAACTCAAGATGAAGGATCTGTTGGTGGATAAATATCAGTGGATCGCGGTAGATCCGGGTACTAAACCAACGGGAGTTTCCGATGAAGAATGGAAGAAGTTGGATCAGAAGGCAAAGAGCACAGTATGATTGTGTGTCTCAGATTCAGTATTGTTGAATGTATTAGGGGAAGCTACAGTGAAGGCTTTGTGGGACAAGTTAGGGACTTTGTACCAATCTAAGTCTCTGGTGAATAAACTATTCCCACGGAAAAAGCTGTATAACATGAGGATGAAAGATGGAGACTTGGTGATAGAGCATCTTGTTGTGGGGAAAAGTATCCGATGCGGATGACACTAACCCTTCTAAAGGTGACAGTCTTTAGCAACAACTGAATGATAAAGTTTTCATGTTCCACTTTATGAAAGTACAGAGAAAATAGTAAGAAGGTCAACCAACCTGGTGTCTTGCGCTTAGTCGATCCTTGTCCTTCTCTCTTTGTATCCTGCTCCCAGCTCTTTGCTCTCCTAGCCGATCCAGCTACATACAGATCCTGCACAAAACAAGAGAGCGAACTACAAGATACATGTACTCATAACTGAAGCATGGATTAGGGTGCATCAAATATACATGTAAACACAAAGCATCTATGTAAAACAAGTATATAGGAGAACATGCAAACTTTATTGATAGAAAGTAACAGGGTTCCAGAGGAAGTTACAACCAATGATGTTGGATCCAATCCAGCAGCACTTCCTCGGCAGCAAGAACTCTCCTCTTCACCTCTAGTAAAACAATCACCCAATAATCCTGGCGGTATACCAACAACACCTCCTTGCTTATACAAAATTCCAGCCCCCTTAGACCTCATAGAAGAGCTCTATATATAGGAGAGAAGAAGAGAGGATGAGTCAGCTTGAGGCTGGCATAGAGCTGACTAGTGTCCTCTCCCTCTTCAGTTAATCTTCAGTTCTTGAGTCCACTTGGAGATCCTTTCTTACACATGGTGATCAAGTACCTCTTACTCATCACAGGGCGAATCTCATGAACCAAGTGTCAGTTTGGAAGCTTCCTGGGCAGTTGACACCTTGCAGAATGACTGTGCCACTTGGCCAATCTCGCCCAGCGCAGGTAGCCTTCATTAGATTTGACTTCCAGCGCAGGTACAAGGAGGAGCAGTTGCATTCCAGCGCAGATGCTCAGTGGAGCAGCTGACATGATCCAAAATAAGCCTGTTTTGAAGTGTTTTCAGGTGGAGAACTGATTGGAAGTGTTGTTGTTTGATGACCTTGTTCTTTTAGGGGTAAGAACAACATGTTTAGGGACTGAGGATCCCTGTAATTATTGACATTTCATGCTCCATGTCGCGAGGCACAAAAATGTCTATAACAGTTGCCCCCTAAAGTATGAGGCCGTTTATCGGGTGAAATGCTTTATCTAGAGGGTCCGAAGTTCATTCCAGTGCTGAGGAGGCGCCCTGTAATACAATACAATACAATACATTATTTTTCATTCTGCTTTCATGATCTAGCTGAGGCGGGCATTCCCATGCTCAGCTTTATAAATACATTTTGGTACATAGAACAGACGATCGTCTGATGGTAGACTGATAATTTTCTGCTGAAATTATCATCCTTTGAATAGGATGATCATCTGTTGCAGTGATGTACATGACAAATGCTTTTATATGTCCTGAATATGTATCGCAGCCCGGATGGATGAAACTAGATCTGGGGTCTTCAAACTCGTTCGATCTTCACTCTAAGTACAAGTCGATCCATGTGAGAATTGCGCTGAAGTCGAACATGGAAAGACATCGCTTGATTACCGGTCAATAATGAAAACCGTTAACAAGCGCGAGAGGAATCACCAATAATGACGATGATCCTCAAGGTACTGCAGTACAATTCACGTGGCGTGAATAAAGGACTTGGCGTCGAACGCCACGCAAAATCTTCTAGTCGAAGGTCATTGATGTATACCTGTCGCCGGAAGTGAGAAACTTGCCATTGAGGCATGCAAGCTTCAAAGTACTGATGGGGGTGTTCCTAGATCAACTTCTTGGATAATGAGCTGAAGTCGACAAGAAGCGATCTGTCAAAGGAGGGCCTTAATGAATCCCACATCAATGACACGGAACGGAGCTAATGACTTTAGTGGAGGTGAAAACAAACTGTGACATATGATTCAGGGTGGCGATCATGAATGGATGAAGGATAATGTATGGCAGTGGATGGGACACGGTTGACACTTTCAGAATGACCCCTCTTGAACATATAACGACACTGATGCGATGGATCGGTAGCATTACCCCAAATGTGGATGGTTTGGCGAGGACCATGGTGATGAGACCGGTGAATGAAACAACCCAACCCGATGTGGTACGGAGGAAAAGTGTCATGTTCAAGAGTGACTTGCTACCATTAAACTTTGATGTTCTCCCAATTTTTCCCCAGTCATTTCTGACCAGTACCTCTTTATTTTTGTCAAGCTTGAGGAGGATAACATATGCTTGTTCTATAACCTGCCCTTCGGGCAAGCCCATCGCTATGATTTAACGAGCCTAGCGATAGGGAAACTCGTTCTCGTCTAAAGACAAGTTTGTCGCTATTTAATCGTTTTAACGAGTCTAACGACAAGGAAAACTCGGTCCTTTTCATTTTTAGAGAGTCTGAAAAGGTACAGAAAGTCAACTCCATGATTCCTTTTTCGTTAGCTAATCCCTTAAGTCCGAAAAAGTATAAAACGATACAGAAGGGATGGCTGTTCGGTACTTTTAACGAGCCGAACAAGACAAGCGCTCGATCTTTTTGTGCAATAATCCCTCAGGTCCAAAAAGATTAAAATTTAGAGGAGGGATAGCGTTTCGGTCATTTAACGAGCTGGAAGGCCAAAACTCGGCAAACTTTTCATATTTTACGAGTCAGTGAAAAGAGCTCAAAGAAGACTCGTTTTTTGAGGAACGAGTGATAAACAGGGATAGCAGCAGATTCCAGGTACAGGTTGGAATTTTCCAATCACGGCAGTGTCACAAGGATGGCTAGGTGAAATCACTCTTCGCAGATGTTCCTCAAAATAGGTAAACACACATATGGAGATGAACGATTGGCCAAATGAATGGATGGAGGTGACGGCAAGAACACGACCAAGGGCTTTAATATGGCTGTCAAAGGTTACATTTACCAATGTTATTTACCGGTTCATTTTTTCTGGGTGAGCTTGAACTCTAAGGGAAGATTGCTCACAACTTATGTTTATTTTTTAACGAGCATGAACTATGTGCTAAAACTGCTCGTTATGCCCCCAGCATAATAATGCAACCGAGGTGCATGCCCCCAAGCTTCATTGCATTCAACTTTGTTGATTGGAATGAAGGTTTACCATTGAGATCTGGAAAGGGGATTGTTTCATTTTTTAATGAGGTTGACATAGTAAAAGAACTATCCTCATGGTTTTTCATTTTTTAACGAGGTTGACCTGAGATAGGAACTATCCTCGAAGCCGACAAAATATCTAGGAATCTTCCGAATCCAACCAGAAGATTGGATTAGATTTCATTTTGTAGGTTTCCACTGTGGCCACTTCCGCCAGATTGCTTGTAGGCGGTAGGGCGAAAGTACCCATTAAGACAGGGTCTTTTAGGAAACCTACTCCGATATTTTTGAAAAAATGATTCCTTGCATGGATCATTGGAATGCTTCCTGTAACTTGTGAACTGTTGGGGAGAAAAGTTTGTTGGTCGACGATTGTAATTCCTTCTTGGGAGGGAAATGCAATCCTCCTGAAATAGGTCGACACCACCGCGGCCATGGCATAGATCCAGGGCCTTCCTAGTAGGATGTTGTAATCGAGGTTTCCATCAATTACTTCAACATCAATTCCTACTGTTTTGCCCCCCAGTTCAACTTGCAAGTTACTTAAAATCCCGTATGGAGTGTATGATCGTCCATCGAATGCTTTTAACGTCATTGACGATTTCGACAAGGGTGGTGAGCCTAATTCTTTCCAGCAACTCATTGACATAAGACATGTAGATGCCCCCTCATCAATGATTGTTCGATGAACAGTTTTGTTGAGGGCTTTCACTTGAATAAGGAAAGCTAGTTGAGCTGGTAACTGAGGGTCATATCCTTTATGGTCAAAGGCCACAAGATTGGAATCCATTGGGCCAATCCCACCTATTGCTGATAATAAAGCTTGCTCTTGGGAGGGGTGATTTTGTGGTACCTCAAGTGTCGACATAGTGGACGGCGATTGGGCCAGGTCCTTTACTATATTGTAATTCTGTGCTCCTTTGTCATGAGGATTAAATGTCGATTTGTGTACTACTCCCTTTGGTGACTTTATCATTGGCTCAGGAACGATGGGTGGTACAACTTCGTTCAAAGTTGTTGTTGAACTACTAGGTCGTTCATTAACCTTGTTGTTCGACAGCTTTGGATTCCTGTAATCTTTACTCCTTGTCAAAGCATTATTCTGTTGCTTCGAGGTAGACAACATAAGCACTTGGGATCCGGAAGCATTTTGATTAGCAACCATATTTTGACCTGGATTAGGAAACGGATCAGTCAATACTGCTGGGTTTTTTGAACTCTTGAAGAGTTTCTTAACTTCAGCTATATGTGGACAATCTTTCGTCCAATGATCCTCATCGCATATATGACACCCTGTCGGGGGTCTCCCTTTCCTTTTCTTTATCTTCTTGCCCCGTGGTTGCTTCAGTTGTTTGCCCTTGTCGGTCGACATGGCATTTACTTCTGAGGCAAGAAGTCGCTCATTTGCATTTTGACTAGAATTTTTGCATTTGCCAGTCACGCCATTACTGGCGTGAGAGTTAGTATTCGATCCAGGAGGGGGAGGAATTGAAAATTCAGGTCTAGGGGCGTCAGGTATTTTGTCGTAGAGCGTGCCCGACTGAGTATATACTAAGTCTAAATATTGAGCACGAGCAATGACTTGCTCCTCTGTTACGACTCCTCCCTTGGCCACATCTTCCGTTATAGCTGGAAGTAACGACTTTATAAACCATTCAGCTAACAGCTGATCGGGAACGTAAGTTTTCACCATTCTACAACGACGTCGCCACTCATGTATATGATCAGATATGTGAGTGGCCGTTGTCTGTTTGAAGTTGGTAAGGAGTTCTGTCCCTGTTTCATACCTTATCGGTAATTGAAAATGGGTTAAGAAAGTCGTGGCTAAGGAGCTGAAATTGTCGAAAGAGGCTCTTGGCAATTCAATGTACCATTTAGCCGCTGGACCTGTCAATGTCCTCTGGAAGAGGCGAAGCCTTATCGAATCATCATTCAAGGTATTCGACGAACACCACAGATGGAATGTCATCACGTGATTCGATGGGTCTTCACCCGGATTTCCATTAAATTTAGGAATATCTGACGGAAGTTTATGTGGAATCACTGGCCACCAAGGGGCATAAGCAATTGGATCATTCGTCAGCCGGTTTAGATCTGGTAGTTCTAGAGTTGCTACAAAGGGCAACTGTTGGTTCAGGTTAGGCAAAGCATATCCAGGATAAGATGGTATCGCCTGAGCAATGGGTCTTTGCAGACCAGCATTATGCTGACAACTTAGACAAGGTTGATGGGCATAACCATTATAGTATAGTTGCCCATTACTTACAAAGACTTGTTGCTCAGGTCCTTGATATGATTGCTGGAATGGCGGTTGTTGAGTTTGAAACAGCTCTGGTTGTTGGACCATTTGCTGTTGACCAATACTGGATGATTGACCAGGATGAGTAGTCACAGTACTTGTTTGAGCCTGAGTCGCTCCAGATAAGGAGGCACTACCCTGAGATTGTGATTGAGTCGCTGAGCCAAGAGGTTGTTGTATTACAACAGGTGGCACTTGTACTTGCGACACATTCGCCATACCAGGTATAGTGGCAACATTCGACACAGGGTGGACTGGTTGCATAGAATATACAACTCCTGGTTGTTGAGGCAGTATTGGTACCCAACTGCTGGATGTAATTCCAGTTTGTCCTGAACTTTGTTGTGAACTCACGGATGGGCATCCTCCCGAAGGAGGTAATGAAAAGGCATACTGCCCCCCATATGGCATCAATCCAGAACTCAAAGGGATCGATTGCCTAGGTTGACCTCCAAATGGATCAATTTGGCGAGTTTCAACATAAGAAATACCAGATGATAATCCGGACGAAGAAATAGGAACTAACCATGTCATCGTCCCTGATGGGACTCCGGCTTGTTGTTGACAACTTGCCGGGACAGATGGTATACCAGCGAACATCGTTGGAGTAGCAGTAGTAGCCTCTGCTGCTGCTGTGTCGGACGACACAGTCCTAGATGTCGACGGTTGTTCAGACATATCTAGTCTATCCAAAAGATTTCTTAGCGATTTAACAGGAACTTCCACTTGTGGTGGACTAACTTCGAAGATCAACGAGGGAAGGGTGATGATTATTCCGCTTAAAATAAATTTTATAACGACGCTTTAGACACAACTTGCTTTTTCATGTTTTAAGAGTCGAGAAAAAGCTAAAGATGACTCTAGTCGCCTTCGATGTATTAACGAGCCCGAAGTGACAAATGCTCGGTTGGACTTTTTCAGTTATAGAGTTTGAAAAAGGCCAAAAGAAACTGCTCTGGAGATCTAGGCAGAGGGTGTGCCAAACCTTTCGCGAAACCACAGAATACGTTTTACGGTACGGGTGGTCGATCTTCGTGAATGCTGTGTTCACTGCATCGCGATCAGTAGGGCGGCCGACACGGTTTCCTAAGGATAAAGGATAAAAGCCTATAGGGGTCTCCCAATATACGCGACGGTACGCGGGAGCACAAGTCCGTGTTAGTGCCACCGACTCTCAGGAGGAATCACCCACCTTCGTAGAGATCGACAGTCACTATGTTTAACGACGCCGGAACACGTCTCTACCTAGACCTCTAGATGTTTGCGTTATGTTACAAAGCGTTGTTATGTAAATTGAGTTTATTTTAATGTTGATCTTGCTTAACAGTTTGTCTTTCAGGATCACCACGAGATGTACAGGTACAAATTCCTAAATGCAGCTAAAATGATAAGCAAGCTTTAAAATATTTTTAGCTTTGAAAATCCTAACTACTGAGGGGAGAAAAAAACATTATCTTTCCACACAGAGTACAAACCACAAACTAATGCACTTTCTCCTAGATCAATCACGCAAACTCATCAAAATGCAAATGCAAGATGCATGTATTTCTTTTCTTTTCCCTTAATGTTGATGTAGACAAAAGGAAACTGTTGTATAATTTTCGAATTCAATTTGAAGCGTAAACAAACAAGTTTTGTCTAAAATGAAAAGACACCTTACAGGTACTTGTTTCGACACTAAAAATATATGAATTCAAATCATAAGATGAAAAACAAACAAACTCAAACAGCCATGAATAGTAATAAAACTAGCTCTTAAGATCACAAAGACACTTTTACAGTTCAGGATCTAAGAGGTCACAGCTATACTGGTTCGCTTTTCACAATGGGAAACTGGAACTGAAACAAGAAATACTGAAAGAACATTCACAATTTCATCACACAACTGAGGCGGAATAATGTCAAGGAGAAGTGGTCTACAGCAAGTACAATGACCAGCAAGCAATCAGCAAGAAATCAGTGAAAACAGGGCTCAGACACAATGGGAAACCTCAGGAGGACATAGCCTAACTGGATCAGCGCAGGCTCTGGTCTGTCAATTTGACTTTCAGCGCAGTTCCCGAAGGGAGTACCTGCGCTGAAATGCAGACTGCCTTTGGACAGCCTGCACTGAGACACGAGAGTTGCGTTTACAAGGGTTTCCGGGTCATAAAAAGCTCAAAAATGCACTGTTTTTGCTGAAATAAAAAGCTATAGGTCAAGTACAGGCTAAGGGATGATCAAGAGGATGAAGATCTATCACAAAGAGTAAAGAGTCTTTTGTAGATAAGCTCTTCAAATCTTGAATTT